>CM077675.1:204167358-204819025 GCA_039707655.1 Elymus sibiricus
CATTGTTGTCATTCCGTACTGTGGGTCTACCTGTACCCCGCTTCCTGACAGATTGACCCATTTGCACTGAAACAAAGGGACTTTGAAATCATGTCCATAGTCAAGTTCCCATATGTCCACTATGTAACCATAATATGTGTCCTTTCCCCTATTGGTTGCTGCATCAAAGCGGACGCCGCTGTTTTGGTTGGTGCTCTTTTGATCTTGGGCGATCGTGTAAAATGTATTCCCATTTATCTCGTACCCTTTGTAAGTCAATACAGTCGAAGATGGTCCCCTGGCCAACGAGTACAGCTCATCAGAAACAGTGTTGTCACCCATGAGACGTGTTTGCAACCAACTGCCGAAAGTCCTGATGTGTTCATATGTAATCCAGTCATCACACTGCTCCGGGTGTTTGGAGTGCAGAATATTCTTGTGTTCATCGACATACGGGGTCACCAAGGTAGAATTCTGTAGAACTGTGTAGTGTGCTTGAGACCAAGAATGCCCGTCCCTACATATTATTGAGTCCGCTCCTAGCATGCCTTTTCCAGTCAGTCTCCCCTCATACCGCGATTGAGGGAGACCAATCTTCTTAAGGTCAGGAATGAAGTCAACACAAAACCCAATGACATCCTCTGTTTGATGGCCCATGGAGATGCTTCCTTCTGGCCTAGCGCGGTTACGAACATATTTCTTTAAGACTCCCATGAACCTCTCAAAGGGGAACATATTGTGTAGAAATACAGGGCCCAGAACGACAATCTCGTCGACTAGATGAACTAGGATGTGCGTCATGATATTGAAGAAGGATGGTGGGAACACCAGCTCGAAACTAACAAGACATTGCACCAAATCACTCCTTAACCTTGGCAGGATTTCTGGATCGATCACCTTCTGAGAGATTGCATTGAGGAATGCACATAGCTTCACAATGGCTAATCGAACGTTTTCCGGTAGAAGCCCCCTCAATGCAACCGGAAGCAGTTGCGTCATAATCACGTGGCAGTCATGAGACTTTAGGTTCTGGAACTTTTTCTCTGCCATATTTATTATTCCCTTTATATTCGACGAGAAGCCAGACGGGACCTTCATACTGAGCAGGCATTCAAAGAAGATTTCCTTCTCTTCTTTGGTAAGAGCGTAGCTGGCAGGACCTTCATACTGCTTTGGATGCATGCCGTCTTTTTCATGCACACGTTGCTGTTCCTCCCGTGCCTCCGGTGTATCTTTTGTCTTCCCATACACTCCCAAGAAGCCTAGCAGGTTCATGCAAAGATTCTTCGTCACGTGCATCACGTCGATTGCAGAGCGGACCTCTAGGTCTTTCCAATAGGGTAGGTTCCAAAATATAGATTTCTTCTTCCACATGGGTGCGCGTCCCGCATCGTCAGTCGGAACAGATAGTCCGCCAGGACCCTTTCCAAAGATTACTTGTAAATCATTGACCATATCAAGTATGTGATCACCAGTACGGAGGGCGGGCTTCTTCCGGTGATCTGCCTCACCTTTGAAATGCTTTCCTTTCTTTCGACATTGATGGTTGGTCGGAAGAAATCGACGATGCCCCAGGTACACATTCTTCCTGCATTTGTCCAAATATATACTGTCGGTGTCATCTAAATAGTGTGTGCATGCATGGTATCCCTTGTTTGTCTGTCCTGAAAGGTTACTGAGAGCAGGCCAATCGTTGATGGTTACAAACAGCAACGCATGTAGGTTAAATTCCTCCTGTTCGTTCTCATCCCACACACGTACACCTCTTCCATTCCATAGCTGTAAAAGTTCATCAACTAATGGCCTTAGGTACACATCAATGTCATTGCCGGGTTGCTTAGGGCCTTGGATGAGCACTGGCATCATAATGAACTTCCGCTTCATGCACAACCAAGGAGGAAGGTTATACATACATAGAGTCACAGGCCATGTGCTATGCTTGCTGCTCTGCTCCCCAAAAGGATTAACGCCATCTGCACTTAAACCAAACCATACGTTCTTGGGTCACCTGTAAAGTCGCTCCACTTTCTCTCGATCTTTCTCCACTGCGACCCGTCAGCGGGTGCTCTCAACTTCCCGTCTTTCTTACGGTCTTTTATGTGCCATTGCATCAACTCGGCATGCTTTTTGTTTCTGAACAGACGTTTGAACCGTGGTATTATAGGAGCATACCACATCACCTTGGCAAGAACCCTCTTCCCGGTGCGCTGGCCCTCAACATCACCAGGGTCATCTCTTCTGATCTTATACCGCAACGCACCGCATACCGGGCATGCGTTCAAATCCTCGTACGCACCGTGGTAGAGGATGCAGTCATTAGGGCATGCATGTATCTTCTGCACCTCCAATCCTAGAGGGCATAGAACCTTCTTTGCTTCGTACGTACTGCCGGGCAATTCGTTATCCTTTGGAAGCTTCTTCTTCATTATTTTCAGTAGCGAACTAAATCCCTTGTCAGATACACCATTGTCTGCCTTCCATTGCAGTAATTCCAGTGTGGTACCGAGCTTTCTGTTGTCATCTTCGCTATTTGGGTACAACCCTTTTTTGTGATCCTCTAACATGCGATCGAACTTCAACTTCTCCCTTTCACTTACGCATTCTCTCTGTGCATCAACAATGACCCGGCGAAGATCATCATCGGGCACATCGTCTGGTTCCTCTTGATTTTCAGCTTCCCCCATTGCAGCATCACCGTATTTAGGGGGCGGGTAGTTGTCATCATCCTCTTCTTCTTCGTTGTCTTCCATCATAACCCCTCTTTCTCCGTGCTTGGTCCAAACATTATAGTGTGGCATAAAACCCTTCTCAAGCAGGTGGAAGTGAAGGGTTTTAGAGTTGGAGAAAGCCTTCGTATTCTTACAGACAGTACATGGACAATGCATAAAACCATTCTGCTTGTTTGCCTCAGCCGCTTCGAGAAAATTATGCAGGCCCTTAATATACTCGGAGGTGCGTCGGTCACCGTACATCCATTGCCGGTTTATCTGCGTGCGTTATATAGTTCTCATTATTGAACAACATATAACTCTCTAGAGCATCTAATTAAAACATACATTGAAACTATGTAAAAAAATTTAAATGCAACAACAAATGCGATCATAACCGCAACTAAGGTACCAATTGATCCAACGACATAATGATACCAAGCCTCAGTATGAATGGCATATTTTCTAATCTTTCTAATCTTCAAGCGCATTGCATCCATCTTGATCTTGTGATCGTCGACGACATCGGCAACATGCAACTCCAACTTCATCTTCTCCTCTTCAACTCTTTGTAATTTTTCTTTCAAGTAATTGTTTTCTTTTTCAACCAAATTTAACTTCTCGACAAGAATTTCTATGTCAGTTGGAATTTTCGGTTCACATACCTCCTAGATTAAAAAATCTATGTCACGTTGGTCGGCATAATTGTCATAAACACTAAATAAAACAAATAGTTATAAAAGATAATATATACCACATCCGAATCATAGACAGGACGAGGGCCGACGGAGGCGGATACCAAAACCATCGCACTATATAATAACAAACAATAATAAAAGTAAGAAAATTACACAAGTATCTATCTAAATCATACAAGTAAGAACTTTTTTCTTTTAGAAAGAAGATAAGAAGAAGAGGCTAACCACGGTGGTGCCGGCGCCGAGATGGGCGCGGGCGATCGACGGTGGTGAGAACGGGGACGGGACAGGACGGACCGCCAAACCTAGACAAATCTTGAGGAAAATGAAGCTTGGACAAGGAGCTTCAAGAGGAGAAAGCTTAAGTGTGGCTCGGGCATTTCATCGAACACCTCATGTGCATAGGAGGTGAGCTAGAGCACCACAAAGCTCTCCCAACGGCCGGCCAAAAAAACAGAGCAGTGCACTGCTCTGCTCGCGGGCAGGGGGTATATATAGGCCGACCATTGGTCCCGGTTTGTGGTTGGAACCGGGACTAAAGGACACCATTTGGTCCCGGTTCCAGCCACAAACCGGGACCAATGGTTGTGGGCCAGGAGCCAGGCCTATTGGTCCCGGTTCGTGTCTGGAACCGGGACCAAAGGGGTCAGACGAACCGGGACCAATGGCCCACGAGGCCCGGCCGGCGCCCTGGCCTCACGAACCGGGACCGATGCCCTCATGGGTCCCGGTTCGTGAGTGAACCGGGATTAATGGGTTTTTCAGGGCTGGACCAAAGCCTTGTTTTCTACTAGTGGTGATACCAGTCGTGGTTACAAATATTGCAGTAAAGTGAACTAAAGCATTGTGTCATCAACTGTTCATGAAGCAATCTAATACAATAATGGTATTATTAAATAGTCCAATCATGTGTAATTTAATTTGTATTTGCAGATTTTAAAAAAGAGTGTATTCGAGGGGTTTGTGCACAAATAGACTATTTAAATTTGGAAGAGTCCAACAAAATTTGTGAGCTATTAGTTTGGAGTTTGATAGACTATTTAAGTTACCTGGGCTTTGCAAACTCAGCCTCTTAAGATTGGGCGCAAGTTTTTTTTTTCTGAAATTAAAGGTACGTAGAGATGATCCCCAACGATGATAATCTCCATTTCTCCGTTGATGAGAATCATTCATGTTGGAGAAGTAACATCAACACTACGCATGCATGAAAAGTTAGCTCGGTTGCTTCAGCGCATATTAAAAGGAACTGAAAAGGTGACAAAATGTTCGGCATATCGATCGATGAATGAATTATCCACGAGGATGATCTCTCCGGCGGATCGACTTCCAGGAGAATTAAATTGATGCTCTTTTCTCGGATGCTATTTTCGGCTAAACAATTGGGCACAAGGTTCTAAAATATCCACCCACAATCTACTGGAGAGGTACTATAGTATCACTTTATTTTTTGGCAAATATTTAGTACACTAAAGGAGCAGCGTGCTAGTAGCAGTAGTGTAGCGCCTAACACTGCGAGTACCTATTAGCATGTTGTTTCTCCAAAAAAAAAAAAAAACTATTAGCATGTGTATATAAATGCCAGCGCCCAGTGCCTAACAACATGCGTGTTTAGATTTGCAAATTATGGCTAGTTCTCTCGTGTCTAGATTAGGGCATTTTCAACGCTTACTCCGAAAAGGAACACCTTGCCTGTCCGCGAATCGATCTGGACCGGTGTTTGGATACTGATACGGAAGACGGTCATCCAAAGCTATCCGCAAATGTCCAATCACATTTCGAACAATATTTAACAAAAGGAAACAAATTTGATGCAAACTAGACAATTTTCATTTAAACTTAGATAATTTTTAAATAAAATCGTACGATATTTTGTCCGGTAAACTAATGCTAAAAACATAAACTACTGTAGGGCCGGAGTATGTCGGCGAGGGGGAGGAACTGAAGATGTAAAAAATCGCCTTTGGGAGGTCTGGTTCCTCGTCAGTTCGCGGTGGCTCGAGTAGTTTTGCGGTTTCGTCGTCGGCCTGGAGTGTGCGCGACCTCGGGGTCGATGAGGAAGTCGGAGCAGCGGCTCCGGAGATCAGTGTTGCGGAGTGTCGGTTCTGGCCGCGTGGGCGGCAGAGTCGTCGGCTCGGATGGAGCGCGGCCTCGGGGCCGGTGGGCAAGTCGGAGCGGCGGCTCCGAGGAACACCTCAGTGTTGTGGAGTGTCGGATCTGGCCGCGTGGGCGGAAGAGTCGTCGGCTCGTGTGGAGTGCGGCCTCGGGACCGACGTGTGTGAGTTGTTGTGGTTTGTAAGCCGGAGTGGCGGCTCCGGGTCATGTGGTAGGGTGGCAACTCTGGTCGTTTGGGCGACAGGGAAGTCGGCTCGTTGGGTACGCAGCCTCGGGGCTGGTGTGTGTTTCGTTGTATCGGTTTTTGGCCGGTTTTCCTTATAAACTGGTCAACTCTCTTCTTCTTAATGCAAAGGCAGAGCTCCTGCTGGTTTCTCACAAAAAAATAAAAAAAATCTTTTGAAACATGAAATCTCTTAATACAACACAGCGAAAATAAAACACACCTGAAGCAGAGCTACGGAAGAAAACTATAACCAGAATAAAACTAAGTAGGTACAAGATCAAGATGAACAACTACGGTTGAAAGAAAAACATGACATAGCAGGCATAATATCTTTCTAAGACACGTAACTGCTAGAACAAAGATAGAAAACTTGTACACTACTGTGAGATGTGCACCAGGGCAAGACTGAGGTGAAAAACTAAGTAGCTCCAGATATAAAGCAGGCAAAAATACATGCATACAACATGCGTACAATCTTATGTACGACGAATGCAAATACACATCATAACATGATTACAACATAGAGATATGCAAGAGAGAATAATAAACACAGTCGAAAACAAATTAATGAAAGTAATTGTGGAAAGAAATGGAACCCGGTGGTGCTCGATGGTGACAAATGATTTGTTAGATCAGTTCACTCTTCTGCAAAAACACTATTGGTTGGAGGGACTTGTAATTGAACACACGAACTAACCTCTCTCCTACTGTTCTGCTCAACGTGAAGTTCCTCGAACTTCAGTTGATTTCTCTCTTGGCAGATTCCTATCGGCAATCTCCAAACCTTCATTAGACTTTGTCTTCGGAGACCACGATTACTCTTGGTCACTCAGACATACACCTAATCATATAGAGAGTTAATAGTTCTCAACAGTAATAGGCACAAGAACTATCAACTTAAGATCTATGTGATGCTCAACTACTATCCAAGTGACCTGACTCTTGGGTTTTCTCTCAGGAGAATTTACTCAAATCTCTCGAAGAGGGGTGCTCAAACAATTTTCTCAGAATCTCAAGCAGAGCATCCAAACATCTCGATTGGTGTGGGGTGGCTATTTATAGACGAAGCTATCCCCAGCGGGAAATGACCATATAGGACACGAAGCCCAGCCAATGGCCAACCGACATGTTTCCAAATGTCGGATTTCAAACACACATGACAACTTTACTTGAGGAACATGTAAAGTTGACTCCTCTGCTCGAGCATATCTCTTGCAGCCTAGAAGAACTTCATCTCAGGCTGCCAAGTAAATAATTCTGCGCACGAAAAGATTTGTCTCCACTAACATGTGATAAGTTTCGGTTAAGCATCAAACTTGACAAAAGTCTCAAAATACTTGAAGCCGTCTTAATAGTACAGTGGTCCTTTGACTCAAATGAAGAAAACGAAACTATGAAAAAGAATAACGTCTTCTCCTTGTCTTCATTCCTCTTTGCTGCAGACAAATCTCTCGGACTGCACTCCATAGAAGTTGCTTCACGTCAGCAACATTTTTAGGGGTTATCTATTTCACACAATCTTCTCGATAGAAAATTGCTCGAAGCATAATATGTTTTCTGCAACGCAAATAACTCTCTCAAAATTTTATAGAAAACTTCTTTGAAGATTATAGCAATCCTCCCGGAACTCCACAGACTATTTCTCTTTGTGGGCACTTGTAAACAAATCGACCCCTCACTGTTTCTATCCAAAAATCTCCAAAAACCATCAGGGGCACTCGATTGCACCAACAATCTTCCCCTTTTGGATGATTGTTGACAAAATAGTAAAGCATCGAAGAGTATATTTTTATCGAAACCGGTAACGTGCTAAACTAAACGACGCGATAATATCTGAAAGACAAAATAAGCTCCCCCTAAATGTAGTCAACATTTGATAAATTTTCTATCTGTTAACCTACAATATTTAGGATAACACATCAGAGAGATGTTCTATATTGTCGAGGTTAAATGATTTCATTGAGAATAATTATCGATGATGATCAATTCAATGCATCAAGAGTGAACTATGATAAAATTGCACCTGCAAATCACATTTTTGAGAGATAATATTCCACGTTACATCGCAGAGTTTCACACGGCAAGAGTTTTACGACACGATAAGAGTCAAATAAAATGGAATATGTTTGTAAACTTGATTAAGAACCAAATGCAAAGACTAAACCCTGGTAAATGTTTCCCGTAATCTAACTCTCGACGTCTTCTTCCCCTTTTGTTAAACAAGTGTCAACAAGGAACAAGAAGGAACATGAGGATAAACTACACGCCGAAAGAAGATGAAGAACCAAAACTTCTTGATGAAGAATCGTCAGCGTGGTTGCTGACTGAAGTTGCTCTTTGAGGAAAATTTTCAGCAGCAACGACATCTTCTTTGCCATTTTGTTTGGCGGTGGGAGCTGTAGAACCTGGAGGGTGATCTTCTTGAGCATTTTCTTCTTCTTCTCGGAACTCCGAAGAAGTTTCCTCAAATTCATTGAGAATGTCATCTTCTTCAACAAACAAAAAATCAGTTGATGTGGAGTTGGCCGGAAGAGGAGGAGTATCCCTACGCTTGCGATCATTCTTAAAAGCATCAATATAATCATAATTCTTCTGAATACCGAAAGTCTTGAGTTGATCCTTAGAATAAAACTTCCTAAGAAGTTGCCATGCCAATTTTCTTTCTTTGCCACAAGTACTATCTGGGGCATAGTATTTGCAATGTGATTAATTTCTGTGGCTAGATGTTCTTTCTCTTTGTTGTCCATACACATATGTCTATCAATCATTTGCTGAGTGCCGGCACAAACTTTATATAGCATATGATTTTGTTCTTTCGGAGTTTCTACAATCTTCTTCTTAATGGGTTTCAGGAGCTTCTTTCTATTCTGACCCATCATCAGTTTTTCCCTTGATATTGTCCTTAATAACCTAGGAGTATTTCTCACTAGAAGAGTGAAGTATTCGGACCATGATGGCAAATATACCTCTTGCCTTGAGCCATGTAATCAGCATTTGTATCCATGGCACATGAACTTTTGGGCATCGATGACATTCAGCTGCACGACGGGACTGCAAAGGAATAGACCTTCTATGTCAAAAGTGTTGGGAAACATAGTAGAAAAAAAATTGCCTTACGATCAACAAGGAACACTATGAAGATACTATAACGGTTGGGATCATGATTGTTACCGTCACCGAGTTGCAGCGGAAGAAGAACGTGATGATGTAGATCGTACTTGGAGTCCCTCAAACCGTAGATGAACGATCCCACGAACCACCCACAAACTATGCGTCGAACTGAAGACCGAAAGCGCTGCCTCTCTACTTGGTTGCAAGCGTGCAGTCTTCACGACCCAGCAGCGCTTCGCCGTCCAGAGCTAATCGTCGCCGAAGAATTAGGTGGAGGAGATTAGAACCACACTGGTCTTCTAATTACGAGGATTAGAGAAACTAGACCTAGCTCTAATTAGTCAACTAGGACCAACTAGAACTAGAATTAGAAGAACTAGAGGAGGCTCCAAAACTTGTATATCACAAAAGAGACCAATACCTCAAGTATATATAGGTGGACGGGAGAGGGGGTAGCAAGGACGAGGAGAAGGACCCCCTCCCCTTGCGTTGGCCAAGGAGGTAAGGGGAGTCCTTCCCCTTCCCCAATTCGGCCTCCTTCCATAGGGAAGGGGGTGCCTCCCCACTTGGGCCCTTGTGGCCCAACTTGCCTTCCTCCACTTGGCCTTTTTAGACCATGAAATATAAAATTGTTCTAAATATTTTCAAACCATTATATATATAATTTAACACCCCCTAGAAACATTCCACCTATATATATTTATCGGTAATACCCGGTATTACCTGATACTCTCCGAAACCCTTCTGGTGACCCCGGAATGCTTCCGAATCCTCTCGAAACTATTCTGAGTATTAATGAAACAATTCCACAAATAAACCCTCGATACTCTCATCCTACTAACACTCAGAAGATCATGATTACCTTAAGCTTGTGACCTCGTAGGTTCGGTAACTCATAGACATGAACGAAACTCCTTTGTTCAATGACCGATAGCGGCACCGTGGATGTCCGTATCGATACCTAAGAGTAAATTAATGATATTTGAGTGAACCATTGGTTACCATGTGACCTTCCCTTTGCTTCGCGATACTTTACAAGACCCGAGAATCATCGGTATTCACTTGAGTCATTCACATGCTCATTATACCGTTATTCTCGTTGCTGGTTTTGTTCTTCTTTCTCGTTGATGTGTTCCGGCATCCCCGTGACATAGTCACCTGTGTCTGGCCAGATGATGACGGATGCCGTCACACCAGAGGGCCCTACGAATATCTCTCCATCGTTGGAGGAGCAAATCCCACTCTCGAGCTAGCTAGTCCCTTGTCAAACTTTCCGATGAACCTGTAAGTTGTCGTTATAATCACCTAGTTACATATGACATTTGAGCAACCCCAAAGCTCATCGTATGGTAAGAACTGAATACGATACTCTCATGGTCTAAGGAACATACGACACATGTTAACACTCCCACTATAGGAATCAACTATTTTGCCTACATGAATATTCTTTGCCGTCGTCTTATTGTCGGGACATACGACAAAGGCTTATTTTGCCATCAGAAGGGTTTGCCGTCAACTAAAAGGACAACTGACAGCAAAGGTTGCAACTTTGCCGTTTGCTTTTGAGGCGGCAGACGGCAAAATACCGCCCGCACGTCCGTTTGGTGGAACTAAACGGCCCGACGCTTTGCCATATGGCTTTAGGCTAGTTGATGGCAAAAATTCGAGATTTTTCGTCTGCTTTGGAGTGGCTTGGTATTTAAACCAAAGGACACACGGTCCCAGGACACACAGTCCTTACCGTGTTCTCCTTGAGCTAGAGTCACACAGACTCCGCCCAAACACTCGTGGTAAGTCTTCAAGGTAGACTTCCAAACCTTCACAAACTCGGTCACTCGGCAATCCACAATTTCCTCTTGGATGCTATAGACCAGGACGCCTAACCGTCTATAAGATACACAATCTTCAAAGGTAAAAAGCATCGGTTCCACACAGGGCAATCTCTTCAGTGATGCTCAAACACTTTTGGGTTTTTGGTGTTTTTAGTTTTTTCTCACTTATGATTCTCTCAAAATCTTCGGAGGCTGGGTTGCTCTAAATGACACTTGTCAATCTCTCTCAGAGCAGCCAACCAACTAGTGGTTGTGTGTGTGGGGGGGGGGCGTCTATTTATAGCCAGGGTGCAACCCGACATGATAAGACATAAATGCCCCTAATGATATAACCGTTATCAGGATAAGATCCTTCGGACAGCTGGCGCTAAATACAGCAATGGTCAAAAATTTAAACTCTCAAATTCCTTAGGGCTATCAATTTCCTCACGATAGGCAATTCGCGCTGGCGAAATCCTAACTCCTCAGTCAGACCAATTTCCTCAGAGACCAGAAGAACTTCGTCTCTGTCACTAAAGAATTTGACAACACTGTAAGAGATTTCCAAAGGCTTCACTCGAAGGATTGGGTATGTGTATGTTTTGAGATGAGCATCACTTGGAAATTTTCCTTAGTATTACCTCGACCCCCTTTAACAGTACGTATTTTCCTATGACTCAAAAACAGGAAAAAGAAACTGTGAAAACAAAGTCTTCAAGCCTCAAAGTCCTCGCTTCAATATCTTCAGATTCACACAGAAATCTTCACTTCAATTTCCTCAAGAAGAACATCAAAGTCTTCACTTGATGAAATACATTTTTAGGGGTCGTCTTTCGTCGGTTAACCCAAACTCCTCAGGGACTATATCACCTGTGTACACTCACAAACACATTAGTCCCTTAACCCATTTGTCTTCATTACTCCAAAACCACTAAGGGGGTACTAGATGCACTTACAATCTCCCCCTTTTTGGTGATTGATGACAAATAGGTTAAGTTTTCAATGGGGATAAACATATGAAGTGTAAGTACAGAGTTTGAGGAATTTGATTGCAAGATATAGAGGAACTCCCCCTGAAGATGTGTGTATTGAGGTATTTACTTTGGACTGCAAATGCACACGGACGGATGAAAACTTGGAGATCTCCCCCTATATCTTGGAATCCATTCGTCCATTTAACATATAATATGAAAAATTTGAATGCATGATGGAATATGGTGTTTGACGAATTTCAGCATGCATGCATAGATAAAATTTGAGGAATAAGCATGCAGAAAGCAGTTCAAAAGAGTCAGACCACCGTCAGACTTAAGTTTACAACTCAAAGCGATAAACACACCAGAAGAAAGAGAGTTGTAACTTAACAAAATAATAGCCCATATAAATAGACCCGCTTGAAGACTAACTCAAATTTCTCCCCCTTTATCATCAAATGACCAAAATGGACGAAAATTGAGAACTAACGCCCCTAAAGAATTTCAGCTTGAAGGTGGTGGAGGAGCGCTAGTGTTGTTGTCAAGGCCTGCAGAAGTGTCGTCAAGGTCGTCAGCCTCATCAGTCTCTTGTGATGAAGAATATGAGCTAGCAACCAGCGGAGGAACTTGAAGTTTCTTGAATTTCTTCTATGGCGGCCAGGACCAATAAAAGTTCTGATGGAACTCCATCTCAACAAGTTCTTCAGGTGTCTTGAGATGTGAGAGAATGGCCCAGGTGCGGTTAAAAGGTTTCATGGGCATAGTAGTGATTTTTCTCTCACAGAGTTATGAGTCACAGTCATGTTATGAAGAATTGTTGCAAACTGACGCTTGACCCACTTGTGATTACGATCGACTTTCTGGTGAAGAGTTACGAGTAATTCACGATCATTCATCACACGAGGGGCAGAACCTTGAGGATTTTGATCTGAGGCCTTTGCAGCAGTGTCTTGTGAAGTAGAATCATCATTGGTGGACTAAGAAGTAGCTTGATGAAATTGACCATCCAGTGGGCGCTTGCCTTCTTCAATGACAGCTTTGCCTTTTCCAGGAACTGAGGATATTGTCTGTTGAAGAACTTCAACTGGAGGCAGATAACTGAGATGATTCTGATAGTCAGCCTTGTAATTGGTTGAAGAACTTGTTCTGATGAATCTCATGAGCCAAGGGGCATAAGGCTTCAAGTCAAAAGGTGGCAGTGCAACATTTGTCAAAGTCCTCAAGAAGAAATCATGAATATTGATGAGAATCCCATGTATAATTTAGAATATCAGATTCTTCATGATCCCAACAACATCTTCTTCTTCAGAGTGGTGGCCTTTGATTGGACTGAGGGTTTTGGTCAAAATGTGATAAACAGTCTGAGGCACATAAAGTATATCCTTCACTAGGAAGGTGGTTCTAGGAGCTTAACCTTCAACCAGTTGCTTCATCGGTACTTGCATCATGTGATCTGGGAGCTCAGGTTCCTCATATACACGTTTTGCATTATCCTGAGGTGGAGGAACAGAGAGAGTGTGAAGCAATTCACTGGCAGGAGCTTTGAAATGAGTGTCCTTAGTCATCCAGTCCAAGATCCATGTATTGATATCTTCAGCTTCGCCAGAGATATACAAGGTGGCATAGAACCGAAGAATTAGCTACTCATTCCAATCGCAGATGTCAGTGCAGAATCCCAGGAGCCCAGCTTCATGAAGAACAGATATCACATGTTTGAAGCAAGGGATGGACTCCATATCCACATGAGGAATGTGATGATGCTGGAAGACTCTGTTCTTCTCAAACAACACTGAGGAATAGAAGTTGATCTGATTTGAAGTCCAGAACCACTTGCGCCTAATTCTTGTTGAGTCATAGGGCGATTCGCTAGTGAAGAATTGTCTCCCAGCGAAGAAATCAACATTGTTGAACTTGGGTCTCCTGACGAGCTTGCCTTTAAATGGCAGTGAGGGCTTTGGCTGAAGATGTACTTTGTGGGGCCTCACATCAAGGATAGGCCTAAGAGAGCCAGAGGAGTCATTTTTATCTGTAATGGTATCAGATTTGACCATTTCTTCAGCAGTCACAGTTGGCACAGTTTCAGTGTCGTTAGACTGAACAGAGCCTTCGGGCTGAGGAATTTGAACAACAGGTTCTTCAACAGCATCCTGATTTGTTACTTCATCAGCTGATGCACCTGAAATTTCTTCAGGAATTGATTTGAGAAGAGTGGGACACCCTTCGAAGCCAGTCATCAATTCTTCAATCTGTGCTGGGGACTAAGGAATTTGTGAGAGAGGAGTGGTGATGGGTGAATTTGGGTGTGCTGCTTCCCAATATTCATCATTTACCAATGGAGTGGTGGAGCCAATATTTGAAGACGTTGATGTTGAAAAATCTCATTGTTTGTGTGGTGTCATGATATGGTTTGATATGAATATGGTCATTGCCGCAGTTTCTCGATCGTAAATCCAACCGCTTTGTTTTTTCCTCGCAACTTTGATCTTATATGACTTTGCTAATTGTTGACATGTTTAGAGACCGAGTTTGTGCTCATCGTTCTGTATCATCATGATGCTTCATTTTAAGCCAATAAAATCCATTCCTTTCTGCGGTGGTTCATCTAATTTACCCTGCATCACATGACGGAGTGGACACAAAATTTGAAATTCCACGTGTTTCCCACGAAATTCAGCGAAACCCATGTGAAAAATCTTAAACGGCCAAGCCACAACCAGCCCTCCGTCGACCAAGAAGGAGAGCGAGACCGCCGCCGGGCGGGCTAACCAGGAATTACTGCCACCGGTCATTACGGAGCCGGCGGTCGGGCTGGGTGACGAGCTTAAAAAGGGCCCCGGCAGCGGAAAGGCATCCTCCTCCCCATCCCAAATCGAAACAGGATTCCATTAAAGCCCCCTTCCACTTCCAGCTGCCGCGGGGCATCACCGCCACTTTGACCCCTCCCTCCGCCCCAATTGCCCCTCGAGCATCCATTCCCACCTCCGCCTTCACCCCCAAGCCTCCTCCTCCTCCTCCTCCACCACCACCTCCTGCTCATCATCATTCTCCTATAAGTGCCGCGTCTCCGGCTGCTCTCGATTCGCCGCATAAAGGAACGACGCGTCTCGGCTTGGGCGGTTCTTGGACGGTGTCCCGGTGGTTCGGCGGTTCCGTTTCTTGCGGCTCCAATGGAGGGCAGGGTCGGCGGCGGCGGCAGCGGCGACTACATTTCCAGCCTCCTCACCTCGTTGCCGATGCTCGACTTCGGCGTGCTGGACGGCGCCGTGGCGGCGGGCGGGGACTGCCTGGAGAAGTTCTGCGGCGACCCGGGGTTCGCGGAGCGGGCGGCGCGGCTGTCCAGCTTCAACGGGCAGCACTTCGCGCCAGGGCTCTTCGGGATGCCGCCGCCGCCGCCCGGCGGCGAGTTCGGCGGCTCGCGGGAGGCGTCCTCCGTCTCGGACCCTGCCTCGGCCATGAAGGACGCCAATGCCAAGAAGAGGAAGGCGCCCGCGGCCAAAGGCAAGGCCAAGGAGCCTTCTCTCAGCACGTCTTGCCAGGTGAGCTTGGCTCTGTTCGTCAATCGGGGGCCTCGCCCGCTGCTGACGCCCGCCATTGACGCTGACCAAGCCGCGCCAATTGTGCCTTTCAGGTCGGGGAGCAGAAGGAGTCGGACGCCAAGAGGTGCAGGACAGGTGACGCCGAGAAGAAGGCCGCGGCCCCGGTGAGGCCCAAGGCGGAGCAGGCCGGGAGCGACAGCTCGGTGGAGGACGGCGAGCAGAGGAAGTGCAAGGGGAAGAATGCCAAGCCGGTGGAGCCCCCCAAGGACTACGTCCATGTCCGGGCAAGGAGAGGCCAGGCTACTGACAGCCACAGCCTTGCAGAGCGGGTACTGTCCTGAATGATCATGGTGCTTCTAGTAGTAGTATGTTGCTTCGGTTTTGGTAGTGGTACTAGGACGAGTATTGAATTTCCTTGGACGTTCGCAGGTGAGAAGAGAGCGGATCAGCCAGCGGATGAAATTTCTCCAGGACCTCGTTCCTGGATGCAACAAGGTAATTGGTCATTTCACTCGAAATGAGAAACCGGAAAGAGAGAAAAAAAAACAAGCACATGATAATCTTGATGCGCATTTTTTTAATATGGAAGACAGTCTTTGTGTACAAGGTTACCAATTAAATTGGCCAAATTTTGTGTGTGACCTTTAGGTGATTGGCAAGGCACTGATGCTTGATGAGATCATAAACTACGTGCAGTCGCTTCAACGGCAAGTCGAGGTAAGAAGAGTGAAACCAAACCATGCCATGTAGAGTACTAACGTGCCACTCTGAACTCTGAATTCTGATCAGTTTCTCCTCTATTTCTGTGGCTTCAGTTCCTCTCCATGAAGCTCGCAACCGTGAGCCCGCTCGACTTCAGCAACCTGCCCACGCTCCTGCACAAAGACGTGAGCCCAAAACTCGCCCCTGCTGTTCATCACCACCGCGCCGTAACGAGTCGATAGTTACTCACCTTCTCCCTGTCGAATGCAGATGTACGGCCCATCGGCTAGCTCGGTGTTCTCGCTCGAGAGCTCCAGCTCGGCCTTCCCATTCAGCGACCAAGGAGACGTCTTCCAGTCGTTCCTGCCCAACAGCATGGAGAGCCAGTGCACCCTGAATCAGCTGGACTTGGCTCTGTCTCAGGCCACCAACGCGGCGCAGTATGCCTTCCAGGATGGGACGGCCACGGCCAGCACGAACTTGCAGCAGGTGATGGTTCTTGCCTTCAGAATTTCGTGGTTGCTCGCGTCGCCTGACGTAGAATCGTTAGAGACCATGTTATCCTGATACAGTTTCGTTGTGCGTCTCTCAGCAGAGGAACTTCTGGGAGGATGATCTCCAGAGCGTTTTTCATGTGGACAACAGGCAGAGCCAGGATAACGGGGTCTCAGCAGAGAGCTTCCACGGTTAGTTAGAAGCCCGCGATGGTCTTTCGGAATCGTGTACGTCCCTCGTATGAGATCGTCGCTAACGCGTGCGTGCGTGCGCATTATGTAATCTGCACAGGTGATTTGCAAGCAGGCCAGATGAAAATGGAGTTCTAGCCGGCGTCGCTGAAACGGAAAAAGGATTGACGGTCTGTGTACATAGGAATCAAGAAGATGGAAGCAGTGGCTGAGTGAAGCTATAGCTCTCAGCTCTGAAGCTAACAGTCTTTGTAATTAGGCTCTACCACCATGGGACGAATTTGGCATGTCATGTTCTGCCTGTAGGGCGGTGTGATGTGCTTCCTCTAATATTGCTGGCACTGATTAGTATAATATCGATATTGAAGTAATTAATATAGCGGAACGATCAGTTACAGTGTGTGTGTATGTGACCCGGTGCAGGCAGATATTACAAGCACCTCTCCTGTCCTGCGGATCCTAATGCTGCTGCTCTTAGATCTTTATTATCTGTGGCGATGAAAAACTCCGTCAGTATACTGAATCTTCCTTGGAGCTTAGCTTAGCTTCTCTCCGGCTTAAGCTGCTTGTTGCGTGCTGTGCTGGCTGTTTGTTGCCCACGCTACGTATTCTCGCTGTCAGCTGCCTCCCCTGCGCGGCGGTTAGAGCGAAACGCACGCCGCGCTGCACCAAAGTTCGGTAGGTTGCACGTCGCTTTTAGTCCCCTCTACGATCCGTCTCGTCTCGTCTCCTCGCTGGATCTCACGCTGCGTCGCGTGTTGTTGCTGCAGCCACCCGTCGCTCAACATCAGCTTCAGAGCGTGCCCGGTTTCTTCAGAGATACCGTAACTGCGAGCATTACAGTTTCACAACTCACAAGGGCGCCATCTGATCTAACTAACAAACTGTACACCACGTCACCGTCGCGTCGGCCCCAGCCCAGAGAATGTAATGTACGCGCGACAGGCTGTTACGGCGAAATACAAACAAAATGATAGCACCGCCACCGTCGTAGCCTGCCTGACAGCAAAAGGGAGGAAGGACAGGGCCCGTCACTTTACACCAACCAGATACAGCCAACTGTATACGCACGTACGTACCGGAGCTTGTACAACTACAGTACTAGTATGTATACGGTGGGCGTCGTAGCTAGGTCACTGCGTTTCACACGCCTCGTCGAAAGGGCGCGTGTATGCATCCTCGATCGGAGCTCAGCTGCGGAGCGCCGTGGTCGCTGTCGCGGGGCTCGACATCCCGAAGGTTAGACGTCGCTGTGAGAGGCGCCCAACTTTCTTATCGTCGTCGAGCGGAAGCAGGCACGCAGGGAGAGATGAATGACTTGCCTGCCCATTTCTTCTCCTCTCTTATGGCGCTGCTAGCCCGCTTCAGATGCGGCAGCCGGTGCACGGTGATAAACCTTGTGCCGCGGATGTGCCCGGCAATGCAGAGTGCCGTGCTCTGCTTCTAGGTTACATCATTCCTTCCCCCGCTTTTGGTGATCTGGCAGCAACGCTGCTTTTAACCTCGCAGAGATATGGATGGGAGATGAGAGCAATACACAAACCCTTTCACCTCGTACAAGTATATATTGAATCTTTTCAAGTCACGTAGTATAATTTTTCGATATAAAAGATGAATTTTATTATCTCAAGATATAGCATGAAGGGATACGTAGACAATAAGCATATACCTGACCTCTACACGGCTAGCTTTGATCTACACGCAAATACCAACACACACACACACACACAAAAGCACACCGACAACTAAGAAAGTCAAACAAGACCGAGGCTATGTCTTCATCGAGTAAAAAAAACAAAAAACAAAAACATCAAAACAGTTAAAAAAGTGATAAAAAAAATCTACAACAACAACAACCATATCTGCGTCAACCATCTTTTGATATCATTGGAACAATGAGAAGGAGCGCTACAGGGTTATGCACCACTTCCTTAGAAGTTCGTGGTCCCAATTCGTTGTGGAAGCATTAACCTGCCGCACGTCATTCAAAGTTTGCCGGCCGCGCGGGCTCCTTCCCCAACAAATACTTGGGCCTTCCGCTATCGGTGTGGCAGCTTAAGGTGGACTTTCAATTCATTGAGGATAAGCCAGCGGCTAAATTGCTTGCTTGGGACGGCTAAAGCTTACCTCGCTCATCGTACCCCCAAGTACCGTATGTCAGGTTAATAAGCTAGAACGAGCTTCCTATGGGCGGGAACGAACAAAACAACCGGTGCCAAATGAAAAGTAAGTTGGGATATTGTGTGTCCAGTGTTGGGTATATTAACAAGTTTTCGATTAATTTAATCCATGAATAAATCATGATCATGACATTGACATACTGATTACTATCCAGGTAAGCGCTACACATATAGTAGACACATCTATGCAGATACCCAGTACTGCTAACACAGGAATAAACAGGAGTGAGATAAAGAAGTTATACCCTCCAGTAGGCCATGACGAGGCCGCGGCGGCGTCCTTGGTGGACTTCTTTTCAACAGCATCCTTCTCGGCAGTAAGTCACTCGGCTTTGGTGGCCATGGCGATGACGAGGGCGATGCAGACATAGATGATGTAGCGGAAGTAGACGAACAGAGGTGAGCAGTCGTGTCGGTGATATGTCCATTTTGCACCAATGATTTTCTAATGTTATTTACAATGTTTTAGAGCATTATTTCATTTTATGATGCAATTCTAATGTCCTTCCTCTCTTAATATGCAAGATACACATGAAGAGGGAGATTGCCAACAACTGGAATTCTGAGCCTGAAAAAGCTACAACAGAGATAGTTATTCTCCGGAGTTCAGAATGAAAAAAGTTACGGAGAATTATTTCTGAATATATGAAAAATACTGGAAGAAAGAAGTACCAGAGAAGACCATCGGTGGGCCCACGAGGCAGGGGCGCGCCCTACTCACGAGGGCATGCCCAGGTGCCTTGTGGGACCAAAAGAGGCATTCTGGTGCCTATCTTCTGCTATATGAGGTCATTTGCCCTAGAAAATAAATAAGATGAAGAATTTCGGGACGAAGCGCCGCCGTCTCGAGGCGAAACCTGGGCAGAAATATTTTTACGCTCCGGCGGAGCGATTCCGCCGGGGATACTTTCCTCCGGGAGGGGGAAATCAAAGCCATAGTCATCACCAACGCTCCTCTCATTGTGGGAGGACTCATCCCCGTCGATATCTTCACCAACACCATCTCATCTACAAACCTAGTTCATCTCTTGTATTCAATCTTTGTCTCCAACCTCAGATTGGTACCTGTGGGTTGCTCATAGTGTTGATTACATCATGTAGTTGATGCTAGTTGATTTATTTGGTGGAAAATCATATGTTTAGATTTTTAAACGTATATTTATCTTCTGAACATGAATATGATTTGTGAGTAGTTCCATTTGTTCTTGAGGACATGAGAGAAATCTTGTTCTAAGTAATCATGTGAAGTTGGTTTTTGTTCAATGTTATGACGATGTGTTATGTTATTCTTCCTCTAGTGGTGTCGTGTGAACGTCGACTAAACGGCACATTACCATGATTGGGCCTGCGGGAAGGCATTGTGCGACGAATAAGTAGATGATGGGTTGCAAGAGTGACAGAAGCTTAAACCCTAATTTATGCATTATTACGTCAGGGGCTGATTTGGATCCATACGTTTCATGCTATGGTTTGATCTAGCTTAATTCTTATTTCGTAGTTGCAGATGCTTGAGAGTGTGGGTAATCATAATTGTACTCTAGTAAGAACAATACCCTCGTTATCAAAGAAGTGAACGTGAATCGGCTAAACATGATGAAGTTAACTAGACAAAATTCCCATGTGTCCACGAGAACGCTTTGCTCACTATAAGAAGTACTTCCGGCTTGTCCTTGGCAATAAAAGGATTGGGCCACCTTGCTGCATGTTCTTACTTTGGTTACTTGTTACTTTCTACGAATTATCTTGCTATCAAACTATCTATAAGCACTACTTTACAAACACTTGCACATAATACCTAGCTGAAAGCCACTTATTGATTCCTTCTGCTCCTCGCTGGGTTCAACGCCTTACTTATCAGAAGGACTACGATTGATCCCCTATACTTGTGGGTCATCAAGACTCATTTTCTGGCGTCTTTGCCGGGGTGCAAAGCGCTTTTGTTAATTAAGAGGAATTTGGTAAGGAAATATTTGTATTATGTGTTGAATTTTATCTTCACCTGTCACTATGGAAGATAATCTTTTGAGAGGCTTGTTCGGGGTATCTTTACCTCAAGCGGATGTGGTAAGAGTCGTGCCTCAACCTACTGATAATATTTATTATGAAATCCCATTATGGAAAAATTGCATGTTAATCCCTATGCAGGAGATGGAACAATACATCCTGATATGCAATTAATCTATATGGATGAGCTTTGTGGATTTCTTAAGCTTGTAGGTTTATCAAGGGATGGAGTTAAGAAGAAATTATTCCCTTTATATTTTAAGGAAAGAACATTGGCATGGTATAGGCTATTGGGTGAACCCGAAACATGGGACTTGAACCGACTGAAGCTGGAATTCCATCAGAAATTTTATACTATGCACTTGGTTCATCGTGATCGGAATTATATATATACATACATACATACATATATATAGGAAAAATACATACATATATATAGGAAAAATACATCCTACCACCCAGGGGTAGTTACCCCACATGTTCCATATACTACCATGTGGTAGTATATATACTAGTTTATAATTTTAAATATGTTCATATATTATATATAAGATTTTTCAAAGTGAGTTACATGAAAAAATTACAAGTTGACCCATGGTTTTTATTATATTTGTAAAATACGTATATATTTGTATGTAAAAAAGAGCATACTCAAAATACGATACATACTACCAAAAAATAGTATATATACTACCTAAACATTATTTCAATCTGAGTTACAGATTAATTTCTATGAATTTTAGAAGTTTTAATTATTTTCTGGAATTAATATAAAACAAAAAATTATTATTGCGTCAGCATGACGTCAGCAGGTCAGCTGGCCGTTGCCAGGTCAAACCTGACCAGTGGGGTCCACTGGTCAGTGACCGAGGCCTAGTTAGTGTCACTGACATGTGGGGTCCACATGTCATTGACTCGGGAGATAATCCAGAGTTGACCCTGGCTTTGACCCTAGCCAGGGCCCACTGTCAATGTCTGTTAGCCGTGCGAATTAATTGGATTTGCTCCTAATGGTCTTCCACGTCAGCCCCCATCGGAGACCTGTCGGCGGCGACCAACGCGACGGCGGCGCGTCACCGGAGTTGCACTACAGAGCGCTTCTGGGCACGCGAAGACCACCAGGGTGATGCCCGCGCTGGCCGCATCCATCTACGGGGTTAGTTGGCCTTGGGGGCGCCGGAATCGTCGCCGACGTCGACCTTGGCGGACGCCGGAGTTCGGGCGTCGATCGAACCGACGCCACAGGCAGCTAGGGGAGGAACCGAAGGTCCCTACGGACTCCCGGAGTCCTCCTGAGCACGCATACGTGCTCAGGTTCGAGCTTATGCAGCCGTGGCTACGGCAACACCATCGCCGGCGGCGAGGAGCTCTCGGACTCAAGCAAAACAGGGGCTACGGCTAGCGATCGACTGCGAGGAAAGGGGGAAAGGGTCCGCAAGCTTACAGCGGTTGTAGTGGCGTTGGAAGTGAGCTCGGGGACGGCTTGGTGACGGCGAATCGACGGCGGCGAGCTTCGATGACCCAAGGTGGAAGACGACCGCGGGACGGCGATGGAGGGTTTCTGGCGTCGTGAGGCTTGGCGAGGAGCAGCAGCAGCTCAAGGCGGAGCTGTTGAGCTAGTCGGGGCGAGGGGGAGCGGCTGGAGAGGCGAGGCTACGGCGGCGAGCGCTCGGGTGCGGCGGCCATGGCGAAGAGGGGAGCAGGGGGAGAGCAGAGGGGCGAAATGGAGAGCGGGCTCGATCCAGACGGCTCTGGCGAGCTTATCCCGCTCGCCAGTGCAACGAGGAGGCAGGCAGGTAGCTGCCGGCATGGCGGCACGGCCGTGCACGCGCGTCGGCCATGCGCTCGGTCGACTGGCGCCAGGAGGGACGACGACCTGACTAGGCCAGCTGGGCCGGCCTGGCCTGGGCCTCAGCTAAGCCTTTCTCCCTTTTCTATTTCTCTTTTGTTTCTGTTTTCCTATTTCTGACATTTGTTTTATTTGATTTGGCCAACAAAAACCTAGCACAAAAATACTAAAATATTTTATGGGATGTTAACTGAATATTACTAAGCTCCATAAAAAGTTTCAGCATTTTTGAAGCAACTAAAATAATTATAATGCATTTCTTGATTATTTTCAGAAGCTTTGTTGGATTAAATAAAATGCCAAATGTGTTGTAAAAAAAATGCACCCCTGATATGTTTTTGCCAACATTTATCAGACATGGTGGGCAGTTTTGAAGGGCATTTTGGATTCATTGAAAATCACAAGTATTTGAATTGGTTTATCAGATGAAGTGCTAGGGTTTTGTTAATCCCCATTTCAACTTAATGAAATTTAAACATGATGCAACACACATGCTAGCACAATGCAAGGGTAAACTAGGGATGTGACACTCATGATGAAGCATATAATGTCTTTGTTGAACAAGTTGCAGCTAAGGTACGTGAACTTAATGATGAAAGGAAAAACTATATGGTAAGTTACCATCTAAGCAAGAGGATGCTTTTTAACCTACAATAGAGATTGAGATAGGATTGAATAAATTCAGTGCCTTATGTGATCTAGGGGCAAGTGTTTCCACTATCCCCAAATCTGTTTATGATATTCTGAATCTTGGTCCTTATGCTAATACCGAGATTATATTGAATTTGGTTGACATTAGTTTTACTCACGCTGTAGGCATTAAGCATGGATTTATAGTTCAAATTAATAATTTCCCTATCATGATTGATCTTGTGATAGTAGAAATGCCCGAGGATCCAATTGCTCCTATAATTCTCGGTAGACCTTTTCTAAGGATTATCAAAGCTATGATAAATGTGTCTGAGACGAATGTACGATTTGATTTACCAGGTAAATATCCATTTGCGAGACATTTCCCCATGAAAAAGAAAATGAAGACCTACACAGGAGTTGGCATCATTTTGAATGCCAGAAGCTATGGTCTTCGTGTCCTTGCACCACCTTGTTCATTACTACGGTCAGCTAACCGACCGAAGACAAGCGCTTCGTGGGAGGCAACCCACGCGAATAAAGTAGACAAGTAAGTTATTTGTTTCAATTAAAGAGTGATTGAAGTTCCATGTGAAGAAGCAATTTTGGGAGAGTTGTTCTAATGAAGACTTTGCTATGTGCAAGATGAATTATATGTGGAATTGATGTTTGGATGCCTGGAAATATGTCAATGTATTGCTTCGGAACCAACCCCACAGGAAAACAAAGAAAAGGAGAGTTTCAAAAGAAACACATCAAAAGACGGCCTTTAAAATGACCGTAACGGTCGTTCGGGCGATCGTATGGCCTCCTGGAGGTTCCAACGCAAAACAACTAGAGACATCAAGTTTGAAGACGGCATTCCAAATGGGCACACGCGCCCGTCCGAGCGGTCGTTTTACATCTTCGACCAGGAGAAGAAAAATAATAGAACGGAAGACGTTGTTCCAAATGGATGTTGACGCTCGTTTCATGGGTCCTTTCATCTTTGCGTTGGCGCAGGTAAGTCATCAGGTTTGACAACGGTGTTCCATGCGGGCGCTCGCACCCGCATCAGCGGTCGTTTCGACCCCTGGCGGCCACAACAAGCCCGGGGAAGAAGGTAAATCTCCCCCATCTCTCTCTCTCTCTCTCTCTCTTTTCTTCTTCTTCCTCCAAACCTCTCCAAGCCCTAGGAAAACTTCACCCGATCTCTATACTCGCTCGGTTTCACTTCAAATCCTTCTCTGTGATCAATCTACGGTATGTTTCTCCTCTGATCCCCAAGTTATTTTGGCGAATCCACTTTCTACATGCCTAGCATTGCCATGACTAGGAGATGCATAGTTTTGATCCAAATTTGAGCTTGGCTTGGATTCGTTGATGTTTTTAAAGGAGTATGATGTGGTAACTGATGGCTCCATATTTTATGTATTTTAAGAGCTCATTTGTTGCATGTTCTCTTATATATCATGTCCCATTGAACCAAATAGTTGTCCATTATGCATGTTTACCTGTATTTGCACTTATCATTGTGAGCAGTGTACATTTAGCATTTATTTAGTTTTGATTAGTTTCTTAGTTTTCTTGTGTCTACACGTGTTTTGGAGCAACCTAGGACCAAACACGATGGAAGAACCAAGGATGGGTTTGATACAGAGTCACCCAGGGGCCATACTTAGCCATTCTGTAGGTCGGAAAAAGTGAGTTTTTTTTCCAACGTGCTTCAATTCAAGATTCAAGACAAGGAATGGATCGACACCATTCATACGAATCCAACGAGTCTAAGAACGTCAAATTCTGAGTTCGTATGAAGAATTACCGGCCGTTTTACCGAAGGAGGACAAAGAGAATGACGGCCTTTCGAACGACCGCGATCGGTCGTTTCAGTGGTCATTTGACGTGCACACAACTCCGAAAGTTGCCCTTCCAGACGGGATTCTTCACCGATTTCATCCACGGGATCCTTGGCTCATAAAGAAGAGACTGGGAGAGGATTAGGTTCATCTTGAGCACTTGGATGAAGCCCATCAAGAGAGGAGGCTAGGGAGGCTCCTTATATACACCTCCTCAACCCTAGCCGTCATCATCCATCCTCATTCGCCAAGAACACATCCATCTCCATCTCCATTGCTTCTTCATCCACCATCATAAAAGAGGTACAAGATCAAGAGGAAGAAGAGGAGGCTCCGCCACACGAGCACCTGCCTTAAGGCCAGTGTCCTCTCCACCATGCCAGTGCCACCACCACCACCATCTTCACCACGGCGCCACCATCGCTATGATTACGTCATGCCTCCTCCCTTCACCGGCACTATGCCAACATGTAACTTGACCCTCTCACCTATGTGTAGCATTAAGTTGTTTGAGTAATTTACTAGTTCTTGAGGATATGGTTGAACCCCTTATGCTTCTTGATGCGATCCAATATCTTCTGTTCATGATTCGAGTTAGTAATCCCACGAGTGTTGAGAGGAGGCTTCGCTCGCACTTTTGCTGTGATTGGTCATGGATGGACTACTGTTGTTGTGAAGGGTTGGGGCGTTGGGGTAATTTGAGGAGACAATAATATCCATTGATTCCTCGCCATCACAATTGATAGGGGAGTTACGGAGAACCCTTAGAGAGGCCGCGTCCACGGGGTAACCCTTAATTTCAAGAGTTGTTACCCTATGGGGGAGACTATGATGGTGGCATGCGTGGCACAAAGTCTATGTTAGACCCCAAAAGGAATAGGATCATATCCCGAAGGGATAAGATTAAGATCCCTAAAAAGGGGGATAGCAGTCGGTGGGGAAGGAAAGGAGGGATTTCCTTCCTCCCCCCTTGACCAACGACCCTAGGGGCTTGGAGGGAAAGCCACCAGCCCCTCCCACGCCTATATAAAGGTGGGGAGGCACAAGGGCGCGGAACCCCTTCCCACAGCCGCAACCCCTCTCATGTTACTCCCGTTCTTCCTCGGTTTGTCGTTCCGGAGGCGCTTGGCGAAGCCCTGCGGCACTACGACTCCACCATCTCCACCATGCCATTGTGCTGATCGAGATCCCATCTACTTCTCCTCCCTCGCTTGCTGGATCGAGGAGGCGGAGACGTCATCGAGCCGCACGTGTGCTGAACGCGGAGGTGCCATCCGTTCAACGCTAGATCGGATCGAATCGTGAAGAGTACGACTAGATCAACCGCGTTATATATGCTTCCGCTTAACGGACTACGAGGGTACATATAAACACTCTCCACTCTTGTGGCTACGCATCTCCATAGATAGATCTTGGGTGTTCGTAGGATTTTTTTTGTTTTCCATGCTTCGTTTCCCAACAACTTCCAACTTCAACATGATATTGCTGACGAGATTATGCGGAAACACACTGATAGTGGTCACTACTTCGTGGAATATGCCTACAAGGCACAATTACATGGCATGATCCGCTCCCTATTGGAGAACGCGGTTTGGAAGGTTTGGGATCCTCCAAAAGTGATTTTTTTTTCTCTTGATTGGCCATCCTAAATAGAGTTTGGACCGTAGACAGACTAACCAAAAGAGGGTGGTCGATTTTGCCGCCTATTCCCTATTTGCAAGCGCGAGCAAGAAATGGTCGACCACCTTTTATTCAAATTTCAGTTTACTATTAGAGTTTGGGCATGATCGAGGAATGGCTCCAACTCGCAAGTATCGACACCTCTGTTTGGCACCTGATTCGGTCCGCCAAGGAGTAGTAGATCGATCTCTCCGGCTCTACCGCCCTCAATAGGAAGGTGATGGCCTTCCTTGCATTGCTTACCTCTTGGGCCCTTTTGAAAGAACATGTGCTGCCCCCATGTTTGGTTTTGGTAATTGATGACAATCTCTATGGACTAATGGTTGCCTTGAGTTATATTTGAAGGGTTTGTCCATAGGCTTTGCTTGTAGACCATTTGTTGGTCTCAAGGTGATTTGAAGAAGAATATGTGTTGACCAAGGTTATTCATGGAGTTATCCAAAGATTGGTCATGTAAGAGATGAGCCTATTGCAAGCATGTCTTGAAGAAGGAGATTGTGTGAACATTCATGTTTATCTTCAAGACATCATCCTAATGAAGAGAGTTGGAAAGATTCAAGGTTGATCAAGACCACAAAGCGTAGAAGATGTACCGAGTGGGATCAAGTGATCTCACGGTATGGTAAGCATTGTCCATTACGCTTTGTGTACTAACCCATGTTCTATGCAAGAGTTCTTTGTGGGGTTAGGTTTGTTTCCATGGGCGTGCATCAAAAGGAAGATATCACACACTTTGTGGGGTTAGGTTTGTTTCCATGGGCGTGCATCAAAAGGAAGATATCACACAACCCATGGAGGATGACATCAAGTGGTGATCGTCATCAAGATTGCGGTGTGCAAGTTCAAGTGGAGCATCACGAAGAGATCACATGCTTGAAGCTTGCTGTCCATTGTGGTGACAATGGACTTGTGAAGATGTGCCGAAGAGTGGCTCACCCATAGTGGAGTATGGGGGAGCAATCAACTAGTCTTCATCAAGCCGGCGCAATCAAGAAAGGTGGTCCAACTTGAGGAGGTCAAGATCGTCATCATCCAGCTCAAGTGGACTATGCGCAAGGCAAAGGTTTGCCCTTGATAGGTTTTCTATTTTACCGGTCTCATGGTAGTAGTTGGGAGACCGGGTTATAGGATCGATAGCCGTACTATCAAGGGGGGCTCTCAAGTGAGTAGCTTTATCATATCTTCGTAGAGAGCTCAAACCATTGCATCCTTGCATCATATTTCTTGGTTTGTGTTTGGTGTTTCTCTTTGTGAGTCTTTGAGCTTTTGGTCATCTTCATGACAAGCTCGAGGTCATCGAAAACGGAGTTCATATATGCATCTTCTATGATGTTTTCGATGTTGGAGTTTATGCCGGTTCTTCATTCATAGAGGTTTCTCATCTCTATATCATTGGTATTTTCTCTACTGCCACTTCTTAATATAACCAGTCGCTGTTGGATAGTATTTGTCGTCCTCTATCCAACAAGCTTGAGTTTGCTCAATTCGGAGCTCATTTGCAGAAGTTATGGCAGTTCAGGGTTTATTGTTTGTCTGGGCAGTTTACCTGTCACCAAAGCGGTAGTACCGCTCGGGACCACGGTAGTACCGCTTGACACGGTACTACCGCCCCTACTACCGTTGCACTACCGTGCTTTCTACTGGCATTCTTTTTCGTTTAGCGGTAGTAAAGCGGTAGTGGAGCGGTAGTACCGCTTGACACGGTACTACCGCCCCTACTACCGCTGCACTACCGTGTTTTCTTCTGGTGTTATTTTTCGCTAAGCGGTAGTTGAGCGGTAGTAGAGCGGTAGTACCGCTTGGTGCGGCACTACCGCCCCCTACTACCGTGCCACTGCCGTGCTTTGTTCTGTTGCCCAGTTTTCCTAAGCGGTAGTACCGCTTGGTCGGAACGGTAGTACCGCTTAGTGCGGCACTACCGCTCCAGTTCCTTGTTGATTGCCTGCTGTTTTTGAATTACTACCGCACGAGCGGTAGTACCGCTCGCAAGAGCGGTAGTACCGCTTGTGCGCGTCCTGCACGGGTAACGGTTGGATTTGGGGTGGCCCTATAAAAGGGGTCTTCTTCCCCAACGGTTTTCTTATCCCTTGAGCTCATTTCTCCCCCCATTGTTGACCTTCTTGAGCTTGCCTAACTCTCAATCCCTCCAATGATTCTTGCTAGTTCTTGAGGGAATAGAGAGAGGAGATCTAGATCCACATTTCCACCAATCACTTTCTCCTCTAAGTGAGGGGAACCCCTTGGATCTAGATCTTGGAGTTCTTGGTGTTCTCCTTGTTCTTCCTCTCATATTCATCCATAGCTTTGTTGCTTTGGTGGGATTTGGGAGTGAGGGACTTGTCCACTTCGTGTGTTCTTGCCATTGCATTAGTTGCATCGGTTTGAGTTCTCCACGGTGATACGTGGAAGTTGTGAAGTTGAGTAGCTTATTACTCTTGGGTGTTTGGGCACCCTTGAGCTTGTTCCTCTTGGGTGCCTTGGCGCCCTAGACGGCTTGGTGGAGCCTCGGAGCCACATTCCATTGTGGTGAAGCTCCGGGCAAGCGTCGGGGTCTCCAATTAGGTTGTGGAGATCGCCCCGAGCAATTTGACGGGTACCGGTGACCGCCCCCAAGGGTTGCCAAAGTGTACGGGTTCGGTGACCGCCCTCAAGGGTTGCCATTTGTACGGGTTCGGTGACCGCCCTCAAGGGTCCCTTAGTGGAATCACGGCACCTTGCATTGTGCGAGGGCGTGAGGAGAATACGGTGGCCCTAGTGGCATTGTTGGGGAGCATTGTGCCTCCACACCGCTCCAAACGGAGATTAGCATCCGCAAGGGTGTGAACTTCGGGATACATCGTCGTCTCCGCGTGCCTCGGTTATCTCTTACCCGAGCCCTTTACTTATGCACTTTACTTTGTGATAGCCATATTGTTTCTAGTTATATATCTTGCTATCACTTAGTTGTTTATCTTGCTTAGCATAAGTTGTTGGTGCACATAGGTGAGCCTAGTCGATTTAGGTTTTGTGCTTGACAAATTAAACGCCAGTTTTATTCCGCATTTGTTCAAGCCTAAACCGTAATTATTTTAAAGCGCCTATTCACCCCCCCTCTAGGCGACATCCACGATCTTTCAATTGGTATCAGAGCCTCGTCTCTCGTTATTAGGCTTAACCTCCTAGAGAGTAAAGATGTCGACTAGGGGATTAGGATTCTCTGACACTCTTAGTTTCAATGGCACAAATTTTGATGTTTGGATAATTCGCATGCTTAATCATTTCCGGGCCATTGACCCATGTTTAGAGCGAATTGTAGATATGGGTTTTTCTCCTCCAAAGGATTCTCAAAGATTATCTATAGAGGATGAGAAAAACTCTTATCTCAATGCTCAAGCTTCTAATGTGCTTTTTGATGCTTTGAGCAATGTAGTTATATTTCAACTCATGCCGTTTCGGGATGCTCATGAGTTGTGGACAAAGCTTCAAGATAAATATGGTGTGTCCAAGATTTGTAGGGATGATTGTTCTCCCTCCACCTCCGGCCGTGTTGTCTTCTCAACTTCTTCTACTTCACCTACATGTGGTTTGCCACAAGGTAATGTTATGGTGAGTAGTGGTGTTCATTGCAATGATGATAGTGGGCTTATTGTTGATGATTCTTCATCACTATCTTATTGCAATGATTCATCTTTGGACTTCAACACTTCGAGCACTCTAAATGTTTCACATGCTTGTGTTGATAGTCCTTGCATATCATGTAGAAATTGCTTGACTATAACTCATAATGATATGCTTGCTATATCTTGTTGCCATGATAAAAATGTATCTATTTCCTCGAGTTATTGTGCTAACAATGTAGAGGAAACCCAACACTCCATGGAACAAGATGTGGTCTTGAATGGGGCCTCAAGGGATCCTACATCATCATCTATTGCTTTTTGCCTTATGGCTAAGGCTTCAAAGGTATCTCCTCCTTTGAACCCCAATATATCTCTTGATGATGATGTTGATGCTAGTGATGATGAGGATAATGATGAAGAGAATGATAATGTTGCTTCCTTAAAAATTAAGGGAGAAATGATTTTTAAAGCTCTTCATAAGAATAAAATTGCTCGTTCCAACTTCATGGAAATTATGACTATTGCCATTGAGGGCAAGAAATATATGGAGGAGTTGGAATCTCATCTCGAGGAGCATGAGGCCACCATTGAGAAAATGGAAGGTCATGAGCGTGATTACGCTAATGAGATTGCGGAGCTATCTCAAGCTCTTGAACTTGAACAAACCACCAAGGAATCTCTTGAGGAGACCTTTGCTCTAGAATTATCTAGATTAAAGGAATCCCATGATAGAGCTCTCGAGGTGGCTAATGATTTTAGAACTAAAAATGATAAGCTTGAATTTGCACATGCTAAACTCCTTGAGGACTTTGAGCACCTCGAAAATGGCTCAAGGGTCGTTAAGAGTTCGCTCATTGAACTCACCGAGTCTCATGCTCAACTTCAAGCTTCATATGCTAAAGAGCTTGCCAAACTGTCTTCTCCTCTTATTGTTAATGATGATGCTTGTGCTACTAACTCTATTTCTTGTGAAGCATCCATTTTGAAGGAGAATGTTGAGCTAAAGGCTCAACTTGAGATGCTATCTAGCAATTATGGGAAATTGGAAGAAAGTCATGAAAAGCTCTCGAGCTCTCATGGTGATCTTCTAGTATCCCATGATGTGCTAAAGATAGCTCATGAGGCTTGTACTACTAAGGTAACATCTAGTGAGCCTCATGTGGACATTAGCACTACATCTAGTAGAAATGCTTTATTGACATGTGCTAGTCCTCGTAATTCATCTATGCATAACATTGGTACATCTTGTGATGAATTACTTTTCTTGCCTTGTTGCTCTAACAATGATGCTTATACTTCCTCTAGTACTTGTGTTGATACTAACCATGTAGAGGAAATCAAAGAGCTCAAGGCCCAAGTCACTTCTTTGAAGAAAGACTTGGAAAAGAGTCATGAAGGGAAGTCCACACTCAAGAATATTTTGAGTGTGCAAAAATCCCCCAATGACAAAGGTGGACTTGGATTCAACTCCAATAAGAAGAAGAAGTCCAAGATCAACAAGAAGAAGGGCCAAGAACAAGTCAAGAATTCGGCCAAGATTGTTTGCTTCAAGTGCAAGATAGAAGGGCACCATGTTAGATCTTGCCCATTGAAGAAGAAGCCCCATAGTGACAAGCAACAAGGGAAGCGGCCACAAGTTCAATCTCATACTCAACCTCAAGTTGAAGAAAGGCCTCTTCCCAAGAAGACCCAAGTCAACGCTCCTCAAGTTGAGAAATCAATTGAGAAGAAAGTAAAGGGTAGATGTTGCTACTTATGTCGTGAGAAGGGTCACCTTGCTTCTTCATGCACTAACGGTAACTTATCCAACCCAATCATTATTGATGATATCTATTCTCTTGGGAAGGATAAACTTGGCAATGTGTTTGCCAAATGTATTGGTACTCAAAGTGGTGTCAAGAAGAGAACCATTTGGGTAGCCAAGCCTATTGTGACTAACCTCTTAGGACCCAACTTGGTTGGGGACCAACAAACTCAAACTTGATCAATAGGTGTGGTTGGAGGGCATTGGAGACTTGGCTATATTATGAAGAATTAAGGGGACTTCATCATTCATATTGTCTCAAGCCAAGTCATTGGATTATCAAGTTTCTATCTTATATCCAATGTGCCTCCTTGCGGTAACTTGTACTTAAATTATTTAAATTGAAAGTTACATGCCCCTTTGCATGTTTGTGGTTTTGTACCTTGCATGTGTTTGTATATGGTGTGCCTTCGGCTTGCTTATCTTGAGTAATCAAGTATGGGATGTTGGTTTGCACATCATGTACGTGTGAGTGTTGTGTTGAGCCTTGTTTGCTTCTTGTTCATATCTTAGTTGGCTCTTGTGAGAGATTAATGGAACAACCCATTTTGGGGGAGTGATGTGCTTCGTGCACTTCACGAACCTACAAATGTGTGTACATGAAGAATACCACCTAGTATTGATATTGCAAGATTATCTAGTCTCTATGTGGTATGTCTTCTCATGAGAAATTCAAATTCTAAATAGTCCATTAATTATCTCGTGTTGTATCCTCTTATTGCCTCTTGTTTGGTTGTCCTTGGTATCACATTATGGGGGAGTAATATGCTTTGTGTATATTACAAGCCTAGAAAATGTGTACATTTGAGGTATTGCCACGTAGAGTTGATAGTATAGATTATCTTGTTCCTATGTGGCATGGTTGCTCAAACAAGTTCCAATTTGCTTAAATGCTTTTATTGCTCATCTTTGGATCTTGTTTGTAAGAGATTTTCTTGGTATGGTTTTCCTCCAATATGTACTTTTATATCTTATTTGGGAACCGGTTGCTTCAAGTTATTCTAATCATTGCTTGCATGATTGGTTGCCTACTTGAAGCTATCAAGAATATCTATCTAAGCATTGTGCTTAATTCTTATCTTTTGTCATATGCTTGTGTTGTTTGTTGTGAAGATGATCTTGGATACCTGTGCAATCTACCTCCGGGAATTAATTCCAAATACTTCTTGTCTCTTGACAATTGGTATTCTTGTATGTGGTAGAAATTGTTGATCATCTTTACATTGGCTTTTGTTTTTAGTTGTCTTATTGCTTGCCAAGGAATGTGTCAACTCCCATTGTCTTCCATACCACTTGTGGATCTTGTTCTTTTCTTGATCTTGTCTAGTGTTTTTCTAGATTTAGTGAAAGTGGTGATCCCATCTTGTGCATTTTGTATTCAAATGCAAATTCTCTATAATGCACAACGCTTGGGGGAGCTATCCTATTTTCTTTAGAACACTCATCTTGTGATCCTTATCAAGTGTGTGTTGGTGGAAGGCATACCGTTTCTTTTTGGTACTTTGTGCCATCATGAAACTTTGTAGAGGGATTGGTTTGTTTGGAACCATCCTCTCTCTTGGGAGTTCGATATCTTTTTATTGTTGTGTTTCTTTGGTATCTCATTCCTTGATGTATCTTTTATTTGGTATCCTTCAAGTGATTATTTCTTCATTTGGTATCTTATTTTCACTTGGTATATTTTCCAATTGGTATCTTATCAATCATGTGTTGTTTTGATTCGGTTTCAATTGGTATCTCTTCTCATGTGTTGTTGAGTGTTGAAATCAACCATGTGTTGATTTCAATTTGTCTTGAATCTTGTGTTGATTTGGTTCTTTGATATAATTTGGACAACCTTATGTTGCGTCACTCTTTCGTGTGCCTTCTTGGTTTACTTGGTGTTTTGTCCAAATTGTATCTCCCTTTGGTTCTTGGAAGTCTTAAGCATGCATATTTACTTTATGTATTTCCTTTGGCATGTTTTCTTTCTTTGACCCAATATATAGGGGAAACTCCACCATGTCTCTAATTGGATAAGATGTGCATGAAATTCAATTTCATATCCATATGCACATATTTATGTGGAGTTTGTCCTATGTGTTGTTGGTTCACTAACTCTTTGGTCCCAATGAGTTTGGGTACCATTTTGTTTGTGATGTTGTTCTAGGAACAAGTGGAGATGCATTGGATGCTCGGCTCACTCACAAGGAAGGTGTTGTCACCATGTGCTTATTGGAGTCAAGCTAGGATGATCAACGAACTACTTTCTACTACCTTCAATTGGTACCTACTACATCCGTCCAAAGCTGTCCCGGTAACAAGTATCAACTTCATGCATACTTTTCTTGCATTCAACCTTGTGTAGGTTGCATCATGGCATGATGTTCTTGATTCGTTCTCGTGATACTTGCTTCGTTTCTCACAATTGGTATCAGATACTTGTTTCCTTTCTCAAAGCATCCCAACAATGAACTCTTGTTGCGAGTTGTGATGTCTTTGATGTTCGTGTAGTTGGAGTTCATTGATATACAATAAGACAATATTAAGCCATGTGCTATGCTTTCAAGCAAAGATCTTATTGGTATATTTATGACTTCCTTTTGGATATCGTGTTCCTTCGTGTTGTAACTATTTCGTGTGTATATCCTTCTTTGTGGATTGATATCATCATGATTTTCATCTACCTAGAACTTTATACACTTGAGAGAAATTACATCTCTAGATGATATCCTTTCTTTCACGACCACCTTGTCTTTCTCGTTTTATTTCTTTGGTGGCTCCGTGAAATCGTTTTTCTTGAGTACGGATCTTATATCATTGCATTTTGTTGCATTCTTGTGTGGTGAAGATTGTTTTCCTCTTGCTTGTCTTGATGAGGCTTTCGCCATGTCTTTTGGTATCAACAATTGGTATCCCTCCTCTTGATGAAACTATCATTCCTTATCTTCACCATGGGTTGTCACAAGCTTTGTAGTTAATTCGCCTTTTTTTTTGTGAGCTTGTGAACCCATTTGCTTGTTGTGTGTGGGAAGGATGTGTCTTGCACCTTGTATCTCATTTATTCAAGACTATGTTGATGCTTAATGCTCATTCTTATATTAGTCTTCTCAAGTGCTTTGCCATGACTCACACACATCGTTTTGGTTGAGCCTATTCCTAAGTTGCCTCTCTTTCATGTTGCTCAACCATGTGTTAGTTGCAAGTGCTAGGCTTAGTTTCCTATATGCACACTTGCACTTGTTGTGAGTTTCTATTGATTTTGGGGGAGTGATGATTCCATGTTTGTGCACTTTGTATTTTAATGCAAAAATTCTAATTTGTGCATGAACCTTGGGGAGCTCCCCTATGTCTTTAGAACACTCCTTTGCTCTTATCATAATATATGTTGTTCGTGTGGCTCGTCGGATCATTTGATTGATTGGTCCAATTGGTATCTTTCAATTGGTTTCTATCAATTGGTATCGGATTATTTGATTGATTGGTCCTTTTGGTATCCTTAGATTGCTTGCTTCTCTCTTGGTATGTCTTTGTGCCATATCTTTCTTTTTGCAATCTTTGGACCCTCAATATAGTTTGTCTTCCTCCAACTACTCATCATTGGATATGTGTATTGTATTTCACTCATATTTTGAGAAATACACACTTTATGGAGGAACACACATTATGTTGGCTTTCTAAGTTTTTCGCCCATTTGCAAATGGGGGAGAAGTTTAGAGGATTTTGGTCTTATGCTTTGGTCCTTCGGATCTTTTGATTGCTTGCTTCTCTCTTGATATGTCTTTGTGTCATGTCTTTCCTTTTGCAATCTTTGGATCCTCAATATAGTTTGTTTTCCTCCAGCTACTCATCATTGGATATGTGTATTGTATTTCACTCATATTTTGAGAAATACACACCTTATGGAGGAACGCATATTATATTGGCTTTCTAAGCTTTTCGCCCATTTTGGCAATCGATGCCAATGGGGGAGAAGTTCAAGAGAGTTCTGTGGAGAAATTAAGAGAGCTATTTCTTCATGCTTGCTTTGGTTTTGTTCCCAAGCATTTGCATCACATGCTCTTGCATTATTAGTTGTTGCTTTTCATGGTGATGCTTAATTCCTTATATAAACTCTCTTGAAAGTGATTGTCATCAATTACCAAAATGGGGGAGATTGAAAGAACATGTGCTGCCCCCATGTTTGGTTTTGGTAATTGATGACAATCTCTATGGACTAATGGTTGCCTTGAGTTATATTTGAAGGGTTTGTCCATAGGCTTTGCTTGTAGACCATTTGTTGGTCTCAAGGTGATTTGAAGAAGAATATGTGTTGACCAAGGTTATTCATGGAGTTATCCAAAGATTGGTCATGTAAGAGATGAGCCTATTGCAAGCATGTCTTGAAGAAGGAGATTGTGTGAACATTCATGTTTATCTTCAAGACATCATCCTAATGAAGAGAGTTGGAAAGATTCAAGGTTGATCAAGACCACAAAGCGTAGAAGATGTACCGAGTGGGATCAAGTGATCTCACGGTATGGTAAGCATTGTCCATTACGCTTTGTGTACTAACCCATGTTCTATGCAAGAGTTCTTTGTGGGGTTAGGTTTGTTTCCATGGGCGTGCATCAAAAGGAAGATATCACACACTTTGTGGGGTTAGGTTTGTTTCCATGGGCGTGCATCAAAAGGAAGATATCACACAACCCATGGAGGATGACATCAAGTGGTGATCGTCATCAAGATTGCGGTGTGCAAGTTCAAGTGGAGCATCACGAAGAGATCACATGCTTGAAGCTTGCTGTCCATTGTGGTGACAATGGACTTGTGAAGATGTGCCGAAGAGTGGCTCACCCATAGTGGAGTATGGGGGAGCAATCAACTAGTCTTCATCAAGCCGGCGCAATCAAGAAAGGTGGTCCAACTTGAGGAGGTCAAGATCGTCATCATCCAGCTCAAGTGGACTATGCGCAAGGCAAAGGTTTGCCCTTGATAGGTTTTCTATTTTACCGGTCTCATGGTAGTAGTTGGGAGACCGGGTTATAGGATCGATAGCCGTACTATCAAGGGGGGCTCTCAAGTGAGTAGCTTTATCATATCTTCGTAGAGAGCTCAAACCATTGCATCCTTGCATCATATTTCTTGGTTTGTGTTTGGTGTTTCTCTTTGTGAGTCTTTGAGCTTTTGGTCATCTTCATGACAAGCTCGAGGTCATCGAAAACGGAGTTCATATATGCATCTTCTATGATGTTTTCGATGTTGGAGTTTATGCCGGTTCTTCATTCATAGAGGTTTCTCATCTCTATATCATTGGTATTTTCTCTACTGCCACTTCTTAATATAACCAGTCGCTGTTGGATAGTATTTGTCGTCCTCTATCCAACAAGCTTGAGTTTGCTCAATTCGGAGCTCATTTGCAGAAGTTATGGCAGTTCAGGGTTTATTGTTTGTCTGGGCAGTTTACCTGTCACCAAAGCGGTAGTACCGCTCGGGACCACGGTAGTACCGCTTGACACGGTACTACCGCCCCTACTACCGTTGCACTACCGTGCTTTCTACTGGCATTCTTTTTCGTTTAGCGGTAGTAAAGCGGTAGTGGAGCGGTAGTACCGCTTGACACGGTACTACCGCCCCTACTACCGCTGCACTACCGTGTTTTCTTCTGGTGTTATTTTTCGCTAAGCGGTAGTTGAGCGGTAGTAGAGCGGTAGTACCGCTTGGTGCGGCACTACCGCCCCCTACTACCGTGCCACTGCCGTGCTTTGTTCTGTTGCCCAGTTTTCCTAAGCGGTAGTACCGCTTGGTCGGAACGGTAGTACCGCTTAGTGCGGCACTACCGCTCCAGTTCCTTGTTGATTGCCTGCTGTTTTTGAATTACTACCGCACGAGCGGTAGTACCGCTCGCAAGAGCGGTAGTACCGCTTGTGCGCGTCCTGCACGGGTAACGGTTGGATTTGGGGTGGCCCTATAAAAGGGGTCTTCTTCCCCAACGGTTTTCTTATCCCTTGAGCTCATTTCTCCCCCCATTGTTGACCTTCTTGAGCTTGCCTAACTCTCAATCCCTCCAATGATTCTTGCTAGTTCTTGAGGGAATAGAGAGAGGAGATCTAGATCCACATTTCCACCAATCACTTTCTCCTCTAAGTGAGGGGAACCCCTTGGATCTAGATCTTGGAGTTCTTGGTGTTCTCCTTGTTCTTCCTCTCATATTCATCCATAGCTTTGTTGCTTTGGTGGGATTTGGGAGTGAGGGACTTGTCCACTTCGTGTGTTCTTGCCATTGCATTAGTTGCATCGGTTTGAGTTCTCCACGGTGATACGTGGAAGTTGTGAAGTTGAGTAGCTTATTACTCTTGGGTGTTTGGGCACCCTTGAGCTTGTTCCTCTTGGGTGCCTTGGCGCCCTAGACGGCTTGGTGGAGCCTCGGAGCCACATTCCATTGTGGTGAAGCTCCGGGCAAGCGTCGGGGTCTCCAATTAGGTTGTGGAGATCGCCCCGAGCAATTTGACGGGTACCGGTGACCGCCCCCAAGGGTTGCCAAAGTGTACGGGTTCGGTGACCGCCCTCAAGGGTTGCCATTTGTACGGGTTCGGTGACCGCCCTCAAGGGTCCCTTAGTGGAATCACGGCACCTTGCATTGTGCGAGGGCGTGAGGAGAATACGGTGGCCCTAGTGGCATTGTTGGGGAGCATTGTGCCTCCACACCGCTCCAAACGGAGATTAGCATCCGCAAGGGTGTGAACTTCGGGATACATCGTCGTCTCCGCGTGCCTCGGTTATCTCTTACCCGAGCCCTTTACTTATGCACTTTACTTTGTGATAGCCATATTGTTTCTAGTTATATATCTTGCTATCACTTAGTTGTTTATCTTGCTTAGCATAAGTTGTTGGTGCACATAGGTGAGCCTAGTCGATTTAGGTTTTGTGCTTGACAAATTAAACGCCAGTTTTATTCCGCATTTGTTCAAGCCTAAACCGTAATTATTTTAAAGCGCCTATTCACCCCCCCTCTAGGCGACATCCACGATCTTTCAATTGGTATCAGAGCCTCGTCTCTCGTTATTAGGCTTAACCTCCTAGAGAGTAAAGATGTCGACTAGGGGATTAGGATTCTCTGACACTCTTAGTTTCAATGGCACAAATTTTGATGTTTGGATAATTCGCATGCTTAATCATTTCCGGGCCATTGACCCATGTTTAGAGCGAATTGTAGATATGGGTTTTTCTCCTCCAAAGGATTCTCAAAGATTATCTATAGAGGATGAGAAAAACTCTTATCTCAATGCTCAAGCTTCTAATGTGCTTTTTGATGCTTTGAGCAATGTAGTTATATTTCAACTCATGCCGTTTCGGGATGCTCATGAGTTGTGGACAAAGCTTCAAGATAAATATGGTGTGTCCAAGATTTGTAGGGATGATTGTTCTCCCTCCACCTCCGGCCGTGTTGTCTTCTCAACTTCTTCTACTTCACCTACATGTGGTTTGCCACAAGGTAATGTTATGGTGAGTAGTGGTGTTCATTGCAATGATGATAGTGGGCTTATTGTTGATGATTCTTCATCACTATCTTATTGCAATGATTCATCTTTGGACTTCAACACTTCGAGCACTCTAAATGTTTCACATGCTTGTGTTGATAGTCCTTGCATATCATGTAGAAATTGCTTGACTATAACTCATAATGATATGCTTGCTATATCTTGTTGCCATGATAAAAATGTATCTATTTCCTCGAGTTATTGTGCTAACAATGTAGAGGAAACCCAACACTCCATGGAACAAGATGTGGTCTTGAATGGGGCCTCAAGGGATCCTACATCATCATCTATTGCTTTTTGCCTTATGGCTAAGGCTTCAAAGGTATCTCCTCCTTTGAACCCCAATATATCTCTTGATGATGATGTTGATGCTAGTGATGATGAGGATAATGATGAAGAGAATGATAATGTTGCTTCCTTAAAAATTAAGGGAGAAATGATTTTTAAAGCTCTTCATAAGAATAAAATTGCTCGTTCCAACTTCATGGAAATTATGACTATTGCCATTGAGGGCAAGAAATATATGGAGGAGTTGGAATCTCATCTCGAGGAGCATGAGGCCACCATTGAGAAAATGGAAGGTCATGAGCGTGATTACGCTAATGAGATTGCGGAGCTATCTCAAGCTCTTGAACTTGAACAAACCACCAAGGAATCTCTTGAGGAGACCTTTGCTCTAGAATTATCTAGATTAAAGGAATCCCATGATAGAGCTCTCGAGGTGGCTAATGATTTTAGAACTAAAAATGATAAGCTTGAATTTGCACATGCTAAACTCCTTGAGGACTTTGAGCACCTCGAAAATGGCTCAAGGGTCGTTAAGAGTTCGCTCATTGAACTCACCGAGTCTCATGCTCAACTTCAAGCTTCATATGCTAAAGAGCTTGCCAAACTGTCTTCTCCTCTTATTGTTAATGATGATGCTTGTGCTACTAACTCTATTTCTTGTGAAGCATCCATTTTGAAGGAGAATGTTGAGCTAAAGGCTCAACTTGAGATGCTATCTAGCAATTATGGGAAATTGGAAGAAAGTCATGAAAAGCTCTCGAGCTCTCATGGTGATCTTCTAGTATCCCATGATGTGCTAAAGATAGCTCATGAGGCTTGTACTACTAAGGTAACATCTAGTGAGCCTCATGTGGACATTAGCACTACATCTAGTAGAAATGCTTTATTGACATGTGCTAGTCCTCGTAATTCATCTATGCATAACATTGGTACATCTTGTGATGAATTACTTTTCTTGCCTTGTTGCTCTAACAATGATGCTTATACTTCCTCTAGTACTTGTGTTGATACTAACCATGTAGAGGAAATCAAAGAGCTCAAGGCCCAAGTCACTTCTTTGAAGAAAGACTTGGAAAAGAGTCATGAAGGGAAGTCCACACTCAAGAATATTTTGAGTGTGCAAAAATCCCCCAATGACAAAGGTGGACTTGGATTCAACTCCAATAAGAAGAAGAAGTCCAAGATCAACAAGAAGAAGGGCCAAGAACAAGTCAAGAATTCGGCCAAGATTGTTTGCTTCAAGTGCAAGATAGAAGGGCACCATGTTAGATCTTGCCCATTGAAGAAGAAGCCCCATAGTGACAAGCAACAAGGGAAGCGGCCACAAGTTCAATCTCATACTCAACCTCAAGTTGAAGAAAGGCCTCTTCCCAAGAAGACCCAAGTCAACGCTCCTCAAGTTGAGAAATCAATTGAGAAGAAAGTAAAGGGTAGATGTTGCTACTTATGTCGTGAGAAGGGTCACCTTGCTTCTTCATGCACTAACGGTAACTTATCCAACCCAATCATTATTGATGATATCTATTCTCTTGGGAAGGATAAACTTGGCAATGTGTTTGCCAAATGTATTGGTACTCAAAGTGGTGTCAAGAAGAGAACCATTTGGGTAGCCAAGCCTATTGTGACTAACCTCTTAGGACCCAACTTGGTTGGGGACCAACAAACTCAAACTTGATCAATAGGTGTGGTTGGAGGGCATTGGAGACTTGGCTATATTATGAAGAATTAAGGGGACTTCATCATTCATATTGTCTCAAGCCAAGTCATTGGATTATCAAGTTTCTATCTTATATCCAATGTGCCTCCTTGCGGTAACTTGTACTTAAATTATTTAAATTGAAAGTTACATGCCCCTTTGCATGTTTGTGGTTTTGTACCTTGCATGTGTTTGTATATGGTGTGCCTTCGGCTTGCTTATCTTGAGTAATCAAGTATGGGATGTTGGTTTGCACATCATGTACGTGTGAGTGTTGTGTTGAGCCTTGTTTGCTTCTTGTTCATATCTTAGTTGGCTCTTGTGAGAGATTAATGGAACAACCCATTTTGGGGGAGTGATGTGCTTCGTGCACTTCACGAACCTACAAATGTGTGTACATGAAGAATACCACCTAGTATTGATATTGCAAGATTATCTAGTCTCTATGTGGTATGTCTTCTCATGAGAAATTCAAATTCTAAATAGTCCATTAATTATCTCGTGTTGTATCCTCTTATTGCCTCTTGTTTGGTTGTCCTTGGTATCACATTATGGGGGAGTAATATGCTTTGTGTATATTACAAGCCTAGAAAATGTGTACATTTGAGGTATTGCCACGTAGAGTTGATAGTATAGATTATCTTGTTCCTATGTGGCATGGTTGCTCAAACAAGTTCCAATTTGCTTAAATGCTTTTATTGCTCATCTTTGGATCTTGTTTGTAAGAGATTTTCTTGGTATGGTTTTCCTCCAATATGTACTTTTATATCTTATTTGGGAACCGGTTGCTTCAAGTTATTCTAATCATTGCTTGCATGATTGGTTGCCTACTTGAAGCTATCAAGAATATCTATCTAAGCATTGTGCTTAATTCTTATCTTTTGTCATATGCTTGTGTTGTTTGTTGTGAAGATGATCTTGGATACCTGTGCAATCTACCTCCGGGAATTAATTCCAAATACTTCTTGTCTCTTGACAATTGGTATTCTTGTATGTGGTAGAAATTGTTGATCATCTTTACATTGGCTTTTGTTTTTAGTTGTCTTATTGCTTGCCAAGGAATGTGTCAACTCCCATTGTCTTCCATACCACTTGTGGATCTTGTTCTTTTCTTGATCTTGTCTAGTGTTTTTCTAGATTTAGTGAAAGTGGTGATCCCATCTTGTGCATTTTGTATTCAAATGCAAATTCTCTATAATGCACAACGCTTGGGGGAGCTATCCTATTTTCTTTAGAACACTCATCTTGTGATCCTTATCAAGTGTGTGTTGGTGGAAGGCATACCGTTTCTTTTTGGTACTTTGTGCCATCATGAAACTTTGTAGAGGGATTGGTTTGTTTGGAACCATCCTCTCTCTTGGGAGTTCGATATCTTTTTATTGTTGTGTTTCTTTGGTATCTCATTCCTTGATGTATCTTTTATTTGGTATCCTTCAAGTGATTATTTCTTCATTTGGTATCTTATTTTCACTTGGTATATTTTCCAATTGGTATCTTATCAATCATGTGTTGTTTTGATTCGGTTTCAATTGGTATCTCTTCTCATGTGTTGTTGAGTGTTGAAATCAACCATGTGTTGATTTCAATTTGTCTTGAATCTTGTGTTGATTTGGTTCTTTGATATAATTTGGACAACCTTATGTTGCGTCACTCTTTCGTGTGCCTTCTTGGTTTACTTGGTGTTTTGTCCAAATTGTATCTCCCTTTGGTTCTTGGAAGTCTTAAGCATGCATATTTACTTTATGTATTTCCTTTGGCATGTTTTCTTTCTTTGACCCAATATATAGGGGAAACTCCACCATGTCTCTAATTGGATAAGATGTGCATGAAATTCAATTTCATATCCATATGCACATATTTATGTGGAGTTTGTCCTATGTGTTGTTGGTTCACTAACTCTTTGGTCCCAATGAGTTTGGGTACCATTTTGTTTGTGATGTTGTTCTAGGAACAAGTGGAGATGCATTGGATGCTCGGCTCACTCACAAGGAAGGTGTTGTCACCATGTGCTTATTGGAGTCAAGCTAGGATGATCAACGAACTACTTTCTACTACCTTCAATTGGTACCTACTACATCCGTCCAAAGCTGTCCCGGTAACAAGTATCAACTTCATGCATACTTTTCTTGCATTCAACCTTGTGTAGGTTGCATCATGGCATGATGTTCTTGATTCGTTCTCGTGATACTTGCTTCGTTTCTCACAATTGGTATCAGATACTTGTTTCCTTTCTCAAAGCATCCCAACAATGAACTCTTGTTGCGAGTTGTGATGTCTTTGATGTTCGTGTAGTTGGAGTTCATTGATATACAATAAGACAATATTAAGCCATGTGCTATGCTTTCAAGCAAAGATCTTATTGGTATATTTATGACTTCCTTTTGGATATCGTGTTCCTTCGTGTTGTAACTATTTCGTGTGTATATCCTTCTTTGTGGATTGATATCATCATGATTTTCATCTACCTAGAACTTTATACACTTGAGAGAAATTACATCTCTAGATGATATCCTTTCTTTCACGACCACCTTGTCTTTCTCGTTTTATTTCTTTGGTGGCTCCGTGAAATCGTTTTTCTTGAGTACGGATCTTATATCATTGCATTTTGTTGCATTCTTGTGTGGTGAAGATTGTTTTCCTCTTGCTTGTCTTGATGAGGCTTTCGCCATGTCTTTTGGTATCAACAATTGGTATCCCTCCTCTTGATGAAACTATCATTCCTTATCTTCACCATGGGTTGTCACAAGCTTTGTAGTTAATTCGCCTTTTTTTTTGTGAGCTTGTGAACCCATTTGCTTGTTGTGTGTGGGAAGGATGTGTCTTGCACCTTGTATCTCATTTATTCAAGACTATGTTGATGCTTAATGCTCATTCTTATATTAGTCTTCTCAAGTGCTTTGCCATGACTCACACACATCGTTTTGGTTGAGCCTATTCCTAAGTTGCCTCTCTTTCATGTTGCTCAACCATGTGTTAGTTGCAAGTGCTAGGCTTAGTTTCCTATATGCACACTTGCACTTGTTGTGAGTTTCTATTGATTTTGGGGGAGTGATGATTCCATGTTTGTGCACTTTGTATTTTAATGCAAAAATTCTAATTTGTGCATGAACCTTGGGGAGCTCCCCTATGTCTTTAGAACACTCCTTTGCTCTTATCATAATATATGTTGTTCGTGTGGCTCGTCGGATCATTTGATTGATTGGTCCAATTGGTATCTTTCAATTGGTTTCTATCAATTGGTATCGGATTATTTGATTGATTGGTCCTTTTGGTATCCTTAGATTGCTTGCTTCTCTCTTGGTATGTCTTTGTGCCATATCTTTCTTTTTGCAATCTTTGGACCCTCAATATAGTTTGTCTTCCTCCAACTACTCATCATTGGATATGTGTATTGTATTTCACTCATATTTTGAGAAATACACACTTTATGGAGGAACACACATTATGTTGGCTTTCTAAGTTTTTCGCCCATTTGCAAATGGGGGAGAAGTTTAGAGGATTTTGGTCTTATGCTTTGGTCCTTCGGATCTTTTGATTGCTTGCTTCTCTCTTGATATGTCTTTGTGTCATGTCTTTCCTTTTGCAATCTTTGGATCCTCAATATAGTTTGTTTTCCTCCAGCTACTCATCATTGGATATGTGTATTGTATTTCACTCATATTTTGAGAAATACACACCTTATGGAGGAACGCATATTATATTGGCTTTCTAAGCTTTTCGCCCATTTTGGCAATCGATGCCAATGGGGGAGAAGTTCAAGAGAGTTCTGTGGAGAAATTAAGAGAGCTATTTCTTCATGCTTGCTTTGGTTTTGTTCCCAAGCATTTGCATCACATGCTCTTGCATTATTAGTTGTTGCTTTTCATGGTGATGCTTAATTCCTTATATAAACTCTCTTGAAAGTGATTGTCATCAATTACCAAAATGGGGGAGATTGAAAGAACATGTGCTGCCCCCATGTTTGGTTTTGGTAATTGATGACAATCTCTATGGACTAATGGTTGCCTTGAGTTATATTTGAAGGGTTTGTCCATAGGCTTTGCTTGTAGACCATTTGTTGGTCTCAAGGTGATTTGAAGAAGAATATGTGTTGACCAAGGTTATTCATGGAGTTATCCAAAGATTGGTCATGTAAGAGATGAGCCTATTGCAAGCATGTCTTGAAGAAGGAGATTGTGTGAACATTCATGTTTATCTTCAAGACATCATCCTAATGAAGAGAGTTGGAAAGATTCAAGGTTGATCAAGACCACAAAGCGTAGAAGATGTACCGAGTGGGATCAAGTGATCTCACGGTATGGTAAGCATTGTCCATTACGCTTTGTGTACTAACCCATGTTCTATGCAAGAGTTCTTTGTGGGGTTAGGTTTGTTTCCATGGGCGTGCATCAAAAGGAAGATATCACACACTTTGTGGGGTTAGGTTTGTTTCCATGGGCGTGCATCAAAAGGAAGATATCACACAACCCATGGAGGATGACATCAAGTGGTGATCGTCATCAAGATTGCGGTGTGCAAGTTCAAGTGGAGCATCACGAAGAGATCACATGCTTGAAGCTTGCTGTCCATTGTGGTGACAATGGACTTGTGAAGATGTGCCGAAGAGTGGCTCACCCATAGTGGAGTATGGGGGAGCAATCAACTAGTCTTCATCAAGCCGGCGCAATCAAGAAAGGTGGTCCAACTTGAGGAGGTCAAGATCGTCATCATCCAGCTCAAGTGGACTATGCGCAAGGCAAAGGTTTGCCCTTGATAGGTTTTCTATTTTACCGGTCTCATGGTAGTAGTTGGGAGACCGGGTTATAGGATCGATAGCCGTACTATCAAGGGGGGCTCTCAAGTGAGTAGCTTTATCATATCTTCGTAGAGAGCTCAAACCATTGCATCCTTGCATCATATTTCTTGGTTTGTGTTTGGTGTTTCTCTTTGTGAGTCTTTGAGCTTTTGGTCATCTTCATGACAAGCTCGAGGTCATCGAAAACGGAGTTCATATATGCATCTTCTATGATGTTTTCGATGTTGGAGTTTATGCCGGTTCTTCATTCATAGAGGTTTCTCATCTCTATATCATTGGTATTTTCTCTACTGCCACTTCTTAATATAACCAGTCGCTGTTGGATAGTATTTGTCGTCCTCTATCCAACAAGCTTGAGTTTGCTCAATTCGGAGCTCATTTGCAGAAGTTATGGCAGTTCAGGGTTTATTGTTTGTCTGGGCAGTTTACCTGTCACCAAAGCGGTAGTACCGCTCGGGACCACGGTAGTACCGCTTGACACGGTACTACCGCCCCTACTACCGTTGCACTACCGTGCTTTCTACTGGCATTCTTTTTCGTTTAGCGGTAGTAAAGCGGTAGTGGAGCGGTAGTACCGCTTGACACGGTACTACCGCCCCTACTACCGCTGCACTACCGTGTTTTCTTCTGGTGTTATTTTTCGCTAAGCGGTAGTTGAGCGGTAGTAGAGCGGTAGTACCGCTTGGTGCGGCACTACCGCCCCCTACTACCGTGCCACTGCCGTGCTTTGTTCTGTTGCCCAGTTTTCCTAAGCGGTAGTACCGCTTGGTCGGAACGGTAGTACCGCTTAGTGCGGCACTACCGCTCCAGTTCCTTGTTGATTGCCTGCTGTTTTTGAATTACTACCGCACGAGCGGTAGTACCGCTCGCAAGAGCGGTAGTACCGCTTGTGCGCGTCCTGCACGGGTAACGGTTGGATTTGGGGTGGCCCTATAAAAGGGGTCTTCTTCCCCAACGGTTTTCTTATCCCTTGAGCTCATTTCTCCCCCCATTGTTGACCTTCTTGAGCTTGCCTAACTCTCAATCCCTCCAATGATTCTTGCTAGTTCTTGAGGGAATAGAGAGAGGAGATCTAGATCCACATTTCCACCAATCACTTTCTCCTCTAAGTGAGGGGAACCCCTTGGATCTAGATCTTGGAGTTCTTGGTGTTCTCCTTGTTCTTCCTCTCATATTCATCCATAGCTTTGTTGCTTTGGTGGGATTTGGGAGTGAGGGACTTGTCCACTTCGTGTGTTCTTGCCATTGCATTAGTTGCATCGGTTTGAGTTCTCCACGGTGATACGTGGAAGTTGTGAAGTTGAGTAGCTTATTACTCTTGGGTGTTTGGGCACCCTTGAGCTTGTTCCTCTTGGGTGCCTTGGCGCCCTAGACGGCTTGGTGGAGCCTCGGAGCCACATTCCATTGTGGTGAAGCTCCGGGCAAGCGTCGGGGTCTCCAATTAGGTTGTGGAGATCGCCCCGAGCAATTTGACGGGTACCGGTGACCGCCCCCAAGGGTTGCCAAAGTGTACGGGTTCGGTGACCGCCCTCAAGGGTTGCCATTTGTACGGGTTCGGTGACCGCCCTCAAGGGTCCCTTAGTGGAATCACGGCACCTTGCATTGTGCGAGGGCGTGAGGAGAATACGGTGGCCCTAGTGGCATTGTTGGGGAGCATTGTGCCTCCACACCGCTCCAAACGGAGATTAGCATCCGCAAGGGTGTGAACTTCGGGATACATCGTCGTCTCCGCGTGCCTCGGTTATCTCTTACCCGAGCCCTTTACTTATGCACTTTACTTTGTGATAGCCATATTGTTTCTAGTTATATATCTTGCTATCACTTAGTTGTTTATCTTGCTTAGCATAAGTTGTTGGTGCACATAGGTGAGCCTAGTCGATTTAGGTTTTGTGCTTGACAAATTAAACGCCAGTTTTATTCCGCATTTGTTCAAGCCTAAACCGTAATTATTTTAAAGCGCCTATTCACCCCCCCTCTAGGCGACATCCACGATCTTTCAATTGGTATCAGAGCCTCGTCTCTCGTTATTAGGCTTAACCTCCTAGAGAGTAAAGATGTCGACTAGGGGATTAGGATTCTCTGACACTCTTAGTTTCAATGGCACAAATTTTGATGTTTGGATAATTCGCATGCTTAATCATTTCCGGGCCATTGACCCATGTTTAGAGCGAATTGTAGATATGGGTTTTTCTCCTCCAAAGGATTCTCAAAGATTATCTATAGAGGATGAGAAAAACTCTTATCTCAATGCTCAAGCTTCTAATGTGCTTTTTGATGCTTTGAGCAATGTAGTTATATTTCAACTCATGCCGTTTCGGGATGCTCATGAGTTGTGGACAAAGCTTCAAGATAAATATGGTGTGTCCAAGATTTGTAGGGATGATTGTTCTCCCTCCACCTCCGGCCGTGTTGTCTTCTCAACTTCTTCTACTTCACCTACATGTGGTTTGCCACAAGGTAATGTTATGGTGAGTAGTGGTGTTCATTGCAATGATGATAGTGGGCTTATTGTTGATGATTCTTCATCACTATCTTATTGCAATGATTCATCTTTGGACTTCAACACTTCGAGCACTCTAAATGTTTCACATGCTTGTGTTGATAGTCCTTGCATATCATGTAGAAATTGCTTGACTATAACTCATAATGATATGCTTGCTATATCTTGTTGCCATGATAAAAATGTATCTATTTCCTCGAGTTATTGTGCTAACAATGTAGAGGAAACCCAACACTCCATGGAACAAGATGTGGTCTTGAATGGGGCCTCAAGGGATCCTACATCATCATCTATTGCTTTTTGCCTTATGGCTAAGGCTTCAAAGGTATCTCCTCCTTTGAACCCCAATATATCTCTTGATGATGATGTTGATGCTAGTGATGATGAGGATAATGATGAAGAGAATGATAATGTTGCTTCCTTAAAAATTAAGGGAGAAATGATTTTTAAAGCTCTTCATAAGAATAAAATTGCTCGTTCCAACTTCATGGAAATTATGACTATTGCCATTGAGGGCAAGAAATATATGGAGGAGTTGGAATCTCATCTCGAGGAGCATGAGGCCACCATTGAGAAAATGGAAGGTCATGAGCGTGATTACGCTAATGAGATTGCGGAGCTATCTCAAGCTCTTGAACTTGAACAAACCACCAAGGAATCTCTTGAGGAGACCTTTGCTCTAGAATTATCTAGATTAAAGGAATCCCATGATAGAGCTCTCGAGGTGGCTAATGATTTTAGAACTAAAAATGATAAGCTTGAATTTGCACATGCTAAACTCCTTGAGGACTTTGAGCACCTCGAAAATGGCTCAAGGGTCGTTAAGAGTTCGCTCATTGAACTCACCGAGTCTCATGCTCAACTTCAAGCTTCATATGCTAAAGAGCTTGCCAAACTGTCTTCTCCTCTTATTGTTAATGATGATGCTTGTGCTACTAACTCTATTTCTTGTGAAGCATCCATTTTGAAGGAGAATGTTGAGCTAAAGGCTCAACTTGAGATGCTATCTAGCAATTATGGGAAATTGGAAGAAAGTCATGAAAAGCTCTCGAGCTCTCATGGTGATCTTCTAGTATCCCATGATGTGCTAAAGATAGCTCATGAGGCTTGTACTACTAAGGTAACATCTAGTGAGCCTCATGTGGACATTAGCACTACATCTAGTAGAAATGCTTTATTGACATGTGCTAGTCCTCGTAATTCATCTATGCATAACATTGGTACATCTTGTGATGAATTACTTTTCTTGCCTTGTTGCTCTAACAATGATGCTTATACTTCCTCTAGTACTTGTGTTGATACTAACCATGTAGAGGAAATCAAAGAGCTCAAGGCCCAAGTCACTTCTTTGAAGAAAGACTTGGAAAAGAGTCATGAAGGGAAGTCCACACTCAAGAATATTTTGAGTGTGCAAAAATCCCCCAATGACAAAGGTGGACTTGGATTCAACTCCAATAAGAAGAAGAAGTCCAAGATCAACAAGAAGAAGGGCCAAGAACAAGTCAAGAATTCGGCCAAGATTGTTTGCTTCAAGTGCAAGATAGAAGGGCACCATGTTAGATCTTGCCCATTGAAGAAGAAGCCCCATAGTGACAAGCAACAAGGGAAGCGGCCACAAGTTCAATCTCATACTCAACCTCAAGTTGAAGAAAGGCCTCTTCCCAAGAAGACCCAAGTCAACGCTCCTCAAGTTGAGAAATCAATTGAGAAGAAAGTAAAGGGTAGATGTTGCTACTTATGTCGTGAGAAGGGTCACCTTGCTTCTTCATGCACTAACGGTAACTTATCCAACCCAATCATTATTGATGATATCTATTCTCTTGGGAAGGATAAACTTGGCAATGTGTTTGCCAAATGTATTGGTACTCAAAGTGGTGTCAAGAAGAGAACCATTTGGGTAGCCAAGCCTATTGTGACTAACCTCTTAGGACCCAACTTGGTTGGGGACCAACAAACTCAAACTTGATCAATAGGTGTGGTTGGAGGGCATTGGAGACTTGGCTATATTATGAAGAATTAAGGGGACTTCATCATTCATATTGTCTCAAGCCAAGTCATTGGATTATCAAGTTTCTATCTTATATCCAATGTGCCTCCTTGCGGTAACTTGTACTTAAATTATTTAAATTGAAAGTTACATGCCCCTTTGCATGTTTGTGGTTTTGTACCTTGCATGTGTTTGTATATGGTGTGCCTTCGGCTTGCTTATCTTGAGTAATCAAGTATGGGATGTTGGTTTGCACATCATGTACGTGTGAGTGTTGTGTTGAGCCTTGTTTGCTTCTTGTTCATATCTTAGTTGGCTCTTGTGAGAGATTAATGGAACAACCCATTTTGGGGGAGTGATGTGCTTCGTGCACTTCACGAACCTACAAATGTGTGTACATGAAGAATACCACCTAGTATTGATATTGCAAGATTATCTAGTCTCTATGTGGTATGTCTTCTCATGAGAAATTCAAATTCTAAATAGTCCATTAATTATCTCGTGTTGTATCCTCTTATTGCCTCTTGTTTGGTTGTCCTTGGTATCACATTATGGGGGAGTAATATGCTTTGTGTATATTACAAGCCTAGAAAATGTGTACATTTGAGGTATTGCCACGTAGAGTTGATAGTATAGATTATCTTGTTCCTATGTGGCATGGTTGCTCAAACAAGTTCCAATTTGCTTAAATGCTTTTATTGCTCATCTTTGGATCTTGTTTGTAAGAGATTTTCTTGGTATGGTTTTCCTCCAATATGTACTTTTATATCTTATTTGGGAACCGGTTGCTTCAAGTTATTCTAATCATTGCTTGCATGATTGGTTGCCTACTTGAAGCTATCAAGAATATCTATCTAAGCATTGTGCTTAATTCTTATCTTTTGTCATATGCTTGTGTTGTTTGTTGTGAAGATGATCTTGGATACCTGTGCAATCTACCTCCGGGAATTAATTCCAAATACTTCTTGTCTCTTGACAATTGGTATTCTTGTATGTGGTAGAAATTGTTGATCATCTTTACATTGGCTTTTGTTTTTAGTTGTCTTATTGCTTGCCAAGGAATGTGTCAACTCCCATTGTCTTCCATACCACTTGTGGATCTTGTTCTTTTCTTGATCTTGTCTAGTGTTTTTCTAGATTTAGTGAAAGTGGTGATCCCATCTTGTGCATTTTGTATTCAAATGCAAATTCTCTATAATGCACAACGCTTGGGGGAGCTATCCTATTTTCTTTAGAACACTCATCTTGTGATCCTTATCAAGTGTGTGTTGGTGGAAGGCATACCGTTTCTTTTTGGTACTTTGTGCCATCATGAAACTTTGTAGAGGGATTGGTTTGTTTGGAACCATCCTCTCTCTTGGGAGTTCGATATCTTTTTATTGTTGTGTTTCTTTGGTATCTCATTCCTTGATGTATCTTTTATTTGGTATCCTTCAAGTGATTATTTCTTCATTTGGTATCTTATTTTCACTTGGTATATTTTCCAATTGGTATCTTATCAATCATGTGTTGTTTTGATTCGGTTTCAATTGGTATCTCTTCTCATGTGTTGTTGAGTGTTGAAATCAACCATGTGTTGATTTCAATTTGTCTTGAATCTTGTGTTGATTTGGTTCTTTGATATAATTTGGACAACCTTATGTTGCGTCACTCTTTCGTGTGCCTTCTTGGTTTACTTGGTGTTTTGTCCAAATTGTATCTCCCTTTGGTTCTTGGAAGTCTTAAGCATGCATATTTACTTTATGTATTTCCTTTGGCATGTTTTCTTTCTTTGACCCAATATATAGGGGAAACTCCACCATGTCTCTAATTGGATAAGATGTGCATGAAATTCAATTTCATATCCATATGCACATATTTATGTGGAGTTTGTCCTATGTGTTGTTGGTTCACTAACTCTTTGGTCCCAATGAGTTTGGGTACCATTTTGTTTGTGATGTTGTTCTAGGAACAAGTGGAGATGCATTGGATGCTCGGCTCACTCACAAGGAAGGTGTTGTCACCATGTGCTTATTGGAGTCAAGCTAGGATGATCAACGAACTACTTTCTACTACCTTCAATTGGTACCTACTACATCCGTCCAAAGCTGTCCCGGTAACAAGTATCAACTTCATGCATACTTTTCTTGCATTCAACCTTGTGTAGGTTGCATCATGGCATGATGTTCTTGATTCGTTCTCGTGATACTTGCTTCGTTTCTCACAATTGGTATCAGATACTTGTTTCCTTTCTCAAAGCATCCCAACAATGAACTCTTGTTGCGAGTTGTGATGTCTTTGATGTTCGTGTAGTTGGAGTTCATTGATATACAATAAGACAATATTAAGCCATGTGCTATGCTTTCAAGCAAAGATCTTATTGGTATATTTATGACTTCCTTTTGGATATCGTGTTCCTTCGTGTTGTAACTATTTCGTGTGTATATCCTTCTTTGTGGATTGATATCATCATGATTTTCATCTACCTAGAACTTTATACACTTGAGAGAAATTACATCTCTAGATGATATCCTTTCTTTCACGACCACCTTGTCTTTCTCGTTTTATTTCTTTGGTGGCTCCGTGAAATCGTTTTTCTTGAGTACGGATCTTATATCATTGCATTTTGTTGCATTCTTGTGTGGTGAAGATTGTTTTCCTCTTGCTTGTCTTGATGAGGCTTTCGCCATGTCTTTTGGTATCAACAATTGGTATCCCTCCTCTTGATGAAACTATCATTCCTTATCTTCACCATGGGTTGTCACAAGCTTTGTAGTTAATTCGCCTTTTTTTTTGTGAGCTTGTGAACCCATTTGCTTGTTGTGTGTGGGAAGGATGTGTCTTGCACCTTGTATCTCATTTATTCAAGACTATGTTGATGCTTAATGCTCATTCTTATATTAGTCTTCTCAAGTGCTTTGCCATGACTCACACACATCGTTTTGGTTGAGCCTATTCCTAAGTTGCCTCTCTTTCATGTTGCTCAACCATGTGTTAGTTGCAAGTGCTAGGCTTAGTTTCCTATATGCACACTTGCACTTGTTGTGAGTTTCTATTGATTTTGGGGGAGTGATGATTCCATGTTTGTGCACTTTGTATTTTAATGCAAAAATTCTAATTTGTGCATGAACCTTGGGGAGCTCCCCTATGTCTTTAGAACACTCCTTTGCTCTTATCATAATATATGTTGTTCGTGTGGCTCGTCGGATCATTTGATTGATTGGTCCAATTGGTATCTTTCAATTGGTTTCTATCAATTGGTATCGGATTATTTGATTGATTGGTCCTTTTGGTATCCTTAGATTGCTTGCTTCTCTCTTGGTATGTCTTTGTGCCATATCTTTCTTTTTGCAATCTTTGGACCCTCAATATAGTTTGTCTTCCTCCAACTACTCATCATTGGATATGTGTATTGTATTTCACTCATATTTTGAGAAATACACACTTTATGGAGGAACACACATTATGTTGGCTTTCTAAGTTTTTCGCCCATTTGCAAATGGGGGAGAAGTTTAGAGGATTTTGGTCTTATGCTTTGGTCCTTCGGATCTTTTGATTGCTTGCTTCTCTCTTGATATGTCTTTGTGTCATGTCTTTCCTTTTGCAATCTTTGGATCCTCAATATAGTTTGTTTTCCTCCAGCTACTCATCATTGGATATGTGTATTGTATTTCACTCATATTTTGAGAAATACACACCTTATGGAGGAACGCATATTATATTGGCTTTCTAAGCTTTTCGCCCATTTTGGCAATCGATGCCAATGGGGGAGAAGTTCAAGAGAGTTCTGTGGAGAAATTAAGAGAGCTATTTCTTCATGCTTGCTTTGGTTTTGTTCCCAAGCATTTGCATCACATGCTCTTGCATTATTAGTTGTTGCTTTTCATGGTGATGCTTAATTCCTTATATAAACTCTCTTGAAAGTGATTGTCATCAATTACCAAAATGGGGGAGATTGAAAGAACATGTGCTGCCCCCATGTTTGGTTTTGGTAATTGATGACAATCTCTATGGACTAATGGTTGCCTTGAGTTATATTTGAAGGGTTTGTCCATAGGCTTTGCTTGTAGACCATTTGTTGGTCTCAAGGTGATTTGAAGAAGAATATGTGTTGACCAAGGTTATTCATGGAGTTATCCAAAGATTGGTCATGTAAGAGATGAGCCTATTGCAAGCATGTCTTGAAGAAGGAGATTGTGTGAACATTCATGTTTATCTTCAAGACATCATCCTAATGAAGAGAGTTGGAAAGATTCAAGGTTGATCAAGACCACAAAGCGTAGAAGATGTACCGAGTGGGATCAAGTGATCTCACGGTATGGTAAGCATTGTCCATTACGCTTTGTGTACTAACCCATGTTCTATGCAAGAGTTCTTTGTGGGGTTAGGTTTGTTTCCATGGGCGTGCATCAAAAGGAAGATATCACACACTTTGTGGGGTTAGGTTTGTTTCCATGGGCGTGCATCAAAAGGAAGATATCACACAACCCATGGAGGATGACATCAAGTGGTGATCGTCATCAAGATTGCGGTGTGCAAGTTCAAGTGGAGCATCACGAAGAGATCACATGCTTGAAGCTTGCTGTCCATTGTGGTGACAATGGACTTGTGAAGATGTGCCGAAGAGTGGCTCACCCATAGTGGAGTATGGGGGAGCAATCAACTAGTCTTCATCAAGCCGGCGCAATCAAGAAAGGTGGTCCAACTTGAGGAGGTCAAGATCGTCATCATCCAGCTCAAGTGGACTATGCGCAAGGCAAAGGTTTGCCCTTGATAGGTTTTCTATTTTACCGGTCTCATGGTAGTAGTTGGGAGACCGGGTTATAGGATCGATAGCCGTACTATCAAGGGGGGCTCTCAAGTGAGTAGCTTTATCATATCTTCGTAGAGAGCTCAAACCATTGCATCCTTGCATCATATTTCTTGGTTTGTGTTTGGTGTTTCTCTTTGTGAGTCTTTGAGCTTTTGGTCATCTTCATGACAAGCTCGAGGTCATCGAAAACGGAGTTCATATATGCATCTTCTATGATGTTTTCGATGTTGGAGTTTATGCCGGTTCTTCATTCATAGAGGTTTCTCATCTCTATATCATTGGTATTTTCTCTACTGCCACTTCTTAATATAACCAGTCGCTGTTGGATAGTATTTGTCGTCCTCTATCCAACAAGCTTGAGTTTGCTCAATTCGGAGCTCATTTGCAGAAGTTATGGCAGTTCAGGGTTTATTGTTTGTCTGGGCAGTTTACCTGTCACCAAAGCGGTAGTACCGCTCGGGACCACGGTAGTACCGCTTGACACGGTACTACCGCCCCTACTACCGTTGCACTACCGTGCTTTCTACTGGCATTCTTTTTCGTTTAGCGGTAGTAAAGCGGTAGTGGAGCGGTAGTACCGCTTGACACGGTACTACCGCCCCTACTACCGCTGCACTACCGTGTTTTCTTCTGGTGTTATTTTTCGCTAAGCGGTAGTTGAGCGGTAGTAGAGCGGTAGTACCGCTTGGTGCGGCACTACCGCCCCCTACTACCGTGCCACTGCCGTGCTTTGTTCTGTTGCCCAGTTTTCCTAAGCGGTAGTACCGCTTGGTCGGAACGGTAGTACCGCTTAGTGCGGCACTACCGCTCCAGTTCCTTGTTGATTGCCTGCTGTTTTTGAATTACTACCGCACGAGCGGTAGTACCGCTCGCAAGAGCGGTAGTACCGCTTGTGCGCGTCCTGCACGGGTAACGGTTGGATTTGGGGTGGCCCTATAAAAGGGGTCTTCTTCCCCAACGGTTTTCTTATCCCTTGAGCTCATTTCTCCCCCCATTGTTGACCTTCTTGAGCTTGCCTAACTCTCAATCCCTCCAATGATTCTTGCTAGTTCTTGAGGGAATAGAGAGAGGAGATCTAGATCCACATTTCCACCAATCACTTTCTCCTCTAAGTGAGGGGAACCCCTTGGATCTAGATCTTGGAGTTCTTGGTGTTCTCCTTGTTCTTCCTCTCATATTCATCCATAGCTTTGTTGCTTTGGTGGGATTTGGGAGTGAGGGACTTGTCCACTTCGTGTGTTCTTGCCATTGCATTAGTTGCATCGGTTTGAGTTCTCCACGGTGATACGTGGAAGTTGTGAAGTTGAGTAGCTTATTACTCTTGGGTGTTTGGGCACCCTTGAGCTTGTTCCTCTTGGGTGCCTTGGCGCCCTAGACGGCTTGGTGGAGCCTCGGAGCCACATTCCATTGTGGTGAAGCTCCGGGCAAGCGTCGGGGTCTCCAATTAGGTTGTGGAGATCGCCCCGAGCAATTTGACGGGTACCGGTGACCGCCCCCAAGGGTTGCCAAAGTGTACGGGTTCGGTGACCGCCCTCAAGGGTTGCCATTTGTACGGGTTCGGTGACCGCCCTCAAGGGTCCCTTAGTGGAATCACGGCACCTTGCATTGTGCGAGGGCGTGAGGAGAATACGGTGGCCCTAGTGGCATTGTTGGGGAGCATTGTGCCTCCACACCGCTCCAAACGGAGATTAGCATCCGCAAGGGTGTGAACTTCGGGATACATCGTCGTCTCCACGTGCCTCGGTTATCTCTTACCCAAGCCCTTTACTTATGCACTTTACTTTGTGATAGCCATATTGTTTCTAGTTATATATCTTGCTATCACTTAGTTGTTTATCTTGCTTAGCATAAGTTGTTGGTGCACATAGGTGAGCCTAGTCGATTTAGGTTTTGTGCTTGACAAATTAAACGCCAGTTTTATTCCGCATTTGTTCAAGCCTAAACCGTAATTATTTTAAAGCGCCTATTCACCCCCCCCCCCTCTAGGCGACATCCACGATCTTTCACCTTTGGAATGAGGAAATGCCCGGGTCTTCTGCCACAAACGTGCCCCACCCTTCATGATCCTCGACAACATTGAAGGTGAGACGACCCTCTGGGTTACCGCGGGGGCCAAGAAGTTGCAATCAATCAGTTCAGGAGAGTAATCCATTTATAGGTGTGTTGTAGTTCAAATAAACTCTTTTCTCCTTTCTTAATTAATATATGAGGAAAATCTTTATCCTCGGTTCGAGAAATATTAGAACAAAGAGAAGGATTGTGTAGTACCAACGCTTTCAGTAAGGGAACGATGCTCAAGTGTCACCGTCGCCAAATCCAACCATAGAAGGCCATAAACAAGTCCGAGCAAATCTAAACAATAGCTTCAACAAGTTAAAGACACAAGAAACATCAAAAATTGGCGGATATAACCAATAAGGACCGGACATCGGATTTTTACACCGAAATCGAGATCTATGCTTGAGAAGCATCACCAAATCAAAAGATAATGTGTCTTCGCCATCACCTTATGCAGTCCCAGCAACTATATCCATAGCACCACGTGAGATGCCACACAAATTGAGACCATACTTGCACAAGCAGACGATCAAGCCGCGATAAGTCACAGTGTATTCACGCGTTATTCCGTCAAGATAAGCCCTGATACGTACGTAGACTACAACGATCCACTGATTACCACGTACTATATCGTAGTAGTAGTAGTAGGAATAGTACATTAGAGCATCTACAAACGGGCTCCTCAAACACCCCCGTATACGTCCGAGCTGACGGTCCGGTTAGCGGCCGGTCGTAAAATCTCGACCAAGTCACACCCCTTATATATACAGGCCCTATACGTCTGGACTGACCGACAACCATCATATCCAGCCCATATCTAGACAACGGATCACCACTTACACAATGCTCACTCTGGGGCGATGGTTGGAGCTTCTTGCGGAGATGCAAGCCCTACACGAAGCTCGAATTCCAACTGGCTTTCCTCAAGACTCCTTGGAGCAATAGCAGCAGGAGGAGGACATGGAGCAGCAGGCGCTGGACTCGGCCATGGAGGACACGGAGCCGTAGGACGAAGGCGAGGCAGATCTGGCGTCTCCGTCTGGCGGATTCGGCATGCCATCATGTTGGGTGAGTTCGAGGACACCCAAGCGAAAGAGGCGGCAGAGCAGCAGGGCATCCTCGACTCCATCCACTCGGTGACGGAGGTGGAGGGAATCCACCGCTACTTCCACGAGGCATGGGAGGAGGTGGACGCACTCTTCACGGACATGGAGTTCGACGAGGAGCCGGAGCCGCGGGAGGCGAGTGTCCATTAGAAGTCAGGTCCGTCCAGCATTACCCGCATGAAGGTCGTCTACATCTTCGACGACGAGTAGAATAAAAATAGGTTTATTCGTTTATTTCTCTCGGCAGACGTATGCGCGGATGTATTAGGGCTCATATTTGTAGGAGCCGTCGTGTTGATTCCTGTTTGGCGGTGCGTGGCGTGCACCGCCACGCGAATCCGCACAAGCATCACATGCTCTTACGATCCTTCCTGGCGATGCATTTGGTCAAGCACAAGGTACATCTCGTCCAGCTGGAAGGGCCCTGCATCGTACGTACAGTACCATTACAGCCTTGTGTCCACCAAGCCGCATCCTTCCTTTCTTCCTCGTGACGCACGCACGCACGCCGCACGCAGTAAGTTTTTAATAATCATCTTCTCTGGAGAATACGCAGGCGCCATACACGGGAGCGAGTATCCGATCGAGAGACGGAATCTGTTTCATGGAGAGGGGCTTCCGGCGCGTCGGCGTCCGTCTCGGACGACGACGTACGCGGCTGTCGCCCGATCGGCTACGACTGAAAACGACGGTGGCGATCCGATATGCAATGCACCGGCAGGCAGAGGGCGTAAGATCCAAAACCATCATTCCGCGATCCCATTATACATGCTCCGGCCGCCGTCTACTGTAGATAACTGAAGCCCGATCAGCGGGGGCTAGATCCCAAGGTATGGCCCTGCTTCCTCCATCTGGTGCTGATCCCTGATCGATACTAGTATACTCCATACCACAAGGATCGCTGAATGATAATCAATCAGGAATTGGATCGAACCCACGCGCCCCATCATGGCACCGCCGACTGTTTGATCGATACATCCATTTGGTTGCATGCATATGCATGGCGGACTGAACAAACAACTCAAATCCAGAGCAAATGATCAAGGACATTCAGTTACACCGTGAGCTTCTGCCGACCAGTTCGTACGTGAAACTGAACTGAAATGGGGAAGCTAGAAGAAGGAACCGATCGATCGACGAGCAAAAAGGAAGAAGTGGATAGATCGATGTGCGGAGTAAGAATGATTACGGGCCGCAATGATTGAGTCCGAATTTAGTTGGTTAGGTCGGGCGTCGCCGTCGGACACGATCCCGGGGCCCCTCCCTGACGAGTCTCCGTTGCCCGATGCGAAGTAAGACAATCCGGTGGAATCCTGTGATGCCACAGCTAACTCCCATTCGGGAGATGGATCGAAAGTGCTGCGAGATATTAGCGCTTTGTGCCGTCGGAGATCTGGTCCATCCATGGCATCCGTACGTAGTAAAGAGGGTTGAAAGGATGGCTTTGCATTGCTGGCCTGCTGGGAGTGCCAACTAGCATTGGTTTCTTGCGATGCCATGGGCCAGACAAAGTGTGGCTGTGGCGGCCATGGCCAGCTATGCATGTCCATGCCGATGCCGGCCGTCTTATCCGTGGGAGATCGAATTGGAATTGGTTCCTCGGGAAAAACGGGAGCCAGAAATGGTGGATGAGACCTTATGGCACTGGTGGAGCTGCTGATTTCGCGGTTTGCGTTCGACCCGGATGAGGCGCTGGAAGCTAGAACAACTACTCAAATTCGCAGCCGCCGTTGAGAGATTATCCATCCGGTTCGACTTTTCCATCCAGGACTCATGATGGTCGTCTCGTGACCGATAGCTACCATGTCCCTCCACCTCTGCCGCATCTGGAGATCTTCTCCCCTTCTGTTATTGGCGCAAGCCATGATTACCCGCTATTCATTACGATTTGTGATCTCTGGACGTGAACGTCTTGGTACCAGCCTTGCAGGTCGGCTTCTGGTCCGGTGGTTCCTACCAACATGTGGGTTCTCTTAGGTTTAGAGTTGAATTTGGATGCTCATTTTTGCTCCAATAGCGTGAAAAGTTGAATAGTACTCTAGTATGTCTTTGTGGAACCCTAGTTATGTCATTCTCACCATTGATTTGCCTTTCAGCGGGACCAAACCAATCTGTCCTCTGGAACTAACTAATCATGCTTACCTATTGCAAAGCTGAATTAAGGACTAGGACCAGCTAATCATGTGCTCCAGAGACCAAACCAGACCTTTTTTTTCCATAGTTTCCATACAGATCGTCCTCCATGAGAGAACAGGCTCTGGGCCAAACAGAGCTGTAGGAAGAATCGGTGGTCGGATGCCGTTAGACTTGTCTGCCGGCTGGCCGGGGAGGCCCAGCAAGCGGTGGGCGCGCGGGTGTGCACGCCACCTAGCAGCAGCAGTAGTAGACGTAATGGTCCTACCTTGTACCAGCAGTGGTAGTTAAGTTGTAGGGGTACTCATTGCCTTTGGAGTTAGGAGCAGAGCCGAAGCTGAAAGGGGTGCAGAGGCTGAGTTCTTGGTATTGGTAGGGTGTCTCCTTCCGCTGGCTCCCCCAGAAACAGTCATATGGGGGCAATTCTCTCATGATTCACCTTGGCTAGCTAGCTTAGCCAGGTCCATGGCCAATACCCCAATGGTGGTAGCTACTCCTCACATTGGGACCTTGATCAGGACCTTGATCAGTTGCCCGACATCTAGGCCGTTCGAATAAATACCTGACCTGTTGTGGCAAGAAATGCGGCAGTGTTTCTTTTTTCTTGATGCTAATTGAGAATGGCTGGGGTGCTTCTAAACCTGCAGGTTTTCCTAAGCATAGGAGTGCTTTTTTTTTTTGGCTATCTGCAGTAGATAAGAAAGAGAAAGGCAGATAGTTTCAGTCACGGCTGCAGGGGAGAGCCGCCCGGTAACGGCTCTTCTACGAGTTCTGACTTTTGACTTCGGTTCACCTACAGGCTAGCTATCGCACTTGCTGGTTGGGCCATTTGTCATTTGTGGCTTGTAGTGATGGTTAAGCCTAGCTAGGCAGCTAGGGTGTGCATCTCTCTCTTTTGCTCGTCATTCGGGATAGTCATGCCTAGCCCGGGCCAAGGCCTTATTATTGTGTGTGCGAGCTAACAAGCCCCCTGTGACTCTCAATCGTTCTGTTCATGTGGACTACTTAGAGCATCTTCTATACAATATGCAAATTTGAAGATGTAAAACAAAAAAGGTAAATATTTAGATCTTTAAAAAGTGTTTTTTGCATCTTCAAAAAAATGTCAACTCCAACAGATGATACAAAATGGAGATGTAAAAGTGCAACTCCAATAGGTGATGCAAAATGAAGATGTAAAAACTAGTGGGCGGCGGCTGAATCGAGGCGACGGCAGTGGGCAGGGCGGTGACGCGGCGCGATTCGAGGCGGCGGCGGAGGAGCATTGGAGGGGCGACGCAGCGGCGGAGCAACGCCGATTTGAGGCGGAGAGAGGAGGAGGAACGGCGTAGGGGCGACAATGGAGGTGGAGTAGGGCCTCTTTGCTCAGAGGAGGAAGCCACGGCCGTCGCCGGCAGCCAATCGCCGGCCACAGCCGCGTCCGGCTTTGAAATTTTCGTCGGCCGAGATTGGTTTGCCGCTGGGTTGCGCCTCTGCGCCATCTGCCGCTTCACGCCTCCACCGTGTGGCTTGGCGGCCCGCAGCTTCTTCGCAGGCAGCTCCGGCGCGACGGTGACCGGCTGACGTGGGGCAAATTCGAGGCGGTGGCATGGAGGCGGAGACCAAATTGGGGATCGTCGTCGCGTCGACGGCGACTGCGGTGTGGTGGGTCAGACCAGCGGCGGGGTCATCGACGTCGGCCATGGTGACGGCGGGCGGCGTTATTTTGGGCCTGTTCACCTACCGACATCTTCTAGAGATGTTTTTGGTAGACAGTTCTGGCATTTCCTATCCGGCGAAACGTTATTATTATGCTTGTTGAAACTAAAGAAAAGTTGCAGTGCAGGGGTTTGAACGTGCAACCCCTTCCTTCGAAGAAACAGCAGTAACCACTAGGATAGTCCTTGTGCATTTGAACTTCTTTTCTTTCTTTTATCTTCCTTGCCCTGGTTTTTGGAAGCTTCCTAAACCGGGTTTTTCTGGTTCGCAGGTCAGATTTCGGGCAGTTTTTTTTTCTTGTTTATTGTGTTTTCTTAAATGCTCGATTTTTTTAAATACGTTAACCTTTTTTACAAAATTGAACGACCAAATTCATGAAATTTTCTTTTGAAAAGGAAGATTTTTTTTATAATTCATTAACTTTTTCCAAAAATCGATGATTTTTTTTTCAAATTCGTTAACTTTATTAAAAATTAGATAAACTTTTTCCCCCATATTTCGATGAACTTATTTCAAATTCGATGAACTTTTTTTGAAATTGGTAATTTTTTTCAACATCGATGAACTTTTTCAAATCTGTGAAATTTATAAATCACGTTTTTTTTCAAAATTCATGTTTTTTTAACTTTTTCGAAATCATGACTTTTGTTTTTTTTCTCCAAAGTCAATGGTTGACCGATCAACTGGGCACTGTTGACCAGTCAACCCTAACCGAGCGAACCACGAACGCTTCTTTTGACGAACGACCACGTCGCATGGAATTGGACCGGCCCAGAATGGTTGCACGTGGGCACCGTTACTCCTAGCCAGCGCTTAAGGCGCTCGACTAGGAGGTCATGTCAGTTATTTTGTCTTCTCTCGCTCGCCCAGTGTGCATGGGCTGAATCCCAAATGCACCACATATTGGTTTGTGTGTGTATTTGGATTCCGAAAGTTGGAGCTATTCGGGCCTTGTACGGGAACTCTTCATCTGCCAGTGTCGGGTGCGATTATGTCTCGCTATAAGCATAGTGTAAGCAAAACATAGTGCAACCTCGCGTCAAGTAGCGCTCAGAACAGGCCGGCCAAGTGGGGACACATGCCTTGAGTGTTTTTTTTTCACACTTTGTGCTTTATTTTATTTTGCTTATATTTCGAAATATTCTAAATATAACTCTTTACATATATAATTGAAAAAGTATACAATGTGTACGAAAAAAGTAGTCACCAAAATTTTTATATACATAATGTTAATCATGTATTTAAGAAACGTTAAAAGGGGATAAAAAAGTTCTTGTATAAAAATATAGAATGTGTGTGCAAAAAGTAGAAATAAAAACATATATGTGAAAAAATGTTAATCATGATTTAAAAATGTTAATCATGTATAAAAAATGTTCTTGACGTATAAAAAATATGAAAAGTTTTTATGCCAAAAAGTAGATATAGATATATATTTTCTTTTAATGATAATCATGTATTTATATTTGCTTAAACATGTACATAAAAATGTTCCCGGTGTATGAAAAAAATATACAATATTGATGCAAAACATTAGACATCAAATATATGTACTAATAATGTTAATCGTGTATTCGAAAATGTTAAATGTGTGTATAAAAATTGTTCTTGGTGTACACATAAAAGGTAGAATGTGTATGAAAAAAGTTTACATCAAAATATATGTTTGAAAAAATGTTATTATGTATTGAAAAAAAATCAAGATCTACACAAAATGGGTTTCAGTATTTGAATAAATGTTAAACATGTATAAAAAATGCTCTTTTTCTATACGAAAAGAGAGATAAAAAACTTATGAAAAAAGCCAATGAAAATCGAAAAAAACAAAGGAAATTAAAGAAAAAGACAAACAATGCAAAAGATTGAAAACAGTGAAAACAAGAAAACCGATAAAACAAAAAAAACTGATAAAACCAGGAAAGAAACAAAGAAACATGAAGAAACAAAAGTAAACAAATAACCAAAACCATCATGCCTACCTATTATGGTATTTTTATAACCAATCCGAGATATATTGTCATGCAGCCTACATTGCTACTATTCATGACTTGAGTTTCATCATTATTTTGCTTTTCATAATCATCAGCTGGTGGCAAGGCCACCGCTCATCATTGTTTACATGCTACGATAGATCATTACACATTCTAGTACACTGTTAGACTAATTCAGTGTTTACCCAGGTTCGGGCTGTCTCGAAGAGGTAAAGCCTACGTCATGTTTGTGTTGTATTGATTGTGGATGGGGTACAAAGTACAGCTTAATCTACCTCGAGATCATATGTGTGAATGAATCTTTAATCTGTCGAATATGTTCTATTGACTAGCCTATCCTCGTTTATATAATGTATCGAAGGTGTAGGCTTAGAAGAGTCCTCTTCTTGTGCGTCAAGTCTTGTGGAATATTTCTTGTATACGTCATAGGCTACCTGAAAGAGGCCCGGTAATTAACCACCATGTGGGTCATGTAGCCTATTGCCAACCATTCTGTATCCTAAATAAATGTTAAACCACATAATCCATTTTTAGTTACTATATTTTAAACCACAAACTTTTTAGCCGCAAATTATCTCACTATAAATAGAAGCAAGTAATAGCCGCACAACCTATTTTCGTTTGAACCACACAATCCTATATGTCTCATTGTAGATAGAGGCAAAGAAGTTGCGCATAGTGAGAGACGTAGGATTTTATCACACAAATTGGTTGCTAGCCTTCTATCAAGAAAAATCGACGAGTACTTCAAGATAATATATTTATATTTTGTATGTACTAAACTAATATTCGATCACTTCTAACACAGTTGAATGTAACTATTTCAGGTTGAAATGGCTAACATCTGCAACATTTGTGGTAACGGTGTAATACGGTGCATCATGGATCATGAACAAGTACCACAATTCTGGACGATAGTTCCAGACAATCATCATTATGGGATTGTTGTCTACATTTTTTTGGGTTGTAATGTGATATATAACTGTATTATATATCAAATTGAGGTGTAACTTACTGCATACACTTATTATGCATAGAATGTACCTTGCCGAGGAGTTAAGCAATTTAGGCACTACATCAAACAACGTTATTTCACAACCGAGCCTAATCACGGATCAAGATATAGGATGTGTGCGAGAGATAATGGAGATAGGGTTCACATAGGTGGCATTGGACGGGATTGCTTTTGTTGCGACTACGATATAAGAACAGGAGACACGATACATTTTCGCTGCGGTGAACCAAAGGATATCATTAGTAAATACATATTTTTTTAGAATTAGTTGTTCCTTTAGTAATATATTTTTATAATGAACAAATGTTCAATTTTTTAAATTCATAAAACGGACGTATTTGATGAAGGAGGAAGACATGTTGCATACAGCAACAAGTTTAATTTAAATCAAAGGAAAGTCAACAACATGCACACTATATTACAGACATATGAGGACTATCCTGCACAAGTCCATTGCCTTACAACTACGGACATTTCTGATAATCATTTGGTAAGTAATATACGATATGTAAAATGTAATCTCATCACTTCACATTTTAATAAAATATGTTCGTTATTAACAGGTAAGACACAGACCAATAGTTGGCAGCCTTGGTCTACAATAGTATGGTTCCGTTTTGTTGGAAATGAGACGGGAAAGACATCAATCAGTAGAAGTTGAATATCATATTAAGAGAGATGGCCGTTTCGAAATTAACGGGAATGGATGGAGGAATTTTGTAAATGAACATGAGATAGATGTCGAGGGGTGGGTAGTAATACTTATTATTCCTGGAACCAATAGGCAAGAAGTGACATTGAGATTCAAAACTATTACATTAGTTGGAAGGCAAGTATTAAGTTCTAATGAAGACTCGGACGATGAAGGGTAGGACCATTTTTTTAGATATTTTTAAAATAAGTGTTTTTTTAGAATATGTGATTTGTAAAAAAATTCAATATGTATTAAAATGATTTATATATTTTTAAGTATGTATTACAATTATTTATATATTTTTTAAGTACGTATTACCAATAATAAAGAGTATGGATGGACAAAAAAATGGGCATGACTTCGACTAAAAAATGAAAAAATTAAGTGTCAAAAATGTTGCTAAACAGAAATTAATTAACGTTTCGCAATATTTTCGACACTCCTTTGAAGCCCTGTTAATCAATTCATCTATGATCTATAAATACGTGAATCTATACTAACTTGTGTCAACATATGTGAATCACATATAATTACCTATATGAATCTATAGTAACAAATGTGCATCTACATATGTGCATATAAACACCGCAATTAATGTACAATCTCTTCATGCAATCAAACATGCATCAACATATGTGAATCAAACATAATTACCTACAAGCTGATTAAGCGCGAGGTGGACGTTGGATCGGTACTGGCCTCGGCGCCGGACATTGGGGAGCACGAAGGTGATGGAGGAGGGTGGCGGCGGAGGACGAAGACCCCGACGGACGAGGGCGGACGCGGCATACTAGGGGGTTGTGGAAGACAATGATGAAGACGGCGGCGGCAAGGGGGCCGCGGCGAGGGGGACGTGCCGAATGAGGACGACCGCGGTGGACGAAGACCCGACGGACGAGGGCGGTCTCGGCAAGGGGGCAGCGATGCAGCAGGGCGGCCGCGATGGACTATGGTCCTGGTGGACGAGGGGCCGCGGAGGACGAAGGCCCCGACGGACGAGGGGGTCGCGGAGGACGAAGGCCTGACGGACAAGGGGGGCTCAAAGGACGAAGGCCCGAACGGACTAGAGTCCTGGCCGACGAAGGCCCGGCGGCAGAGGACGGACGCGGCAGACGAAGACAGTCGCGGTGGAGGACGGCGGCGGCGGCGAGGGGCCGCGAAGAACGAGGACGGTCGCGCCCGAGGGCGTACACAGCGGACGAAGACGATGGCGGCGGAGGACGACGACGATCAGATTCAGAAGAGAGAACATAAGTTTTAGTTTTCAGATACGGTTTTGAGAAGAATCTGAGTTGATGCTGGGGCCAACAATAGCAACGGGGGGCAACCGAAAATGCCTGCCAGTGCTATCTTCTGGATATATAAAATGTATATTTTGCGTGGCCAACATAATTTAGCTGTGGCGGGCGTAATATTTTTCCACCACTGTTGGCTATGCCAGCTGTGGCGTGTACTTTGCATCACCCGCCACTGCTCACTCTCAGCACGCGGGCACATCTGGAAGAGCATACTTGTGGCGGGTTGTTATTTCCGCCCGCTACTGCTGGCGTAGTTCCAGTGATGGACACGTTTTGCTACCTGACACTGCTATTTTTCAAAATAGCTGTGGCGGGTAGCACATTGCGTCCGTCACTAATTGGGGTTCACCTACAAGCCCTTTTTCAATGATGGAAATTCTCACTATTCTTGCCAACTTCCGCATTCACAAGGCTAAGAGCATGCTTGGAGTGAACACTAAACTTGTGCATATGATGATGTGTAGCACAAAGGTAGCTGACAATTGTCTTATGTGTCCAGTATGAAAAGCTCTTCTTGTGAGGAGCAGTGCATGCAACTGAGAGGCCAATCTGAGCTGCATACCCAGAAGCCTCTCCACCGCTTGCATTAGCGTTGGCCTTAGCCATCGCATCGAGGCGGAGTGAGTTGTTGAGGGGATGATGACAAGTGGGATTGAGGGGTACTTTGATCACTTTACCTTTATCAGTGGCTTTTGACCGGACAATAACGGTGTCTAGTGACATCTTTTAGCACACACTTAACAAAAGAATAGTATTTTGGGGTAGTTAAAAATTCTAGTGACAAATGAAGTAATGTGACATAACTAATGGCAAACTGATCAAAACCATAATTATATATTCCCTTCGTTCCATAATATAATAATGTTTTTTACACTACACTGTAAGAACACAACCAGGTCGGACATGATAAATGGCATGGAGGAGCAAGCCGTACCCGTAGCTAGTGAGGAGATATACTACGCACGTACAGCAAGGAAATTCTAGGATGGTGAGAAGAACACAAGCAAGCATGAACAATATAAATCGCATAGAGTAGCCGTAACTAGTGAGATACACCTACGCACGTACAATAAGGAACTTCTATGAGCAAGGTCATGATCAGTTCCGTGGGGGGCGTGTCGACTGATCTGCCATCCTGACGTAGGTGCCGAGCGCGTCCAGGCGGCGGCCGGAGCGCGCGTGGAAGCCTAGGATCTTGCCGCCGGCCGCGGGGAGCGCGAACGGCACGCCGTCCTCCTGCCCGTACGGCCCGAAGCTGCGGGCGTTGCTGACGAATGTGAGGGACCTCACGGCGAAGCTGCCGTCGAACTCGCCGTAGTGGCCCACGACGCCGGTGAAGTGCTCGTCCGGCCGCAGGCAGATCTGAGACATCCAAAAAGGGAATGGAGTAAGGAGAGCTCCATCACCGATGATCGATGAAAAATCGGGTCGTCTTCATCAGGGAGCAATGCGTGTGTGACGTACGTACCTCGGAGAGCGTCCCCCCTTGTCCTCCCCACAGGTCGGTCCACTCCTCCCGGCCGTTCCGCTCGTACAGGACGGAGATGGCGTCGACGGTGTCGCCGTGGCGGACGACCAGCTTGACCACACGGTTGACGGCGCGCATGTCCATGTCCCTGTCGTGCCCGCCGCCGCCGCCGCATGGCCCCATTCTCAAAACGGATCCCTGCATTTGATTTTACGTCACTGGGAACAACACGGGGAATGACGAACTGACGATGGTATGGTTTGGCTTCGGCACGTATGGGGATGAGGACGAGCAACTATGGGTCTGTGGCACAACACAAAGTCAACTGATACAGTTCGTACGTGCTTGGCACTACAGTTGGGTTACGTAATACTAATAGTGCGTTCTGGCCACGATTTTGAGCTGCGCGACTGCCTTGCGCGAGTTGGGAGTGTTTTGGGGAGAGCGGAGGCTGCTCTTGCCAAACTAGAGGTTGTGCGAGTTGTGTCTTCGCTGCCTGAGCTTCAGATTGGGTCTTCAGCTGGGGAGGAAGCAAGCCTATATGGACATTTCTCCCCTCGTTCTACATCATGTCAGTCGATGTCTGTCCCTGAGTGTGTAATCATCGAAGAGGTCATGGCTCCAGTGCTGCAGATTATGCCTGAGCTGCAGGAGCGTTGTGGGGAGCATTCTTCACCTCTTTCAATGGTGCTTCCGAAGGAGATGGGAAAGGGGATATCTGTGGATGACGAGGTTAATGAGGTAGGTGCGTTGGCACCTAACTCTGGGGCGCATCTGCAAGGTTTGCCTCTGTCATGTGTGCAACTGAAGACGTCTGAGTCCATCGTGTCGGTGATACCCGTGGATGAGCATGTTGATGCAGTGGTGTCTGTGAGGGATAAGGTTGATGAGGTTCTATTTGAGATACAGCTTCGCAACTTGCTCGCACGTTTGGAGGCGGCCAGCCCTGGATCTGGCAAGATGATTGTGGAGAAGGCTCTCAAGAGAAAAACTAAGAAGAGTGACGCCAGAGGAAAGACGTCTGCAGCTGCTTGATGGATGATCATCAGTCTATTGGACGGTCCATATGGGCCGACTTGTCTATGTGGATTTGACCGTATCCGTGGACTTCGGCCGAGGTGCTTTCATTGAGGGTTTCTTTGCGATGTAGCGGTTTGGATGTTGATGGTCGTTCTGTGTTGGGTGTGTTTGTAGGGTTGAGCATGCGACTCTGGAGTTGCATGCTCTGTGAGTTGCCCACATGTGATTGGTTTGTATCGGTTTTCGCCCGGTTTTCCATTAATTAACTGGGCAATTCTCTTCTGCTTAATTAATCGATGAGACAAATCTTTTGCCTCCGTTTCAAAAAAAAAAATAGTGCGTTCTGGCAACAGGTAATGCCTTCTTGTGAACAGGCTGTGCATAAGATTTGTCTTGGATTTCCACTTGACTTCAGTTCAGTCTTGTTTGGCAGCTGGCGTACGTCCCCTATTCGCTAGCTTGGTTAGATTTTTAAAAGGCCTCCAATGTTCAGCAGACTTGGAATGAGATCTGGGCCGTAGCCAGCCTACAGGGAACGGGATTCCATACCAGGCTAGATCATGGGTTTTCATCCGGAAAGAGTACATCCCCAACGTCTGTCGTCGCCATCTATTCTTTATTGATCAGTTCACCCAAAACTAGCCAGGCAAATAAGAAGACGCCAGGAGGGTTTGACACCATCACATCGCTTCCGAGCATCCGCGCCATGACCACACCTAGCAGCCATCGCCACCAGCTGGGCCGTGCAAATGCCAGTGTGCGGCGGAAGAGGAGGACCGCGCCTATCACGACCTCCTCACGAGATCAGGCCAACATTCGATGCTCCATATCAGATCCGCCAAAGCTGATATGGATCACCGCCAGTCCGCCACCTTATATCACCCTACGCTTTGGGCAGCATATCCGGTGCACGAAGACCGTGAGTGCTATTTATCGCTTTAAGTGAGCCTGAATGGATCTCTCGCTGAAGGATGTTAACTAATCGCCCATGTTCACGCAGAAAAAGAAAGTAATACGCGAGAAGCGGCATTGGATCAATGGTCACCTTAGGGAGAGCTAGGGCTGCTAGCCACTCCACCCAAGTCTCGATCATGATAAGTAAGAGACGTGTTTTGTAGTTGAGGCGAGTGAAGGCTTTTTTCCATTTGTTTTCACGTTTTTTTTTCTGTTTTTTCTTTTTGTTTTCTTCTTTCTTCTCCACTTTTCTTAAAGTTTTATTTTTCCTTTTCCATTTTTTGTTTTCTTTTGTTTTTCTATGTTTCGTTTTTTTTGTTTTTTCATCAAATACTTGTTTAATATTTTTGAAATGCTTCTTCAATATTTTTAATACTTGTTCAACATTTTTATATACATGATGAACATTTTCCCAAAATAACTGTCAATATTTTTTAAAATACTTGTTCACATTTTTATATACATGATCATCATTTTTTCAAGTACTTGTCAACATTTTTCAAATAATTGGTCAACATTTTTCAAATAATTGGTCAACATTTTTCAAATCTTTGTTCAACATTATATATATATATATATATATATATATATATATATATATATATATATATATATATATATATATATATATATATATATATCATCAATATTGTTTTCAAATACTTGTACAACATTTTTTTAAATACTTGTTCAACAACTTTTAGATACTCGTTCAACATTTTTTCAAATGTATATTGAAGAGTATTTTTTGTAATATATATATTTAAAATATTTTAAAGTATATGCAAAAGTACAAAATAAAAGCAAAAAAGAAAACATAAAACGTAAAACGTCAAAATATTGAGAATGTGCCCTCCGGCGAACCTGGGCTGGCCATGTGCAGTTGCCTCGAGCCTTCCCCTAGATCTCGCTGAACGGGAGGAATAGACGCGCCCCCATGAAGACACCTGCGACGACTTGACACCGAGGCTGATGTCGGATGGCCTCCGGCTCCACCACACTAGATGTTCCTCGATGACTGCATGCCCACCTCGGACCAGATCCGGAATGTAGGCTTCCTGTAGAAGCCCTTCTTACCTCTACAGAGTCACATCTGCACCTGCCCAATCCTATTCCGCGCCTTAAGTGTTGGTTATAGGCTATTTCGCCAACCGACACACACCCTCCTCCGCCCTGGGTTACGGCCTGCGGCCCATTTACTCTTTTTTTTTTTGCGAGAAACTTCCAATCTATTCATCTTCAATCATGGCAGTACAAAGAACAACAGAGGTAATAAAAATTACAACCATGTCCGTGGACCACCTAGCGACGACTACAAGCACTGGAGCGAGCCGAAGGCGCGCCGCCGTCATCGCCCCTCCCTCACCGGAGCCGGGCAAACCTTGTTGTAGTAGACAGTCGGGAAGTCGTCGTGCTAAGGCCCCATAGGACCAGCGCACCAAAGTAGCAACCATCGCCGATGAAGAAAGTCGTAGATCAGAAGGATCAAACCTGTAAACACCCAAACAAAGACGAACGAAGACCGGATCCAAACAGATCCACCGAAGACCAGCACCGACCGAATCCCGCGAGATCCGACGGAGACAAACCTCCACACGCCCTCCGACGATGCTAGACACACCATCGGGACGGGGATAGAACGTGGGAGACATTATTCCTACTAAGGGATATCGCCGCCGCCACACAGCCCCAACCAAGACGCTGAATCTAACAAGAACGAGAACAGGGTCCCTCCCGCCGACGGGGGGCCGAGATCCTCCGCACCTCCATGGCCTAGAGGCCATCGGAGATGGGGCGGACCGGCGGCGGCGCCGACGGGAGGAGAAAAGCTTTTTTTGTGGAGGAGGAAAGAGATTTAACCTTCAAAAAATCCGTGTGCGCGACATGAGACTCAAACATCTCACCTCGGTGTTTTGCACCACCTGCAGTAACCTACTGGGAAAGTTAACTTGTCGTGCCTTCTTACTTCTTTTTTTCTTGTTTTGTGTCCAATGCAAGGTAGCCAGCGGCCGAATTTTCCTTTTTCTTTTTGATTTTTCTGAACCGACCTTTGTTCTGCTTTATTTGATCTTTTCTTTTCCTTTTTATTCAACTAAGTGACTTTTTAAAACTTTGATTTTTTCCAAATTCATGATTTTTTCTCAAACTTGTAAACTTTTTTCAACCTCGCAAACTTTTCTCAAATTTCATTATTTTATTTCAAATACGTGAAAAATTTCTGTTTTTTGGCCAACTTGATTGGTGAACTTTTTTCAATGCATGAAAATTTTCAAATCCACTAACTCTTTTCAACTTATACGGACTTTTTCTTTCAAATCTATGATTTTTTCTTGTTTCATGAGTTTTTTTTTCAAAACCGGTGAACTTTTCACAAATCCGTGGTTTTTCTCAAAAATTAATAAATAACATTTCAAATTAAATGAACTTGTTTTCATTTTTTTTTGTTTTTTCAAATTCGTGATTTTTTTTTTCAAAATTCGTGAACTTTTTTCCAAAATCAATGAACTTTTAAAACTTGTGATTCTTTTTTCGAAAAGTATGTATTTTCAGATTTCATGAACGTTTCTAAATATCTGCGAAAAAAATTCATATCCGCAATTTTTTGGTGAACTTTTTGAATTTCCTGATCTTTTTTCAAATGCTAACTTTTTAATATTTTTTGAACTTTTTTTAAAAAATGTATCTTTTTGAAAGTCCACGGTCAATGGTCCACAAATGAACCAGTCATGCGTGTCCACCGATCAGCCGATTGAACAGAAGCGAGCAGGCGGCAGGCGAGCAAACTCGAGTTGCTGGGCCATAGCCCGCTTGGGCGCGTGTGAGCGCCAACTCTTATTTCAGGCGGAGAAAAGTATCGTTTTCCCCCTCAAATCATGTCTGATGGATCGATCCCCCCCCCCCCCCAGTCTAAAACCGGAATTTCCCCTCACAGTGGTTTTGGACCAGATTTCGGTGGTTTTCACTTATTCTATTGCTGACTGGACAAGCTGAGTAAGCAATTCAAGTGGTTACATCGATTGGCGATTTGCGATCCTCAGGTGCTTTCTCTGCTCGACCACGGCGCCCGCCCTTGCCACCATGCCGTCAACCACACCGCCGGCGCCCGCGCTTGCCTCCACGCCGGCCGCGTCGAGCACCTCTACTGAAGCCCCCGCTGGTGTGCACCTCTTCCTCCTTCTCTTCCTCCCCGACAGTTTTTGATCGCAATTCAAATAGATTCAGGGAAGGGGGTTTGTGGTAACCGATTTTGCTGCCATGGCATTCAAATCGAGCAGGTGCAGGGGAGGGGGTTTGTGGTAACCGATTTTGCGGCCATGGCAGCCACATCGAATAGGTGCAGGGGGTTTGTGGTTGTTCATCTGTGTAGTGTTGTAAAGTTTTTTTTTGGGGGGGGGGGGGGGCAGGTGGTGTCGATGAGGCAGCAGATCAAGATGAATTTTTTATGTGTCACTGCATTATTTTGGCAAATATCAGACAGTGGATGGATTGGTTGAATACAAGGGTGGGATGATGATAACATTTCCTGTGGAGAGGAAAAACCTACAGTTTGACATATTGCTGTCCTATGCATAGTTGCTTAACTTCAACACTGCATATTACATTAACCAGGTTTCATCACAGACAAAAGAAGCTACATTAACCAAGTTTCATCACAACTTGTAGGCCATGTACATCACTTGCAGAATGCAAAACAAGATATCACATTTGAACTTCATTTTGCATCTCTCCAGTTCCTACAGAAGAGCGGAAACTTCTTCACGGTGCCTTGCTTGCAAGTCAATGAGACGAACGTCAGCATCCGCAATGGTACACTTGGCCTCCATCAAAGATTGCTCCAACTGATGATTCTCGGTCTTCAAATTCCTAACATTGGTCCTCAGACGGTAAACAGCATCGCGCAGGTCACCTGGCAGCTGGCTGACGAAGTCGTCATGGGGATCTTCATGCCACTTGAAGTACCGACAGTCCACGCCCTACCCAAAGTTCAAAGAACGGTTTTTCAGTGAAAAACTCGAACTATCAAACCAAATCCATCTAGACGAAGCCAACAAAATTTACCTTTGATTTGCTGCAGTTGTAGTATCTGCGGCCAGGATTGGCGAGGCTCCACGAAATCCACCTAGGCGCCTTCACTCCGCAGAGGAAAATCACCTCCGGTGAGTACTGCATCGGCCCCTCCCGATAAGCCTCCGGCGACTGCCCCGACGACCCCATGGACGACGAGCGGTGACTCCTACACGAGCTACCAGATGCCATTTAGGACAGTAAAACTGCACCTAATCCGAGCTTTCTCACGACTCCAGTGATTTTGACCGTTGGATTTTGCTTTGGAGTCATTTTTGGCCGTCAGATCATTGTTTCAGCACGAGTTACCGCGACTTGGGCCGCCTGTCCTAATGGGCAGCTACTCTCGTGACCTTTTCTAAGGCCTGTGGTTGATTGGGCTGGTATGGAAGCCCATTAGGTAACCGATCGAGGACAGAGCGATCTGCCGCTGGCTTGCTTCACTCCTAAAAGAAAACCCAATTCGCTCTAGGGATTCAGACGAGGCAGGAATGTGGCGGCGCGAGCGGTCTGGAGCGATGCAGCCGAGGCGTCGATCCAGATGAGATGACGCTTACGAGGGGATCCGGCGCGGGAGGGAGGCGAGGCACTCAAGTGACAGCGATGGTGGCGACGGGGTAAGATCTTGGCAGTGGTGACAAAGAGGAGGACGCTGCTTCGCCGCCACGATGCCGGCCTCCTCCAAACGCCCCTCCGAGACCCTCCCCGACGGCCACCTCGCTCACACTCCGGAAGTTCTCCTGTTGCCGCTGCGATTCCCTTCGTGACCTCGACTCTCTGCGCCTTCATGATAGCCTGCCACATCCAGACGCGCCTAACTCCTTCTGGAAGTTCTCTCCGAAGTAGGTCAAACTTCACAACACTGAACTATTCATGGATGCCCCAATGATCAGGTTGGCACTGCTGTTCTTGCCCTATTACCCAGCCAATCCGCACCATCTTTTTTCTTGATTCAACTTTTTGATTCCCGGTGGCTGGCCATGTGCGCAGGGGCGATAAAAGGGTGGGAGGGTGCTGCATCAACGGAGGACATTTTCCCCATGCCGTCTGATGGACATAGCCGACCTGTCGGCCACCCTCTCCCAGATGTGGGACGAGGCTGTGGTGCTCGATGGTGAGCCGGACAAACCAACGGCGGTGCTGACTGCCGAGGATGCACGCAAGGTCGGCAATGCTTATGAGGTTGTTGCACCAGAACAACAGTAGCTGCTCAGCTGGATTTTCAGGCTACAAGGAGGTGATCCAAAAAAATGTCCGGTCCTATTTTGGTTTTCCCTTATCCTGTACTGATCATCTATGTACGTGTGCATAAGACTGAACCAATGTGTGTAAGGATAGTTCTTGTCAGTGTTAATCTGCACTACTCCTTCCCTGTGTTTTAATCATCTCTATAGTCTATACTTGTGCACAAAACTGAACCCCAGCCGGTTGTCTGTTTAGCTCATCACGTACTGATAAGCCAGTTAAAATCAATTGATTTATGTCTCTTCATGTTTTTAGTAATTGAATTCCATAAGTTTTCGTGAGTAGACTTGCATTTGTAAACGCTAATGCGACTAGGGCTCGGTTTTTTCTCCCGAAGTAGCAACCCCTTAGGACAGCATATTTGACGACTAGAAATGACTGAACCAGAAAATGGATGGCCAGAAACGCTAATGCGTGAGAAGGCAACTCAATAACCCCTGAAATACATGTCATTATAATTCAAGCAAATATGACATGGTGGCCACCTACACTTACAAAGTTGATTCCTTAGATATTGTTATTATTCATGCTTGGTTCAAGTTGGTTGACTTCTTCCTTGCCGACGACTCAACCTTCTTCCTACCTTTCCTCTTTCACCCAGTTAATTATGGCTTCTGACTTCTGTTATATTTTCTCCCAATTTGATGCAGGTGGTGTTAGTGTATGAATTGGCGACTGGTTTTGCTCGATTGGATGAAGGGAATCCTATTGATTTCGATCTCCAGTTACTAATGGTCAGGTTAGTATTTGTACATGTACTCTTATTGGTGGTGTGCTTGCTGCCATTGGTTTGAAGACATAATGATGTATGCTTAACTATTTTATTCAACTCCACGAATGTTTCTTGCCTCTGTTTTGAATCTATCTATTTCTTGGGCATAAGTGGGCATTTATATGTTTTGGTACTTGTTAAAATGTTCATTGGAGAAAAAATGACATACTTAGAAATTTACTTAGTTAGACTTTCAAAGTTAAGTTTACTTTTTGAAATTATTATTGTTCATATCATATCTCAATTCTTTATGTTGCAAAAAACGCAAGTTATGTGGTTTGTGCAGCTAACCAAAGGCATGGATGTTGCTGACGGATACAAGGACATAGAGTCCGTCGAATGGTGCATCTGTTGGGTCGGCCAGCCAACAATGGCGAAAGCAGGTTAGAAGGCCAGCCCGCTCCGCCTATGGATGCTACGGTCATCATTGGAAACCGTTGCCGCATCCATGGTAGGAGATATTGCTTCATGGTTGGCCCTCTTTGTTTGTGAATCTTGAATTTGGTTGTTTGCTTTCGATGCTCACCTTGTTATTGATCTCTCATGTTTCATCAAAGCCTCCCATGTTTGTTCCTTCAATTTCTTCAGGTAACTGTGAGTGATCAATGCAATTATGCAGGGACAGGGATCCGTAATTAAATTATTGATTTATTCAGTAACTCCCGAACAGATGCTTAGGCAGGAATTTATCTAACAAACTAAAGAGATTTAGGAAGGAATTTATTCTATCCTTAAGAATATATTTGAGCTATCTACTAGAATATTTTTGGTTGCTTCTCAGATGATTCATATATGTGAATCTATGTCATTTTCATAGGTTCTGAACTGTATGTTCATCTACTCTTTATAATGCATCCAGTTTCTGGTAGTAAGATGTGATGTTTGCTTACATTAGCCAATACTAATAGTACAATCCTCCTCTCAAAGTTTATCTCAAATCTGGGTGATGTACATTTGTTTATATGCAGAAGAATCTGTGGAGTTTGCTTCAGAAGGTATTGCCAATGCTTATTAATTGTTTCTATAACTCATTCCAGGTAAACCTAATGCTTCAGTTACATCAACATCTGATTTAAGTTTTACGTTCTCAGTTTTTTCTGAAGGACAGTTTCCCTACTATACATGTGGCAGTGCATGTATAATTTGTGCCCACTTTTCACAAATGATCGGGTGCATCCGGCTCACCTAATTCTTCTTGGTTGCCGAGCATGGCGTCCATTTTGAGGTCTGATGATTTACTATGAATAAAATCTACGATGACAATTTATCTCAACAGCTACATGTATGTTTGTGTTGCTGCTTATTATCCATCTTGACAGTACTCATATTTCCGAAGTGTACGTTGTCTCATAAGTTGTGATTCCAAAGCCAGTTTATACATGTGTTGCTTTTACTAAGTATGATATTTTCCTACATTACTAACTAATTTCATCTATGTTTATGCAAAATTTAATATGTTTGATGGAGCCGTATATTTATTGTACAAATAGACGGGCGCAGCAACGCGCGCCATCAATGATCTAGTATGTGTGTGAGGAGGGAGCTAGGTACGCTGCCACAGGAACTTTTCGACCTGGCGTGCGCCGAGGGGCATAGGGTTCGTCGTCGTCGCGGGGTCTAGGGTTAGTCGCCGTCGCGGGAGGAACAGGGGGAGGAACAGAGGAATGGGGATCTTTCTGTCGGGGAGCGTCCAGTCGGCATTGCTTAAATGTCCAGTCAATGCTGCCTGACCAAAAACTGCCGAAAATTATGTCCAAAACCACCTTGGGGGCTAATTGATCCGATTTTAGAAAGTTGAGGGGGTGATTGATCCGGTTTTGAAGTTGAGGGGGAAATTGCCTGTGGGGGGGGGGGGGGGGGGGGGGATACTTTTCTCTTTCAGGCGCTGGAGGCGCAGAATAGGATCTCTCTCTGCACCTTCCCTTGGAGCTTCTATTCCGCGCCTTCACGTCAGATGGCGTGCTAACACTCGTGCACGTGAAAACAGGACGTGGCTCATTAACTTTTGGTTGCCTCACTAGCGATCGCTCGCCCCAAACAGTTCTAAGAAAAATATAGCTTGAGGGGAAAATGAAATCCTTTATTTATATATATTATGTAAAAAAATCATATCCTCATTTTTGTAAAAAATTAAATATTTAAAAGCATGGATTTTAAAAAGGCATGGATTTGAAAAATGTTCACGGTTTTTTTAAACTACCAATTTAAAAATATTCATGAATATGAAAACATTCAAAGATTTTAAAAAGTCACAGATTTGGAATTAAATTCACGAATTTGAAAAATGTTAGCCAATTTAAAATATTTATTGAATTTGAAAAACTTCACGTGTTTTAAAAAAAAAATCAAGTAAACAAAGAAAAAAAGACAAACGAAATCGAGTGATGAAACTAGAAAAAATAAGAAAGGAAAAACTGTCGGAATGAACAAATGAGACTCTCTAGAAACGTTCACATAACCAGTGAAAGAAAGCCGGCCCACTTAATCGTGTCCCTTTGTACTAATATCGATAACGAGCGCCAACTAGGAAATGCCCCTGCGGCCCTCGGCATCCAGACGCGCCACCGGCAGATTGCAACAGATCCGGCGACGCCAAGATACATCGCCAAGCCCTCACCTTCATCGACCACCGGCACTTAGTAACCGATCTGTGTCACCACCGGCGACGGCCAAGATACATCGCCAAGCCCCCACCTTCATCGACCCGTGATCGGGTCATCATGAGAGCACATGGGCATGCGAGGGAACTGCCCGGCTGCCGCCTGCACCACCCAGACCTCCCTGTGTCCATCATGGAGATCCTAACGCCACTGTACCACACGCAACACACCGAGGTATAGAGCGGCGCCGCGCGGGCGGGTCGACATACTCGGTCACTCAAGGCATGTGTTGTGTGAATAAGGCAAACTACATCAGCCCTCATTGCCATCTCAACATGTTCCAATCTTCCGTTTCATAAAAAGATAAGTTACATTTTGTCTTTTTGTAAACCAGGCATAAATCCCATTCATTTACTTATTAACGGAAATACACCAGCATTACAAACCAGGGAGAACAGGGATGGAAAGTTCCATCTCATCTGCAAATCATTTGTCTCCATATTTTCACTATGAATCTACGGGTTCGAAAAGGTTGAGGGCAACTTCAAATAAAAACACCATCGAATATCCGGACCGCGTGATCCCAACATTTTAGACCATCCAACTCGTACACCAAACTTCTGCGGCGTGGTACGGATATCCAAAATCCCACAAACCACAAGCGGAGCTAGGAAAGGTTTGCGAGCCTCCAGACCTTCGCCATGTAGGTCCTTGATACCCCCGGCCCATCCAAAACCCCACCTGGAGCCCCAATTTTTTCATTTTTTTCCTCACCCTTTGTTGTGTATCCGCCTAGTCCGAGACCGAGGCAGACGTTGTACTGCCCACTATGTCACACATGCCTTGTTGGTACTCTGCCGCTCCACCCGGGCGCTAGCCCCGATTTGCCTACGCCTCCCTACCATCCCTGGCCTCGCCGCCCCCAGGTACCCTCCACCCCCGCACATTGTCATCCATGGCAGCACCATGCCTCGCAAGTGTTCGGCCAAATGCCATAGCCAAATTTATTGAGTTTTTTTTTTGTTATTTTACTTTGAAATAAATGTGATGCAGACGGTTATGAAGATGCCTAACATGCGGAGGAGTGTGATCTCAATTGAAAGGGATCAATCAAGGGACATCGAGTGTTGAATCAATAGAGGGCACGAGGGCATATGATGCTGATGGACGACTACTTTGTCCCTGATGCGCTATTCGAGTCATATTTCCGCCGTCGATTCCGGATGCAGCGAACTGCATTTGATCGCTTCTACAATGGTGTCTGAGCCTATGATACCTACTTCATCTTGCAGAATGATGATGTTGAAACCACATGAGAGGATGCTTACCTATGATACAGATGCAGATTCATGGGACGAGTATCTTCGAATGTCTGAAAGCACATGTCGTGAACCCATGTTCAGATTTGCTATTGTGGTAGTTAAGGTGTTTGGACCGGAGTACGTAAGAGAACCAACTTCCGGAGACACCGCAAGGCTCTTAGCGCTGTTAGAAGCAAAACGGTGGTCAAGTATGCTCGGATCCATGGATTGCATGCATTCAAAATCGAAGAATTGCCCATATGCTCAACAAGGGCAACAATAAGGCTATTGTAAGAAGCCCACCATCATTCCTGAAGCAGTCGCATCACAAGATTTCTATATTTGGCACTCTTTCCTTGGGATGACCGGGTCTCAGAATGACATCAACATGTTGCAGCAGTCTCCATTATTTGCAATGTTGTGTGCGGGAGAAGCTCCTTCGTGCAACTATACCATCAATGTTCATGACTACAACATGGGCTATTATCTTTGTGATGGTATCTATCCTTTGTGGGCGACCTTCGTCAAGATCTAAGCCAAGGGGTGAGAAAATATCTCACTTTGCCCAAAGACAAGTAGGAGCAAGAAAGAATGTCCAGAGGGCATTCTGAGAGCTTCAAGCCCGTTTGCGGTTGTTTGAGGACCTACAAAACTATGGGATGCAGATACAATAGGACATGATGACAGCTTGTGCAATCATGCATAATGTCATTGTTTAGGATGAGAATGACCGAGTTCGCCACGGCCTGGAATTTGAGCAGATGGATGATACTATCAAACTTTTAGAGCAGAATCCAACGACATCTGAGGATTTTATCTGAATGCGTATAGATTCACCATCAAGAAACTCATAAGCAACTTTAAAATGATCTGGTTGAGCATTTGTGGACGCTTCGAGTGAGGAACAAAAAAATGTGTCTAAATAAGATAAATTCAAATTTAAACTATTTTATTGCAAAACTTTATTTTTAGATTGTACTCCCTCCGTCCTACAATATAAGACGTTTTTGTAAGCTACGTTAGCTTGCAAAAACATCTTATATCACGGGGCGGAGGGAGTAATATTTACTTTGAATTATTATTGAATTGGAATATTTGTACAAGGTTATGAAAGAATGATGGTATTTATCTTTAAGTATTTTGAGTGCTTGGGATATACTCCCTCCGTTCCTAAATATTTGTTTTTTTAAAGATTCAACTACGGACTACATACGGAACAAAATGGATGAATCTACACTTTAAATTATGTCTATATACATCCATATATAGTCCGTAGTAAAATCTCTATAAAGACAAATATTTAGGATGGAGGGAGTAGGAAAAAAGCATGGGCAATCATTTGGTGCACTGGGTTGGAGGGCCAAAAACAGAGGACATTTGGCGCACCGGATTGGACTTGCCATGACATCCCATAAAATTTGACAAAATGTGGCAACTCTGAACCGCATGGCTTTTCGGTGAACAGCGAGAAACAGTTCGTCTCCACTCTTGCATTAACACAACTATCCTCCTCTGTAACTCAGATGTGTAACAGAACTAGAATCCAATTTTGGGTTACATGTTTACAAACAATACCGATGACCAAAAAAAATCATCACATCCCAGTAAAACCCAATAATCGACAATGTACCAAGATTGGCTAGCAGCACCCGAACCGGCTAGTTTGCTTCTGGCCGTCTTTCGAGTCACCTTCGTCGATGCTCACCCTGTTGAGGGATAGCTCAGCCTTGTAAGAGTCGGAGTTCAGGATCTTCCTGCTCACGCTGCTGTAGATCTCCTTGATGACAAACTCGAATGCTGTGTTGACGTTCGTCGAGTCCAGAGCCGAGGTCTCCATGAAGAAGAGTCCCTCAGACTCGGCAAGTGCTTTGCCTTCCTCCACTGGCACTTCACGGATGTTGTCCAGATCGCATTTGTTGCCCACCAACATCTTGGCTACCGTAGTGTCAGAATGTGCTGCATTGGATTTGAGAATAAATTCCGTTACTTCAGCAGAAATGCAGGCAATATGTGAAAAGGAGAATTGTTCTAACAGCTAATATCAAGGAAAACGCGGCTGTACAAAACCAGAAGTGCAAGGAATGACTTGTCATGACTGCACAAGGGACATGTAACAAATCAAGCAGTGATAGCCATCAAGCAAGATAACAGAACCATGGAAAGTAGAAAATGCGCCCGGGGGACAAAAAGCAAAAGGCAACACATGACAGATCATTACCAAGGAATACTATTTGTTGCTTTAATTTAGCAAAATGAAACCAAATGATCCAAGTATATCACTAGTAGTTGGATGGTGCAAGAAACTAGCACCAAGAAAATCATAACAATAGTGTTACCAACCAACCATCATAAGCACAATGTTATCCATCCAACAGTGCCTATCATATATGATACCTTCCGATATATCCATTATCCACACCTATGCAATCTAACTATTTTCACCATCCAAAAGCCACAAAAGCATTACGCACTTCTGGGGATCAAGCATAAGCGAAGCCCTATATCATTTTCAATTCAGTGTGTAAAATGCATGCTGAGACATACAGTATAAGCGTTCTGAGAAACTGCTTCAAAACAAAAACAAAAATATGGCACAACACAAACAGTGCAAGTGACAAAATGCAAAATTGTCGACCATCAAGTTATGTTAGCATCTTCCAATGACACCGTGGTGCTTGTTTAGTCTGCTACAAAACTTTGTATGCCAAATAACAATAACTAGGTAGCTAGCATAATTAGGATGTATTGCCCTATCTCCTGAGTTTCGTGGCATGCCAATTGACAGTAAAAACACAAACTGCAACTTCGCAGTAAAACGTAAACTGCAACTAGACTTAAGGATGCATTTGTTCAGCCTTAAACAATTGTATTATGAGCATGGCTTCCACTTACACCAAGCTTTGCCCTTCTAGTATACTAGTAAACTGACGCATCCAAGATGAAGACCCCATGTACATAAAAGGAATGAACCAAGACAATGCATCTTTCGATGCTGGTTGGCTGGTTCCAACAGCAACATGCGAAAAAATTGCCTCTAAGGAGGGAAATGGAGAATAAGAGGTGGCCAGCAACCATAAAAGAGGTTTGTCCTCAAATCATTAACAAACTTAAAGCGTGACTGAAATCATGCTCTCATGTATCAGTATTTTTTTTGGGGGGGGGGGGGGGGGGGGTATGTATCAGTTTTTTTTTTGTAACAAGAAAATGGCACCCATGCTGTCGCAAACTTGAAAACAATGATATCGATAAAGCGTAATCAGAGGATGTCGATCAGGACAATTCTGGAGTTTCTACACACAAGAACAGACAACCAGACAACGCTATGTTTAGGAACATCTTTAACGAAGAACTCAAGCTAAGCAGCCTCCAATGTCAGAAATTCAAAACTGCAAATAGTTCCCCACAAATTAGTAGTCCTGACTTGTGAAAAAAAATCATGAGGATAACTTATACTTGTTTCTTCAAATAATAAGAAAGAGATTGCCATCTATTTCAATGCCGAATCCAAAACAAGCAACTAGCACAGCAATTACAGTCACCCGACGTGGTCCTTAGATCCACACCTCAAACATTCCACAACAAGCCTTTACATTGAGGACTCAGATCCAGATTCAGGACAGGTCGCCCAACCCATCCGGTGTGACAATTCTACTGCTATGTAGAAGTATCAGAGAACACTTAACCCAATCAATCACCATCTAGGCGCGAGCACTGGTGTCCCTTTCGACGCCGACCAGGACCAACTTAGATCTACACGATCTTACCGAATCTACCTTTTATGGGAGTTTTAATAAGGAATCGATTGATCCAAGCTCGCAGACAGTACAAGCCGTAAGCAAGCATGTGAGCTAGTAGTGATTAATTAAGAAAGGAAGCTGGGATGCGGGCGGAAAGGGAGGGTGCGTACTGTTGAGCTCCTGGAGCCATCGGCCGACGTTGTCGAAGGTGCCCCGGCGGGAGATGTCGTAGACGAGGAGCGCGCCGAAGGCCCCGCGGTAGTAGGCGGAGGTGACGGCGCGGAAGCGCTCCTGGCCGGCGGTGTCCCAGATCTGGGCCTTGACCTCCTTGCCGTCGATGTCCATGCTCTGCGTCTGGAACTCGACCCCGATGGTGGCCTTGGAGTGGAGGTTGAACTCGTTGCGCGCGTAGCGGGAGAGCAGGTTGCTCTTGCCCACCGCGCTGTCCCCGATGATCACCACCTTGAACAGGTACTCCTCCGCCTCCCCGTCCGAGTCGTCCCCCATCGTTCGGCCTCTAGCTCCCGCCGAGCGTGATCCCTCGAGCTCGGACGCGCCGCCTTTCCGCTTCCGTCGTGTCTCGGTACGCTCGGGCGCTCTGGCGGGCGGATGCTGGGAGGAATGTGCGAGATTTGTAGTGGCGTTTTGGGGGGAGGCGGGCAGCGGCGAGGTGGGTTTTGACCGAACGCGCACGCCGAGGCCGAGGTGAGGCTGCTTTGCTGGGGTGGTGGGGTGGTGAGGGAAGCGCCGAAACCAGAGAGTTACGAGACGAGTGGGTGGCGAGTGGGACGCACGCACCGGCACGGCACGGCACGGCCTCGGCGGTGGACCGGAGGGGCCGGAGAATTGGCGGCAGGTCCACGGTGTCGGTGGTACGGGTGGACGCGTCGTGCGTTACTGCGGTGCGGGCACGCCTGACGTGAGTTGGCGGCCCGTTGTTCGCTGGGCGAGACAGCTTGGAGGAACTCCGGTTCCAAGCCACGGCCATCGCAACAGGAGAGATGCGTAGTGCCGACCATGTCCCAAAAACACAAAAACACTTTTTTTTTTTTGAGAACCCAAAAACACTTGTTTTGGGGGATGCAATTCAGGTGCACGATTCTAGTCAACGATTGGTCATGCACGTCGGAAAGGGAAAGTGCCATACGCGGGAACTCAACGATTCTTCCGAATTCCGATTATTATTTTCCCGGTGGCCCCATGATATGATTGGTTTAAATATCGACAATGTTATCTGTGGAGAAAGAGGATGGCAAATGAACGCTTTTTACCGGCAGTTTTAGTTTTTTTTTAACACAATACAGACGCAAGCGCTCATATACACGCGCATACACTCACTCCTATGAATGCATACACGCACACCCTACCCCTATGAGCACCTCCGAGAGACTGAGCCGGCATATCATCTTCAAATTTACGAAGTCACCGTAGGCACCTCGTCGTCGACGAGAACGTCTCCTCCCACTGAATGCACATCGCCGAAAATCCTGAAATAAATCAAAAATAAATGCGAGCACCAGGATTTGAACCCTGATGGGTTGGGAATACCACAGTCTCTCTAACCATCCAACCACAGATTGGCTCGCACCGGTAGTTTTAGTTGATTCTGGACATTAAACACCGTTTTAAACAAAAAAATATCTTTATCAGAAGAAACTGACATGTTGTTCTGAAGAAGTTGGCATCCCCTCACAACTAAAGTTGTCGGCGAAATCGTTCAAAATGCCAACCCCCCCCCCCCCCCCCCCCCACACGAACATTCACCAGCTAAGAGGGTCCTTAAATATAAGGCACGGTAGTCACAGTAGGCACCACACGAATGCCGAATAATCTAGTAGGAGCATTATGCAACAGTAGAGTACTATCTCTGTCCTGGTTTATTAGTCCCTTTTGTATTTTGTGCAAATTTTTTGACCTTAAATTTAACTAATAAAATGTTAATGCATGTCATAGAAAATAATATAATTGAAAACTATGTTAAAATACGAATCCAACAATATAATTTTTTATGACATGCATTAACATTTTGTTACTTAAATATTTAGTTAAAATTTGACACAAAATACAAAAGGGACTTATAAACAGGACGAAGGTAGTATTTAACAAAAAACTATCTCATTTGGGGTCGTCATCTAACTGCACTACCACTTTCAAAAAGTTGACAAAAAACTACCATTTTCAACTAATCTCGTTGCAAAAAAACTACCGAAAATGTTTAATGACTGTTTTAGAGGTTTTAAATCGAAAACTGGCCCTCACAAAAAATCGAAAACTGGCAGCCATGGCCACACATGCTAGGTCCATCTGTGCCTGATGGCTAACAGCGGGCACTGACGGCCGTTACACTAGTAGAAAAAGGGCTAGCCACAATTTTCATTGGTGACGCGTCATTTTTAACCAACGTCAGAACTATTTTTTTTCAAGTAGTGGTGACGTTGGCATATTTGGTATGTCAACTTTATAAGATTAGTGTTGGCGTGCACTATATTTAACACGTCACAAATATATTGGCTCGGTTGTACTCCCCGTTGGAAGATAGTGGTGGCGTCGTCTTTTTATGTACGCCGTAGTTAATTAGATATTGTTGGCGTCCTAGCATATGTGACATCTGAAAAAAAAAATCAAGCGTTTTAATTATTTAATGATTATATTAGTCAAAATATAACAAACATTTTAGATTATATTTTAGTCTTTATTATTATTAGTATTTTATTATTTTGACTTTTATTATTATGAGTCTTTTATTATATTGTTTTTTATTACTTGTAGTCTTTTTTAGGGGTCGTGTAGTCTTTTATTAATCCAGTGTCCAGTGCAAGTTCCTGGTTTTTATGTGTTTTTTGTTTCGCAGAACATCCATATCAAACGAAGTTCAAATGCGATAAAATTTATGGAGATTTTTTTTTGAATATATGTGAATTTTGGGAAAAAGAATCAACGCAACACGGTGCCCGAGGTGCCCACAAGCCAACAGGGCGCGGCTAGCGGGGGTGGTCGCGCCCTGATGGCTTGTGGCCACTCCGTAAGTCGGTTGGAGCCCTTCTTTCGCCGCAAAAAAAAATTCCCGATAAAAATCCCCTCAAAATTTCAGCCCAATCGGAGTTATGGATCTCTAGATATTTAAGAAACGGTGAAGGGGTCAGAAAACAGTCGCGAAAACAGGAGAGAAACATATAGAGAGATCCAATCTCGGAGGGGCTGCTGCCCTCCGAGAGCCATGGCGGCGATGGGCCAGAGGGCAAACTCTCCTCCCATCTAGGGGGGAGACCAAGGAAGAAGAATAAGGAGGGGGGCTCTCCCCCCTCTCTCCCGGTGGTGCCGGAACGCAGTCGGGCAACCATCACGACGGCGATCTACACGAACAACTTTGCCACCGTCACCACCAACTCTCTCCCCCTCTATGCAGCGGCGTAAAACCTTTATTCCCGCTGTAATCTCTACTTAAACATGGTGCTTAATGCTATATATTATTATCCAATGATGTGTGGCTATCCTATGATGTTTGAGTAGATTTCTTTTGTCCTATGGGTTGATTGATGATCGTGATTGGTTTGAGTTGTATGTCTTATTTTGGTGCTGTCCTATGGTGCCTTCCGTATCATGCACATGTGGAGGATTCTCGTTGTAGGGTGTTGCAATACGTGCATGACTCGCTTATAGTGGGCGGCTAGAGTGATAGAAGGTTACACCCGAGTAAGGGGGTTGTTGCATATGGGAGTAAAGGAGACTTGAAGTGTTAATGCTATGGTTGAGTTTATCTTAACGATCTCTTGTAATTGTGGATGCTTGCTAGAGGTCCAATCATAAGTTCATATGATCAAAGTATGGAAAGTATGTTAGTGTATGCCTCTTCCTCATATAAAACTACAATAATGATTATCGATCTAGATATCGATTGCCTAGGGACAAATCCTTCTCTTGTGTTACAAAAAAGCTTTCTACTAAACAATTAACTTAATTAATATTTATCTGAAACAACCCTTAAATTTTATTTACTTGTTCTTTATTTTCTTGCAAAACTATCTATTACTCATACTAAGTACTTCTAGTTTGCTTCCCGCAAAGTAGTTTCATACTTGTTCTAGGTAAAGTAAGCGTTAGCGTGCGTAGAGTTGTATCGATGGTTGATAGAACCTGAGAGAATATTAATTCTACCTTTAGCTCCTCGTTGGGTTCGACACTCTTACTTATCAAAAAAGGCTACAAACGATGCCCTACACTTGTGGGTTATCAAGACCTTTTTCTGGCGCCGTTGCCGGGGAGCAATAGCGTGGGGTTGATATTCTCGTGTGTGCTTGTTTGCTTTATCACTAAGTAATTTTATTTTCTATTCTAAGTTGTTTTCTATCTTTAGTTATGGTTAGGAAACGCAAAATAGCAAAAAGAATTAGTTGTACTTACTAACACAGTGGTTGGGGAACCACCCAAAATGAACTACCCAAAATCTACCATACTGCTGAAGCTTTTTACTTGGATCGTCTTCGGTCCCTTTGTGCTCGTGCTGAAAACCCAACTAGCTTAGTTGAGGAAAAATCATTAGATGAGTATGCTCATTTTGTTCGACACCGATTATCTCAAAAAGGGAAACTCTTATTGCATTAAATTTATTGTTTGTGTTGCTATGCTTGGAATTTATGCGAAATACATGATTTTACTTGTTGTTCTGAAGACCCTAAAAACACCTTCCCTATCAATGTGTGTTTAATAATAATGAAATACTATCTTCATATGCCAAGGATGTTTATAGTTATTATGATATTGAACAAATTGAAGAACTTGTTGCTTTTAAGGGTGCATATGAAATCGCTTCTTTGATTGAAAAGTATGATGCTATTCTTTACAAATCTGATTTTTTTTCATACTTAAATATTGCTATGAAAACTATGCTTCTAATGCTTATGTTAAAGAATTTCTTGAAAGAACGTCTGCTGCCTTGGAAGAGACTAATATTTTACAGGAATCTATGGAAGAAGAAATTGCTGAAACTGTGAGCTCATTAGATAAAAAAGATGGGGAGAAGAGCGAAGAACAAAAGGAGGAAGAGAGGATTGATCACCCGTGCCCACCTTCTAATGAGAGTAACTCTTCAACTCATACATTGTCTAATTTCCCTTCGTACTTACTGAAGGATGAATGCTATGATCCCTTGGATTCATTTGAAATATCCCTTTTTGATGAACTTGATACTTGCTATGCTTGTGGTCATGATGCCAATATGAATTATGCTTATGGAGATGAACTTGCTATAGTTCCTTATGTTAAACATGAAATTGTTGCTATTGCACTCACACATGATGATTTTGATGAATATAATATGCATGTGCTTGCTGATCCTACTTGCAATTATTATGAGAGAGGAACCAAATCTTCACCTCTCTATGTTTCCGATACGATAAAATTGCAAGAAACTACCTATGCTATGTATTGGCCTTTACTTGATGTGCATGAATTGTTCTTTTATGACATGCCAATGCATAGGAAGAGAGTTAGACTTCGTTGTCACATGATATATATCACTTTGTGCTCACTGCTTAATTACAAATCATTGTTAATTAAAATTGGCTTTGATATACCTTGGGATCCCGATGGATCAATTACTTGAGCACTATATGCCTAGCTTACTGGCTTTAAAGAAAGCGTTGCCAGGGAGACAACCCAAAAGTTTTAGAGAGCCATTTATTTTTGTTGTCTGCTTTTAAAATCATTAAAAACAAAAAATAAAGTGTGGAACCTAAAACATTTTCAAAAAGAAAGGTGAAAGTGAGAAAGATGAGCACCGTTGAAGTGGAGGACGTCCTTGAACTTTTGTTCATGTCCATGGAAACTTTGTGAATCTTGATTACAGTAACTTCTCAACAAAAATAATTATCCCTTGTACAAATCCATCGTATTATAAAAATAATGTTCCAAGATTTACCTTTAGGATATTTGAATTGCTTGTTTGATATGTGTTGTGCAAAAACATAAACTTTTGCTGTAGTATTTGAATTTTCATATTTTACCGGAGTGTCAAAAAATTCTGAAATTTTTTAAAAGTACTGTTATGCAATTTTTTATTATGTCCTAATTTTTCAGAATTGTTTGAGTTACAGAAGTATAGGTTTCATCTGCATCTTTACAAACTGCCCTGTTTTTCACAGATTGCTGTTATAGTTGCTTTGTCTGCTTATGTTTGAATTCTTGTTGGGCCCCTGGGAGCCATAGAATTGTGATAGCCTACATTAGGTAATGTTGGATTATAGTTATACAATAATGTTATGGCAGGACATGATGGGATTTGATGTTATATGTACTAACCTTTCTAATAAAAGTTCTGTCAAGTTTTGTGTGGATGAAGTGTTTGAAGATCGAGGAGGCAACGATGTGAGAACAATAAGGAGAGAAAATAGTTCAAGCTTGGGGATTCCCAAGGCACCCCAAGTAAATATTCAAGGAGACTCAAGCGTCTAAGCTTGGGGATGCCCCGGAAGGCATCCCATCTTTCTTCTTCAACAATTATCGGTATATCTCGTTTTTTGTTTTGTTCACATGATATGTGTAAATTCTTGGAGCGTCGTGTGCCTTTTATTTTCCTTTTAGTAATGCACCATGCTGGTATGGGAAAGTCCATGGTTGATTTATTCAATGCTCTTTGCACTTCACTTATATATTTTGAGTATGGCTTTATAGAATGCTTCATGTGCTTCACTTATATCATTTGAAGTTGGATGCCTGTTTCTCTACATATAGAAAACCGTTATTTGTAGAATGCTCTTTTGCTTCACTTATATTTATTAGAGCATGGTTTTTTGTAGAAAGAATTAAACTCTCATGCTTCACTTATACCTATTTAGAGAGTCGACAGGAATTGGTCATTCACATGGTTAGTCATAAAATCCTACATAAAACTTGTAGATCACTGAATATGATATGTTTGATTCCCTGGAATAGTTTTGCGACATTAAGATAGTAATATGTGGGTGCATGAGTGGATGATTGTGGATTAGTAAGAATATTGGTGTTAAGGTGTGTGATTCCCGAAGCATGCACGTATAGTCTCTAGTTATGCGATGAAGTAGGAGCATAATTTATCCTTGATTGAAATCCTTTGTGCTGTTTAATCGGGGGGGGGGGGGCGATGGTTAACTCCTCCCAACCTCCTCCTTAGGGGCATGCGAGTAGTACTTGTTGGAAATATGCCCTAGAGGCAATAATAAATTGGTTATTATCATATTTCCTTGTTCATGATAATCGTTTATTATCCATGCTGTAATTGTATTGATTGGAAACTCAAATACATGTGTGGGTACATAGACAACACTGTGTCCCTAGTAAGCCTCTAGTTAACTAGCTCGTTGATCAAAGATGGTGAAGGTTTCCTAGCCATAGACATGAGATGTCATTTGATAACGGAATCACATCATTAGGAGAATGATGTGATGGACAAGACCCAAACTATAAACGTAGCATATGATCGTGTCAGTTTATTGCTATTGTTTTCTGCATGTCAAGTATCTGTTCCTATGACCATGAGATCATGCAACTCACTGACACCGGAGGAATACCTTGTGTGTATCAAACGTCGCAACGTAACTGGGTGACTATAAAGGTGCTCTACAGGTATCTCCGAGGGTGTCTGTTGGGTTGGCATGGATCAAGACTGGGATTTGTTACTCCGTGTGACGGAGAGGTATCTCAGGGCCCACTCGGTAATACAACATCACAATGAGCCTTGCAAGCAATGTGACTAAAGTGTTAGCCACGAGATCTTGTATTACGGAACGAGTAAAGAGACTTGCCGGTAACGAGATTGAACTAGGTATAGAGATACCGACGATCGAATCTCGGGCAAGTAACATACCGAAGAACAAAGGGAACAGCATACGGGATTAATTGAATCCTTGACATAGAGGTTCGACCGATATAGATCTTCGTAGAATATGTAGGAACCAATATGGGCATCCAGGTCCCGCTATTGGTTATTGGCCGTAGAGGTGTCTCGGTCATGTCTACATAGTTCTCGAACCCGCAGGGTCTGCACACTTAAGGTTCGATGACGTTTCGGTAGAATTGAGTTATGTATGATTGGTGACCGAAGGTTGTTCGGAGTCCCGGATGAGATCCCGGACATCACGAGGAGCTCCGGAATGGTCCGGAGGTAAAGATTGATATATAGGAAGTACCGTTTTGGCCACCGGAAAAGTTTCGGGTATTTCCGGTAGTGTACCGAGAGTACCGGAGGGCCATCGGGAGGGGCCACCCACGCCGGGAGGCCACATGGGCCTGAGGGGGGTTGCACCAGCCCTTAGTGGGCTGGGCAAACCAGCCCTACAAGGCCCATGCGGCTAGGAATAAGTGGGAAAGGAAAAACCCCAAAGAAGAGGGAAGGGAGACCAAATATGGAAGGTGTCCTATTTGGACTAGGATTGAAGTGGAGGAGTCCACCTCCTCCACCTCCAATTTCGGCCAGCCCTTGAGGGTTTGAGGCTGCCTCCTCCCCTCCCTCCCTCCTATATATACTAGAGGATTTAGAGGAGAAAAATAACCCTAATTGCCACGTGCTCCCTCTACTTCATCTAGATCGGTTTCTCCTCTAGTCTAGTTTCAACGGTGCTTAGGCGAAGCCCTGCCAGAATTGTTCCACCACCATAGCCGCCGCGCCGTCGCGCCGCCGGAGAACTCTTCTACCTCTCCGCTCTCTCTCTTGCTGGATCAAGGAGGCGGAGATCGTCATCAAGCTGTACGTGTGCTGAACGCGGAGGTGCCGTCCGTTCGGTACTAGATCGGGACGGATCGTGATTGGATCGCGGGACGCTCGGCGATTTGGATCGCGAAGATGTTCGACTACATCAACCGCGTTTCTTAACGCTTCCGCTTAGCGATCTACAAGGGTATGTAGATTCACTCTCCCTCTCGTAGATGCTCATCACCATGGATAGATCTTGTGTGTGCGTAGGAATTTTTTTGTTTCCCATGCGACGTTCCCCAACAGTGGTATCAGAGCTAGGTCTATGCGTAGATGAGATCTTGAGTAGAACACAAAGGAGTGGGCGTTGATATTCAGATTGCTTTCCTCCTTAGTCTTTTCTTGATTCAGCGGTATTGTGGGATGAAGCGGCTCAGACCAACCTTACTCGTCCACGTACGAGAGACCGGTTCCATCGACTGACATGTAACTTTGTTGCATAAGATGGCTAGCGGGTGTCTGTCTCTCCCACTTTAGTTGAATCGGATTCGACAGAGGCGGTCCTTGTAGAAGGTGAAATAGCAACTTTTATATCACCGTTGTGGTTTTTGCGTAGGTAAGAATCGTTCTTGCTAGATACCCGTAGCAGCCACGTAAAACTTGCAACAACAATTAGAGGACGTCTAACTTGTTTTTGCAGGGTATGTTGTGATGTGATATGGCCAATTACATGATGAGATATATGTGATGTATGAGATGATCATGTGTTGTATAGAATATCACGACTTGCATGTCGATGAGTACGGCAACTGGCAGGAGCCATAGAGTTGTCTTTAATTATTGTATGACCTGCGTGTCAATCATTAAGCGCTATGTAATGCTTTACTTTATCGCTAAACGTTAGCAATAGTCGTGGAAGCAACAGTCGGCGCGACAACCTCATGGCGACACGTTGATGGAGATCAAGATGATGGAGATCATGGTGTCATGCCGGTGACGATGGAGATCATGCCGGTGCTTTGGAGATGGAGATCAAAAGCACGAGTTCATGGCCATATCATGTCACTTATGATTTGCATGTGATGTTAATCCTTTTATGCATCTTATTTTGCTTAGGACGACGGTAGCATTATAAGGTGATCCCTCACTTAAATTTCAAGATAAATTGTGTTCTCCCCGAGTGTGCACCGTTGCGAAAGTTTGTCGTTTCGAGACACGCCGTGATGATCGGGTGTGATAGACTCTATGTTCACATACGACGGGTGTAAGCCATGTTGCACGTGCGGAACACTCGGGTTAAACTTGACGAGCCTAGCATGTACAGACATGGCCTCGGAACACAAGAGACCGAAAGGTCGAACATGAGTCATATAGTAGATATGATCAACATGAAGATGTTCACCATTGAAACCACCTCAACTCACGTGATGATCGGACTTGAGTTGGTGGATGTGGATCATGTGACACTCGAATGACCGGAGGGATGTCAATTTGAGTGGGAGTTTTAAGTAATATGATTAACTAAACTCATTATCATGAACATAGTCAAAGTGTCTTTGCAAATTATGTTGTAGATTACTAGATCGCGCTGTAGCTCCCTTGAATTTTTTATATGTTCCTAGAGAAATAGAGTTGAAAGATGATGGTAGCAATAATGCGGACTGGGTCCGTGATCTGAGGATTGTCCTCAAATTGCTGCACAGAAGGCTTATGTCCTTAATGCACCGCTCGGTGCACCACCCCCTCTAGCGTCGTCTGTAGATGTTGTGAACATCTGACAGGCATGTTCCGATGACTACTTAATAGTTCAGTGCGTCATGCATTACGGCTTAGAATTGAGGCTCCAAAACGTTTTGAACGTCACGGAACATATGAGATGTTTTAAGAGCTGAAATTGGGATCTCAGACTCGTGCCCATGTTGAGAGGTATGAGACCTCCAACAAGATTCTTTGCCTGCAAGATGATGGAGAATAGCTCAATCGTTGAGCATGTGCTCAAATTGTTTGAGTGCTGCAATCACTTGAATTGAGTGGGAGTTGATCTTCCAGATAAGATAGTGATTGATATAGCTCTCCAAGTCACTGTCACTAAGCTACTAGAGCTTCGTGATGAACTATAAAAGGCCAGAGATGGAAATAATGATCCCTGAGCTGTTCGCAATGTTTGACACCGCGAAGGTAGAAATCAAGAAGGAAGCATCAAGTGTTGATGGTTAGTGAAACCACTAGTCTCGAGAAGGGCAAGGGCAAGGAGGGATACTTCATGGATGGCAAGCCAGTTGCTGCTCCAGTGAAGAAACCCAAGGTTGAACCCAAACCCGAGACTAAGTGCTTCTATTATGAGGAGAACGGTCGCTGAAGTGGAACAACCCTAGATACTTGGTAGATAAGAAGGTTAGCAACGTCGACAGAAGTATATTTGATATACGTGTTATTGATGTGTACCTTACTAGTACTCCTAGTAGCACCTGGGTATTAGATACCGATTCGGTTGCTAAATGTTAGTAACTCGAAATTAAAGCTACGGAATAAATGGAAGCTAGCTAAGGGTGAGGTGACGATGAGTGTTGGAAGTGTTTCCAAGGTTGATGTGATCACCATCGCACGCTCTCTCTACCTTCAGGATTAGTGATGAACCTAAATAAATGTTATTTGGTGTTTGCGTTAAGCATGAACGTGATTAGATCATGTTTATTGCAATACGGTTATTCATTTAAAAAGAAATAATGGTTATTCTGTTTACATGAATAATACCTTCAATGGTCATACACCCAATAAGAGTGGTTTATTGAATCTTGATCGTAGTGATACACATGTTCATAATATTGATGCCAAAAGATACAAAGTTAATAATGATAGTACCACATACTTGTGGCACTGCCGCTAAATGTCATATTGGTGTAAAACGCATGAAGAAACTCCATGCTGATGGATCTTTGGACTCATTCGATTTCGAATCGGTTGAGACATGCGGACCATGCCTCATGGGCAAGATGACTAAAACCCCGTTTTTCGGTATGATGGAGCGGGCAATTGACTTATTGGAAATGATACATATTGATGTATGCGGTCTAGTGAGTATTATAGTGTGCGGTGAATATCGTTATTTTCCTACCTTCACTGATGATTTGAGTAGATATGGGTATATTTACTTAATGAAACACAAGTCTGAAACGTTTGAAAAGTTCAAACAAAATCAGAGTGAAGTTTGAGATCATCGTGACAAGAAGATAAAATGTCTACGATATGATCGTGGAGGTGAATATCTGAGTTACGAGTTTGGTATACAACTTAAGACAACGTGGAAGTTGTTTCACAACTCACGCCACCTGGAACACCATAGTGTGATGGTGTGTCCGAACGTCGTAGTCATGCTCTATTGGATATGGTGCGAACTATGATGTCTCTTATCGATTTACCACTATCGTTTTAGGGTTATGCATTAGAGACAACCACATTCACTTTAAAAGGGGCACCATCTAAATCCGTTGAGATGACACCGTATGAATTTTGGTTTGGCGGAAACCTAAGCTGTCATTTCTTAATGTTTGGGGCTGCGACGCTTATGTGAAAAAGGGTTTTCACCTAATGAGCTCGAACCCAAAGCGAACAAATGCATCTTCATAGAATACCCTAACGTAACAGTTGGGTAAACCTTCTATCTTAGATCCAAGCACAAAGTGTTTGTTGCTAAAACGGGTCTTTTCTCGAGAAAGAGTTTCTTTCGAAAGATTGAGTGGGAGGAAGATAGTACTTGATGAGGTTGTTGAACCTTTACTTCAACCTGAGAGTAGCGCAGCGCAGAAAGTTGTTTCTGTGGAGCCTACGTTAGTTGAAAAGGAAGTTAATGATGATGATCATGAAACTTCGGATCAAGTTACTATCGAACATCGTGGGTCGACAAGGACGCGTACTGCTCCTGAGTGGTACGGCAACCCTGTCTTAGAGGTCATGTTGTTGGACAACACCGAACCTACGAGCTATGGAGAAGCGATGATGGGCCCGGATTCCAAGAAATGGTTAGAGGCCATGAAATCCGAGATGGGATCCATGTAAGAAAACAAAGTATGGGCTTTGGAAGTATTACCTGAAGGGCGTAAGGCCATTCAAAACAAATGGATTTTTAAGAGGAAGACGAACGCGGACGGTTATGTCACCGTCTATAAAGCTCGACTTGTGGCAAAGGGTTTATCACAAGTTCAAGGAGTTGACTACGATGAGACTTTCTCACCCGTAGCGATGCTAAAGTCTGTTGTAATTATGTTAGCAGTTGCTGCATTTTTCGATTATGAAATCTGGCAGATGGATGTCAAAACATTGTTTCCTTAACGGTATCCGTGAGGAAAGGTTGTATGTGATACAACCGGAAGGTTTTGTCAGTCCTAAGGATGCTAAAATATATGCAAACTCCAGCGATCCTTCTATGGACTGGAACAAGCATCTCGGAGTTGGAATATATGCTTTGATGAGGTGATCAAAGTTTTTGAGTCTATACAAAGTTTATGAGAAACTTGTATTTACAATAAAGTGAGTGGGAGCACTATAGAATTTCTGATAAGTATATGTGGTTGACATATTGTTGATCGGAAATGATGTAGAATTTCTGGAAAGCATAAAGGGTCGTTTGAAAGGAGTTTTTCAAAGGAAGACCTAGAATGAAGCTACTTAAATATTGGGCATCAAAGATCTATAGAGATAGATCAAGATGTCTGATAAGACTTTCAATGAGTACATACCTTGACAAGATTTTGAAAGAGTTCAAAATGGATCAGTCAAAGAAAGAGTTCTTGCCTGATTTGTAAGGTGTGGAGTTGAGTGAGACTCAAAGCTCGACCACGGCAGAAGAAAGAGAAAGGACGAAGGTCGTCCCCTATGCCTTATCCATAGGCTCTGTATAGTATGCCAAGCTGTGTACCGCACCTAGTGTGTGCCTTGCCATGAGTCTGTCAAGGGGTACAAGAGTGTTCCAGGAGTGGATCACTGGACAGCGGTCAAGATTATCCTTAGTAACTAGAGGACTAAGGAAATATTTCTCGATTATGGAGGTGATGAAGAGTTCGTCGTAAAGGGTTACGTCGATGCAAGCTTTGACACCTATCCAGACGACTCCGAATAGTAGTCAGGATACATATAGTGGAGTAGCCATTTGGAATAGCTCCAAGTGGAGTGTGGTAGAAGTGTCTACAGTATGACATAGAGATTTGCAAAGTACACACGGATCTGAATGTCGCAGACCCGTTCACTAAAGACCTCTCTCACATGCAAAGCATGATCTGATCGAACCCCAGAACTCATTGGGTGTTAGATTCATAACAATGTAAATCACATGGTGATGTGAACTAGATTATTGACTCTAGTGCAAGTGGGAGACTGTTGGAAATATGCCCTAGAGGCAATAAAAAATTGGTTATTATCATATTTCCTTGTTCATGATAATCGTTTATTATCCATGCTGTAATTGTATTGATTGGAAACTCAAATACATGTGTGGGTACATAGACAACACTGTGTCCCTAGTAAGCCTCTAGTTAACTAGCTCGTTGATCAAAGATGGTGAAGGTTTCCTAGCCATAAACATGAGATGTCATTTGATAACGGAATCACATCATTAGGAGAATGATGTGATGGACAAGACCCAAACTATAAACGTAGCATATGATCGTGTCAGTTTATTGCTATTGTTTTCTGCATGTCAAGTATCTGTTCCTATGACCATGAGATCATGCAACTCACTGACACCGGAGGAATACCTTGTGTGTATCAAACGTCGCAACGTAACTGGGTGACTATAAAGGTGCTCTACAGGTATCTCCGAGGGTGTCTGTTGGGTTGGCATGGATCAAGATTGGGATTTGTTACTCCGTGTGACGGAAAGGTATCTCAGGGCCCACTCGGTAATACAACATCACAATGAGCCTTGCAAGCAATGTGACTAAAGTGTTAGCCACGAGATCTTGTATTACGGAACGAGTAAAGAGACTTGCCGGTAACGAGATTGAACTAGGTATAGAGATACCGACGATCGAATCTCGGGCAAGTAACATACCGAAGAACAAAGGGAACAGCATTACGGGATTAATTGAATCCTTGACATAGAGGTTCGACCGATATAGATCTTCATAGAATATGTAGGAACCAATATGGGCATCCAGGTCCCTCTATTGGTTATTGGCCGTAGAGGTGTCTCGGTCATGTCTACATAGTTCTCGAACCCGCAGGGTCTGCACACTTAAGGTTCGGTGACGTTTCGGTAGAATTGAGTTATGTATGATTGGTGACCGAAGGTTGTTCGGAGTCCCGGATGAGATCCCGGACATCACGAGGAGCTCCGGAATGGTCCGGAGGTAAAGATTGATATATAGGAAGTCCCGTTTTGGCCACCGGAAAAGTTTCGGGTATTTCCGGTAGTGTACCGGGAGTACCGGAGGGCCATCGGGAGGGGCCACCCACGCCGGGAGGCCACATGGGCCTAGGGGGGGTTGCACCAGCCCTTAGTGGGCTGGGCAAACCAGCCCTACAAGGCCCATGCGGCTAGGAATAAGTGGGAAAGGAAAAACCCCAAAGAAGAGGGAAGGGAGACCAAATATGGAAGGTGTCCTATTTGGACTAGGATTGAAGTGGAGGAGTCCACCTCCTCCACCTCCAATTTCGGCCAGCCCTTGAGGGTTTGAGGCTGCCTCCTCCCCTCCCTCCCTCCTATATATACTAGAGGATTTAGAGGAGAAAAATAACCCTAATTGCCACGTGCTCCCTCTACTTCATCTAGATCGGTTTCTCCTCTAGTCTAGTTTCAGCGGTGCTTAGGCGAAGCCCTGCCGGAATTGTTCCACCACCATAGCCGCTGCGCTGTCGCGCCGCCGGAGAACTCTTCTACCTATGCGCTCTCTCTCTTGCTGGATCAAGGAGGCGGAGATCGTCATCAAGCTGTACGTGTGCTGAACGCGGAGGTGCCGTCCGTTCGGTACTAGATCGGGACGGATCGTGATTGGATCGCGGGACGCTCGGCGATTTGGATCGCGAAGACGTTCGACTACATCAACCGCGTTTCTTAACGCTTCCGCTTAGCGATCTACAAGGGTATGTAGATTCACTCTCCCTCTCGTAGATGCTCATCACCATGGATAGATCTTGTGTGTGCGTAGGAATTTTTTTGTTTCCCATGCGACGTTCCCCAACAGTACTTTGCTTCAAGAGAGCTAATAAAGCTTTGCAATAAGTATGTGAGTTCTTTATGACTAATGTGAATCCATGGATGTACGCATGCTCACCTCCTCATATTTTCTAGCCTCCTCGGTACCGTGCATTGCCCATTCTCACCTCGAGGATCGGTGCAGCTTTCGTCGGTCCATCCAAACCCCATGATATGATACGCTCTATCACACATAATCCTCCTTATATCTTCCTCAAAACAGCCACCATACCTACATATCATGGCATTTCCATAGCCATTCCGAGATATATTGCCATGCCACTTCCACCGTTACATCACATGACTTGTGTGTTCATCATCATATTGCTTTGCATGATCATATAGCTGACATAGTATTTGTGGCAAAGCCACAGTTCATCATTGTTTACTTATTACGCTAGATCATTGCACATCCTGGCACACTGCTAGAGGCATTCATATAGAGTCATCTTATATCATCATTGAGTTGTTATATCGAGTTGTAAGTAAATAAAAGTGTGATGATCTTTATTATTAGAGCATTGTCCCAGTGAGGAAAGGATGATGGAGACTATGATTCCCCCACAAGTCGGGATGAGACTCTGGACGAAAAATAAAAAATGGGGGAGGCCAACTGAGCCCACCAAGGAAAAAAAGAAAAAAAAGAAAAAAGGAAAAAAAAGAAAAAAGAGAAAAAATGAATGAGAGAAAAAGAGGAAAGGGACTTGCTACTACCCTTTACCACACTTGTGCTTCAAAGTAGCATCATGTTCTTCATATAGAGAGTCTCCTGATTTGTCACTTTCATATGCTAGTGGGAATTTTTCATTATAGAACTTGGCTTGTATATTCCGATGACGAGCTTCCTCAAATGCTCAAGGTCTTCATGAGCAAGCAAGTTGGATGCACACCCACTTAGCTTCAGTTGAGCTTTCATACACTTATAGCTCTAGTGCATCCGTTGCATGGCAATCCCTACTCCTCGCATTGATATCGATTGATGGGCATCTCCATAGCCCGTTGATCCGCCTAGTTGATGCGAGAATTTCTTCTCAATTTTTATCCCTTTGAAACCTACCATCATATTCTATTCCACCTATATGCTATGTCCATGGTTCACACTCATGTATTGAGTGAGGTATAAAAAGCTGAAGCACGTTAAAAAGTACGATCCAATTGCTTGGTTTGACACCGGGGTGCTCATGATTTATACTTCATGCTAGGAAGACTAAGCATGACATGCTATATGATATTGTAGGGATATAGTTCTTTAGCATTATTATTTTAAAAGGACATGATCGTTTGTGAGTAAACCTGAGTATTGATGTCTTTATGTCAAATGACAGACTATTGCCTTGAATCACTTGTATCTTGATATTCATGCCATGTTTAGACATTTGTTCAAGATTATATTAGGTAGCATTCCACTTAAAAAATTATCTTTTTTATCATTTACCTACTCGAGGACGAGCAGGAATTAAGCTTGGGGATGCTGATACGTCTCCGTCGTATCTATATTTTTTTATTATTCCGTGCCAATATTCTACAACTTTCATATACTTTTGGCAACATTTTATATTATTTTTGGGACTAACTTACTGATCCAGTGCCTAGTGTCAGTTCTTGTTTTTTTTGTGTTTTCTGTTTCGCAAAAATCCATATCAAACGAAGTCCAAGCGCGAAAAAAATTATGGAGATTTTTTTTTGGAATATATGTGAATTTTGGGAAGAAGAATCAACGCAACACGGTGCCCGAGGTGCCCACAAGCCAAGAGGGCGCGACAAGGGGGTGGCCATGCCCTGATGGCTTGTGGCCACCCCGTAAGTCGGTTGGAACCCTTCTTTCGCCGCAAGAAATATAATTTCCTGATAAAAATCCTCTCAAAATTTCATCCCAATCGGAGTTACGGATCTCCGGATATTTAAGAAACGGTGAAGGAGTCAGAAAACAGGAGAGAAACAGAGAGAGAGATCCAATCTCGGAGGGGCTGCTTGCCTCCGGGAGCCATGGCGGCCATGGACTAGAGGGGAAACTCTCCTTCCATCTAGGGGGAGACCAAGGAAGAAGAAGAAGGAGGGGGGCTCTCTCCTCATGTCTCCCGATGGCACCGGAACGCCGCCGGGGCAACCATCATGACGAAGATCTACACCAACAACTTCGCCGCCGTCACCACCAGTTCTATCCCCCTTTATGTAGAGGTGTAAAACCTCTTTTCCCCGCTGTAATCACTACTTAAACATGGTTCTTAATGCTATATATTATTATCCAATGATGTGTGGCTATCCTATGATGTTTGAGAAGATTTCTTTTGTCCTATGGGTTGATTGATGACCGTGATTGGTTTGAGTAGTATATTTTATTTTGGTGCTGTCCTATGGTGCCTTCCATGCCACGCACATGTGGAGGATTCCCGTTGTAGGGTGTTGCAATACGTTCATGACTTGTTTATAGTGGGCGGCTAGAGTGATAGAAGCTTACACCCGAGTAAGGGGGTTGTTGCATATGGGAGCAAAGAGGACTTGAAGTGTTAATGCTATGGTTGGGCTTACCTTAATGATCTCTAGTAGTTGCGGATGCTTGCTAGAGGTCCAATGATAAGTTCATATGATCCAAGTATGGAAAATATGTTAGCGTATGCCTCTCCCTCATATAAAACTACAATAATGATTACCGATCTAGTTATCGATTGCCTTGGGACAAATCCTGTTGGGGAACGTCGCATGGGAAACAAAAATTTTCCTACGCACACGCAAGATCTATCCATGGTGATGAGCATCTACGAGAGGGAGAGTGAATCTACATACCCTTGTAGATCGCTAAGCGGAAGCGTTAAGAAACGCGGTTGATGTAGTCGAACGTCTTCGCGATCCAAATCGCAAGTCGTCCCTCGATCCAAACACGATCTAGCGCCGAACGGACGGCACCTCCGCGTTCAACACACGTACGGCTTGATGACGCCTTCACCTCCTCGATCCAGCGAGCGATGGTGAAGTAGTGGATGAGTTCCGGCAGCACAACGGCATGGTGATGGTGGTGAGGAACAATCTCTGCAGGGCTTCGCCAAGCACTACGGAGATTATGACGGGAGGAACTAGAGGGTTAGGGTTGCCGGCACACGGCGTGGGAAATCTTGATGTAACCCGTGTGCTAGCCCTGCCCCTCTATTTATATGTTGAGCCCTGGGGTCTAAACTTGGAGAGAAAGCCTCCACAAGGTCGGTTTTGCCCGCACAAGGTCGGTTTGGCCCGCACGGAAAGAGTCCCACTCGGATTCCAGCAGTACCGCGTACAAGCGGTAGTACCGCTCATGAGCGGTAATACCGCTTGAGCGGTAGTACCGCTTCACACAAGCGGTAGTACCGCTTACGCGGTAGTACTGCCTTACCAGCGGTAGTACCGCTTAAGGCAGCAGCAAAACTTCCTTTTGCACTTTCCAATACCTCGTGGGCTTTACCCCTTTGGCCCATATAAAGTGTTGCTGCACCCGAACACTTCGGTAAACATCCGGAACCCCTTCCGGTGAATTCCGGAACCCTTCCGGAGATCAAAACACTATTATCACATATATCAATCTTTACCTCCGGACTCTTCCGGAGATCCTCGTCATGTCTGGGATTTTATCCGGGACTCCGAACAACCTTTGGTCACCAACACAATAACTCAACTATACTAATCGTCACCAAACGTTTAAGTGTGTAGACCCTGCGGGTTCGAGAACTATGTAGACATGACCGAGACACCACTACGGTCAATAACCAATAGCGGGACCTGGATGCCCATATTGGTTCCTACATATTCTACGAAGATCTATATCGGTCGAACCTCTATGTCAAGGATTCAGTTAATCCCGTATGCTGTTCCCTTTGTTCTTCGGTATGTTACTTGCCCGAGATTCGATCGTCGGTATCTCTATACCTAGTTCAGTCTCGTTATCGGCAAGTCTCTTTACTCGGTCCGTAATACAAGATCTCGTGGCTAACACTTTAGTCACATTGCTTGCAAGGCTCATTGTGATGTTGTATTACCGAGTGGGCCCTGAGATACCTCTCCGTTACATGGAGTAACAAATCCCAGTCTTGATCCATGCCAACCCAACAGACACCCTCGGAGACACCTGTAGAGCATCTTTATAGTCACCTAGTTACGTTGCGACGTTTGATACACACAAGGTATTCCTCTGGTGTCAGTGAGTTGCATGATCTCATGGTCATAGGAACAGATACTTGACATGCAGAAAACAATAGCAATAAACTGACATGATCATATGCTACGTTTATAGTTTGGGTCTTGTCCATCACATCATTCTCCTAATGATGTGATCCCGTTATCAAATGACATCTCATGTCCATGGCTAGGAAACCTTCACCATCTTTTGATCAACGAGCTAGTTAACTAGAGGCTTACTAGGGACACAGTGTTGTCTATGTACCCACACATGTATTTGAGTTTCCAATCAATACAATTATAGCATGGATAATAAACGATTATCATGAACAAGGAAATATAATAATAACCAATTTATTATTGCCTCTAGGGCATATTTCCAACAGTCTCCCACTTGCACTAGAGTCAATAATCTAGTTCACATCACTATGTGATTTACATTGTAATGAATCGAACACCCATGCAGTTCTGGTGTTGTTCATGTTTAGCGCTTGGAAGAGGTTTAGTCATCGGATCTGCAACATTCAGATCCGTGTGTACTTTGCAAATATTTATGTCGTCCTCCTTGATGTAATCGCGGATGGAATTGAAACGTCGCTTTATGTGTCTGGTTCTCTTGTGAAATCTTGGTTCCTTGGCTAGAGCAATGGCACCAGTATTATCACAAAACAGAGTCATTGGGTTAAGCGCACTAGGCACTACTCCAAGATCTGTCATGAACTCCTTCATCCAGACACCTTCCTTCGCCGCCTCCGAGGCAGCGATGTACTCCACTTCGCATGTAGAATCAGCTACCACGCTTTGCTTGGAACTGCACCAGCTAACCGCACCCCCATTAAGAATAAATACGTATCCGGTTTGCGACTTAGAGTCATCCGGATCAGTGTCAAAGCTTGCATCGACGTAACCCTTTACGACGAGCTCTTGATCACCTCCATAAACGAGAAACATGTCCTTAGTCCTTTTCATGTACTTCAGGATATTCTTGACCGCCGTCCAGTGTTCCATTCCTGGATCACTTTGAAACCTTCCGACCATACTTATGGCAAGGCTGACATCGGGTCTTGTGCACATCATTGCATACATGATAGAGCCTATGGCTGAAGCATAGGGGATGTCACTCATCTTTTCTCTATCTTCTGCAGTCATTGGGCATTGAGTCTTACTCAACTTCACACCTTGCAAAACAGGCAAGAACCCCTTCTTGGATTGATCCATTTTGAACTTCTTCAAAATCTTATCAAGGTATGTGTTTTGTGAAAGTCCTATTAAACGTCTTGATCTATCTCTATAGATCTTGATGCCTAATATGAAAGCAGCTTCTCCTAGGTCCTTCATTGAAAAACTCTTGTTCAAATATTCCTTCACGCTTTCCAACATTTCTATATTGTTTCCAATCAGTAATATGTCATCCACATATAATATTAGAAACGCTATAGAGCTCCCACTCACTTTCTTGTAAATACAAGCTTCTCTGTAAACTTGTATAAACTCGAACGCTTTGATCACCTCATCAAAGCGAAGATTCCAACTCCGAGATGCTTGCACCAGTCCATAAATGGATCACTGGAGTTTGCAAACTTTGTCAGCATTCTCTGGATCGACAAAACCTTCTGGTTGCATCATATACAACTCTTCCTTAAGGAAACCGTTAAGGAATGCTGTTTTGACATCCATCTGCCAAATTTCATAATCGAAAAAGGCAGCTATTGCTAACATGATTCTGACGGACTTAAGCATAGCTACGGGTGAGAAGGTATCATTGTAGTCAACTCCTTGAACTTGTGAAAAACCCTTTGCCACAAGTCGAGCTTTATAGACGGTGACATTACCGTCCGCGTCCGTCTTCCTCTTAAAGATCCATTTGTTCTGAATGGCCTTACGCCCTTCAAGTAATACTTCTAAAGTCCACACTTTGTTTTCATACATGGATCCCATCTCGGATTTCATGGCCTCTAACCACTTCTCGGAATCCGGGCCCATCATCGCTTCTCCATAGCTCGTAGGTTCATCGTTGTCCAACAACATGACCTCTAAGACAGGGTTGCCGTACCACTCAGGAGCAGTACGCGTCCTTGTCGACCTACGAGGTTCGATAGCAACTTGATCCAAAGCTTCATGATCATCATCATTAACTTCCTCTTCAGCTGATGTAGGCTCTACAGAAACATCTTTCTGCGCTGCGCTACTTTCAGGTTGAAGTAAAGGTTCAACAACCTCATCAAGTTCTATCTTCCTCCCACTCAATTCTTTCGAGAGAAACTCTTTCTCAAGAAACATTCCATTTTTAGCGACAAACACTTTGCCTTCGGATCTGAGGTAGAAGGTATACCCAACTGTCTCTTTTGGGTATCCTATGAAGACGCATTTCTCCGCTTTGGGTTCCAGCTTTTCAGGCTGAAGCTTTTTGACATAAGCATCACATCCCCAAACTTTAAGAAACGACAGCTTTGGCTTCTTGCCAAACCAAAGTTCATATGGCGTCGTCTCAACGGATTTCGATGGTGCCCTATTTAAAGTGAATGCAGCTGTCTCTAATGCATAACCCCAAAACGATAGTGGCAAATCGGCAAGAGACATCATAGATCGCACCATATCCAATAAGGTTCGATTACGACGTTCGGACAGACCATTACGCTGTGGTGTTCCAGGCGGTGTCAGTTGTGAAATAATTCCACATTGTCTTAAGTGACTGCCAAACTCATAACTCAGATATTCTCCTCCTCGATCAGATCGTAGAAATTTAATCTTCTTGTTACGATGATTCTCAACTTCACTCTGAAATTGTTTGAACTTTTCAAATGTTTCAGACTTGTGTTTCATTAAGTAAATATACCCATATCTACTTAAGTCATCAGTGAAGGTGAGAAAGTAACGATAACCACCGCGCGCCTCAATGCTCATCGGACCGCACACATCAGTATGTATGATTTCCAATAAGTCACTTGCCCGTTCCATTGTTCCAGAGAACGGCGTTTTAGTCATCTTGCCCATGAGGCATGGCTCGCATGTGTCAAGTGATTCAAAATCAAGTGACTCCAAAAGTCCATCAGCATGGAGCTTCCTCATGCGTTTTACGCCAATATGACCTAAATGGCAGTGCCACAAGAAATTGGTATTATCATTATCAGTTCTACATCTTTTGGCATCAATGTTATGAACATGTGTATCATTACTATCGAGATTCAATAAGAATAAACCCCTCACTTTGGGTGCATGACCATAAAAGATATTACTCATATAAATAGAACAACCATTATTCTCTGATTTAAATGAGTAACCGTCTCGCAATAAACAAGATCCAGATATAATGTTCATGCTTAACGCAGGCACTAAATAACAATTATTCAGGTTCATCACTAATCCCGATGGTAATCGAAGAGCGAGCGTGCCGACGGCGATCACATCAACCTTGGAACCATTTCCCACGCGCATCGTCACTTCATCCTTTGCCAGCCTCCGTCTATTTCGCACTTCCTGTTTAGAGTTGCAAATGTGAGCAACCGCACCGGTATCAAATACCCAGGCACTACAACGAGAGTTGGTAAGGTACACATCAATAACATGTATATCATATATACCTTGTTTGTTGTTGGCCGCCTTCTTGTCAGCCAAATACTTGGGGCAGTTCCGCTTCCAGTGTCCAGTTCCCTTGCAATGAAAGCACACAGTTTCTGGTTTGGGTCCAGCCTTGGGTTTCTTCACGGGAGGAGCAACTGTTTTGCCACTCTTCTTGGAGTTACCCTTCTTACCCTTGCCATTTTTCTTGAAACTAGTGGTTTTATTGACCATCAACACTTGATGCTCCTTCTGAATTTCAGACTCAGCGGCTTTCAGCATCGCAAACAGCTCGGCGACTGACTTGTTCATCCCGTGCATGTTATAGTTCAACACGAAGCTCTTGTAGCTAGGTGGCAATGAGAACTCTGTCAGTGATAGCCTCTGGCGGAAGGGGCATCCCCAATTCAGCCAGACGGGTGGAGTACCCAGACATTCTGAGTATGTGATCACTGATAGACCCGTTCTCCTCCATCTTGCAAGTATAGAACTTATCGGAGGTCTCATACCTCTCGATCCGGGCATTCTTCTGAAAGACAAACCTCAACTCCTGGAACATCTCATATGCTCCATGACGTTCAAAACGTCTTTGAAGTCCCGGTTCTAAGCCATACAAAATTGCACATTGAACTATTGAGTAATAATCAGAGCGAGCCTGCCAGGCGTTCACAACGTCTAGAGACTCAACTGGAGCGGGTGGATCACCAAGCGGTGCATCAAGGACATAAGCCTTCTGGGAAGCCATAAGGATAATCCTTAGATTACGGGCCCAGTCCACAAAGTTACTTCCATCATCTTTCAACTTAGCTTTCTCTAGGAACGCATTAAAATTCAGGGGTGCTACTGCGCGAGCCATGATCTACAACATAAATATAGCAAAGACAACTTAGACTATTGTTCAAGATAATGAGTTTAGTTAATCATATTACTTAAAAACTCCCACTCAAATTGACATCCCTCCGGTCATTCGAGTGTAACATGATCCAAATCCACCAACTCAAGTCCGATCATCACGTGAGTTGAGGTGGTTTCAATGGTGAACATCTTCATGTTGATCATATCTACTATATGACTCATGTTCGACCTTTCGGTCTCTTGTGTTCCGAGGCCATGTCTGTACATGCTAGGCTCGTCAAGTTTAACCCGAGTGTTCCGCACGTGCAACACTGGCTTGCACCCGTTGTATGCGAACGTAGAGTCTATCACACCCGATCATCACGTGGTGTCTCGAAACGACGAACTTTCGCAACGATGCACACTCGGGGAGAACACAATTTTATCTTGAAATTTAAGTGAGGGATCACCTTATAATGCTACCGTCGTCCTAAGCAAAATAAGATGCATAAAAGGATTAACATCACATGCAAATCATAAGTGACATGATATGGCTATGAACTTGTGCTTTTGATCTCCATCTTCAAAGCACCGGCATGATCTCCATCGTCACCGGCATGACACCATGATCTCCATCATCTTGATCTCCATCAACGTGTCGCCATGAAGTTGTCGCGCCGACTGTTGCTTCCACGACTATTGCTAACTCATAGCGATAAAGTAAAGCAAAACGGCGAAAATAATTAAAGACAACTCTATGGCTCCTGCCAGTTGCCGTACTCATCGACATGCAAGTCATGATATTCTATACAACACATGATCATCTCATACATCACATATATCTCATCATGTAGTTGGCCATATCACATCACAACATACCCTGCAAAAACAAGTTAGACGTCCTCTAATTGTTGTTGCAAGTTTTACGTGGCTGCTACGGGTATCTAGCAAGAATGATTCTTACCTACGCAAAAACCACAACGGTGATATAAAAAATTGCTTTTCAACCTTCTCAAGGACCGCCTTTGTCAAATCCGATCCGACTAAAGTAGGAGAGACAGACACCCGCCAGCCATCTTTATGCAACGAAGTTACATGTCAGTTGATGGAACCGGTCTCTCGTAAGCGTACGACTAATGTTGGTCCGAGCCGCTTCATCCCACAATACCGCCGAAACAAGAAAAGACCAAGGGAGGAAGCAATCTGAATATCAACGCCCACAAACTCCTTTGTGTTCTACTCGAGATCTCATCTACACATAGACCTAGCTCTGATACCACTGTTGGGGAACGTCGCATGGGAAACAAAATTTTTCCTACGCACACGCAAGATCTATCCATGGTGATGAGCATCTACGAGAGGGAGAGTGAATCTACATACCCTTGTAGATCTCTAAGCGGAAGCGTTAAGAAACGCGGTTGATGTAGTCGAACGTCTTCGCGATCCAAATCGCAAGTCGTCCCTCGATCCAAACACGATCTAGCGCTGAACGGACGGCACCTCCGCGTTCAACACACGTACGGCTTGATGACGCCTTCACCTCCTCGATCCAGCGAGCGATGGTGAAGTAGTGGATGAGTTCCGGCAGCACGACGGCGTGGTGATGGTGGTGAGGAACAATCTCTGCAGGGCTTCGCCAAGCACTACGGAGATTATGACGGGAGGAACTAGAGGGTTAGGGTTGCCGGCACACGGCGTGGGAAATCTTGATGTAACCCGTGTGCTAGCCCTGCCCCTCTATTTATATGTTGAGCCCTGGGGTCTAAACTTGGAGAGAAAGCCTCCACAAGGTCGGTTTTGCCCGCACAAGGTCGGTTTGGCCCGCACGGAAAGAGTCCCACTCGGATTCCAGCAGTACCGCGTACAAGCGGTAGTACCGCTCATGAGCGGTAGTACCGCTTGAGCGGTAGTACCGCTTCACACAAGCGGTAGTACCGCTTACGCGGTAGTACTGCCTTACCAGCGGTAGTACCGCTTAAGGCAGCAGCAAAACTTCCTTTTGCACTTTCCAATACCTCGTGGGCTTTACCCCTTTGGCCCATATAAAGTGTTGCTGCACCCGAACACTTCGGTAAACATCCGGAACCCCATCCGGTGAATTCCGGAACCCTTCCGGAGATCAAAACACTATTATCACATATATCAATCTTTACCTCCGGACTCTTCCGGAGATCCTCGTCATGTCCGGGATTTTATCCGGGACTCCGAACAACCTTCGGTCACCAACACAATAACTCAACTATACTAATCGTCACCAAACGTTTAAGTGTGTAGACCCTGCGGGTTCGAGAACTATGTAGACATGACCGAGACACCTCTACGGTCAATAACCAATAGCGGGACTGGATGCCCATATTGGTTCCTACATATTCTACGAAGATCTATATCGGTCGAACCTCTATGTCAAGGATTCAGTTAATCCCGTATGCTGTTCCCTTTGTTCTTCGGTATGTTACTTGCCTGAGATTCGATCGTCGGTATCTCTATACCTAGTTCAATCTCGTTATCGTCAAGTCTCTTTACTCGGTCCGTAATACAAGATCTCATGGCTAACACTTTAGTCACATTGCTTGCAAGGCTCATTGTGATGTTGTATTACCGAGTGGGCCCTGAGATACCTCTCCGTTACATGGAGTAACAAATCCCAGTCTTGATCCATGCCAACCCAACAGACACCCTCGGAGACACCTGTAGAGCATCTTTATAGTCACCCAGTTACGTTGCGACGTTTGATACACACAAGGTATTCCTCTGGTGTCAGTGAGTTGCATGATCTCATGGTCATAGGAACAGATACTTGACATGCAGAAAACAATAGCAATAAACTGACACGATCATATGCTACGTTTATAGTTTGGGTCTTGTCCATCACATCATTCTCCTAATGATGTGATCCCGTTATCAAATGACATCTCATGTCCATGGCTAGGAAACCTTCACCATCTTTTGATCAACGAGCTAGTTAACTAGAGGCTTACTAGGGACACAGTGTTGTCTATGTACCCACACATGTATTTGAGTTTCCAATCAATACAATTATAGCATGGATAATAAACGATTATCATGAACAAGGAAATATAATAATAACCAAATTATTATTGCCTCTAGGGCATATTTCCAACAAATCCTTCTCTTGTGTTACAAAATAGCTTTCTACTAAACAACTAACTTAATTAATCTTTATCTAAAACAGACCTTAACTTTTATTTACTTGTTCTTTATTTTCTTGCAAAACTATCTATTACTCCTACTAAGTACTTCTAGTTTCCTTCCTCCAAAGTAGTTTGATACTTGTTCTTGGTAAAGTAAGTGTTAGCGTGCATAGAGTTGTATCGATGATTGATAGAACTTGAGAGAATATTAATTTTACCTTTAGCTCCTCCTTGGGTTCGATACTCTTACTTATCGAAAAAGGCTACAAACGATCCCCTACACTTGTGTGTTAGCAGCTGCTGTCTTCTCTAAGGCTAATGTGATGAAGGACGAGAGAGATCAGCTGATCAAGGGAGGGATAAGCTTAAGAATGAGAGAAAACAACTCAGGAGTGAGAGGGCTGCCCTCAAGATGGAGATAGATCATTTCAGAAAAGATGGAGAGAAAATAGAAACAAGATTCGTCAGTTGAAATTAATCCTTGATGACGAGTAGACTATTTAGTTTGTCAAGTTGAATAATATAGTTCTTTAATTAGCTAGTAACTTTTGTGAAGTTGAACTTGTTAAGTTGATGAGTAGTATCTATTGAATTATGTAGTTCTTTAACTAGCTAGTAACTTTTGTGATGTTGAATTATGTGGTTCTTTAACTAGCTAGTAACTTTTGGGATGTTGAATTATGTGGTTCTTTAACTAGCTAGTAACTTTTGTGATGTTGAATTATGTAGTTCTTTAACTAGCTATTTTTTTATTACCGAAAAATCAATTTGCTGGCATTGGCTAACAAGATACGACAGTTGTAAGGTAGAGTTACTGCTAGCATTGGCCACGTGGCACGCCATTAGCATGCTTGTTAGTCCTGGCGTGGAATCCAACGCCACCACTATTTTTGATGATGCCATATTGGTGGCGTCGGGTGTCCATGGGAGCAAGACCATTTTTGGCACGCCATAGCTAGGGGTTTCTACACTAGTGTTAGAGTTGTGGCTCGTTATGACCTAGTTCGACAAGGTCAAAGCGGTCGGCCGGATCACTCTCCCCCCTCCATCACTCACTCTCTCTCGTGCTCACTCCCTAGTTATCCTCTCCTTCTCCTCGCACTCCAGCAACAACGCCGCACCAACAGCATGCCCTCGTGGAACAACAACGAGAGCTCCGGCGATGACATGAGTGACTTTAGTAGCATGCGGATTGAGTATTTTGTAAGTAATTTCTCTGCTAGGGTTAGGGCTAGGGTTTGAAGATAATTCTGATTTCTTTGGTTTCATCCCTTATCTGCCAATTGCTCGCAATTGAACTTATGATTTTCTGTTGCTATTGTTGAAGCAAACTCCTGACACCATGGTGGAGCCAAGTTAGTGTGGCGTTATTGTTGAATCTGAGCCTAAGTGCATCCTTCACATGCAGAGGTCTCACAAGTTTGTTGCTTTTGAAGGCACTGACACTTCAGCAAACTGAGGTAATAAAGTATCTGGTCATGGCTCTGATTGATTCAGTTTGGGCTATGTAGTGAAAATAGGGCATTGTTTAGCTAGTCCTCTTGTGGATGTTTCTTAAGTGTTATTCTAGTATAGAGCTAGTCTTGCTTTGTATTGATTATGCTAGGGTTAGTTGTGTTAGTTTAGTGTGATTGATAGATGCAGTTAGCATATGAATCATTCATTTCACTGAATGTAACTAATAATAGATGCCACTACTAAATTTGCAAAACAGGTAAATACACCAGTGGTGCTTGAACTTGCCATGAATGTGCAGTTTAGTTCCTAAACTTGCAAAATACATCGAACTGGTTCCATAACTTGACATTATTGGCATGCATATATGGTTCAAATCACGTTTTTGTACATCCGCGACGCTAACGAGGCATCCCAGCATGGCATGGGACCCACTGTTAGTGACTGGATGGATGGGAGAAGGGCGTGTGGCCTTGTTTTTTGCGGAAAACCCCTGGAGTTATTTTTTTCTTACAATAAGGACCTTAGGGAGAAACTGACAAATAATAAAATAAAAACTAAAATAGGTCCAGTGGGCTTCGAACCAGCAAACTACCAGTCGCGTTGCATGCAGGCCTAGCCACTCGACCACTTCTCATTTGCAGCTATTTAATCCCGCAAAAAGTAACGGCTATGTGATTCAAACATCAAACCAAAGGTACAACTACTCTTTATGACTGTATAACAAACATAATTTCAAAAGAGTGCAAAAATCTTCATGTTTTTTGACCATTAAACCTTAGAACAATAGTTCTACGGTATATTTTTCATTCAAAAAATAAAACCAGTATGTTACAAGGTGGAAAAAAGAGAAAGAAAGGAAAAATGTCTAAAAAACTACCAAAGAGGTACATCTACCCAATGCCAGATCGAGGGAATGTGATCATTTAGCTAAAAATTATTATTTGTCCACTGAGTGAAGGCTTGGAAATGTTTCTCTTTTATTTTGAATCTCGGTAATTTAAGATCCTGCTTCAGATAGAATCTCCAGGCTTGAATTAATTGATGTTGAGCTCTGAATACTTTCCCATTTCTTTGAGTCCAAATGTTCCAGCATGCCAGAATAACTATTTCTGCAGCAAATTGCTTAGGAAGTAATTCTATAGCAAATAGAGCTTCCTCGTAGGACCAAATGTTCCAACATGCCAAAATCTCCAGGAAGTATTATCTTTAAATTCACTCCATAGTGATAAGTGAGCTTTCCACCAAAATGAGCCCTCTGGTTTGCCTATAGGAATGTTGTTCTAATAATACTTTTCCCAAATCAGCTTGATCCATGGAATTTCTGCTTTATTTAGGAAGTTAAAGATGTTCTTCATGAGTAGGGCCTTATTGTGAACTGCAATATCCAATATGCCCACGCCTCCTTGAGCTTTTGGCTTGCAGACTTTGGACCAGGCTATCAGGGTTGTCCCTCTGTCTTCCATTCCAAATTTCCTCCATAGGAAGTTTCTGAGGTACTTGTTAAGCTGGTCAATTACTCCAACTGGTAAGGCCAAAGTGCACATGAAGAAAATGGGCAAAGGAGAAAATACTGATTTAATAAGTAGGAGTCTTCCATCATATGAAAGTAAAGTGGAACATCCAGATAATCTTCTCTCAGTTCTTTGCATGATGGGACTGAAATCTTCTATTTTCAGTCTACAAGTGCTCATAGGAAGCCCCAAGTATGTGACGGGGAAATATCCTTGTTGGCAACCTAGAGTGGCAAGCAATTATGGGATATGTGCTTCCTGTACATTATTTGGCACCAGCATGGATTTCTCGTAATTAACTCGAACCCCGTGAAAGCAGAGTACTGTATAATGAGGTTTTTAACTTGAGTTGGGCTTGCAGGGACTACTAATATTCTATCATCTACATACTCAATGACATGTTACCGTGGGCAGGCCTCACTGTCAACTCGGGCTTGAATGATATTATTGAGCATGGCCTCATTCAAAATTGATTGCACGGGATCAACTGCACCCCTCTCTTGCAATGGAAAAAATTTCCAGGCACCCCATTGAGGAGGACAACAAAAGTGCGAGATGAGAAAATCATATCAATCCAGTGTATCCATTTTTCTCCGAATTATCTGGCCTTCAGGTGTTATTTAAAAAATCTTCATGTCATTTAAAAATAATTCACGTGTTATTTTAAAACATATTCACACACTTGAATTTTTTTATGAATGATAAAAATGTTTATATGATTCAAGTATTATTTATGTGAGGATCCGCAATCTGAGCCCCCGCTTGAAATCGATGTATATTTATACACCCGTATATAATTTATAGGTGTAAATCACCGGTCACACACTATGTTCACTAGGAAAAGAAAACGACAGAGGGAGACGCGTATATTTTACAGGCGTTTAACGTTGAGAAACGACAATCCAATCAGCGCCCAAGGGTGCATAGGCTTGTATTTATTTTCTTAGAAAACACACAAACCTCTATATACTATATACACTTTTTAAAACAAAACATTTTTTCCTTAAAGCAGGAAGACATTTATATACTACATGAATATTTTATTAAAAATGTGGAATTTTTAACATTATGTGATAATTTATTTAAAAATATGAAACTTTCTATAATTATTTTAGTATTTCATTAAAATGCGAATTTTTATAAAAATTTAAAAATATTCTTAATTCTTAATTTAGTTATGTGTATTTTTGTTAAATTATTGCTTAGATATTTTATGAAATTACGTAAACTTTTTCAAAGTAATTTTTTTAAAACCTATGTATATTAATTTACATTTTTTTTACAATTTTTCAAAATAAAAAACAAACACATTGAAAACTGGGCTACACTGTGGTCCGTTTTAGCCACACGGGCTTGTTATGTTATATACCTAAATTTATTATTTTTACAATCTGATGTCGTCGGTTGGAGTTGTATGTGCGTCCAATGTATAGCCCTTGGTTGCACTATTTTGCTAGAATAAGATTTTTAATTTATTTTGTTCGGCTTTATGTTTATGAAGTGTTTCAATCCTCACATGACACCAAATTTGAACGGGTCAACTGGCTAACCACGCACACATGGGTGCGTTGGATCGATGGTTTGAACTCCAGGCCCGATTCCATTATTAACAAAAAAAAATTACAATTGTTTCTCTTCAAGAGCCTTTTTGTAAGAAAAAAATTATTATGAAGGGATTTCCACACACACAAAAAAACAGGCCACGCGCCTTGCCCCTGTCATCTGGTCACTGACAGTGGGTTCCATGCCACGCTGGCGCGCCTTTTCAGCATCATGGACGTATATACAAACAAGTTTTGAACCGTATATGCACGTCCATGTCAAGTTATGAAATCAGTTAGATGTATTTTGCGAGTTCAAGCATCAAAGTGCATATTCATGATAAGTTCAAGCACCAGTGATGTATTTACCTCAAAATAAAAGTGCAATAAGCTTCTAAGCAGCTCCGACAGAGCGTAGCCCTCTACCGCATTCATTGCTAGCAGGATCTAAATAAAAACAAAGACAATATAAATTATATGATACCAAATGTATATTATTAGATTTGTATTTAAAAAGGTTTGACACAAAAATATATAAAAAGTAACAGATACATAGCTGCAATTAAAGTACACAAATTAACCCACTCTTCATGCAACGTTGTAGAAGTACAAAATAAGGGATAGGAATCCATACTTAGACATGCGACATCACAGATCGATAAGCTAGCGATGGCCTTAACTAGTTCATCTCGATCGATCAGAATTCAGAACTACCAATTGCTCTTCCCCCGCATTTATTCGACAAAGACAGGTAGACAACCAATATCCATGCGAATCTAGCACAGAAACACTCCATTTCCGTCGTCAAAACGAGCAAACAACACAACAGCCGAGCCGTCACCTAGATATGGCAGAAACATCTGTAGTGGTAGGCGCTGTTCATCGGATCGGTGGCGTCGACGGGGACTCCACGAGCGCTGCATCTGTGCCGGCAGCCCCGGCACTCGTTGTACGTGCACGTCGGAGCCCTCGACCCCACCAGCCGCCGCCTCTTCCCGCTCCGCTCCATCAGCGCCGTCGGCCAACTCCCCGCGGCAGGTGGTCCTCCTACTGGTCTCGCTAAGCCCTGCATCATATCTATGTTCATACAAGAATGGCGTCGAAAATCAAATAACAGCTGGTCTGAACTTTCCCAGAGCTTCCTTAATTCGTCGTACTAGTATACATACTCACGGAGATGGGACGACAGGAAGATATACATGTACTCCTATTTCTATCCTATATGTACAAATAGATCTAACAGCTGCTTGCTGGCTTGCAGTGGTACTGGATGTGATTTGCATGGAGCTAGGCATCGTTGGATTTGATAATACATAATCACTTATCAGAGAGTGTACGTGGGCATGTATGCACGAAGTATCTGTTAGAATTAATCTTGACATGTGTGTACGTGCATGTGTGCATTGCATGTTAGTAGTCTAGAAATGGCTGAGGTCGTGTGAATCGACGCGCAGCCGTGTGAGACGGCAAGCTGAAGCCAAGATCATGAGCAGTAGCCGGCAGGCTGAGTTTGTTAGTTGCATGCCTAGTTAGTAGGAGAGGATTGAGTCACACGCTTGCATGGATAAGTTGTTAGCTGGCTGGAGAGATTCCAGGATAGTTAGCTTAGTGTGTGCGTACGTGAGGTAGTGGCCGAGTGTGCCGGCCAGCCGTGTGCGTGCGTGAGTGCGTGGCATAAGTGCCTAGTCCCTGTGTATATATATGTGTTACATTGAGTAATGAAAAAAGTGGCCGAGAGGGCTGAGAGAAAAATGTAGCGCCTGTGTTATTCACCGGGAGACAAGGCAAAGCTAGCTTTCTCCTTGGTGAAGTGTGTGTGTGTGTTCTTGTGAGGCAAAGAGAGAAGGTTGAGCTGTGAGAGGCAGCAAGAGGTAGTAGAAGAGCGGCACTGCGAGAGGCGGCGCCAACAATTGGCATCAGAGCCCTGTCGATCCGAGGCGACGACGGCGGCGCCGCGGACTCCATGCGAGGTGGAGGACGGCGGTGGCGCGATGCCGCTGGAGGGAGATGGCGTGGCGATCGACGTCGCGAAGGCGTCGTCCACATCAAGAGGTGGCCGCTGCATGCGGCACGACGCTGTGGTGATAGGTGCTGCGATGGCGTCGTCCACGACAAGGAGGTGTTTGGCGGTGTGATGCCGCACAAACATATGGCTGCGGTGCGATGCCGCTAGGAGGAGACGGCGGTGCGATGCTGCCACGACGACGGTGTGAGGCCGTTACAAGGAGACGCGGTGCGATGCCGCTATGAAGATGGACGACGGCGCGATGCTGTCACTCGGGTCGGTGTGATGCCGACGGCGGTGGTGCGATGCCATCGTCATCATGGAGAGTTGGTGTGAAGCCAACAAATGTTGCAGTGCGATGCTGTGGCAAGGTGCGTGTGTTCGGCGCTGAGACGGCGTCGACGAGATGGAGTGGAGCTCGGCGCTGTGAAGGCGTCATCCATGAAAAGTTTGGTGAGCCACCATGTCAAGATTAGGAGGGAAAATGTTAGAATTAATCTTGACATGTGTGTACGTGCATGTGTGCATTGCATGTTAGTAGTCTAGAAATGGCTGAGGTCGTGTGAATCGACGCGCAGCCGTGTGAGACGGCAAGCTGAAGCCAAGATCCTGAGCAGTAGCCGGCAGGCTGAGTTTGTTAGTTGCATGCCTAGTTAGTAGGAGAGGATTGAGTCACACGCTTGCATGGATAAGTTGTTAGCTGGCTGCAGAGATTCCAGGGTAGTTAGCTTAGTGTGTGCGTACGTGAGGTAGTGGCCGAGTGTGCCGGCCAGCCGTGTGCGTGCGTGAGTGCGTGGCATAAGTGCCTAGTCCCTGTGTATATATATGTGTTACATTGAGTAATGAAAAAAGTGGCCGAGAGGGCTGAGAGAAAAATGTAGCGCCTGTGTTATTCACCGGAAGACAAGGCAAAGCTAGCTTTCTCCTTGGTGAAGTGTGTGTGTGTTCTTGTGAGGCAAAAAGAGAAGGTTGAGCTGTGAGAGGCAGCAAGAGGTAGTAGAAGAGCGGCACTGCGAGAGGCGGCGCCAACAGTATCGGCCATGCATATGCATTACCTGATGTTCTGTCTCGAGAGTCCTTGGCGAGAACGGACGAGCGACTAGAACACCACCATCACCTTCCGTCCATGTAGAGTACATGATAGAAGAATAAGGTACAAATCAGTGAGCTACTATCAGCCTCTGAATGAGTTAATTAACAAGAGAAGGCAGGCAGCAATAGAACGTGTGCATGCATGCTAAGAGTACGTAGAGCGCACCAGTGATAAGCGTAGCAAGGAGGAGGAGATAGCATATCAACCGCAGCCTATTTCTTCCCACTCCAGTCATTCTCATCTTTCCTTCTGAGTGACCTAGCTAGCTAGCTACATGTGATCACTCGAAGAAGAAGGGAGGCTGGTATCTATATATCCATGTGCGTTTACATTTGTAGATAGAAAGTAAACGATAAGAAGATGAAGGAAGGAAGGTAAAAAGCTCGGATGCGTGGTACCGTAAGGAGAAAAGGACAGGGCATACAGTGCACGATTTGTACGTTCTATGGTTCCAGGGGCTTCCAGAAAATTACGAAACTACCCGCCATGAATGTGTACTCGTGATACCTCTCGCATAGTTGTATTTCGTATGTGCTAGTTTCAAGGTATTGAAAGCTGCATATTGATAATAAACATGTGACCGAAGATAATTGGTCGATTGAGCGTGTTAGCAAGGCCCGTGCCAATGCTCCCACCGGAGTACTTCGCATATCGTTTTGTCTCGAATCAAACATTGTAAATTTTGACCACGTTTACACAAAAATTACTATCATCCACAATACCAATCAATACCATTAGAATCATCCTTGCATATATTTTTGTATCATATAGGTTTGTTATTACGAAAAATTAGATTGTTTTCGATAAATTTGATCAAACTTTACAAAGTTTGAGTTAAGTCAAACCTAGTATGCGGAGTGAATAAAAACGGAGGAAGTACCGGCGCTAAGCCATACTACCACATAGTGGGGGAGTGATATGACCGTTAATTAAATAGGATAGCTGGTTTTAGGGTCTCTAAAAAAATGAAAAACGTCTCGCACAGTGGGTATGATAAGTAGGAAAATGTGTGGTTTTATGTAGCTCTGGCGGCCGCTTAGCCGTCACCAGGACCAGGACGCCATCAACACCCTCACTGCCGATCTCCGGACGATGGCTCTCCGCTTGGCGCCGCCGCTTCCCCCTCCACCACCCGAGCCAGACTAGACGCGATGCTTCGCACGTCTCCTGGGCACCTGTTGGCCCCCTTTTGTGTTTTCTTTTAGGGCTTGTTGAGCTGTGCCCTCAGCAGAACCCTTTCGTACTTGTCGTTGTGTACTCTGTGTGCGTGTGTGACTTTGTGGTACTATGTGGCTGTGGTGGTTGCTTTATCTATAAAGCGGGGCGAAAGCCTTTTTCGGTAATGATAAGTAGGAGTATCATACACCACTTTAGTTGTCTCTCTTCTTATTGCATTGTATCGGAATATGTCGACCTTACTTATTTATTTGTAAAATATCTATGTAAAATTACATAGTACTCTCTCCGTTTCAAAATAACGGTCTCAACTTTGTATCAAAGTTAGTACAAAACTGAGACCGTTATTTTGGGCCGGAGGGAGTACAAGATTGATTTGGCATTAAATATTCTTGGTTTTCTTCCCTATGGTACTTGTCCTACTTAATTATAATAGCATTATACTACTACCACGTTTCCCATCATTAATTATGTCGGAATCGGGGCTCCGTAGACCCAAGAAGGTTCGAACTCTGGGGCGTGTGCGAAGATCTCAACCCACTCTAGCCTCAAGCTCGCCACTCCGCAGCCAAGCCTCGCCGAATACGCGTGAGCGAACGAGAAGACGGACACAACGATTTACCCAGGTTCGGGCCACCTTGCGGTGTAAAACCCTACTCCTGCTTTTGGTGGATTGGCCTCACAAGGAGGTTTGGGGATGAACTAGTACAGGGTTGAGCGACCTCGCGAGGGCTCTTGGGTGAGGATGGATCGATTCGTCCCCTTCTACGGTGGAGGCTAGTCCCTATTTATAGTGGCCTTGGTCCTCTTCCCTTATCACACAGGCGGGAAGGGATCCCACAACGGCCAATTTTGAAAGGGGACAAGAGGTACACCTTATCCTAACTAAATGTGGTATTTGCCTGCAAAGCTTCTGGGCGTGACGCAGAGGTGGGCTCGGCGATGACATCCGTCCTGCCGAGCTCGTGGTTTTGGTATTGTTGCACCGGAACGGAAACCTTCGCGGGATTCCTTGGGAACCCACGTACGTCCTTGCCTCCTTAGCACAAAAGAGGAAACTGCCCCCTCTGCGCCTGCTGGCGCCCGCCTGGCCTTGGTCGTCATGGCTCACGTCATCCCAGCCTCATGAGGCCGGGTACCTGCATAGGAATCTCCGCTCCTCGGGAGGCAGCCTGGGGAGGCCGCTCCCCTGGAGGTCTTGGCGTTGTTCCCCTCGCGAGGTCGGGGCCCTCATGAGGGTCTTGTCTTGGGGGGTTTGCTGCCAGGCCGTACCGGGCCGTCAAGGTGGGCCACGCGCTGGGCCGCAGGCAGGCAGGTCTGGGTACCCCCGTTCCCAGAATGCCGACAGTAGCCCCCGGGCCCAAGGCGCGCTCGGGCTGGCTTCGGGGCGAAGCCAAGGAAGGAAGGCCGAAGCGCCGCGGGCCCCAACCGCCTGCAGGACAGGCTCGACGCGTGGCGCACGACGTGACACGGACGCCTCCACTTCCCCACGTCGCCTCAGCAACCGCCCTGACTGGCAAAGGCTGGCGTGTAACGCGGGGCCATCATTGCCCGGAATGCGGAGGGGCGCCGGTTGGCCTCCGATCAGCTATAAGTGGGCGAGGGAGACAAAGCCACTAGCCCGTCTTCATATTCTTGACTCCTCACTCCAAGCCGCCTCTTCTACGGCCATGGCGCCAATGAGGAGATTCTCTGCCGCCGAGAAAGGGAAGGCCCGCCTGGAGGGACCGGACTCGCCGCCACCCAAGAGGGGCCGCGGCCGTCCCCGTAAGTACACCGCGACGCCGGCTGTGGTCCCCCGAGGGCGCGGGCGCACTCCCGTGAGGGCCGGCGCTACCTCTGGCAACCAGAGGAAGGCTTCCTCCCGCTCAAGCGGTTGCAGTGGCCATGGCGCCCACGACTGAGGGGGGAAGCTCGTGGCGGGCGCTCGGCCGCCCCGCCCACGATCCCACTCGGCCGACGCGGCCCAGGAGTTCGTGGTGTGGGCGGAGGGGCCGGCAATCACCTGGCTCCAGCTCCCGCGCTTCTTCGTGGAGGCGCTGCCAGCCTATGGCTGCAGGCCGATGGCTGTTGCAGCGAGGCCTCGTGGGTGGAGGTCGAGGTCACTCCCGCGGGCTATGTGTTCCTGAACCGCGGGTGGCACACGTTCGCCCGCGCTCACGGCCTGCAGGGGAGGTGTACCCTCCACTTCAAGCATGACGGGGCAGAGACGCTCTTTGTCAAGATATTCGGGGAAGACGGCATGCGCTTGGGGTGCTGCCCGGAGGGCGACGGCGGCGACAGCGACCACATCTCCCCCGACGACAGCCATCACAGCGGCGGCGTCCTCGGTGGTGAACTTGCCCTTGGCGACGACCGCAACACCTCCAGCAGTGGCGACGCCTCCTCCGAGGGGACCCCGAGCGAGGACGACTACGACGAGCCGCCACATTGGCGCGCCCGGACCTAGGAGGGCGGCGAGCCACCACGGCGCCGTGACCCTGCCCCGAAGGCCGTCGTGCCGCCATGCCGCCGTGCCCCCGTCAAGGAGGAGGAGGACTCCGACTGAGCGCGGGCGGCGCCGGAGCCAGGCCTCAGGAGTGGCGGTCCTCGGGAGGCCGCCTTTTTTTTACTTCCTGCATCAAGAATCATGGAGGGCCCCATGGGGGCATGTAATGAACTATGGCGTTTGCGCCTTTATGTTAGCATTTTTCGTCTCATGCTCTAGTATTTATATTGCTACCAATTGAAAGTTCCTGCTTGTCACGATTATGATAACTTAGCTTGGTGTACTCGTGGCGGATTCCTGCGTCATGAGGTGCAGCTGGGGCACCGGGGCAGCTTCTTCCTTGTGGACCAGACGACTTCGGGGCCTCGAGAGATGCCCGCTGCTCGCGAAGTTCCTGGGGGGTTTGCGAGGAATTAGGGCCTCCGGAGGTGCCCCCTCAAGGCACCGCATCCTGCGACGGTGTTGAAACGCACTTTACATAGGGTTAGGGTTCCTTGATAACGAGCCAAATCGTGATTTCCCTTTCCTTGGTCGTCCTCCTCCCAACGACCATTTTTGATTGGAGCCCCCGAGTGAGGGTCGATCGTCGCTGGTATGTCGGGTCGCGATGCTATGCGCTCCTGAGGCCGGGGGCCTGAGGCAACATGCGCTTGCTGGCTCGCTCGAGAGCGTCACGCGAGGATTAGGACGCCAAAGCTTTGGCGAGGTGCACACCGTGTCCAGCCCCCGCTCGCGGGGCGCGCGCGAGAGAGAAAACTGGCAGGTGCCAAAACTCTTAAAAACGAGACATTAAAACGGGAAACCCTGCAAGGAGAAAAATTCCCACCCCTTTTTTGAACAAAGACGCGAAAACTTCAAGTTTCATTCCAAAAAATGGCAAATTTGGTTACAAAAGAGAGCAAAGAACAGCCGCGTCCGGCACCTAAGCTAGTCTTCCCACCAGCGTGGAGCATGGGGCTTCCACTAGGCATGGGCATAGTCGTTGTAAGACCGTGTCGTCCGCCAGCGCGGAGCATGGGACTTCCACTTGGGCGTGGGTGGGGGGCCCTCCGCGTCCTCGGGGGGCCCCGGGCGTATACAGCCCAATCATTATTACGTGAGAGTGTCACGGGTAGAACTTGCGGAGATGCTGGATGTTCCAGGCATTCTGGATGGGGACCCCGTCCTGCGTCTCCAGGCGTACGGCGCCAGGCCTGGAGACGCGGGCGACCCTGAACGGGCCCTCCGACATGGGCGAGAGCTTGTACAAGCCCTCCCTGGAGAGGACCCGCCTCAGGACGAGGTCACCAACCTCGAGGGTCCTAGAGCGGATGCCGCGGCAGCGGTAGTGCCGCAGCGCCTGCTGGCACCTCGCTGCGTGGAGCGAGGCCTGGCGGTGGGCCTCCTCCCCGAGCACGAGATCGGTTCCCCGCGAGGCATCCTAACGCTCCTCGTCGAATGCCAAGACTCGCGGGGAGCGATGCTTGACCTCGTGCAGGAGGACCGCCTCCGCCCCGTAGACAAGAAAGAATGGGGTCTTGCCAGAGGGCTTAGTCGCGGTGGTGCGGATGGACCACAACACGGACTGAAGATCACCGAGCCAACCCCTGCAGCAGGCCTCAAGCTTCTTCTTGAAGCTCCTCGTCTTGAGGCCCCTCAGGACCTCCGCGTTGGCGCGCTCAGCCTGGCCATTGCTCCGTGGGTGCGCCACTGAAGCGTAGCATATCTGCGTTCCAAGGTTAGCACAATATGTTCTAAAGAGGTTGCTTGTGAACTGCGAGCCATTGTCGGTAATAATACGGTTGGGGACACCGAAGCGGCTCACGAGACCCTTGATGAACTTGACGGCCGAGCCAGCAGGGATGGTGCGCACGGGCTCCACCTTCGCCCACTTGGTGAACTTGTCGATGGCGATGTAGAGGTAGCGATAACCTCCGGCTGCCCGAGGGAAAGTCCCCAGTATATCCAGCCCCCAGACCACGAAAGGCCAGGAGAGCGGGATGGTCTGTAGACCCTGCGCGGGCTGATGAATCTGCTTGGCATGAAATTGGCAGGCCTCGCAGGATTGTACCAGCTCGGTGGCATCGTGGAGCGCCGTGGGCCAGTAGAAGCCGCTGCGGAACACCTTTCCCACGAGGGTGCGAGACGAGGAGTGATGCCCGCAATTGCCGCCGTGGATGTCGGACAACAGCTCGCGCCCTTGCCCTTCGGATATGCACCGCAGCAAGACGTCGTTGGGTCGCCTGCGGTACAGCTCGCTGTCCTGCAAACAATAAGCAGTGGCCTGGCGGACCACATGCTCCGCGTCCTCCTCCTTCTCCGGTAATGCGCCGCGGAGCAGGTACACCTTGAATTCCTCGGTCCAGTCATCGGCCCGAGGTTCCAGTGCTAGGAGCAGTCGGGCTCCTGAGGCTGGACCACGGGCCGGGGTGCCTGAAGGCGGGGCCGGTGGCAGATCTTCCTGAGGCGACGCCGGGCCTGCGGCCGAGTGTGCCGCCGATGGCTTGAAGAGCCTCTCCTCGAAGACACCGGGCTCCTGAGGCTCGCGACGCGACGCCCTCTTGGCGATGTCGTCTGCTTCCTTGTTTGCGCCGCGCGGGACGTGCTGCAATTCCAAGCCCTGGAAATGCTTTTCAATTTTACGTACCTCTTCCAAATATGCCTCCATGTGCTCGTCCTTCAGCTTGTACTCCTTGTTGGAAAAGTTGACGTGGAGCTGGGAGTCGCCCTTGATGGTGAGGCGCTTGACCCCCAGGGCGGCAGCGGCCCTGAGACCAGCGATCAAGCCCTCGTATTCCGCGATGTTGTTGGAGACCTTCTCGCCATGTTGGAAGCAAAGCTGCACGGCGTAGTAAAGCTTGTCCTGGGTCGGGGAGATGAGCAGTACTCCAGCCCCCGTGCCCCGTCGTGCGAAGGCTCCGTCGAAGTGCATGAACCAGCCATCGGGCGCCTCATCGCCAGGTGAGGGAGTCCTGGTTTAAGGGGTCCTCGGGAGGCCAACTTATTTCTTATGGGCCGGACTATATGGGCCGCCTGCCGAGCACTGGATCGATCGAGGACTCTGTCTCCAGGGTGGAAGCTTCGAGAATCGTGGCTTTTCCTCCACGTTTGGAGTAGCGAATAGGCATGTTTATCCCTTCGACGTGTAACCGACCATGTGTAAACCCTAGGTACCCTCGGCGTCTATATAATCCGGAGGGTTTTAGGTTGTAGGCCAACAGAACTCATCTAGGGTTTTAGTCATACGATCTCGAGGTAGATCAACTCTGTAACCCTTATATCATCAATATAATCAAGCAGGACGTAGGGTATTACCTCCATAGGAGGGCCCGAACCTGGGTAAAACCTTGCCCCCTTCGTCTCCTGTTACCCTCGATTCTAGTCTCACAGCTCGGGACCCCCTACCCGAGATCCGCTGGTTTTGACACCGACATTGGTGCTTTCATTGAGAGTTCCGCTGTGATCATCAAAGGAATCGATGGCTCGTCTAGTCATCAACGAAGAGGTTCGCATTACGGACACTTTCGTACCCGGACAGATCTTCGCTTTCGGCAGCATTGTGCTTCACGCCGACCCGTCCGGCCTTCTAGGCCACGTCGGAAGTTTTGCCCCTGATCAGGAGGTTAGATTCGGGAACCTAGAGTTCTCCGTAGACTCTCGGGGCGACCTGTTGCTAACCGGGCTCGCGGTCTCTACTGCTACGCCCGAAGACTCTGAGGCTTTAACCTCAGATTCACCTTTCAGTCCCGCCCATGGGATCTACCCCGGCGAGGACCCAACTTTCAGTCCGGATCCGGTCATAGTACCAGAAGTCCGGACACCTGTTCTTGCCGAACACTCTCCCTGCATGGGCGCATCGGAAGTTGACTCCGGGAGCGCTGCGCAGGCCGACCCGATCGAGCTCTCGGTACTCAACGAAGCTCTAGATCGGATCTCGTCGATGAAGATTGGCGATGATCCAACCCCGATCTGTTCTCAGATCGGGCTCGGGGTGGGTCAGGACGAATTTTTCATCCCACCCACCACCCACTTGGTAGCCACTGTCGAGGATTTAACCGACATGTTGGACTATGCCTCCGAAGAGGCAGATTACATGGATGAGGAGGATCGCCCCCTCACCCCCGTTAACACCGGGCGGTGGACAGCCACCTCCACGTACGACATCTACATGGTGGACACTCCGAAAAACGATGGCGACAAATCGGATGAAGCGCCGTCAAGACGCCGAAAGCCGCATAAACGGTCAAAAGGGAAAAAGGGAAGAAAAGCTATCGACGGCACCGGGGACGGAGACACCCCGGAAGACCTCGGCGATCCCGAAATCCCCGAACACCCGTTAGAGGGTCAGGAGAGGCCGGAAGACCGGCGCAACCCCGACGATCTCAACGATTCTGAGGACAACAATTACCTCCCCCCTGTTGTGGAGGAGGACATCCCGGAAGCCGATGACTTCGCCATCCCTGATAATCCTGAAGATCAGGAGCTGTTTAGACAACAGCTTATAGCCACGGCCCGCAGCCTGAAAGCAAAAGAACGGCAACTTAAGGCCGAACAAGATGACCTCAACGATCGATGGACGAGAGTCCTCTCAGCTGAGGAAGGATACGGTACCGGTCTATCGGACCAACCCAAGAGCTATCCACGCAGAAGGCTGCTGCCACAATTCGATAACGAGCTCACTGATACGCCGTCTCCCAAGCATACCCCATATGACAAGCCAGACTGCCCTCCTCGAGGACGAGACAGGATGGCTGACAACACCGGCTATAGGCCGACGATACCCCATAGACGGGGAAAAGAGCCGCTAGAGCCCGATGACAGGTTCGACCTGCGACACGACCTGGACGACAGAGTAGGTCGCACTCGATCCATCTACGGATCCAGAGGATACTCACCCGATAGACGGGAAGGGTACCGGCCTTGGCTCGACCGTAGCCATAACGGACGGGAACAAAACCGGGTTAGGACAGACGCCGATCACCGGCGCGTCATAGCTCGGGTTAGAGATGCTGCCCACCCACTGTGCTTCACGGACGAGGTGATGCAGCATCAGTTCCCGGAGGGGTTTAAACCCGTAAACATAGAACAATATGATGGGACAATTGACCCAACCGTATGGATCGAGGATTTCCTCCTCCACATCCATATGGCACGAGGAGATGACCTCCACGCCATCAAGTACCTACCCCTGAAGCTCAAGGGGCCAGCTCGGCACTGGTTAAATAGCCTCCCCGAAAACTCTATTGGGTGCTGGGAGGACCTAGAGGATGCATTCCGATCTAACTTCCAGGGCACCTATGTTCGGCCACCGGACTCCTCCGACCTAAGCAACGTCGTCCAAAAGCCAGGAGAGTCCGCACGGCTATTCTGGAATCGTTTCTTGACCAAGATAAACCAGATCGTGGACTGCCCAGACGCCGAAGCAATAGCCTCTTTCAGGCACAATATTCGGGATGAATGGCTGGCCCGTCAGCTCGGCCAGGACAAACCAAGGACAATGTCCGCCCTTACATCACTCATGACCCGCTTTTGCGCGGGCGAGGATAACTGGCTAGCAAGACGTAGCCACAACCCCGAAGACCCCGGAACCTCCGAAGTTCGGGATGGAAACGGGAAACCGAAGCGCAACAAGAACAAGCGCCAGCACAATAATAGTGAAGTCAATGACACGGCCGTTAACGCCGGATTCCGCAACACCCAACCTGGGCAGCGAAAGAAGCCTTCTAAAGGCAATCGCGACGGACCAACCGCGCTGGAGAAGATCATGGAGAGGCCTTGCCAGATCCATGACACTCAAGAGAAGCCCGCCAACCACACCAACCGTAACTGTTGGGTGTTCAAACAGGCCGGCAAGCTCACATCCGAGGACCTAGGCAAGAGCCCACGCAGCGATGACGAAGAGGAACCACGTGGTCCGATCGGTGGCGGACAGAAGAAATTCCCTCCAGAGGTGAAAACAGTAAACATGATATACGCCACTCATATACCCAAGAAGGAGAGGAAACGTGCCCTTCGAGATGTCTACGCCGTAGAGCCTGTAGCCCCGAAGTATAACCCATGGTCGGCATACCCGATCACCTTCGATCGCCGTGACCACCCGACCAGTATCCGTCATTGGGGTTCGGCCGCCCTCGTCCTCGACCCAATTATAGACGGGTATCACCTCACTAAAGTCCTAATGGACGGAGGAAGTAGCCTCAATCTGATTTACTCAGACACGGTGAAAAAGATGGGCATAGATCCGTCAAGAATCATACCCAGTAACACTACCTTTAAAGGAGTGATCCCAGGCGTCGAAGCCCGGTGCACGGGCTCCGTAAGCCTGGAAGTAGTGTTCGGCTCACCCGATAACTTTCGAAGCGAGGACTTGATCTTCGACATCGTACCTTTCCGCAGCGGCTATCATGCCCTGCTCGGCCGTACAGCGTTCGCTCGCTTTAACGCCGTCCCACACTACGCATACCTCAAGCTCAAGATGCCCGGCCCCAAGGGGGTCATTACTGTCAACGGCAACACAGAGCGCTCCCTCCGAACTGAGGAACATGCGTTGGCCCTGGCGGCCGAATTCCATTACACTGATGATCGGCATACGCCGACGTCTGCCGTAAAGGCACCCAAGGCTGGGAAGCGAGCTCGGTCTCAACCCGAAGTACCAGAACCTTCTTCTCCCCTTAAATAGGGACTCGCCCCCATCGCGTGGCCCTAGAACCGGCAAAGTACGTGCTGAGGAGGCACAACTTCACGCTCAAAATTCCATGGGCAGCGGTGGGGAAAAACTATCAAAGGGTAAGTGTTCGGCTGGACCGAACCATCTCCCTCAAACTGTCTTCGGACACACTACAGGTACCATAAAGTACCTGCCACGGCGTACAACTCATTCACACTTCGGAGACTTCTCAAGACTTTCCTCCAAAGTCCGCTTGCCGAACAGTACACCCATCGCGGTACACAACTCCTTGGGAGACGCAGGAGCGGACAGGCGACAGGGCACATCGAGGACGTCAGGTCACCTATCGAAGACCCTTGGTACAACCCCTCCTGTAAGGTTTATATTTCATTTTTTATACCTGTAAACAGTTGTATCGGCAATTTGAATAATAAGAGTTGTTGAGTAAAATACAGATGTATCATGCATGATCACTTCGCTGTTTTTGGCGCACTCTCTATTTTTCCTCTCTTCTTGCGAACCCGTTTGGTATACTTTACGATGCAACCGGCTAATAGACCGGGGGCTCGAACTTCAAAAATCGCCTTATGCACGACTAATTTTGCGTTCGGCGTCTTGGAATACCGCTTTATATGCATTGGTTCCGAACTATGTCTTGGGTCAATAGTTGGGTTGCCCGGCTCCTGTGCTTGCCCCTTTATGTTTCGCTCGTTCGGCTAAAAGGGCAAAGGGAGAACCGCTGCGATTGTGCTTCCGGCTAGCCTGGTCAAGCACCTCAGCGGAGAAATCCGAAAACTGACTGTCATGGTATGCGAGAACCGGTCTGCGATTCCGAGCTTAACTAAATCTTGTCAGAGGTTACTCCGTGTCATACGATGGGTTTGGTATTAGCACAAACCATGTGATATCGGCTTTGGCCACGGTTCATCCGAACATCACAAACCCCTGGGGGCTAGTTATCAGCCCCCCGCACTCCTTTCTCGTGCCCCTACGGCTAAGTGAAAGCACTAAAGCATTATGGTCTGATTGCCTTGTCCGCCCCACACTACCGCCTTCGGGTACCGATAGCTCGGCTAAGGGTAACAGTGCGTTGGCAGAGACACCCCGCGTAGTATCTACATGGGGGCTGAAGCCGAAGACTCGCAACTTTCAGTTTAAACGGCCACACAAGAGTTATAAAGGACGCAAAACATGGAAGACATGATAAACCATGCATTTGAATATAAACGCATTAAAAGGTCTTCGGACATATTACAACGCTCTACTCATACATGTTCTCTCTCGAACACTGCGATTCTATGGCCCGATCACCCTCCATTACTCCGGAGAAGTATAGCTCGGGGCGCCTATGCTCCTTTCCAGGAGGCGGAGGGGCGGTGGCTATCTTCATCGGATCCAGCCCCGGCCAGTGCACCTTGGCCTTTGCAAAGGTCATCCGAGCTCCCTCAATGCAGGAGGAACGCCTTAGCGCGTTGATCCGGGGCGAGGCGTCGCTCAGCTTCTGCACCAGGCCGAAGTAGCTGCCCGGCAGCGGCTTGTTGGGACATAGCCGGATGCAGAGATCCTTCATGGCCTGCTCCTCCATCCGGTGTAGCTCCGTCAACTGCTTCAGCTGCTCAACAAGGAGAGGAGAGCGCTCGGGGGCTTCAAATTGCGCCCAAAACAGCCGAGCTTCATCTCCTTCTCCCCGCGAAGCATAGAATTGGTTTGCATCCGCGGCGCTCTTCTGGAGGTCTGAGCAGGAGCCTTAGGAACACCATACTTGGGTAAGCAATTTGAACTTGCTATCCCCGAAGACACACTGCAATAAGTACGGCTTACCATCCATTATGGCCTTGGCCTGGCTGACTTGCTCTTCAAAAGACCGCCTATCCACCCGCTCCTTTTGGATATCGGTTTTCAGGGTGGATAGTTCGGCGGCCTGCTCCTTGCCTTTCCGCTCAAGGTCCTCGCACTTTTGGCCAGCGTCCTTGAGCTCCTGTTGGATTTCCTCCACCCAAGCCTCATGCTTGTCGCTGGTGGCTCTCAAGGCGGATAGCGCGGTAGCCGCTTCTTTGGCCGCCGCCCTCTCAACCGCAGCCTCCTGCTTCGCCTTCTCAAGCTCGGCCTTGAGCTTCTCAATCTCCTTTGATGAGGCTGCGTAAGAATCAACACATATCAAAAAATACTGCGTTGGCAGTACGGTGATGAAGAGTTTTGATATTCTAATTTGGCTTACCTTGCGCCTCGTCGAATCTCTTGTTTAGAGCATCAAGCTCGTCTTCGGAGCTCTTGAGCTTCCGATTTAGCTCATCCAGCTCGGCAGCATTAGTAGCCGCCGCCGTCGACAAAGCCTGTAAAAAAAAACCATATCAAGTTACATGGGTTCAGAACTTCCGAACTGTCATAAAATATGATCCGGCGTCCGGTCCTTTTAAGGGCTGTTAGAACATTCCGAACACACATTGTCTTGTACATAGTTCGGATAGTGGTCTATTATTGACCCCCAGGTAAGTTTTTCCAAACTCACCTAGGGCCTGGGGGCTGTCATGTATATAATGATAACACAAAGAAATTAATATTTCACAAAATAGAGCATTACATGGCTCACCTGAAAGCCCGTCAGGAGACCGTTGAAGGCCTCCTTCAGTCCGCTGTCTACGGACTGAATGCTCTGCAATACCGCACCCATAAGGGTGCGGTGCTCCCCGGAGATGGAGGCGCTTGACAGAGCCTCCCCCATAGCCGACCACCCATTGGTCGGTGGCGCCGGCGGAGATCGGTTGGCCCGATCTCCAACCGGGGATTGAACCGGTACCTCCGGAGGCATGGTGCGCTCCGGAGATGACCTTGGAGGTGACTGGACATCTCCTCGTCCGGTCTCCTCAGTGTCCGGGAGGGGCTTCTCCCTCGGGTCTTCAGCGGCCGAGGTGTTAGCCTGGACCATGACGTCATCGCCCCCGCCTCCAGTGTTCGGCTCCAAAGGAGCCTGTTGGGATGACACCTCCGCGGCATCCTTCGCGGCGTCCGGAGGAGAGGGGCGCGACGTGATCCCGCTCTCCGCTAGCTCGGCGGGCGGGGTCTCCCCGTCCGAAACTTGATCGGTGGGGAGAACACGCGGTGGGCTGCAAGTCAGTAGGCGCTCACATGTTAATAAACATCCAAAACTTAACACTAATAGCTCGGGAAGTCTTCGGATCTTTACCTTCGAGGTGGGGGCTTGACCCTGAGATTCCTCCGTGGAACCCTCTCAAAGTCCTCGGACTCGGTATCCGAGTCCGAGCTGTCGTCGGACTACGCTACCTGTGTCCGGCGCGCTTTCTTCGGGGCGGGAGGAGATACGTCCTCTGGGGCGTCCGATGACGCCGCCCTCTTTCCGGCGAGGGGGGAATCGCCTTCCTCCTTGCCCTCATGCCCCTCCTCTTGATTCGAGGAGGCATGGGTTTCTTCGGACACAACCCCTGGCTGGTCCCTGATGCGTAGGCCCTCTCGGCTTGGTTTCTTCTTCTGTTCCTTCTTCTCTGGCGCCTTGTAGGGCGCCACGACGAGCATCTCCGACAGCAGCTGGGACCTAGGGTCTTCGGGCTGTGGAGCCGGGCACCTGATGCCCGTGGCCTTGCTCAGCCATTCCTGCGACAGTGATCGGATAGTGTTTAGATTTTCTTCAGGAATACAAAGCCAATTAAGTGAAACTGTGTTATACCTCGGAAGGGAGCTTATCGGCGCTCAGGCCCTGGTCCTCCTTCTTGGCTGGCCACTTCTCCTGCGCCTTCCATAGCTTCTCCCGAGGGGTGCGGAAGAGCTAACGGATCGTGGGATCATCGTCAGTCCGATAAGTCCACATCGAAGAGTCCCGGCGCTGGCAGGGGAGGATGCGCCGCCGGAGTATAACCTGGACCACGTTGGTCAACTCGATTTTGTCCTTGATCATGGAGGCGATGCCCCTCTGCAGGTCATCCACCTCTGTGTCCGACCCCCAGTCGAGGCCCTTTCGGACCCAGGAGGTCAATCTGGTCGGGGGGCCAGATCTGATTTCGGCAGGAACAGTTCCGCCCTCCTCCCTTGGCTCGGTGATGTAAAACCACTCTTTTTGCCAAGTCTTGATGGTGTGGATGAAGGTGCCGGATGGCCATACTGCGCGGGGAAGCTTGCTGATGACCGCCCCGCCGCAGTCTGCGTGTGCGCCTGCGACACACTTCGGCTTGATGTTGAATATCTTGAGCCACAGTCCGAAGTGTGGTTCGACCCGCAAGAAGGCCTCGCAGACGATGATGAAGGCCGATATATGCATGAAGGAGTTCGGCAGAAGGTCGTGGAAGTCGAGACCGTAGAAGAACATGAGGCCCCTCACGAAGGGGTGGAGCGGGAAGCTTAATCCTCGGATGAAGTGAGGAATGAAAACCACCCTCTCGCCTAGTTTGGGGGTGGGGATCACCTGGCCCTCCTCCGCAGCGCGGTGGAAGATATTGGCGGGGAGGTAGCCGGTGTCCTTGAGGTCTCGGATGTCCTGGTCTGTGACCGTGGAAGCCTCCCACTTGCCATTGGAGCCAGAGCTGGCCATGGCTGAGCTCGGAGGAGGAAGGATGGGAAACCTAGATCTGGGCTCTGGAAGCTCGGGAGATTGGGGAAGCAGGGATGCGAATGGGAAGTGCAGATAAGCCTTGGGGTTTTCTTTCCCTTTTATTGAGGCTTGACGCCGGTTAGCCTCCCTTCACTGCGCCGTGAATCCCTCCGCTTCCCAAGACGTGCGTGCCGTTATACGCACATGATTAAACATATCCCGTGTGAAACGGAACACGATCTGCGCATTGATGGATCGTGTTGGTGGAAACGGCCTCGAACCACGAATCGAGTTGTTATGACTGGTTCAGTGGTCGTGGTGGGCCGTGACCTTTCATCTGAAAAGTTGTCAGGGGGCACTGTTTACTCCTTGACATTTGGCCTTCAGGTCCGGTTACTCATGGTGTTCGGACGATCAATGATCGGGAAAACTACACGTCGTCGGGGGCCGAGCTAAACTCGGCCGATCACTATTTGGAGGAAGGAACTTGCCTCGCAAGCCGAAGACTTTGATCATATGAAGCAGCTGAAGCTAGAACCCTTGGCGTTGGAGGCTAGTTCGGGGGCTACTGAGGGAGTCCTGGTTTAAGGGGTCCTCGGGAGGCCGACTTATTTCTTATGGTCCGGACTATATGGGCCGCCTGCCGAGCACTGGATCGATCGAGGACTCTGTCTCCAGGGTGGAAGCTTCGAGAATCGTGGCTTGTCCTCCACGTTTGGAGTAGCGATGTTCCACTCTATAACCCTTCCGGCAGTGTTGGGGCTGCGCAACACTTTCTCCAGGGGATATGCAGAGACGACCTTGATGGGGTGGCCCTGGAAGTAATGGCGCAGCTTCCTTGAGGCGACGAGGAGTGTGAGCAGGAGCTTCTACTGTATAGGGTAGCGCGCACGCGTGTCCCGCAGCACGGTGCTAACGTAGTATACCGGGTGCTCGACGAGGGATGCGGTGTTGGCATCGCCCTGCTCCGCGTGGGGCGGGAGGGACTCGGGTGCCCCGCGGGTTGATGAAGTGACGAGGGCCTCAGGAGCGCCATCCTAGGGTGGTGAATGTTGTGCGGCCCTTCGCGGGCCGTCTTGCTCCGCGCCTGCACCGGCGCGCTCCTCTCAGACCGCTATGAGCGCTGCGCTGGCTGAGTGGGGGGTGGCCGCCAAGTAGAGCACCAGGGGCTCGGGAGGACGAGGGCCACCATAACAGGTGGGCTCATGAGGTACCGCTTGAGGTGCTCGAAAGCCACCTCCACTTCAGGGGTCCACTCGAAGGGGCCCTTCCTCTTCATGAGCTTGAAGAAGGGGAGGGCGCGCTCGCCCAACTTGGAGATGAAGCGTCCCAAAGAGGTCACGCAGCCCGCGAATTTCTGCATTTCCTTGAGGGTGTGAGGCGGGCGCATTTTCCCGATTGCCTTGATCTTCTCTGGGTTTGCCTCGATCCCTCGGTGTGATACAAGAAACCGAGTAGCTTGCCGGACGGGACCCCAAAAACGCACTTTTCCGGGTTGAGCTTCAGGTTCACTCAACACAGGCTGGCGAACGTCTCCTCTAGGTCCTCGATCAGGGTCCTCGCCTCTCGTGACTTGACCATGATGTCATCGACGTACGCCTCCACATTTCTCTTGAGCTGCTGCCCTAGGGCGACGCGCATCAACCGCTGGAAGGTCGCGCCGGCGTTCCGCAGCCCGAAGGGCATGCAAATGTAGTAGTACACGCCGCATGGGGAGAGGAAGGCCGTCTTCTCGACGTCCTCCACTACCATCTTGATTTGGTGGTAACCTGAGAAAGCATCCATAAAGCATAACAGATCACACTCGGCGGTGGAGTCCACGATTTGGTCGATGCGCGGGAGCGGGAAGGGGTCCTGAGGGCAAGCCTTGTTGAGACTCATGAAGTCGACGCACATGCGCTCCTTCCCACCCTTCTTGGGGACAATCACTGGGTTGTCCAGTCAATCCGGGTGTCGTACCTCCTGAATAACACCAGCTTCCTGCAGCTTGCTGACCTCTTGGACGATGAACACTTGCTTCTCTTGTGCTTGTCGTCTCGCCTTTTGCTTCACCGGGCGCGCACTGGGGCGCACCATTAAGTGGTGTTCGATCACCTCTCTCGGGACGCCTACCAGGTCGCATGCCTCCCACGCAAACACGTCCTTGTTCGCATGGAGGAAGTCAACCAGCACCTTCTCCTGCTCCGGGGAAAGGCCGACGCCAATGGTGAAGGTGTGGCCCGGGCTCTCGTCATCAACAAGCACCTGCTTCGTCTCAGCCCGGTCCTGAGAGAACAACTGTTTCTTCTTCGCGGGTGCGGCCTTCGGAGCCTGCGCGACGGTCTCAGCATCGGGGCGTGAGGCCGCTGCGGCCTTGTAGATGAGCTTGAGGGCTCAAACCGCATCCTTGGTGTCTCCGGCCACAGTGATGATGCCGCTGCTGCCAGGCATCTTGATGATGTTGTAGCCTGGGTGCGTCGCCGCCATGAACTTGGCGAGGGCCGCATATCCCAGGATGGCTTTCTACGGGAGGCCGATGTGGGCCACGTCGAAGTCGATCAGCTCTATGCGGTAGTTGTTGCGAGTGCCGAAGGTGACGGGGAGGAGCACCTGCCCCAAGGGGGTGGCGGAGCCTCTGACCACCCCCGAGAAGGGTCTGGAGGGCGCGAGCTGGTCGTAGGGCACCTGGAGCATGTCGAAGGCCTCCACGAAAAGGACGTTGAGGCCGGCGCCGCCGTCGATGAGGGTCTTGGTGACCGCAACGTTACTGATGGTAGGCGTGCACAACATGGGGAGCACACCAGCAGCGACCGCCGTCCTGGGATGGTCCCTGGAGTCGAAGGTGATGTCGGTCTCCGGCCTCGCCCTGCCCCGCGGGGCCTCGGGCCGCGGCTGAGCTGCACCCACCTGGCCGAGAAGCTGCTTGACATGGCGACCGGACGCGGGCGCCTGCGACCCACCGAGGATACAAGCGACCGTGGGCACGGCCGGGCAGCCCGTAGCGTCCTCATAGGCCACGGGCTCCCAAGCCTGGGGAGCTGCACCTGCCATGGAGATAACGAGGCGAGGGCGGAGCGCGGCTGATGAAGAAGGAGCTTCGACATGCCCCTACCCGGCGCGCCAAATATCATAATCTGGGCTCCACAGACCGAAGAAGGTTCGAACTCTGGGGCGTGTGCGAAGATCTCAACCCACTCTAGCCTCAAGCTCGCCACTCCGCAGCCAAGCCTTGCCGAATACGAGCGAGCGAACGAGAAGATGGACACAGAGATTTACCCAGGTTTGGGCCACCTTGCGGTGTAAAACCCTACTCCTACTTTTGGTGGATTGGCCTCACGAGGAGGTTTGGGGATGAACTAGTACAGTGGTTGAGCAACCTCGCGAGGGCTCTTGGGTGAGGATGGATCGATTCGTCCCCTTCTACGGTGGAGGCTAGTCCCTATTTATAGTGGCCTTGGTCCTCTTCCCTTATCGCACAGGCGGGAAGGGATCCCACAACGGCCAATTTTGAAAGGGGACAAGAGGTACACCTTATTCTGACTAAAGGTGGTCTTCGCCTGCAAAGCTTCTGGGTGTGACGCAGAGGTGGGCTCGGCGATGACATTCGTCCTGCCGAGCTCGTGGTTTTGGTCTTGTTGCATCGGAATGGAAACCTTCGCGGGATTCCTTGGGAACCCGCGTACGTCCTTGCCTCCTTAGCACAAAAGAGGAAACTGCCCCCTCTACGCCCGCTGGCGCCCGCCTGGCCTTGGTCGTCATGGCTCACGTCATCCCAGCCTCATGAGGCCGGGTACCTACATAGGAATCTCCGCTCCTCGGGAGGCAGCCTGGGGAGGCCGCTCCCCTGTAGGTCTTGGCGTTGTTCCCCTCGCGAGGCTGGGGCCCTTACAAGGGTCTTGTCTTGGGGGGTTTGCTGCCAGGCCGTACCGGGCCGTCAAGGTGGGCCACGCGCTGGGCCGCAGGCAGGCAGGTCCGGGTACCCCCGATCCCAGAACGCCGACAAATTATAATGTCACACTATTTTCTTTCTTGGGTGGAACTACAAATACTCTTAGACCTCTCACAATGACTGAGTAGTATCATAAACTAGTATATACATATATGATATTGACTGATATGTCTATAGTTTCACTCGAGTCGAGGAATATCTGCTATGAGAATTACAAAGCGACGTGTTGGTACATCAGACGGAACTTGTGTGCCCGGCTTCCGAAACCTCCTCGACGCCCCCTTATCCTCCTCCACGCCGGTGGCCACTCCAGCCCAGATGTCCACCAACCTCTCCCCTCTGGCGTTCAACCCCGACAATCACCTCCTTCTCACCATCGACCAACTCTTCCTACACCTCCCTCGGCATCATGGCGCTCTCAGATCTCAACTTTGATCGAGGCCAGACTTTGCAAATGAAGTATGGGACAAATGGGGTGTCCCGATGAACTATGAGGAGGGTAAGGATATGGAGGAATTCCTGCTGGTGGCTGAATTCACTAGATCACAAATTCGTCTTACTGAATCTTCGGTGAGTACCATCCACCTGGCTTGCTTCGGTGGCAGGGCATCTCTCTTCAAGGTTCAATTGTTGCAGAATTGGTCATGTAAGTTCTCAGTTTCATAAAAAGAAGTTGGTTTCTCTATTATCAAAGGAGGTAATATTTCACTACCATTTCTCAATGTCAATTTTCTCCTTTGGGGCAATGGAGGTCCAAATTCCATCTGGGAGCTAGATCAATATCTCCAAGAAAAGGAAGATGAATGGACTCATATATTCAAACGCCATCCTAGGAAATCTTATCTCCAAGCTCTTAGATCTCCGTGTATCTACGATGCATCGGTTCATCAGGCTCACAAATCTCATCCAGTTCGTCGGCAACATTCATTGAGTGAGCCATTGGCGGTGGCCATAAAGAGGGCAGGGATAATTCTGGGATGATCAATAACCCCAGGGCGGGATCTTAGAATTTTCAAAATAATCCTAAGGCTTTTTGTGTGAGATGTCTTCTATCGGACCACTATCGGCCCAACTACACTAATAGAATTAGATGCATGGCTTGTAAGGGCTCGGGCCACATTGCCAGAGATTGCCAGCCTCAAGCCCAGCCCAACAATTCGCCAGAGCCAGTTCGAACATTTGCTATTCCAAGGAAAGAGATCACTATTCCCGCGACTGAGACGACAGGTGTAGTCACTCTTCAGTTTAATCAAGTCAATTACGAGCCCTCCCCTCCAGAGACGTCCCAAGTTGGTAGAATCCATTACTCTGCCTCGCCGCTCTCCATCTCTCGTCTCCTGCTGGCTGCCATCGCTCCCCCGCCGTCGGTAACTGCGCCATCCCACCGCCCCACCTCAACTGCCATGGCAAGCTTCCCATTTGACCCAACACCTTTCCTCCCACCAAATCATCACATTGTGGATGTTGAAAGCAGACCCGCTAGGGTTCAGATTCTGGCCAGAGCGGCGCCTCCGTTACATGAAGAATGGGTGATTGCCTCCATAGTGCCAATGCCTAACCTGTCGGTGCAGTTCAACACGGCCCGAGAGCTACTGTACGATTTTCTTGTTGATAAGAGACTGAGGTTTTCTAAAATAGCTCCATGTCCGTTCGGACAAGCCTATGTCAAGCTCAATAGTGTTTTTGATCGAGACACACTGGTTTCAAACAGCCCACATCTATTCATTGATGTCCATGTGATTTGGGAGAAACACAATAAGGGCATGAACTGGGGGAAACTGGATCTCATTAGAGAAGTATGGCTGATGCTCTATGGATACCCGTTTGATAGGAGGAACATTCAAGAAATCAATGATGTAGTGAGTAAATTTGTGATGTGGGATAGAGTGAGGAGCACAAGAGCAAGCCTGATGATTAAAATCAAAGTTGAAGAGTGAAAGCACATATGCTCCCTTGGTGGTTTTGGTAATTCATGACAACATACATTGTCTCTTGGACTAATATGTCTACCTAGTTTATTTTCAGGTTTAGTCCATGATACGTCTCCAACGTATTTATAATTTTTGATTGTTCCATGCTATTATATTATCTATTTTGGATGTTTTATATGCATTAATATGCTATTTTATATTATTTTTGGGACTAACCTATTAATCTAGAGCCTAGTGGCAGTTTCTGTTTTTTCCTTGTTTTTGAGTATTGCAGATAAGGAATATTAAACGGAGTCCAAACAGAATAAAATCTTCGGAATGATTTTTCTTGGACCAGAAGAAACCCAGTAGACTTGGAGATGAAGGCAGGAGACCTGCCGTGGCGTCACAAGCCACCAGGGCGCGCCCTAGGGGGGGGGGCGCCCCCCTGGCTTGTGGCCCCACGACAGCCCTCCTCTAAGAGCATAATTTCCCCTAAGTAGTTTTGGTGGTTGATGACAGTGCGTTTGCGGACTAACTGTGTGCATTAAGCTTTCAGAGATTATCAGGTGGCATGAGACGGTTATCTTCCCCTCAAGAGGTATATCAGAAGACGGAGTCTTTTCCTTTCGAGGTTAGGTTGGTGGACCTGAGTCGTAGGAAAATCCGTACTATTAAGAGGGGATCCGCATCCGGAAAGGTTGGGAGGAATCATCACGTACACTTTGCACCCCCGTCCTTTCCCGGCGCGATGGAGCTCTCTCTGCCCCCAAAGGCTCCAAAGTTTCTCTGAAGCGGAAGTACCGCTCCTCAGAGCGGTAGTACCGCTCCAGCGGTACTACTGCTCTGAAGGATTGCTCAAACGACCGCTTAGTTCTTAAGCGGAAGTTCCGAGCGGTACTACCACTCTGAACTACCGCTTATATTTCTTAAGTGGAAGTTCCGAGCGGTACTACTGCCCCGAACTACCACTTATGTTTCTTAAGCGGAAGTTCCAAGCGGTACTACCGCCTGGAACTACCGCTTATGTTATTTAAGCTTAAGTTCCTTGCGGTACTACCGCCCCGAGGAACTTTGGACCCACTTTTGCATCCTTTTTCTTCCGGACTTCTGGAACCTCTAAGCGGAAGTACCGCCCTCTCCAGAGCGGTACTACCGCCCCAGGCATAAGTACCGCTCACTCCTGAGCGGTACTACCGCTTAGTTGTTCCAGTACGTGTATAAGCGGAAGTACCGCCCCCTAGGACGGTACTACCGCTTATGCTCGTATCTGGGCAGAAAAACGGCCAGTTTTCTCCCCTCCAATATAAGTGAGTCTTCTTCTCCAAAGAGACTCACCTCTTCCCACATAAAGCTCCATTGTTGCTCCTAAGCTTATTCTTGCTCCTTCTCCCTCCCTAGCCATCAAATCTTGTTGATGCTCTAGGGTTCGGAGGAGAGGGCCTCGATCTACACTTCCACTGAGAGATATTTGATTCCCCCCATCAATCCCTAGCTGATCTTGTTACTCTTGGGTGTTTGAGCACCCTAGATGGAAGAGGTCACTTCGAAGCCATAGTCCATTGTGGTGAAGCTTCGTGGTGTCGTTGGGAGCCTCCAATTAAGTTGTGAAGATTGCCCCAACCTTGTTTGTAAAGGTCCGGTTGCCGCCTTCAAGGGCACCACTAGTGGAATCACGGCACCTCGCATTGTGTGAGGGCGTTAGGAGAATACGGTGGCCCTAGTGGCTTCTTGGGGAGCATTGTGCCTCCACACCGCTCCAACGGAGACGTACTTCCCCTTACCGGGAAGGAACTTCGGGAACACATCCTAGTCTCCATCGGTTCCTCTTGTGGTTACCTCTTACCTTTACTTTGTGCAATCTACTTATATTGTTATATCTTGCTTGCTTAGCTTGTTGTTGTGATTAGCATCATATAGGTTGCTCACCTAGTTGCACATCTAGCCAACCTATTTGTTGCTAAGCCTAAATTGTTAAAGAAAAGTTAAAAATTGTTAGTTGCCTATTCACCCCCCCTCTAGTCAACCATATCGATCCTTTCACCTCCTAACCCTATTCTTCGGCCTATAAATTCCCAAATATTCCCTGGATACCAAAAAGAGCCACGAAAATACTTTTCCGCCGCCGGAAGCCTCTGTTCCCGTGAGATCCCATCTTGGAGCCTTTTCCGGTAATCTACCGGAGGGGGATTCGATCACGTAGGGCATCTACATCAACTCCATTGCCCCTCCGATGATGCGTGAGTGGTTCACCACAGACCTTCGGGTCCATAGCTAGTAGCTAGATGGCTTCTTCTCTCTCTTTGTTCTTCAATACCATGTTCTTCATGATCTTCATGGAGATCTATCCGATGTAATACTCTTTTGCGGTGTGTTTGTCGAGATCTGATGAATTGTGGGTTTATGTTTAGATTATCTATGAATATTATTTGAGTCTTCTCTGAATTCTTATATGCATGATTTCATATCTTTGCAAGTCTCTTCGAGTTATTGGTTTGGTTTGGCCAACTAGATTGGCAATTCTTGCAATGGGAGAAGTGCTTAGTTTTGGGTTCAATCTTGCGGTGTCCTCACCCAGTGACAAAGTAGGGGTAGCGAGGCACGTATTGTATTGTTGCCATCGAGGATAGAAAGATGGGGTTTTCATCATATTGCTTGAGTTTATCCCTCTACATCATGTCATCTTAGCTAATGCATTACTCTGTTCTTCATGAACTTAATACTCTAGATGCAGGCAGGAGTCGGTCGATGTGTGGAGTAATAGTAGTAGATGCAGAATCGTTTCGGTCTACTTGACACGGACGTGATGCCTATATGCATAATCATTGCCTTGGATATCTTCATAATTATTCGCTTTTCTATCAATTGCTCGACAGTAATTTGTTCACCCACCGTATTATTTTCCTTTATGAGAGAAGCCTCTAGTGAAACCTATGCCCCCGGGTCTATTTTCCATATTATATTTTCAGATCTATAAACCAAAAATACCAAAAATACTTTGCTGCAATCTTTTTACTTTTGTTTTACTTTTTGTTTTAGCAATCCTATCTATCTATCTCTATCAGACCTCATCCTTGCAAATAACCGTGAATGGATTGACAACCCCTTTATAGCGTTGGGTGCAAGTGTTTGATTATTTGTGTAGGTACATCTATTGGGGACTTGCTTGTGTCTCCTACTGGATTGATACCTTGGTTCTCAACAACTGAGGGAAATACTTATCTACTTTGCTGCATCACCCTTTCCTCCTCAGGGGAAAACCAACGCATGCTCAAGAAGTAGCAGTCCACTGGGAGTGTTGGCAAAAGGGTGTGAGGAGATTCCCCAAGAAGAAGAAGAAGAAGATGCAAGGAATAGGATTGGCAAGCTTCAAGCTAGAAGACTCTCCTTTCTACTTTGTGAGAAATCACTTTGAGTCCATAGGAAAGCCAATACTATTAAAAGGGGGTAAGGTATTGTTGGTGAAAAAATTGCTCCACGTGCACAAGTGCTAGCCACCAAAAACACCTACAAGCTCTCCCACAAGAATACTCTGTCAAAACCCTAATCAGCAAAATCGCTGCCACCAAGTTTTCATCCGGCCCTACCGATTTTCTACCCAAGACGGAACCCTAGCCAAACCCTAACATTTCGGTACAACCGAGACTTCATCGGTGCAACCGAGTTTCGGTCACCAACTTTCTGGTGACCCGGTTTATAAAATCGGAATTTCCGAGTTTTATGGATCGGTGCCACCGAGTTTGGAAACTGCCCTCGGCCACTCGTTTCGATACCACCGAGATTCCTATATCGGTCTCACCGCGATTTCGAAAGTAGTCATATTTTGAACAGATCAGTACAACCGAATTTTGCTTCGGTTTCACCGAGATGGTCAATAATGTTGTAACGGTTGGATTTTTGGAGATGCCTATATATACCCCTCCACCACATCCCACTCGCAAGAGAAGCACTCAGAACAGTTCCACACTTCCCATATCCAAATTTCTGAGAGAGAACCACCTACCCTTGTGTTGAGATCAAGATCATCCACTCCAACCATATGGATCTTGTTTTCTAGCGTCCCCAAGTTGCTTTCCACCCAATCAATCTCTTCTACCAAGCCAAATCTATGAGAGAGTGATTGAGTGTTGAGGAGTCTATCATCTTGAAGCACAAGAGCAAGGAGTTCATCATCATTACCTTTTGGAGGGTGGTGCCTCCTAGATTGGTTAGGTGTTGCTTGGGAGCCTCCTACTTCGTGTTGTGGAGTTGAACCAAGAAGTTTGTACGGGTAATGAGATTGCCAACTTCGTGAAGATCTACCCATAGTGAGGCTAGTCCTTCGTGGACGGAAGCCGTTATGGAATAGTCAAGGTTGCTACTTCGTGGACCCTTATGGGTGGAGCCCTCCGTGGACTCTCGCGACCGCTACCCTCCGTGGGTTGAAGACTCCATAAACGTGGATGTACGATAGCGCCACCTATCAGAACCACGGGAAAAATCCTTGCGTCTCCAAAATGTGTTTGATCTTCCTATCTCTACTCTCTCTTACATGTGCTTGTCTTACTTTCCGCTGCCATACTTGTTTACTAGCATGTGTAGGGTGCATTAGACTTGTTATAATTGCTAAAACTGCCCACCAATTAACTTGGGAAAATTTTAGGTTTTAATTCTTGCTAGTAGTCTATTCACCCCCCCCTCTAGACGTCTCTTCTATCGGTCCCTTTAAAGAGTTAAGGGATATTCCTAGCAGCTTGGTATTTGGTGATGGGGAAAATATGGACTCTCTGACACTGCCAGTGGTGATTATACAGCATCAGATACTTTGTGTGGAACCCCATGATGAAGACCCAATTCATCCATTTGGTAATCCTCATCCCATTCCATTATAGGTTAATTATCACCCAAATTAGCACAATCACTTCCTGGGCCCACTACATCACCATGAGCATGAGGGAGCTCATGCACAACAGCAACAAGAACCGGATCTCAACCTGCAGCACTAGTGCAGAGAAGCCTAGTGCCGACGTTCTAAAAACGGCCTTGCTGATCCTAGAGTGTGCTCTGTGCATTTCAAATAGGGCACACATCTAGGGGGAGCTCGTCTATATTTTGTTGATGTTGGGATTGCCATAGTCTTACTGAATATCTTACTGGCAAATCCCGTGTTGTCATCAACCCACCAAAAAGGGGGAGATTGTAAGAGCATAATTTCCCCTAAGTAGTTTTGGTGGTTGATGACAGTGCGTTTGCGGACTAACTGTGTGCATTAAGCTTTCAGAGATTATCAGGTGGCATGAGACGGTTATCTTCCCCACAAGAGGTATATCAGAAGACGGAGTCTTTTCCTTTCGAGGTTAGGTTGGTGGACCTGAGTCGTAGGAAAATCCGTACTATTAAGAGGGGATCCGCATCCGGAAAGGTTGGGAGGAATCATCACGTACATTTTGCACCCCCGTCCTTTCCCGGCACGATGGTGCTCTCTCTGCCCCCAAAGGCTCCAAAGTTTCTCTTAAGCGGAAGTACCGCTCCTCAGAGCGGTAGTACCGCTCCAGCGGTACTACTGCTCTGAAGGATTGCTCGAACGACCGCTTAGTTCTTAAGCGGAAGTTCCAAGTGGTACTACCGCTCTGAACTACCGCTTATATTTCTTAAGCGGAAGTTCCGAGTGGTACTACCGCCCCGAACTACCGCTTATGTTTCTTAAGCGGAAGTTCCGAGCGGTACTACCGCCTGGAACTACCGTTTATGTTATTTAAGAGGAAGTTCCTTGCGGTACTACCTCCCTGAGGAACTTTGGACCCACTTTCGCATCCTTTTTCTTCCGGACTTCTGGAACCTCTAAGCGGAAGTACCGCCCTCTCCAGAGCGGTACTACCGCCCCAGGCGGAAGTACCGCTCACTCCTGAGCGGTACTACTGCTTAGTTGTTCCAGTACGTGTATAAGCGTAAGTACCGCCCCCTAGGACGGTACTACCGCTTATGCTCGTATCTGGGCAGAAAAACGGCCAGTTTTCTCCCCTCCAATATAAGTGAGTCTTCTTCTCCAAAGAGACTCACCTCTTCCCACATAAAGCTCCATTGTTTCTCCTAAGCTTATTCTTGCTCCTTCTCCCTCCCTAGCCATTAAATCTTGTTGATGCTCTAGGGTTCGGAGGAGAGGGCCTCGATCTACACTTCCACCGAGAGATATTTGATTCCCCCCATCAATCCCTTGCGGATCTTGTTACTCTTGAGTGTTTGAGCACCCTAGACGGAAGAGGTCACTTCGAAGCCATAGTCCATTGTCGTGAAGCTTCGTGGTGTCGTTGGGAGCCTCCAATTAAGTTGTGAAGATTGCCCCAACCTTGTTTGTAAAGGTCCGGTTGCCGCCTTCAAGGGCACCATTAGTGGAATCACGGCACCTCGCATTGTGTGAGGGCGTGAGGAGAATACGGTGGCCCTAGTGGCTTCTTGGGGAGCATTGTGCCTCCACACCGCTCCAACGGAGATGTACTTCCCCTTACCGGAAAGGAACTTCGGGAACACATCCTCGTCTCCATCGGTTCCTCTTGTGGTTACCTCTTACCTTTACTTTGTGCAAGCTACTTATATTGTTATATCTTGCTTGCTTAGCTTGTTGTTGTGATTAGCATCATATAGGTTGCTCACCTAGTTGCACATCTAGCCAACCTATTTGTTGCTAAGCCTAAATTGTCAAAGAAAAGTTAAAAATTGTTAGTTGCCTATTCACCCCCCCTCTAGTCAACCATATCGATTCTTTCAATTGGTATCAGAGCCTTGTCTCTTTATTAAGGATTTCACCACCCGAAGAGTATGGTTGACGACTGGGACCGGGCGGTTGAACTCCCTGAGGCCGTAGGCGTGAACACGGTCTCTCGCGAGGATTTAAATGAGGCCATGTCCTCGCTTAAATCCTCCATGACGACCGAGGTCAAATCCATGTTTAAAGAATTCCTTGGCACTCTTAGACTTTCCACCGATGCGGTTCAAGTGGTTAATCCCACTAACTCGGCATCGGATGTCAACTCTGGTAAGGAGGGGTCTAGTGCTGATAAAGATAATCGTTCTCAAGGAATTAATGGGTCGGGGACATTTGCCTCAGTTCCCCCTCGCTTGGTCTATGGAGGACCGGTGCACCCACCTCATATAGTTAACCACGGTCCTCCTCCTAAGATTGTTAAAAATGATTTTGTTAATTGGCTTGTCTGTATCAAGTCTCATTTGAATCACAGCTCAATTCAACTCATGCGAGTCATTGAAGAAGGATACTACCCTCGTGGTCCACGCAACCTCACTCCAAGGGAAGAAGTGGATAAATAGCTAAATTCCTTCGCCTTGTTCATACTCCAAGCTGTTGTTCCTACTGAAGACCTTCCTCACCTGCGTCCTTTCACTGTTGCTAAAGAGTGTTGGGAACACATTATCTCCATGTAGAAGGGAAGCTCAAGCATTCAACGGTCAAACTATGAAGTTGTCCTTGATCAGTCAGATGAGTTTGTAATGGTAGAGGATGAGGAACCGCGGGAGCTCTATAGAAGGGTGACTGCCCTCGCCATGGCCCTCAAAGATCATGGCAGCAAGGATGTGGATGATACGTGGGTCAAGCGTAAGTTTCTGAAGGCCATCATGCCCTACAACAAGGCCATGTCCGCTGTCATCCGTCAAAGACCGGACTTTCACACCTTGTCTTCTGGTGATGTATTGGATGAATTTATTGCAATGAACATCTTGAACACAACAGCTGACAATGCTCTCGCCCGCGTGCAACGGTCAAAGAAATCATCTCCCAACCTTGCTTTGAAGGCCAAGGTCTGTCAAGAGGAAGAAGAAGAAGAAGAGGAAGAGGGTTGCCCCGAGGACACCAAATATGCCTATCATGAGCACATGGCTCTTGCGTCCAGGCAATTTTGGGGCAACAAGAGAAACACAAGGCCCAACTTCTCCAAGAACAACTCAAACGGGTCAAAGGGCAAGCAACGTGTGAGGACCTGCTACAACTGTGGTAATGTGAGTCACTTTGTGGTGGATTGTCCATACGAGAAGAGGGAAGACAATGGTGGCAAGCTCATCCGCAAAGATAAGGACAAGTCGTTCCCCAACAAGACCAACTTCACCAAGAAGACTCCACACAAAGTGTTGGTGGCTCAAGAAGAGTATGCATCGGATGATGATTGTGATGACGGAGACACAAGTGGTGAAGGAATGGCAATGGCATCTGTGGCAATTGCATCCTCCACCCCAACAAAGGTGTCACTCTTCGATGCCCCCAATGAGAACCACATCGCTAGGTGCCTCATGGCAAAAGGTATCACCAAGGTAACCTCCAACGCCAAAACCTCAAACATTAAGACTTCTGTTTCTTCCACTCCGTCTTTGTTAGATTGTGTGGATGAACTTGAGGAGGCGATAGAGGATGAGAATGAGTTTGACAAGTTCTTGTGTAAACTCAAGGGAGAGTCCAAGAAGCACTTCGTTGCTCTCTTGGAACAACTTGGTGAGGCAAATGACACGATTGATTCTCAAGAAGAATCTCTTGAGGAGATGAGAGGCCATAGTCGTGATTATGCCGACGAGATAGCAGATCTTTCTATTGCTCTAGAGGAAGAGCGAGGTCTTCATTTGACTTTTAAGGAGTCACAAAATGAAGACTTTGCTAAATTACGTAAAGATTATGATCATGCTATTGTTCTTAACCGTGTTCTTAAATCTGAAAAGGTTGCTCTTAGGGTTGACCATGCTCGACTCAAGGGTGAGTTTTTCTCTCTTGACAATGCTCATAAGGCATTGAAGAGCGTTCATGCTTCCCTTAAAGAGTCGCATGATCAACTCCAAGTAAAACTCACTAAGGAAATTGCCACGTGTCCTCCCTTTGTCTTAATTGATAATGCATCTGCTACTAACCTGTGTTGTGAGCATGCACATCTTGTGAAGGAACATGCTAAGCTAAAAGAGCAGCTTGAGAAAGGCCTTGTGACATGTATACAAGGTTAGAGGAATCTCAATGACCTTTTGAGCAATCAAAAGGAAGTGATTGCAAAGGAAGGAGTTGGGTTTGCACCCAAATCCAAAAAGAAGAAGAAGAAGAAGACCACACAGGCTCCTCCGCTCAAGGAAACATTTGTCAAAGCAGGGGACATTACTCATGAGAAGAAGAAAGACAAGGTTGTGAGTGATAGTGCCAAGAAGGGCAAGATCACTCCCTCCAACAAGATCGGCGACTTTAACCCCTCCTATGTTTTGCGCCGTGCTAGTGATGGGCATGTTTATGCCAAATTTGTTGGTTCTTCTTATGAGTATATTGAGTGGTCTATTTGGGTTCCTAAGACCCTTGTCACTAACATGAAAGGACCCATTCAAGAATGGGTACCTAAATCCAAGCATTGATCTATTGTAGGACTTTTCTTCCGGGGGAATCTCATGGTTGCTCGATAGCGGAGCAACAAATCATATGACCGGAAGCAAGGACTTGGTGGTGGATGTTCGACCCGATGAATCCGTGGCCACCCAAGTCTCATTTGGAGATGATGCAATCTCAAAGGTATTGGGTCTTGGCAAGGTGGTTATCTCTCCGACCTTAACTATTGAGAGAGTCATGCTTGTTGAGACCCTTGCATACAATTTACTTTCCGTTCGTCAACTTGCAATCATGGGTTTTAGTACTTTCTTTGGCATTGATACCGTGACCCTTTTGTGGAGCAAGACTCTTAAAGTAGCCTTTGTTGGACATGTCGAAAACGGTCTCTATGTGATTAACTTCTCGGAGCGACCCACTAAGACCGCGACATGTCTAATGGCTAAAGTTGATGTGGGATGGCTTTGGCATCGCCGACTAGCCCATGTCGATATGAGATCTTTGCAAAGTCTTCTCAAAGGGGATCACATTCTTGGACTAACAAATGTGAGTTTTGCCAGAGATCGTGCTTGCAGTGCCTGTATCGAAGGAAAGCTACATGAAAAAGCTCATCGTCCAACTACTACAATCTACTCAAAGAGGACCTTAGAGCTCCTTCACATGGATCTCTTCGGGCCTCCATCTTTTGACAGTCTTGGAGGAAGAAGATATTGCTTGGTGATTGTGGATGATTACTCGAGATACACATGGGTATATTTTTTCAAGAGGAAGAGTGAGACCCAACAGACCATCATCGACTTTGCAAATGAAGTCCAACGTCAACATGAAGCAAAGATTTTGATGATTAGAAGTGACAACGGCACTGAGTTCAAGAACTACACCCTAAATGAGTTTCTCAGTGATGAGGGGATAAAGCACCAATATTCCACACCTTACACCCCTCAACAAAATGGTGTTGCGGAGAGGAAAAACCGGACGTTGATGGATGCAGCAAGAACCATGATGGCGGAGTTTAAATCTCCGTACAACTTTTGGGCCGAAGCCATCAACAAAGCATGTCATGCATCAAATCGGCTCTATCTCCGCAAAGGCTTGAACAAGACTCCTTATGAGATTCTTACCGGGAACAAGCCCAACCTCAAATACTTCCGGGTGTTCGGTTGTAAGTGTTTCATTCTCAAGAAAGGTGTTCGTTTGTCTAAATTTGAATCTAGAGCCCATGATGGCATATTTGTTGGTTATGCTGCAAACTCTCATGCTTACCGTGTCCTCAACAAGTCCACGGGACTCATTGAGGAGACGAGTAACGTAGAGTTTGATGAAAATAATGGCTCCCAAGTGGAGCAAAGTGGTCTTTGTGATGTAGGTGATGAAATTCCTCCCCAAGCCATAAGAAGAATGGGTGTGGGATACTTCCTACCCGTTGAGGAACCCCTTGTGGCTGAAGGAGAAGGACAATGTTCCACTCAAGTGGAACCATCACCGATGCACGACCCACACGCTTCCGAAGAACGCAGTGAAGGCCCTCAACCCCGTGATCAAGATCAAGGGCAAGATCAACTCGATAGTGATGTTTCTACTTCACATGATGCTCAAGATCTTGTTCACACCCCCGTGCAATCTCAAGATCAAGATGAAGCTCAGGACCAAGATCTACTTCAAGATCAAGGTCAAGCTAAAGATCAAGATCATGCTCTAGATCATGAGCAAGCCGGTGCTAGTACCGAAGCTCGTCAAGTTACCAAGCCTCAACTTTCCATGGTGGAAATTCTTGAAAGACGAGCTGCCAAGAATGCTGCCAAGCTCCAGAAAAGGCAACACCTCCTAGAGAACGTCTACGGAAGCTTGAAAAGAGGGGTAACTACTCGTCGTCAATTAACAAACTTTTGTGCACATCATGCGTTTGTTGCTTGCTTTGAACCCCTCAAGGTACAAGATGCACTCGAAGACGAGGATTGGCTTGAAGCCATGCATGATGAAATCAACAACTTCGAGCGCAACAAAGTGTGGCGATTGGTGCCAAGACCAAAAGAGAATCACAATGTCATTGGAACCAAATGGATCTTTAAGAACAAGCAAGATGCACATGGTATCATTATTCGCAACAAGACAAGGCTGGTGGCTCAAGGCTACTCCCAAGTCGAGGGTATAGACTACGGTGAAACCTTTGCCCCCGTTGCTCGCCTTGAATCTATTCGCATGTTGCTTGCTTATGCTTCTCATTATGATTTTATATTATATCAAATGGATGTGAAGAGTGCTTTTCTTAATGGTCCACTTAAGGAGTTGGTATATGTCAAGCAACCCCCGGGGTTTGAGGACCCCAAGTTCCCCAATCATGTATACGTTCTTGATAAGACACTCTATGGCCTTAAACAAGCCCCACGTGCGTGGTATGAGCACCTTACCGAGATGTTGCAAGACCGTGGGTTTGAAATTGGGAAAATCGAGCCCAGTCTTTTTACTAAGAGGGTTAACGGGAACTTGTTCGTATGCCAACTATATGTAGATGATATTATCTTTGGTTCTTCTAACAAATCTTTTAATGATGAGTTCGCCGCACTAATGACCAAAGAGTTTGAGATGTCTATGATGGGAGAGTTGAAGTTCTTCCTTGGATTTGAAGTCAAGCAACAAAGCCAAGGAACCTTCATCAACCAAGCCAAATACACTCAAGACATGCTCAAGAGGTTCAAGTTGGATGAGCTAAATCCTCCGAAGGCCAACACTCCGATGCAACTCAAATGCCAACTTGACAGTGATCCCAATGGTAAAGCTGTGGATCAGAAGGTATATCGCTCCATGATTGGATCTCTGCTTTACCTTTGTGCATCTAGACCGGATATCATGTTGAGTGTGGGAATTTGTGCACGATTTCAATCCGCACCTAAGGAGAGTCACTATGTGGCTGTCAAGCGAATATTTCGATATTTAGCTCATACCCCAAACTTTGGCTTATGGTACCCCAAAGGTGCTTCATTTGATCTCATTGGATATACTGACTCGGATTGGGCGGGAGACCGTGTGGAAAGGAAGTCCACTTCCGGAGGTTGCCAATTTCTTGGTCGCTCTCTGGTAAGTTGGTCTTCCAAGAAACAAAACTGTGTTTCTCTCTCGTCCACTGAGGCCGAGTATGTAGCGCCGCAAGCTGTTGTGCTTAGATTCTTTGGATGAGGCAAACTTTAAAGGATTATGGTGTCAACTTTGACAAAGTGCCTCTTTACTGCGACAATGAAAGCACAATCAAGATCTCCAACAACCCTGTTCAACACTGCAAGACGAAGCATATTGAGATTCGTCATCACTTCATCCGGGATCACATCAAGCGTGGAGACATCGATCTTATTCATCTCTATACTAAGGAACAGCTTGGAGACATATTCACGAACCCATTAGATGAAGCAAGATTTCGCGAGTTAAGGCATGAGCTAAATATCATTGATTCGAGCAATGTGGCTTGAATTAGTGCACACCCCATCACTCTCATCATCATGTCTTGTTTAGGTGTAGGCATGGACATAGGGGGAGTCTAGTTCTCTCAATGAACTATCCCTCCTCCTATTATGCATAAATTAATCAAGTCTTTCACATTCGTCATTTTTGATGACTCCTGTGCTTCAAAGACGAGTTTTGGTCATGGGCCCAAGGTTCATATCTTCGCGGTGCCATACCATTTGACTCAAACATAGGTGGCTTCGGCCACCGCCCCCACCTCCTAGTGAGGCATTTGCATTTCTAGTGCATTTTGGTTCGAATTTGGTGTTTCATGTCTTTGTCTCTTCGGGTTTGGTTTCTCATAAAGACTTGGAGTAACTTATTGCATGTGTCTAGAAGAATGTTGTGTTGCTTCTCAACACCCCTGATTTGGTGGATTTGTTCTATTTTTGCTGGGAGCAGTTTTTTGGTCATAAGCGGTACTACCGCTCTGGTGGACGGTACTACCGCGCAAGCGGAAGTACCGCCCATACGAGCGGTACTACCGCTTCGGGGGCTCTCTGACGATTCTAGTAGTGGGCAGGGGGAGTTCTAACTCCTCCCCATACCCATTCACGGTCTCGTCTCCACCCCCGGCGACCGAAGCTCTCCCGGAGGCCGGCTCCGGATCTCCCATTCCGTGTCAGTCTCCGCATTTTCGTCCGGTGGGATTGAACCCCACCTCTCCCTCGTGCCATGGACCCATGTATTGCCCTCGTTCTTCATCGTTTGACCTAGCTTTTCTTGGATCTTAAATCTAGGACAATGCGTGTGGTGTTTCTAGTTTTTCTCATTATTTTTGGCATGAATAGGACGAATATGATCACTAGAGATATATCACATGGTTAGGGATTCGGAGTGTGGTGGATTTGTGGTCACTTCCCTGCTGCGGGATCTTCCTGTCGCCAGGGCGGTACTACCGCTCCGGTATGACCGGTACTACCGCTTCAAGCGGAAGTATCGCTCCTACCCAAGCGGTACTACCGCTTATCACTGCATCTCCCACCTCCGAGTACTTTTCTCTCTCTAGTGTTTTTGCTTGATTTTTGCTGGATATTTACCATTGCTCTGTCTCTTGCCGTTCCATTCTTTGTGAGTTCAGGTGATGATTGCGCTGCTATGGGTGCTCGTCGTGTGAATCCAAGCCGGGTAGTTCCAAGCGGTACCGAATGTCTGACGAAGCAAAAGCTGGCTCAAGTGCTCAACCCCAGCGGCAGTCCTCGAAGAAAGTTGCCACCAAAAAGCAAGATGTCAAGAAACCTCAGGATATGTGTGGCACCGAGTTCTATGAGTTTCGTCAACTCAATCCTTTCCGCCGCCCTCAGGACCCCAAGTTTGTTGGTCGTCCCTTCTGGAACAAGGCTCAGTATCTCATCTATGCTGGGGTCCTAAAGGGCAAGACGAACCTGTATGTGCCTTATGTCAAATCCATCAACACGGAGCATATGGTCAACAACCCTCACTCTGCCTACTTTGCTGAAGCTCGTGCTCTTTGCCAGCAATGGGGTCTGTATCCCATCATTTCTTTCAACAAGGATTTCGACTGCGAGCTTGTGGCTCAATTCTTTGCCACTGTTCACTTTAACGCTGATGAGGAGCGAAGCTTCATATGGATGACTGGTGGCAAGGTCTTGCGTTCCAACTGGAAGACTTTTATGAACTCTTTGGGCTATGCAGACTCGGTTGAAAATGAGCCAGTTGGTCTCCGACCGCACACTGCAGAGCAAGCCATTCACAAGTCCAAGCTCGTGCGCTACCAGAGGATTGTCAAGACTCATAAGGGTACTCGCACTGAACTCATTCCATTTCTGGACATCATGCACCGTATCTTCCGCAACTCTCTGTTTCCACGTGTGGGGAACTTGGACCAGGTTCACTCTTATCTCGTGAATCTGCTTCTTCTGTGCATCAAGGAAAAAGGCAAAGATTCCACTTTGGATGTTTCCCACATCATGTGGACGGAGCTTCGCTCAGCACTTCTTGACAGGAAGGTGCCTATCTACGGTCCCTATATTTTCAAGCTCATTGAGGATACTTGGGCTGAGCAGTTCCCCGGTGAGCGTCTTGTCACTGATCACATGGTGACTCATGGTGTTCTTAAGCTGCGTGTGAAGGAGGATTGGGGCGTTGCGCCCTCTATTCCAGAGATCGCTCCCACCGACTCTGATGATGAGTCTGAGCCTGAGTATACTGATGCCTCCTATGTTCCTCGCTCTGAGACTATTCCCTCTTGGGCTGCCAAGCTCAAAACCAAGGTGAAGAATCTTTTCTGCTTTCAGATCAAGGGTCAGTACAAGGCCCATGTGGAGGCCAAGAAATCTCGCAGCCGTGACAAGAGGATCATGAGGAAGCTTGGTCTGCAGATTGACAGCGGGTCTGAGGAGAGGATTACTGATGAGGAGGAATGGATCAAGAAGAATTGCCCATATGTTGAGTCAGAAGAGGATGTGCCTGCTGCTACTGATGAGGAGGAAGATGATGAGCTTGATGACTGACTTTGCTGTGCCTATCATCACCTGGTCTCACTTTAGTCCTCTGTGCCCCTTTTGGTGTCTCGATGCCAAAGGGGGAGAGAGTGTGTAGGGATTTGCTGAGTCACGAGTATTTCTCCTTTTAGCTGCGAATCTCTTATCTCGTGAACTCTTTTATTTGCTTTGGTTGTTTGCTTTGCTTTATAATGTCAGACCTCTAAGTACTTTGTATGGTGTAAGACATACTACCTCTTATATCCGTTATGTCTACATTATCGTAAGTCTATATTTCCTTACTTGCTTACCTGCTTATCACTCTTTCCGTTATGTATGCAAGTATGTGGCCATGTCTGTAAAATATAGGGGGAGTGGTGATCCTAGAGTGTGCTCTGTGCATTTCAAAAGCATATTCAAACAGGGCACACATCTAGGGGGAGCTCGTCTATATTTTGTAGATGTTGGGATTGCCATAGTCTTACTGAATATCTTACTGGCAAATCCCGTGTTTTCATCAACCCACCAAAAAGGGGGAGATTGTAAGAGCATAATTTCCCCTAAGTAGTTTTGGTGGTTGATGACAGTGCGTTTGCGGACTAACTGTGTGCATTAAGCTTTCAGAGATTATCAGGTGGCATGAGACGGTTATCTTCCCCTCAAGAGGTATATCAGAAGACGGACTCTTTTCCTTTCGAGGTTAGGTTGGTGGACCTGAGTCGTAGGAAAATCCATACTATTAAGAGGGGATCCGCATCCGGAAAGGTTGGGAGGAATCATCACGTACACTTTGCACCCCCGTCCTTTCCCGGCACGATGGAGCTCTCTCTGCCCCCAAAGGCTCCAAAGTTTCTCTTAAGCGGAAGTACCGCTCCTCAGAGCGGTAGTACCACTCCAGCGGTACTACTGCTCTGAAGGATTGCTCGAACGATCGCTTAGTTCTTAAGCGGAAGTTCCGAGCGGTACTACCACTCGGAACTACCGCTTATATTTCTTAAGCGGAAGTTCCGAGCGGTACTACCGCCCCGAACTACCGCTTATGTTTCTTAAGCGGAAGTTCCGAGTGGTACTACTGCCTGGAACTACCGCTTATGTTATTTAAGCGGAAGTTCCTTGCGGTACTACCGCCCTGAGGAACTTTGGACCCACTTTCGCATCCTTTTTCTTCCGGACTTCTGGAACCTGTAAGCGGAAGTACTGCCCTCTCCAGAGCGGTACTACCGCCCCAGGCGGAAGTACCGGTCACTCCTGAGCGGTACTACCGCTTAGTTGTTCCAGTACGTGTATAAGCGGAAGTACCGCCCCCTAGGACGGTACTACCGCTTATGCTCTTATCTGGGCAGAAAAACGGCCAGTTTTCTCCCCTCCAATATAAGTGAGTCTTCTTCTCCAAAGAGACTCACCTCTTCCCACATAAAGCTCCATTGTTGCTCCTAAGCTTATTCTTGCTCCTTCTCCCTCCCTAGCCATCAAATCTTGTTGATGCTCTAGGGTTCGGATGAGAGGGCCTCGATCTACACTTCCACTGAGAGATATTTGATTCCCCCCATCAATCCCTTGCGGATCTTGTTACTCTTGGGTGTTTGAGCACCCTAGACGGAAGAGGTCACTTCGAAGCCATAGTCCATTGTGGTGAAGCTTCGTGGTGTCGTTGGGAGCCTCCAATTAAGTTGTGAAGATTGCCCCAACCTTGTTTGTAAAGGTCCGGTTGCCGCCTTCAAGGGCACCACTAGTGGAATCACGACACCTCGCATTGTGTGAGGGCGTGAGGAGAATACGGTGGCCCTAGTGGCTTCTTGGGGAGCATTGTGCCTCCACACCGCTCCAACGGAGACGTACTTCCCCTTACCGGGAAGGAACTTCGGGAACACATCCTCGTCTCCATCGGTTCCTCTTGTGGTTACCTCTTACCTTTACTTTGTGCAAGCTACTTATATTGTTATATCTTGCTTGATTAGCTTGTTTTTGTGATTAGCATCATATAGGTTGCTCACCTAGTTGCACATCTAGCCAACCTATTTGTTGCTAAGCCTAAATTGTTAAAGAAAAGTTACAAAAATTTAGTTGCCTATTCACCCCCCCTCTAGTCAACCATGTCGATCCTTTCACCTCCTAACCCTATTCTTCGGCCTATAAATTCCCAAATATTCCCTGGATACCAAAAAGAGCCACGAAAATACTTTTCCGCCGCCGGAAGCCTCTGTTCCCGTGAGATCCCATCTTGGAGCCTTTTCCGGTAATCTATCGGAGGGGGATTCGATCACGGAGGGCATCTACAGCAACTCCATTGCCCCTCCGATGATGCATGAGTGGTTCACCACAGACCTTCGGGTCCATAGCTAGTAGCTAGATGGCTTCTTCTCTCTCTTTGTTCTTCAATACCATGTTCTTCATGATCTTCACGGAGATCTATCCGATGTAATACTCTTTTGTGGTGTGTTTGTCGGGATCCGATGAATTGTGGGTTTATGTTTAGATTATCTATGAATATTATTTGAATCTTCTCTGAATTCTTATATGCATGATTTCATATCTTTGCAAGTCTCTTCGAGTTATTGGTTTGGTTTGGCCAACTAGATTGGTAATTCTTGCAATGGGAGAAGTGCTTAGTTTTGGGTTCAATCTTGCGGTGTCCTCACCCAGTGACAAAGTAGGGGTAGCGAGGCACGTATTGTATTGTTGCCATCGAGGATAAAAAGATGGGGTTTTCATCATATTGCTTGAGTTTATCCCTCTACATCATGTCATCTTACCTAATGCGTTACTCTGTTCTTCATGAACTTAATACTCTAGATGCAGGCAGGAGTCGGTCGATGTGTGGAGTAATAGTAGTAGATGCAGAATCGTTTCGGTCTACTTGACACGGACGTGATGCCTATATGCATAATCATTGCCTTGGATATCTTCATAATTATTCGCTTTTCTATCAATTGCTCGACAGTAATTTGTTCACCCACCGTATTATTTTCCTTTATGAGAGAAGCCTCTAGTGAAACCTATGGCCCCCGGGTCTATTTTCCATATTATATTTTCAGATCTATAAACCAAAAATACCAAAAATACTTTGCTGTAATCTTTTTACTTTTGTTTTACTTTTCGTTTTAGCAATCCTATCTATCTATCTCTATCAGATCTCATCCTTGCAAGTAACCGTGAATGGATTGACAACCCCTTTATAGCGTTGGGTGCAAGTGTTTGATTATTTGTGTAGGTACATCTATTGGGGACTTGCTTGTATCTCCTACTGGATTGATACCTTGGTTCTCAACAACTGAGGGAAATACTTATCTACTTTGCTGCATCACCCTTTCCTCTTCAAGGGAAAACCAACGCATGCTCAAGAAGTAGCAGTCCACTGGGAGTGTTGGCAAAAGGGTGTGAGGAGATTCCCCAAGAAGAAGAAAGAGAAGATGCAAGGAATAGGATTGGCAAGCTTCAAGCTAGAAGACTCTCCTTTTTACTTTGTGAGAAATCACTTTGAGTCCATAGGAAAGCCAATACTATTAAAAGGGGGTAAGGTATTGTTGGTGAACAAATTGCTCCACGTGCACAAGTGCTAGCCACCAAAAACACCTACAAGCTCTCCCACAAGAATACTCTGTCAAAACCCTAATCAACAAAATCGCTGCCACCAAGTTTTCATCCGGCCCTACCGATTTTCTACCCAAGACAGAACCCTAGCCAAACCCTAACATTTCGGTACAACCGAGACTTCATCGGTGCAACCGAGTTTCGGTCACCAACTTTCTAGTGACCCGGTTTATAAAATCGGAATTTCCGAGTTTTATGGATCGGTGCCACCGAGTTTCGAAACTGCCCTCGGCCACTCGTTTCGATACCACCGAGATTCCTATATCGGTCTCACCGAGATTTCGAAAGTAGTCACATTTTGAACAGATCAGTACAACCGAGTTTTGCTTCGGTTTCACCGAGATGGTCAATAATGTTGTAACGGTTGGATTTTTGGAGATGCCTATATATACCCCTCCACCACATCCCACTCGCAAGAGAAGCACTCAGAACAGTTCCACACTTCCCATATCCAAATTTCTGAGAGAGAACCACCTACCCTTGTGTTGAGATCAAGATCATCCACTCCAACCATATGGATCTTGTTTTCTAGCATCCCCAAGTTGCTTTCCACCCGATCAATCTCTTCTACCAAGCCAAATCTATGAGAGAGTGATTGAGTGTTGAGGAGTCTATCATCTTGAAGCACAAGAGCAAGGAGTTCATCATCATTACCTTTTGGAGGGTGGTGCCTCTTAGATTGGTTAGGTGTTGCTTGGGAGCCTCCTACTTCGTGTTGTGGAGTTGAACCAAGAAGTTTGTACGGGTAATGAGATTGCCTACTTCGTGAAGATCTACCCATAGTGAGGCTAGTCCTTCGTGGACGGAAGCCGTTATGGAATAGTCAAGGTTGCTACTTCGTGGACCCTTATGGGTGGAGCCCTCCGTGGACTCTCGCGACCGCTACCCTCTGTGGGTTGAAGACTCCATAAACGTGGATGTACGATAGCGCCACCTATCAGAACCACGGGAAAAATCCTTGCGTCTCCAAAATGTGTTTGATCTTCCTATCTCTACTCTCTCTTACATGTGCTTGTCTTACTTTCCGCTGCCATACTTGTTTACTAGCATGTGTAGGGTGCATTAGACTTGTTATAATTGCTAAAACTGCCCACCAATTAACTTGGGAAAATGTTAGGTTTTAATTCTTGCTAGTAGTCTATTCACCCCCCGCTCTAGACGTCTCTTCTATCGGTCCCTTTAAAGAGTTAAGGGATATTCCTAGCAGCTTGGTATTTGGTGATGGGGAAAATATGGACTCTCTGACACTGCCAGTGGTGATTATAAAGCATCAGATACTTTGTGTGGAACCCCATGATGAAGACCCAATTCATCCATTTGGTAATCCTCATCCCATTCCATTACAGGTTAATTATCACCCAAATTAGCACAATCACTTCCTGGGCCCACTACATCACCATGAGCATGAGGGAGCTCATGCACAACAGCAACAAGAACCGGATCTCAACCTGCAGCACTAGTGCAGAAAAGCCTAGTGCCGACGTTCTAAAAACGGCCTTGTTGGCATAGACACCCGACGCCACTAATATGGCGCCATTGTTAACAAAATACAGATGACGTTCCTGCCGCCACGCCATAGGTATTTCACATATTGGTGGCATGGCACTATTCCTCACGCCACCACTATTTAAAATAGCAATGGCGTTGACATTTATACTCGTCAGTATTATTAAATACTAGTAGTGACGTGAGCAAAACCAACCAACGCCACCACTATGTATTTATGGATTTAAAAAAATAGTTATACAATTTATTCATGCATCCAAATATGTATACATTGATCCATATATTCATATATATATATATATATATATATATATATCAGTTATATAATTCATACATTCATCCATATAGTGTACACACACTACCGGAGAACGAAGGAAGGAAGATGATTTTGTTTTAAGGTAGTGTACACACATCTACACTTATATGAACATCAACATGGCAATGAGCAGAACTACATGGTGTACACACACTGCCGAAGAACGAAGGAAGGAGAGGAGCTCACCATGGCAATTTTGTAGCAGATGTCGTGCACATCCGCCATCGGAGAGGAGCCGCTAGGGACACCAAAGCCACATCGACGACGAAGGCGATGCCGTGCCCGAAATCCTAGCTGCATGGAGGGGTTGGGCACGAGCACTAAAGGCCGTGTGCGGTGGATCTGGCAGGAGGGAAGGACACATCAAGGAAGGCAAGGTCCGCGCCGAGCTGCGGGGCGGCCATAGCCGTCGAGGCTCATCGAAATCGGCCGGCGTTTGTGGCTGCAACGAGGGGTTGCGGGAGAGATTTTCGGCATTCTGGGATCGGGGGTATCCAGACCTGCTTACCTGTGGCCCAGCGCGTGGCCCACCTCGACGGCCCGGTACGGCCTGGCAGCAAACTCCCCAAGACAAGACCCTCACGAGGGCCCCAGCCTCGCGAGAGGAACAACGCCAAGACCTCAAGGGGAGTGGCCTCCCCAGGCTGCCTCCCGAGGAGCGGAGATTCCTATGCAGGTACCCGGCCTCATGAGGCTGGGATGACGTGAGCCATGACGACCGAGGCCAGGCGGGCGCCAGCGAGCGCAGAGGGGACAGTTTCTCCTTTGGTGCTAAGGAGGCAAGGACGTACGCGGGTTCCCAAGGAATCCCCCAAAGGTTTCCATTCCAGTGCAACGAGACCAAGACCACGAGCTCGGCAGGACGGATGTCATCGCCGAGCCCACCTCTACGTCATGCCCAGAAGCTTTGCAGGCGAAGACCACCTTTAGTCAGGATAAGATGTACCTCTTGCCCCCTTTCAAAAGTGGCCGCTGTGGGATTCCTTCTCGCCTGTGCGGTAAGGGAAGAGGACCAAGGCCACTATAAATAGGGACTAGGCTCCACCGTAGAAGGGATGGATCAATCCATCCTCACCCCAGAGCCCTCGCGAGGTCGCTCAACCACTGTACTAGTTCATCCCTAAACCTCCTCGTGAGGCCAATCCACCAAAAGCAGGAGTAGGGTTTTACACCGCATGGTGGCCCGAACCTGCGTAAATACTTATGTTCATCTTCTCGTTTGCTCGCGTGTATTCGGCGAGGCTTGGCTATGGAGTGGAGAGCTTGAGGCTAGAGTTGGTGGAGATCTTCGCACACGCCCTAGAGTTTGAACCTTCTTGGGTCCGCGGAGCCCCGATTCCGACAGAGATGGAGAGGAACGCGATGTGAGATAGAGAGAACGAGGGGAAGGGGAGGAGAGAGGGCCGACCGACGGTGAGCTAGGAGAGGAATATGATGTGAGTAGCGATTGAGGTGGCGGCGGTGATTTTGGGGATTGGGGACAGAGAGGTCGATCGAGAGAGAGATGAGAGCGAACGAGAGAGAAGATAAATATGTGCTTTGCCGGCAGGGTTGGGCCTCGTGGCAATTTCGGCCTTTTTCGTCTACAAATTTATTATTACTACTAAAAAAAGTTATAATTTTATTGGTGGCGTGGACAGAAATTACATGGATTTTATTATTAGTGGCCTGGTACTATTCACTCACGCCACCAGTAACTGGTTAAAAAAATTCAAAATTTAAAACAGATCAGTCTGATTACTGGTGGCATGGCACTATTCACTCATGACACCACTACTTATATTATCAATGGCGTGGCATATTTTCACACGCCACTAATAACTTGCGCTGGGCCAAACTTTTGGATCTCAATTACCGGTGGCGTGGGTTTTAGGTGGCACGCCAGCAGTAACCTATTACTGGTGACGTACCAATTTAGCCGACACCAGCACTATTTGAAAAAAATAGTGCCGGCGTTGCGTGAAAATGGTGCGCCACCAACAAGAGTTGTGGCTAGCCATTTCTCTACTAGTGAGTTAGCACTCCTTGATAACAATGCACAGATGGATGAGGGAGTTGACCAAGATGATGAAGAGATCCAGATTTGCCAGGGTGGGGCAATTGGGCCATGCCACAGGATAAACCTAACATTGACTTGGAGCTACAGCCTGGGGAATTTATGGAGCTTAATGATCTGATGGAGCCTATGGAAGATAATCTGCAGCTTCCAGAAGGCAATGAGGCAAATAGCAAGATTACTCTATCATTGGGACAACCTGAAAACAGTGGGAACTCTGCAACATCAGCTAATGGGCCTTTGGCGCCAATGCTACTATATTTGAATTTGATTAATGGGTCAAAAGAACAGGCCCAACAACCATAGTTGGTGCATCAGGTGGAAATGGGCCATGTTGGACTCAGACAGCCCATTTATGATCTCAGCTTAGAAGCAATCCCACAACACCCTGTTGCTGTTACAACCGATAGAATGGAAGATCCAATGCAATTTGAGTTAATGGCAAATTCTTATAGTACTCAACATAGAACCAATCCTGCAACCCCTGCTGAACCTATTCCACACACAGTACAAACTCAAGTATCTCCCATAGCTGCTATGATAGATGAGATCTTGCCAGATCAGAACAAAGAGCTAGAGACAAGAAAATCCCAAGTGTCACATATAGCTGCTAAGACATATGAGATCATGGATTCTCAAAACAAAGAGACCGAGAAAGTTTTACCTTCAGGAATTGGTGATTATAAAGACACAGTAACAGGTGCTCACTCATCATCAGATATGATCCCACCTAGTTTTCCCATTCCTGCTTTTCTTAATGAACAACAAAACATTACTATAGGACTTTCCCTTCTCAACAATCAAGTAACAAACTCTGCACTCCAAGTAGCTGAAGCAACATGACATGAAAAAATTCCTTGGACCTGAAGGGGCTAGGATCTGCAAGAAGCACTTTGCTGCCACAAAGGATAGTAAAGATATTATACAAGTACCGCATGATTGGGTCAATTTTCTCTTAGTTACTTTACTTTCTCCATATAAATTTGACTGGGCTAGAAAGTTCCTTTCCTCAAATGTATGGGAGATTATTGCACAAGAATAAGCTGGCTCTGATACTCTACCTTTTGTTATCCCTACTGAGTGCCCTGTTTCAAATTCACTGCTGCTGCTCCATGAACAGAACTCTCAGGATGAAGAGGTTACATCTCCTCAGGCAACTACTTCTAGAGATTAAATCATTGCCTCATCCACTTCTGCTATGCACAACTCCAGGAAGAGGAAGGATAAAGCTCCTCTTCTGGAGACTGAGGTAAGAAGGAGCTGCAGATTACAAAAACTGTCCAGAGGTTTTAAAAAGAACATTTGTGTGGATAGAAATTGCTTGACTTGCCATGCTCTTCCTCCACCAATACCTGCAAGACTAGTTAAAAACCTTAACACTACTTTTTGCAAGGTTTCTGCCAAGGACACAACTGAAGAAGTGTTGGCCAGGAAGGTTAAGAAGTGCAAACCCATCATTGGAACAAAAGAAGGCAACAAGGATAACACTGGAGATAAAGGAAGCTCCAAGAATAGCTAGGAGGAATAAACTAGTTGCGGCAAGATAGTTCTAGTATTTGGTCCTATAATAACGGTAGCTTTTCCAGACCCTATGTTACATTTTGGTGATATGAGATGTAAGGAACCAGTACTATCTACCTTTTGAATTGCTCAATTTAATTGTAAGACTCTCAGGATGCATGTTGTCTCTGATGTTAGTATTAATAAGTTGTTGGGTTGCATGTTTTCACATGATTCTGTAGTTGAGGGCAGTGAAAGATACCCTATTGAAGATCATCAGTATAACGCTGGCTAGAGAATGGTCTATTTTAAATTGGAATATAGAGGGATTAATGATCCTAGAAAGTGGACCGCTAACAGAAATAAAATTGAGGAATCACAGTGTGCTATTCTTTGTCTGCAAGAAACTAAAAGAGAAATATTTGACAGTTCATACATCAAGAACTTCTATCCTAGAAATTGCACCAAATTTGAATATCTGCCATCCAATGGGGCATCTGGAGGTTTACTGGTTGCATGGAATGAACAGGTCTTCAAAGGACAACTTTTCCTTATCAATGATTACTCTGTGTCTGTCACTTGCACCTCCAATCACAATGGGGAATCATGGGTGCTCTCTAATATTTATGGTCCATGTCTACAAAATGATAGACAATGCTTCCTCACATGGTTTAAAGATTTTCAAATGCCAGATGAGACCAATTGGTTAGTGCTTGGTGACTTTAACTACATCATATATCCACATAACAGAAACATAGGAGGTAACATCACTGATATGCTGGCATTTAATGAAGCTATCAACAATCTAACTCTAATTGAAATCCCACTGAAGAGTAGAAAATTCACATGGAGCAATTTGCAGGAAGCACCTCTCCTAAACAAATTGGACTGGTGCTTTACTTCTGAAAACTGGACCCTAGATTATCCAGCCACTTATGCACTACCTCTAGCTAAAACCACATCTGATCATGTGCCCATTATGACCAAGATTGGCACAACAACCCCCAAAGTCCCACATCTTAAGGTTTGAGAATTATGGGCTAGAGCACGGTGAATTTAAAGAGGTGATCAAGAGAATATGGACTCAACAAGTAACAGAAACAGATAGTGCAAAGATCATAGCAACCAAATTTCAAAGGTTGAGGAAGGGTCTCAAAGTGTGGGCAAGAAACCTATCAGACGTGAAGAAAATCAATGACAACACAAACTACATGATTCTCTGATATGATACCATTGAAGAGGCCAGACCTTTAACAGATATATAAGCAACTGGTAGACAGATTCTGAAAGATCATCTAAAGAAAATCCTGAACCAGCAAAGAATTTATTGGAAACAAAGGGCCACCATCAGACAAACAAAAGTGGGAGAGGCTAATACCAAAATTTTCCAAGCCAAAGCAACTATTAAGTATATGAACAATTGCATTGCTATGCTAAGAGATAAAGTTGGATTTGAACATCATAACCATCAAACAAAAGCCGCTCTTTTATATAGAGCCTTCATGGAAAGAATGGGCACCTCCTCCACCACTCAAAATCCACTGATACTGCAACAAATTCTTCTGCAACATAATGATTTATCAGAACTTGAAGCTCCTTTTACTAAACAAGAAATTGATAATATGATAAAGAACATGCCAGCTGACAAAGCACCAGGACTAGATGGTTTCAATGCAGCCTTCTTGAAAAACTGCTGGGATATTATTGCTCAGGATTGTTACCAACTGATAGATAACTTCCATAGTGGGACTGTTAACGTGCAGAGTATCAACTATTCCTTCATCACATTGATTCCTAAGAATGAAGCTGCAAGTACTCCTGCTGAGTTCAGGCCTATATCTCTGCTCAACTGCACCCTCAAGATTATTACCAAACTCTTAGCCAACAGACTCCAAAAGGTCATCCTCAAACTGGTGCATAGAAAGCAATATAGTTTTCTCAACAATAGATGCATACAGGATTTCCTGGCCTGGTCTTATGAGTACATACACCAATGCCATTTAGCCAAGAAGGAAATCATACTGCTAAAACTAGACTTTGAGAAAGCATTTGATATGCTCAACCACAATACCATAATTGAGATTCTTCAAGCCAAAGTATTTGGTTTCAGATGGATTAACTGTATTAAGATGATTTATGGAACTGGCTTCTCCTCTGTCCTTCTTAATGGGGTCCTAGGGAAACAATTTCTTTGTAAAAAGGAGTCAGACAAGGAGACTCTCTATCACCTTTCATTTTTGTCCTGGCTGCAGACCTTCTCCAATCCATGTCCAATGAAGCTATGAATCACTCACTGATTGAATCACCACTGATACATCCATCTTGCCCTTATTATCCTATAATTCAATATGCAGATGACACTATTCTGGTGACACGTGCTGATTCTAGACAACTGATCCACATTAAGAATCTCCTCCTACACTTTGAGTGCTAGACATGACTTAAAGTCAATTACTCCAAGTCTACAATGATATCAATCAACACTCCTGTAGATAAAATGAATGCTCTGTCAACCCTCCTAGGATGCAAGATTGGATCTTTGCCCCATACATATCTTGTACTGCCTCTCAACATATCAAAACCCAGAATGGAGGATTTTGTTCCTTTGATGAAAATAATTGAACAAAGACTACTCAACTATTCCACTCTGCTCTCCACTGGTGATAAACTGACACTGATCAAATCCGTCTTCTCTAGTATGCCTATCTTCTTAATCTGCACCCTTTTGCTGCCTAAGACTGTGGTTAAGTAGCTGAATATCTATCTCAGACAATGCTTCTGGTGAAAATATGGATCACAAGAAACATTAGCAACACTTATTTCTTGGGATAAGGTTTGTAAACCTAAGGAGCATGATGGACTAGGAATTCTTGACATCCACACCCATAATAAAGCACTTCTGATGAAATTCTTGCACAAATTCTTTAACAAGGAGGATACACCATGGGTGCAAATCATATGGGAAACTTACTATAAGGAATCACCTCCAGGAACTAGAATGATTGGTTCCTTTTGGTGGAAAAGTATTCTTAATCTTCTGAACAGCTACAAAGAAATGACCATTAGCAAAGTGGGTAAAGGAGACACCATCTTGTTCTGGAAAGACAAATGGAATGGAGATCCTCTCAAACTTCAGCACCGTAAACTTTTTTCATTATCCACTGATGCAAACATCACTCTGTCTGCAATCAGTGAAAATTCTGAGTTAATCCAACACTTCCATAGACCTCTATCACAACAAGCTTATCAACAATTCAACCAGATTCAGGATATTTTGCAAAATCAGAACATAACAAAGGCAAATGACATTTGGACATACTCGTGGTAGGCCAAACAGTTCTCCTCCATGAAGATGTATAAATCCCTCCTGGGAGATGAAATGTCTCCAATGTATCTACAATTTTTTATTATTCCATGCTGTTATATTATCATTCTTGGATGTTTTACAATCATTTTATAGCAACTTTATATCATTTTTTGGGACTAACCTATTGACATAGTGCCAAGTGCCAGTTGCTATTTTTTTCTTGTGTTTTACTTCGCAGAATATCAGTACCAAAAGGAGTCCAATCGCGATGAAACTTTGTGGAGATTTTTTTTGGATCAGAAGGAAGCCAGTGGGCCAAAGAAGTAAACAGGAGGGAGCCGAGTCCGCCCACAATACACCAGGGCGCGCCAGAGGCCCCGGGCGTGCCCTGGTGGGTTGTGGCCGCCTCGGGAACCTTCACCACCGCCTCTGAGCTCTATAAATACATACCCAAATATTCCAGAAACCCTAGAGGAGTCGACGAAAAATACTTCCAGCCTCCGCAAGTTCCAGAACCGCGAGATCCAATCTAACACCATCACGGAGGGGTTCATCATCCTCATTGGTGCCTCTCCGATGATGCGTTAGTAGTCCACCATAGACCTACGGGTCCGTAGGAAGTAGCTAGATATCTTTTTCTCTCTCTTTTGATTCTCAATACAATAGTCTCTTGGAGATCTATTTGATGTAATGACTTTTTGCCGTGTGTTTGTTGGGATCCGATGAAATTTGAGTTAATGATCAGTTTCTATCCATGAATATTATTTGAGTCTTCTTTGATCTCTTATATGCATGATTACTTATAGCCTCGTATTTCTTCTTCGAATCTTTGGTTTAGTTAGGCCAACTAGATCGATTTTTCTTGCCATGGGAAGAGGTGCTTTGTGATGGGTTCGATCTTGCGGTGTCCTCTCCCAGTGACAGAAGGGGCAGCGAGGCACGCATGTATCGTTGCTATTAAGTATAACAAGATGGGGTCTATTCCTACATGAATAGATCTTGTCTACATCATGTCACCGTTCTTATTGCATTACTCCGTTTTTCCATGAACTTAATATACTAGATGCATGCTGGATAGCGGTCGATGTGTGGAGTAATAGTAGTAGATGTAGAATCAATTCGGTCTACTAATCTTGGACGTGATGCCTATATAATGATCATTGCCTTGGATATCGTCATGATTATTTGATCTTCTATCAATTGCCCAACAATAATTTTTTCACCCACCGTGTGCTATAGTCATGAGAGAAGCCACTAGTGAAACCTACAACCCCCGGGTCTACTTTTCCAACATATTGCTTTCCGATCTATCTTTTTGCCGCTTTTGTTTTCAGATCTACTATTCCAAAAACCCAAAAATACCTTGTTGCACTTTTTATTTGCCTCTTTTATTTTGTGTTCTTGCGAGATCTATTTATCGAATCTACAATCTAATCTATCTTTTACCATGGAGAGATTGGCAACATCACTTTCGCGTCGGGTTGCAAGTATTTGTTATTTGTGTGCATGTACCATTTACATAGTGTTGCGTGGTCCTCCTACTGGTTCGATACCTTGGTTTCATAATTGAGGGAAATACTTACCGTCGTTGTGCTGCATCATCCCTTCCTCTTTGGGGAAACACCGACGCAGTCTCAAGCCACGTCAGGAGACAACAAGGACCACTCCATCTTAAAATATCTATGGAAAACCTCAGGAAGATTGAGACATAAAATCTTTTGCTAGCTCATGCTTCATGATAGACTTAATGTCAGAAACTTATTGCATAGAAAATCTATGTACTTGGAGAACTACAACTATGCTTTATGTCCTGACCATACAGAAGAAACTCTTACACATATCTTTTGGGACTGTCCATTTGCACGACAATGCTGGGACCATCTTGCACCAAGCAAACAAAGAGGCACATCAGCTTTTGATGAAATTCTTCTCACATTACAGCACCAACCATCGTACATTGCAATGGACATTGTTATTATGGGTTGCTGGAGCATTTGGTCAGTTAGAATTGACAAGATCTTTAGAGCGGCAACACCACATGTAGACACCTGGTTATATCATGTGAAGGAAGGACTTTGGGTAGTACAGTTGAGGGCAAAACAAAGCAAAGCTCGGCTCATCAATCTTTGGATAGAATAGTATCTGTAATTTAATTATGTCCCAATTTCCTAGAATAGGAGTAGGCTGATTTATTTGCGTTTTATGGTACTTTGTATGATACTTTTAATTAATGAAATACAATTGTTCTACGGTTTAAGCTAAAAAAGATATTGGCTCTGATGTGTTGTATCATAGAGTAGTATCATATTGTCGTTTCATTTATTTGTTTATAGAACTCCAATACAAAGTTGTGCATAGGATCTATTTCTTATTAGATTTCCTCACTTGGCGCACTATGATACAATATCATAATACGATACACCTTTGTTCCTTTTACTTTGCATATTAGTTTTTTATTAAGTCAAAATTTGTAACTTTTGATCAAATTTATATTTAAAATATCAACACTTACAATACCAAATAAATGTATTATAAAAATTCATTCATGACTGATATAATGTTATTGATTTGATATCATGAATGTTGATATTTTATTTATAAACTTAATCAAACTTCCAAAGGTTTGACTTAAGAGAAAACTATTACACAAACTAAGACTACTCGACTGGTCACAATGAAAGTATCATAGGTAGTATCATGCATGCCAACTAGGCATATTTGTTGAGGTGGCACACAGTTTAATGAGGAAAGAGAGAATTGAGTATCATGATATGATATTGTATCATATTAAATGATGTGCTAGTATGTGTCATATATGACAATAAATGAGGTCACTATAATACCAAGTTATGATACTATGCAGTGTGGAGATAGTATCATATACACTAGTATCATATGCATGATACTAGTATATGATACTTCCCATTGTGACCAGGCTCCTAGTGGAACTAACATGGGTAGAAGATGCGTGCCACATAAGCAAAATAAGATGATATGACAAGTAATTAAAGAAGAGATGGACGAATGGAGTAAAACATAGGGAGTAGTATGTTACCATCACATAATGCTTTTCAATGAGAAATGACTCTGCAAAGTAAGAAATTAAGGTCTCTATTTTATTACACATATGAACAACCCACTATGAAATTAGGAAAATATACTAGTAATATATGCATGTTACTAGCTAGTCTAAGTTACTCACCCGTATGAGAGCCTAAAAAGAAACGAGGGAGTGCTAGAATGTTCTGTCACATCCTTAACCACAGTGCCACATCATGTTTTAGCTTAGGTGACAATGCATGATACTCTTTTGGTACTTGCACCGTGAGATGCCTAAGGGCATGCCCAATGTTCATTTCTTAAGTTGGACTTAATGTGGGTGCCATCATAGTTGCTATAACCTACTTTTTTTCAATGCATAATATCTCCATCTGTCTTAAGTTGGAGCCGACATGTGAGTATTGTCACCGGTAGCTTTAACCCCAAAAATCATACAAAAGAAGAGATAATAGTATTTTATTCTTTATGACTTGGTCTTAGCAGTGTGACATGGTCTTATGATTTTGTTGATAGTATGGGATCTATGCACACGATTAGGTGCACAGATTACACTTGATCTAAGGTGGCAGAGTAAATGTAGAAGAAAAAGAAATGGAGAAGTGAAAATGATGACTAACTAGTCGAATGTGGTTTTTCCTTGTTTTTCCCACATCTATACTATATACTGGTTTTATTTAAACAAAATGGATGTGTGCATCGCAATGATCCACGATGGTAATCGACATTCAAGTAACCCTAGATACCCCCGGTGCCTATATAAACCGTGGGGTTTAGCCTGTAGAGGACAACCATACACAACATCATAACCCCTAGGGTTTAGTCCACAAATCCATGATCTCGAGGTACATCAACTATGTAATCTCTACAATATCAATACAACAAGAGCAGGACATAGGGTTTCACCTCCATCAAGAGGGCCCAAACCTGGGTAAAAGCCTCGTGTTCTTCGTCTCCTGTTACCGTATGTACGATCTCACAGCTCAGGCCCCCCTACCCGAGATCTGCCAGTTTTGACACTGACATTGGTGCTTTCATTGAGAGCCTGCTGTGCGATCATGACGACTGATGGCTTCCCCAATCGATGATTCGAACCCCTTTGAGGCCTTCATCGTCCCAACAACCTTCTTTGACGGGTCACCCGAGAGGACGACGAACCCTGAGACACTCTCCCCCGCATGGGTGGTAAGATGCGATCAGGAAACTCGCCTAGGGCATCTCGCCCCTTCAAACTGTTCGGCCAATGGCTCCCCCTCCGAAGAAACCTCAGATCCAAACTCCCTGTCGAGGAACGAACATGTGATTAATCGGATAAGGAGCAGGCATGCCTTGGACTTTGGGCTAAAACCCGCACAACCTCCTTACAACAAACACAGGGTCACGTGGAGTCCCCTTCGACCGGGTTGGAAAATTAATCCCACCCACCCCCCCCCACATCGGATACTGCCCCGACAATTCAGGACCTATAGATGTCTGGGACCTGATCTACATAAAACAACAAGTTGGGGAGACCGTCTGGCAATTCTGGTCCAGATTATATCTATCAAAAAGAAAATAACCAGTTGCCAAGACTCTGAACTACTCACCGCCTTCCGCCATAACTGTGGCGATGCAGGGGTGCTAAATACCCTCACCCGGCGCCGGGTTCAGACGTTCGCCGAACTCTCCAACTTAGTAACAAAATTCTATGTCATGGAGGATGCTTGGATATTGAGCGACCCACCAGACCCGATGAACGTGTATCCCACAATTTAGCCCAGCAACAGACTACTTCTAGGCACCCTGCCTTAATCGCACCACCGCCAAAGAAGAACAAAATGGGGACGCAAAGCACCCTCGACAGACTGCTGGATAGACCATGCCACATACATGCAACACCACACAACCCCAACCCAACTCAGAGCCTTCACACTTGCTGGGTCGTGAGACGGGTAGCCAAACATGGAGAATCTCTCCTCATAGGTAATGGCACTAGAAGCCACCCAACAAACAACTCGGACAAAGGCGAAGTAGTGATGATCTATCAAACATACAGATCGGACAACAACGGGCTCTACAAGAATTAGGCCCGCCTAAGGTTGAAGCACCATCGGCCGCATGACTAGACATGCCGATCACTGTTGAACAAGCCGATCTGCCGACAGACGACCTAAGCCGATGCCCAACCGCCTTGGTTTTGGATCCGATAATAGATGGATACATAAATTTTTGATGGACGGTGGTAGCACCCTAAACCTCATCTACGAGGGCACGCTCAAGAAAATGGAATTAGATACAACTCGCATTAGACAAAGCTCCACCACGTTCCGAGGAATTATCCCCGGTAAAGAAGCACGCTGCATGGGTGAAGTCACCCTTGATGTGGTCTTCGGCACTCCCGAGAACTATCGTTCTGAGGTGTTGACATTCCATGTCGTACCTTTCCGAAGTGGCTATCACGTCCTCCTCGGTCAGGAAGCGTTTGCAAAATTTCACACCGTACCTCACTATGGCTACATGAAGCTTAAGATGCCAGGTCCTAATGGAGTAATCGCCGTCGTTAGCAACCCGGACATGGCACTTAGGGCTGAAAATAAGACGGCCTCCCTGTCGCTAGAATCTTTGGCCGAGGCCTTGGCAGCCGAAGAGTTAACAAAACTTCGGGCCACAGTCGACAGAGACGATGTCATCCTGGACAAACGCTCCAAATCAACCTCATTCAAGCCAACAGACAAGATTGTAAAGTTTCAAGTACACCCGACTGATCCAAACAAAACAGTGTCCATCGGTGCGAAGCTTGATTAGGAAATCGACGAGGCGCTCAGAAACTTCCTTCGGGAAAATTGGGATATCTTTGCGTGGCACCCCTCAGATATGCCAGGAATCCCAACCAACCTAGCCGAGCATAGCTTGAACCTCATAAAAGGATTCAAACCAGTCAAGCAGGCACTACAACGATTCTCTGAACCCAAGCGACAGGCCATGGGCGAGGAACTAGCCAAACTATTGGAAGTCGGGTTCATCCGAGATATTAAACACCCCGATTGGTTGGCTAATTTGGTAATGGTACCAAAGAAGGATAAGTCTTGGTGGCTATGCGTCGATTTTAAAGATGTCAATAAGCCTGCCCCAAGGACCCTTTCCCGCTGCCATGCATAGACCAGATCATCGATGCAACTGGAGGACAAGATTCCCTCTGCTTCCTGGACGCATAATCGGGGTATCACTAGATAAAAATGAAAGAATCTGATGAAGAAGCTACCACATTCATCACTCCCTACCGGCCGTTCTACTTCAACACAATGCCCTTTGTGTTAAAAAATGTAGGCGCCACATATCAACGCATGATCCAAACATGCCTGAAGGATCACATCGGCAAAACGGCCAAAGCTTATGTAGACGACGTGGTTGTTAAAAAAATACGTCCGACAGTTGGCAAAGGGCCTCCGTGATATCTTCGCTAGTCTCTGGGTCTATCATATTAATCTTAACCCGGAGAAGTGCATTTTCGGAGTACCAGCAGGAAAGCTGCTCGAATTCATCGTTTCACATAGAGGAATCGAGGCCAATCCGGCAAAAATCCGAGCTTTGTCTGCATTGGCAATACCCACCAAACTTAAGCACGTCCAAAAACTGGCTGGCTGCATAGCCGCCCTCAGCCGATTTATATCTCGGCTAGGAGAAAAGGCACTGCCATTATATAAGCTCTTGAAGCAAACAAAGAATTTCACATGGACAGGCGAGGCCGGCGAAGCCCTCGAAGACATAAAAAAACTCCTCGCCACCAACCCTATTCTCGCAACACCCGGACTCGATGAGCTAATGCTGCTATACATATCGGCAACGAATCAGGTTGTCAGCGTGACCCTAGTGGTCAAACGCGATGCCGAGGGCCATAAGTTCCAGGTGAAAAAACCGGTGTACTACGTCTGAGAGGCATTAACTCCATGCTAGACCAGGTACCCCCATTACCAGAAGATTTCCTACGCAGTCTTTATGGCATCTCAGAAGCTGTGATAGTACTTTCAAGAGTGCTCCATTACCATAGTATCCAAAGTACCTTTAGGGGACATAATCAATAACAGAGATGCCACTGGGTGCATCGCCAAATGGGCAATAGAGCTCCTCCCCTTCGAGATCGTCTTCCGCCCACGGCGAGCCATTAAATCCCAGGTATTGGCGGACTTTGTAGCCGAATGGACGGAAGCCAAACTCCCTCAAGAGTACAACACATACTCCCATTGGACTATGTGTTTTGACGGCTCCAAAATGCTGGCAGGACTGGGAGCCGGGGTCGTACTGACCTCGCCCATCGGCGATAATATACGGTATGTCTTGCAAATCATGTATCCCGATTCTAACAACGCAGCCGAATTCGAGGCCTTGTTGCACGGACTTCGGATAGCAACATCAATGGGCATCCAATGCCTCGAGGTCCGAGGCGACTCTAACCTCGCCATCTCCCAAGTGAATGGGAAATTCGACGCAAAGGACCCGAAGATGACTGCATACCGCAATGTCGTTTTATCAATCTCAGCACACTTCGAGGGGCTGGAATTCCATCACATCCCATGGGATAGTAAGCAAGCCGTTGGCACACTCGCAAGACTGGGCGCAAAACGCGACCCTGTTCCAGATAACACGTTTCTCGAATGGCTGTTCAAGTCGTCCATAGTCTGGCAGGGCGGAAACAACGTTGCGGATACCCAGATCACCAGAAGGGCTAGCCCTTCAAGTGCCGACGATGACAACAGAATAATAGGAGGATCATCCCCTGAGGAAACCACCTCGGTTCATGAGATCATGGCAGTCATTGCACCATTGACCGAGACATTTCTCAAATACTTGCTTCATAAGGAGCTGTCCGACGACCATACCGAAGCACGAAGGATTGTATGCTGGTCTAAAGCATATCGGGTTCATGAGGGTGAGCTCTATAAACGCAGCATCACAGGCATCTTCCAAAGATGTATATCCGAGGAAGACGGACGCAAGCTTCTCGCCGAAGTACACTCCGGCATTGCAGGTCACCATGCAGCAGCCCGCTCCATAGTGAGCAAGGCTTTTCAAGAAGGGTTCTATTAACCTACCACCAAGGATGATGCTAAAACTCTAGTCGAACGCTGCCAGGGCTGTCTGGTTTTTGCAAACCAAAGTCATATGCCAGCAACAACACTCCAGATGATTCTGATCACCTGACCTTTTGCGGTTTGGGGGCTCGATATGGTTGCCCCCCTCAAGGGAGCTCTCACCAAAAGAAGTATTTGCTTGTCATTGTACACAAGTTCACCAAATGGATCGAGGCTAAACCGGTCCCAACTGTCAAAGCTGCCCACGTTATTGATTTTATTTCCGGTGTGGTGCACAGATATGGCATCCCCCATAGCATAATAACGGACAACGACTCTAATTTCATGTCCAAGGAAGTACAAGCGTGGTGTGAGAAATTGGGCATTAAGCTCGATTACGCATATGTGTATCACCCTCAAACTAATGGACATGTAGAACGTGCCAACGACCTTGTCTTAAGTGGCATCAAGCCACACCTAGTTTGTTTCTTGAAGGAATTTGATTGCAAGTGGGTGGAGGAGCCTGACTCCTGTTATGGGGATTGCATACTATGCCTAATCGGTGCATAGGTTATACACCCTTCTTTATGGTGTACGGTGGCGAGGCCGTTTTACCTTGTGACATCATTCACGATGCGCCAAGGGTATGTATGTACGAGGAAAAGGAAGCCGAGCTAGATAGGTAGGACGACCTCCATGCCCTGGAGGAAGAATGAAATGTGGCCTGAGCATGCTCCACCATTTATCAACAACAGGCGAGACGCTACCAGAGCAGGGAAGTTTGGACAAAGGTGTTCAACAAAGGCGACTTGGCATGAGATTTAACACCGAGAAGTAGAAACATGAACTTCACCCACAATGGGATGGGCCATTCATCATTGACCGAGTACTCACTGGAGGGGCGTATCGTATCCGCGACCCCGCCGACAACAGATTGGAGCTAAGCCCGTGGAATGCTTCCCTGCTATGGTGTTTTTATGGTTAAACACACCCAACATTACACCACCTCTTCCAGGTTAGTTTTAGCATTTTTGCAGCCTTAGGCTATCGTAATTTCTTTTTTTACATGTTCGATCGATCCGAAGTGCTTCACAACCTTCGGACACATATCGCCTGTGCGACATGTACCTTACCCACGCCCCCCATGGCCATTTATATTCAAGATCTTGTTTAAACTCCATGTTATCTTCCCATTCTTTGGCCTTACATATGCACCAACTTGAATTAAGTTTTGGCCAAGCTGGGTTGCCGGGCTCCTGTGCTTACCCCCTACATTCCTGATTGTTCAGCTAGAGGGTAAAGGGAGCACCTCTGTGATTGTTGCTATCGGGTTAACCGATTAGGCACCTCAGTCGGGTGAAGTCGAAAGCTAGCAATCTTAAGAACATAGTTGGTCGACTACGGTGGAAGAGTTACAGAAACATAACCGGCGGCTTATCGCTCACCTCGGCATTATACGTGGTGGCTTCACGCCCACCTCGGACTCATATCTCCTGCCCTGATCAGGCTGATTATCGTAATTGTATACGATCACCCGAGAAAGGAACCGATAGCGGAAATATTTTCCATGAAAGCTGTTTCTTATGCCTTGACGTGATATAACATAAGCTCCGTGTCACCTTGTTATTCAAGCCTCATGGACGGATTGCCTAGCTCTCTGAAATATCTGGTTCGATTACTGGAACACTTAGTAAGGAGCACTCCTCGGTCACTGACTAGGGAGAGAGAAGCCGAAGGCTGGCCAACATAGTTTGACATTACAGATGCATTATTAAAGAAAGTGCACATAGATACACATTATTCCTACAGTACAAACTAGTACTTGTCCAGGTCGTCTATGAACGACTTTGGGCTACAATCGTTCTAGGAAAAACGAGCGGCAGGCATTACGCTTTCATACGACAGAGAAGTTGGGATTTCCTCCCCGTTAGGACCGGCTGGGCCCACTTCGGACAGGCTTGTTGTATTTATCTTTGTGTAGTGGGTCTTGACCATGGCCCAAGCTTCTCTGGCTCCCTGCCGACAGGCGGGCATTTTCCACGCCTTTGTGCGACGCCGGGCACCTTCCACGCGCTCGGCCAGCTCAGACAAGCCTTTGGGCACATTATTCTCCTCGGGCCATAGCGCCTTGAAAACGATCTTCATCACCTTCGGAGCTCTTTGATGCTCCTCCGTCGGCGGCAGACGGATGTCCTCGGACAGAGAGTGCGCAACTTCTTTGGGGCGGCCTACAAAATTATTGGTGCATACCCTAGCTTAAGCCTACACGGTTCGAAAATCTGATTTTGTTTCATGTGAAGGAACAGCGTACCGCTTGTAGTCTTGTCGAGCTGTTGGTCCTTCCCCTGGGCCGCGGACAATTGAGCTCGCAGTAGCTCAATTTCTCTGGCCTGACGATCGTACCTTAGCTTTAAGGTGTCCACCTCTCCCCTGCACTGGGCCAGCACACGTTTGTCAGCGTGCCATTGTGACTCGGCATATCGTCGGTCCTCGCGAGCCCGACCCAGGTCTTTTTCTAGCTGACCAATGACTTCTGTTGCTAAGGAATATGAGGAATCAATCACAGGTTAACAGGTCAGTCGTAAGCAAGTAGTATTAAACCAGATGCACTTACCATGCACTTCTCTGGTAAATTCTTTCACTTGCTTCACCTCGGCCTGTGAAGCACTTAGAAGATTCTTTGTTTTAATCAATTCCACAGACAACTTCTCGTTCGTCTCCCGAGTTGACTGCAAAACAACATTATTATTATTCAAGCCTTAATATGGATACATGTATCCACACTTCGGCTTGGGGGCTACTGGCCTCCGTACTAATAAAATTTTGTCTTTACAAATAAATCCACCAATCGGATGCGACATTCGACCGGTGTCTTGGGGGCTACTGCCTAACTGGAAATAAATTTAAGAACACGAAGATACCTGCAAGCCCTTGGCCCAGACGTCTACCGCCACCGTGAAGGTGGAGCGTGCAGTGTCGAGGTAGGCATCCACCGAGCTAAGCGCATTAAATTCTTCACTGGTAAATACGAGGCTCTTTAGAGCAGCTTGGCGGCACTGATGCCTCATCAGACTATTCACCTCGGACTCGGTGGCCGAGCATTCTCCCGAGGAGTTCACTGGGCAAGGCCCCCGGGTGGCATTCCCTGAAACGGATATCGGCTCGACATTGGCCTTCGGGGGTGGATTATTTTCAACTTCGGTTGTCGCTGCTTCGGTAGTCGGTCTGTACATAACCAGATGCTTAGACATCCATTCCTATGTCTTTAACACGGGTTTAGGATAACGAGGATTACCTATCCGAAGAATGAACCTCTTGTCCCGCCCTCAAGGTCGCTCGTTGTTGGGGAGCGATTTTCGTAGCAATAGAAGGACCCCGTAGGGGGACGCATCGCTGCGCGTACGCTTCATGCGTCGAGTCAGGACGCTCGGGTTTCCTCGAGTTGGAGGCCTCTTTTGAGATTTAGTAGGAGGAGGGTTTAACCGAGGAAGAGGGTAGGAGCCCCAACAGGTCTAGAATGATGGCCACTACGGAGCCATCGAGGCTCTCTTGGTAGAACATCCCTCCTTCATATATAGTGGATGTCTCCTCGTTGACGTGGCTTGGACTGCGTCGGTATTTCCCCAAAGAGGAAGGGATGATGCAGCACAGCGACGGTAAGTATTTCCCTCAGTTATGAAACCAAGGTTATCAAACTAGTAGGAGGATCACCACCACCCAATAAGCAGCACCTGCACACAAACAACAAATACTTGCAACCCGACGCGAACGAGAGGTTGTCAATCTCTCTACGGTAATAAGATAGATTAGGTAGTGATAGATAGGAGAGATAGATCTCTCAAGAACACAAATAAAAAGAGTAAATATGCAGCAATATGTTTTTGGGGTTTTGGTTTTGTAGATCTGAAAACAAAGAGTGCAAAAAACGTAGATCGGAAAGCAATATGATAGGAAAAGTAGACCCGGGGGCGTAGGGTTCACTAGTGGCTTCTCTGATGAGTATAGCGCATGGTGGGTGAACAAATTACTGTTGGGTAATTGATAGAAAATCGAATAGTCATGACGATATCCAAGGCGATAATCATTATATAGGCATCACGTCCAAGATAGATAGACCGACTCCTGCCTGCATCTACCTCTATTACTCCACACATCGACCGCTATCCAGCATGCATCTGGTGTATTAAGTTCATGGAAAAACGGAGTAATGCAATAAGAACGATGACATGATGTAGACAAGATCTATTCATGTAGGAATAGATCCCATCTTGTTATCCTTAATAGCAACGATACATGCGTGTCTTTCTGCCCCTTCTGTCACTGGGAAAGAACACCGCAAGATCGAACCCATCACAAAGCACCTCTTACCATAGCAAGAAAAATCGATCTAGTTGGCCTAACTAAACCAAAGATTCGAAGAAGAAATACGAGGCTATAAGTAATCATGCATATAAGAGATCAAAGAAGACTCAAATAATATTCATGGATAGAATCTGATCATGAACTCAAAATTCATCGGATCACACCGCAAAAGTTTACATCAAATAGATCTCCAAGAGACCATTGTATTGAGAATCATAAGAGAGAGAGAGGAAGCCATCTAGCTACTACCTACGGACCCGTAGGTCTATGGTGGACTACTCACGCATCATCGGAGAGGCACCTATGAGGAAGATGAACCCCTCCATGATGGTGTTTAGATTGGATCTCGCGGTTCTGGAACTTGCGGTGGCTCGAATTGTGTTTCGTCGACTCCTCTAGGGTTTTTGGATTTCCACGGATTTTTAGGCACGATAGTCGGTTGAGGGGGTGCCCGAGGTGCTCAGCACCCATCAGGCCGCGCCAGGGGGCCTTTGGCGCGCCCTGGTGGGTGCTGGCCACCCTGGGCCCCCTCTTCTGGTGTCCTTTGGCCCATCTGGTTTCTTCTGGTCGGTAAAAAATCCACAAAAATCCCCGCAGCGTTTCATCTCTGTTTGGTACTGATTTTCTGCGAAGTAAAAAACAAGGAAAAACAGCAACTGGCACTTTGGCACTATGTCAATAGGTTAGTTCCAAAAAATGATATAAAGTTGTAATAAAATGATTGTAAAACATCCAAGAATGATAATATAACAGCATGGAACAAGCAAAAATTATAGATACGTTGGAGACGTATCAGCATCCCCAAGCTTAATTCCTACTCGTCCTCGAGTAGGTAAATGATAAAAAACAGAATTCTTGATGTGGAATGCTGCCTAACATGTTCATCATATTCTTTTCTTCTTTGTATAGCATGGACATTTGGACTTGTAAATGATTCAAAGCAATAGTCTAGTTTTAACATAATGGCTTCAATACTCAAGCATGTCAACAAGCAACCATGTCTTTCAAAATATCAACACTAAAGAAAGTTATCCCTAGCCCATCATGCTCAATCATTGATCCATTAATGAAACACACTCAAATATTAGCTATGCCCAATGCTCAAGTACGATCATAGTGCCCCCTAGTTGGTGCTTGTAAGAGAAGATGGAGACTCAAAGCAAAAATAAAAATTGCATAAAGTAAATAGATAGGCCCTTCGCAGAGGGAAGTAGGGATTTGTAGAGGTGCCAGAGCTCAAAGTTTTAAATTGAGAGAGAATTTTTTTTTTTGGGTGGCATGCTTTTCCCGTCAACGAAAATGACAAAGTAGCTCACATACTTTCCATGCTAGATATATCATAGGCGGTTCCCAAACAGAAAATAAAGTTTATTCCTTTTTCCACCAAACTTTCACTTTCCATGGTGGGCCGTATCCACGGTTGCCTTCCATACCAACACTTTCCAAGGAATTTATTATTTGACAACATAAAGTAAATATTTTTTTTCTTTTTCATTTTGGGAATGCGCATCCCTATTACCGCCGCACTCTCGTGCAATGACAAGTGAATAAACACTCATCTTGAGAATAACACATCTAGCATGGAAAAATATTGGATACTCCCCACCGTTTCATGAGCGGTACGGGCACACAAAAGAGAAAATTTATTTTGAAAATTTAGAGATGGCACATACAAATTTTCTTGGAACGGCATGGAAATACCGCATATAGGTAGGTATGGTGGACTCATAAGGCAAAATTTGGTTTAAGGATTTTGGATGCACAAGTAGTATTTCTACTTAGTAAAAATGAAGGCTAGCAAATAGATTGGGAAGCAACCAAACCAAGAAACGAAAAATCACATAAGTGAGCATTGAACATAACTAACACCGAATAATGCACCACAAGTAGGATGTAACTTCATTGCATAACTATTGACTTTCGTGCATGCATAGGGAATCACAAACCTTAACACCAATATTCCTACTAGGCATAATTACTCACTAACATGACTCACATATTACTATCATCATGTTTCAAAACTATTACAAGGAATCAAGTTTAATTTTTCTAATGATCTTCATGAAAGTTTTTATTATATCCTCCTTGGATATCTATCACTTTGGGACTAGTTTCATATATTGCCATTGCTTTTTGGCAAGTTCAAACAAATTTAAGTCAAGCACAAGAGCATAAAGATTTCATCTCTCAAAAAGGTATAAGTGAAGCATGAGAGGATTTCTTCAAAATTTTACTAACTCTCAAATTAATCTAAGTGAAGCATGAGAGTATTTCTACAAAAGTTTCCAAGCACACCGTGCTCAAAAATATATAAGTGAAGCACTAGAGCAATTCTATATCTCAAAAAGTTTAAGTGAAGCACATAGAGCAATTCTAACAAATCATAGCATGATTTTTGCTTTCTCAAATAGGTGTGTACAGCAAGGATACAAAGGATAAACTAACAAGCAAAGCAAGAAAGATACAAGACGCTCCAAGCAAAACACATGATATGTGACGAATAAAAATATAGCTCCAAGTAAAATACCGATGGTCGTTAGAAGAAAGAGGGGATGCCACTCGGGGGCATCCCCAAGCTTAGTTGCTTGTTACTCTTTGGATATATCTTGGGGGTGCGGTAGCATCCCCAAGCTTAGGATTTTTCTACTCCTTCTTCCTTCATCCATCGTGATCTCACCCAAAACTTGAAAACTTCAATCACACAAAACTCAACAAAATCTTCGTGAGATCCTTTAGTATAAGAAAGCAAATCACTACTTTAGGTACTGTTGTAAACCCATTCAAATTTTATAATTGCATTATACCTACTGTATTTTAACTTTACCATGGCTTTTACCTCTCAATACAAACCATAGATTCATCAAAACAAGCACACAATGCAACAAAAACAGAATCTGTCTCAAACAGAACAGTTTGTAGTAATCTGTACCATAACCATACTTCTGTAACTCTAAAAATTCTGAAAAATTAGGACAACATAAGGAATTTGTATAGAAACACTGTGTTAAAATTTCAGCTTAAGATCACGTTCCAGAAAAAAAATGAAAATTCATATACTGGATGCAAAGTTTCTGTTTCAGATTCAGCATCACTTCTACTCATCCTATGAATCATCCTAACGGTTCTACTTGGCACAAACACTAAATAAACCATAAAAACACAATCATAACAGAGGCATAATTGTGTCAACACTCAAAAACAGAAAGGAAAAAGCAAAAATTTATTTATTCATTGGGTTGCCTCCCAACAAGCGCTATCGTTTTACGCCCTAGCTAGGCATATTGGATAGATTCAAGTATTGTCATCTTTAGTTTTCAAATCTTCAATCACACAACTAGATTTCTTCAAGGATTTATCATGCATGATCTTAACGATAACACTCCTAGGAAGAAAACCAAAAAAATCATTCTTGTAAATAGGATCTCTTATGATTTCAACAAAGTCAGGATGAATACTAATCATTTTAAGATCTCCCTTGTGCCCACTAGGTGTAGCAACTTTGTTCTTAGTAACTTGCATGGTCTTGCCAATTTTCACGGGAGTTTTTTCAATAGATTTGATAGAAGAAAAAGCCGAACCCAAATTACTAAAGATCTCTTCCAACTTATCAATACGGTAAGGACTTTCTTCTACCCTTTCGTTAACCACGGTTTCTTTTGCTTTTAGCAATTTAATGGCATCTCCCGCCTTTGCCCCAATTTTATTACCAAGACTATGCATCCTTTTATCTAGATCATCAAGATGTTCTTTAGTAATCAACTTCTTTTCAATAGCATCTAATCTCTCCATAACATGCTCGAGAGTTAAAGTTGTTTCATTGATCATGATAGGTGGTGATCCCACTAAACTTCCCAAAGCAGTAAAAGCTTCTAACGAAGGAGACATCAAGAAATTCCCACCGGTAATCGTATCAAGGACGAATCTATACTAAGTGGTGATGCCAACATAAAAACTGCGAAGAAGAACAGCGGTAGATTGCTTATGGATAGATCTATTATGAGCATTGCAAATCCTATACCAAGCATCTTTTAAATTCTCCCCTCCCCTTTGCTTAAAATTAAGAACCTCATTATTGGGAGTACACGCAATAAAGGAGGAACTAGCCATAGTGAAAAGGCAAGAGATCCGGCGAGAAAAAAGGGCAAACGAAAAAGAGGGCGAAAAAAGGGCAAATTGGTGAAGTGGGGGAGAGGAAAACGAGAGGCAAATGGCAAATAATGTAATTGCAAGGAGATGAGATTTGTGATTAGGAACCTGGTAGATGATGGTGGAGTCCCCTCGGTGCCTACGATAGGCACGTAGAAGAGACTACTTCCTCCCCGACAACGGCGCCAGAAATTCCTTTGACGTGGCCTTGACTGCGTCGGTATTTCCCCAAAGAGGAAGGGATGATGCAGCACAGCAACGGTAAGTATTTCCTTTAGTTATGAAACCAAGGTTATCGAACCAGTAGGAGGATCACCACCACCCAATAAGCAGCACCTGCACACAAACAACAAATACTTACAACCCGACACGAAAGAGAGGTTGTCAATCTCTCTACGGTAATAAGATAGATTAGGTAGTGATAGATAGGAGAGATAGATCTCTCAAGAACACAAATAAAAAGACTAAATATGCAGCAATATGTTTTTGGGTTTTTGGTTTTGTAGATCTAAAAACAAAGAGTGCAAAAAACCTAGATCGGAAAGCAATATGATAGGAAAAGTAGACCCGGGGGCCGTAGGGTTCACTAGTGGCTTCTCTCATGAGTATAGCGCACGGTGGGTGAACAAATTACTGTTGGGCAATTGATACAAAATCGAATAGTCATGACGATATCCAAGGCGATGATCATTATATAGGCATCACGTCCAAGATATATAGACCGACTCCTGCCTGCATCTACCTCTATTACTCCACACATCGATCGCTATCCAGCATGCATCTAGTGTATTAAGTTCATGGAAAAATGGAGTAATGCAATAAGAACGATGACATGATATAGACAAGATCTATTAATGTAGGAATAGACCCCATCTTGTTATCCTTAATAGCAACGATACATGTGTGTCTTGCATCCCCTTCTGTCTCTGGGAAAGAACACCGCAAGATCGAACCCATCACAAAGCACCTCTTCCCATGGCAAGAAAAATCGATCTAGTTGGCCTAACTAAACCAAAGATTCAAAGAAGAAATACGAGGATATAAGTAATCATGCATATAAGAGATCACAGAAGACTCAAATAATATTCATGGATAGAAACTAATCATGAACTCAAAATTCATCGGATCCCAACAAACACACCGCAAAAGTTTACATCAAATAGATCTCCAAGAGACCATTGTATTGAGAATCAGAAGAGAGAGAGAAGAAGCCATCTAGCTACTGCCTACGGACCTGTAGGTCTATGGTGGACTACTCACACATCATCGGAAAGGCACCTATGAGGAAGATGAACCCCTCCGTGATGGTGTTTAGATTGGATCTCACGGTTCTGGAACTTGCGGCGGCTGGAATTGTGTTTCGTCGACTCCTCTAGGGTTTTTGGATTTCCAGGGAATTTATAGGCATGATAGTCGGTTGAGGGGGTGCTCGAGGTGCCCAGCACCCATCAGGCCGCGCTAGGGGGCCTCTGGCGCGCCCTGGTGGGTGCTGGCCCCTTTGGGCCCCCTCTTCTGGTGATCTTTGACCCATCTGGTTTCTTCTGGTCCGTAAAAATCCACAAAAATCCCTGCAGCGTTTCATCTCTGTTTGGTACTGATTTTCTGCGAAGTAAACAACAAGCAAAAACAGCAACTGGCACTTTGGCACTATGTCAATAGGTTAGTCCCAAAAAATGATGTAAAGTTGTAATAAAATGATTGTAAAACATTCAAGAATGATAATATAACAGCATGGAACAAGCAAAAATTATAGATACGTTGGAGACGTATCACTCGTCCTCATGAAAAATGGGGTCGTCATCATGATGATACGTCCCCGGCTCGGGAGCCGGGCACTTGAGTGTCTCGACCCAGAGCCTCCATCTCTAGATTAATTCAGTGGATGTTTTGAGATAGTAAAATGAGCTTCTCGAGTAATGAAATAGTTTGGAAAAGGCACTTACAATGTCGCCTGGATTGCTGTCGGACAGACCATTGACATATCTTCTTTTGGCCAAATTCGTGGCCTCTCCTTTGTATATACCGACTAATGCCAGCCCAAAGGCCGCATCATCTTTGAACTCCTCCTTGATCGACCGGGTAGCGTCGTCGGAGCCATTGTACATACATAGTGGGTGTCGGCGTTGCCGAAGTGGTTGGACTCTTCAGATGATGGCCATTGCCATCATGTCTATGATTGTAAGGCCGGTGCCGGTCAAACACTTCACCTTGTTCGCAAAGCAGTCCACTTCAGGATTATCCCTTTGGGTTGTGCTTCATGGCCTCCAGCTGTAACGTTTCTCCCGAAGATCCGAAGAGAAGATTGGAAGGCCAGACTGAACAGGGTCGTGCAAAGGGACATCGCCATATAGAACGATTCAGACGCCTATGTGTCATCTTCTCGGGGAGACCCGGTGGGATAGCCGGTCCCAGCTATTTTGGACACCTCGGTGGTGCCAACTTCAAGTAATTTCCCGTCGCGGGAACATGGCATTACGCAAAAATACTTCCTCCACAACCCGAAATGTGCTTCGTAGCCAAGATATATCTCGCATAAGGCGATAAATCCCACGATGTGTAATATGGAGTTGGGGGTAAAATCATGGAGTTGGATTCCATAGCAATCAAGCAGTCCCCGAAGGAATGGGTGGATGGGAAAACCTAAGTCACGAAGGAGAAAGGGGACGAAACATACCCGCTCGTCTCCATGAGGAGCGGGATGACTGTCTGCATGGGTTTGCCCGTCGACAGATACCAAGCCCTTGCGACTTGGAGCCAAATCTGGGTCTGGGAGGTAGCCCTGGGTGACGAGGCGTTGTAGCGGGAGACGCGACACGACGCAACTCCCTCAGTCGCCCTTGAGGGGGACCATGGGGATGCTTGGAAGGCCCAACGTTATTGGCCATGGTTGGAAGCTTTTTGAGGCTAGAACTCTGGAGGAGATGTCGCTAGAGGCAAGGAGAAGACCAAGATGTGCTTGGATATGATTCTGATGTGCCAGATTTGGTTAAATAAAGAGAGAAGAAATTGATGCTTCAGTGATGGTCATAAAGATGGCTCGACTCCCGACGCGGCACGTTTGTTTCTTAAATATTACCTCCTTTCTAGTTTATAAGGCTTACGCGTATATCTAGGTTGATAAATAAATCAACATAATATAAATTATATATCATAAAAAAATATCATTAGAAACTTCAAATCGTGTAATTATTTTCTATTGATATAATTTTTAAACTATACAACTCATTTTACGTTCGTCAAATTATAGATCTAGGAATAGACGCAAGAGGCTTATAAACCGGAAATGAGGCAGTACGTTACACCACATAGGATTGTGAGTTAGGAGTCAATGCATCTGGAGTGATCTAAGAGACACGACAACATAGTGGAGCATGGAGAACAGTCTAGACAACTATGAGCAGTTTAGTTCCTACTCCCTTTGTCTCATAATAAGTCTTAACTTTATATTAATTTTAATATAAAGTTGTACTAAACTTAACACATTTATTTTGAGACGAAGGGAGTATTTCCTAGGGGCTCTCACGCGCTAAACACACTTTGGTAGGGGCCTAATGGTTTATGTAGAGAATTAGGTTTAGGCCGTGCAACTCTCAATGCATTGATTGGGTGCACTAGGCACGTATATATGATGTATAAGACGGGCCACAACCTCAACTATACAGGAAACTAGGAGGTGGGCCTACGACACAATATACATGCACAAATATATTCAACACCCCCCACAGTCGATACTTCGCCAGGGACACAGAGACTGGAATGAAACTCCTCGAAGGTGGAAGTAGGCAGTCCCTTAGTCATCACATCGGCGAACTGTTGAGCAGTCGAAACATGAAGAACCCGAATGCGTCCAAGGGCTACATGTTCCAGCACAAAGTGGATATCAAGCTCGATGTGTTTCATCCGGCGATGATGAACGGGGTTAGCGGAAAGATACACAGCCGAGACGTTATCACAGTAGACAACTGTGGCCTGTGAGATGTCGTGATGCAACTCCTGAAGTAGCTGTCGAAGTCAGGTGCACTCGGCGACTGCGTTCACCACCGCTCGGTACTCGGCCTCCGCGCTAGAGCGCAACACTGTGGGTTGTCGTTTAGACGACCACGAGACAAGGGAGGGACCGAGGTAAACGCAGTAGCCGGAAGTGGAGCAACGTATATCGGGACAGCCAGCCCAATCAGCATCAGAATAAGCCACCATATCCACAGAGGGGGACACTGTGAGGGTGAGTCCGAGGGACATCGTGCCACGGATGTAGCGGAGAATCCGTTTCACGAGTGTCCAATGGGAGTCACGAGGGGCGTGCATATGGAGACACACCTGCTGGACAGCATACTGCAAGTCTGGTCTGGTGAGCGTTAAATACTAGAGAGCACCAACAATGGACTGGTAGAATGGGGCGTCCGACGCAGGTGAACCATCCAGAGCAGAAACCTTGGCCTTCGTGTCGACAGGAGTAGCAACAGGATGACAGTTGAGCATACCGGCGCACTCAAGCAGCTCATGCGCATACTTCTGTTGATGAAGAAAGAAGCCATCGGGTCGCCGGATGACTTCAATGCCAAGGAAGTAATAGAGAGCACCCAAATCCTTGATGGCAAACTCATCACGCAGCTGTAGAGTAAGCTGCTAAAGAAGGACTGCGGAGGAGGCCGTCAGGATGATGTCGTCGACGTAGAGCAGCAAGTAAGTAGTCGTGTTTCCATGGTGATAGACGAACAACGAGGCTTCCGAGCGGGTGACACAGAAGCCCAGTGTCTGTAGAAAACCGGCGATACGCTGGTACCAGGCACGAGGTGCTTGCTTAAGGCCGTAGAGAGACCGAGACAGCAAACACACATGGCCAGGATGAGTGGCGTCAACGAAACCAGTGGGTTGCTCACAGTAGACCTGCTCCGCAAGGTGACCGTGAAGAAAGGCGTTGGAGACGTCCATCTGATGAACGGTCCAGCCACGAGAGACCGCAAGCTGGAGAACGGTGTGGATCGTGCCCGGTTTGACAACCGGTGCAAACATCTCGGTAAAGTCAACCCCAGCTCGCTGACGGAAGCCACAGACCACCCAACGAGCCTTATAGCGTTCAAGAGTGCAATCCGAGCGGGTCTTATAACGAAAGACCCAATTGCCGCTGATGACGTTGGCACAAGGAGGTCGGGGAACCAGTGTCCAAGTGCGGTTCCGCTGGAGAGCGTCGAACTCGTCTTGCATCGCGGCAAGCCAGTGAGGCTCTCGGAGGGCTGCTTGGGCCGATGTGGGAATCGGCGATGGCTCGAAAGTGGATGCGGCGAGGAGATACTCGTCGCTGGAGTACCGCAGGCTCGGACGATGGAAGCCGGTCCGAGACCACGTCAGGGGGCGAGACGGCAGCTCCGGCACCACATCAGGCGTAGGTGGTGAGGACGGGCCTGCCTCAGTGGAGGGCGGCGAGGCGGCAGAGGCCCCGGCCGCACGAGAGACCGAGGAGGTGGCGGCGCCCGAGTCCACGCCCGAAGCCGTGCCCGAAGCCACGCCCGAGGTTGAGGAAGGGGCAGGCGATGCCGGGGCGCCAGGCATAGCCGAAGAGGAAGGCGCGGGGGACTCCAAGGACGCTGAGTCGGAGACCACCCCGAAGCCCGAACCACCGGGCGTCGAGGGGGCGCTGACGGAAGCAGGGGCCGCAGCTCGTCCCGCGGCGCGTGGAGCGCCAAATCCTGGTGGCGGTCCAAGGACCGAACGAGGCCGTCCACCAGATGGCGTCGCCGAAGAGCCGGCGGTGATGTGACGGCGGCGGGTACCTGCTGAAACGGAAACACCTTCTCATCAAAGTAAACATGTCGCGAGGTGAACACGCGGTGTGAGACGGGATCATAGCAGCGATATCCTTTGGTGTTAGGTGGGTAGCCAAGGAAGACGCAGGCAATGGATCGGGGTGCAAGTTTATGAGGCGCAGTAGCGGCGATGCAAGGGTAGCAAAGACAGCCGAAAATGCGAAGCTCGTCATAAGAGGGTGGTGTACCGAAGAGAAGATGGTGAGGTGCAAAGTTCCCGCGAGTACGACAGGGGCGAAGGTTAAGAAGGAGTGATGCAGTGGAGAGGGCGTCCGACCAGAAGCGCGGAGGCACATTGGCATGGAATAGAAGCGTACGAACGCAGTCGTTAAGAGTGCCAAGAATGTGTTCAGCACGACCATTTTGTTGCGAGGTATAGGGGCAAGTGAGACGAAATGTCGTGCCATGTGTGGTGAGGAGATCGCGAACAACCAGGTTGTCAAACTCCTTCCCGTTATCGGTTTGTAACGCAATAATGGGACGCCCAAACTGCATGAAGACATAGGAGTAAAAAGCAGCGAGGGTGGATATAGCATCGGACTTGCGCCGCAACGGGAAGGTCCACACATAATGCGAAAAATCGTCAAGGATGACAGGATAGTAAAGATAGCCTGTATTACTTGCAACTAGAGAAGTCCATACATCACTATGAATTAACTCAAACGGGTACGAGGCAACATGAGAAGAAGCCCTAAAAGGAAGCCGAGCATGTTTGCTAAGACGACAAGCATGACAAGAGTGATCGTCGATCTTATTACACGTGAAAGAAAAACTCCGAAGAATATGACGAAGGGTGGCGGGGTTGGGATGACCCAAGCAAGCATGCCAAAGGTCCACACCGGTTGCGAGGGTGACAGGAGCGGCGGAGGTGGTGGAGGCGGTGGAGTGGACCGGGTAGAGCTCGTCAGGACTGTCACAGCGGTGGAGCACCATCCGAGTACGAGCATCCTTGACAGAGAAACCAAACTCATCAAACTCAACGGTAACAGGATTTTCACAAGTAAGATAACGAACAGAAACAAGATTTTTAATAAGAGCAGGTGAAACTAAGATGTTAGATAAAGAAATTGGGGTAGATGTAGATGGAAAAGATGCATGTCCTATGTGGGTAATGGGAAGGGAGGAGCCGTCACCGACGGTGATGCGAGTAGAAGTGTTGACGGGATAAGAGGTGTGAAGGTTACCGGGTTGAGCGGCCATGTGAGCCGTTGCTCCGGTATCCATGTACCAGTCACCGCCGCCGGTGTAGTTGGAGGGAGTAGGAGCGGAAGGTAGAGCCGCCAGCAAGGCCAGGTCCCAAGGCGCTGGGGGAAGCGCAGGGGCCGGCGACTGGGACGGGGCCGTCAGGGACAGCGGCGGCAGCCCTCCTGGCTGCGGCGACTGTCCATAGAGAAGGGGCCCATAGGGCGTCCCGTAGGGCTGCGGCGTGGCATAAAACGCCTGATGCGATGGAGGCTTCGGGCCAAGGATACCGGTAGCAGGCGCACGTGGAACCGGCATAGAATAGGCATGCACGACACCGGTCCACGGGTTCTGTCCGGCGTACCACGGAGCCGGTTGGAACGCCTGCGGAGGACGGGCGGCTCCTCCCTGAGCGCCTTTGGGCTGCTGCTACTGCTGCTTGCGCCCACCACGCCGACCGCCGCGGCGACCACCGTTCCAGCCGGGGCCAGCTGCTGCGGAGGGAAGGGGGCCGGCGGCGGCGGAAGGGCTGGCGCGGGGCGCGGCTGAGGTGCGGGCGGTGCCGATCCACCGCGGGTGCCGGTGGTAAGGGCAGTGTGCGTGGCCCGAATCCGCGCCATCTTCATCTGTCGCTCCTCGAGCTTCAGGTACGCCACCACCTTAGCAAAGGTGGTTCCGGGATGAGGGTAAGGTTGGAGGCGGCGTTCCCAAAGTCGTCGTTGAGACCGGCGGTGAGGGTGCTGATGAGGAGCTCGTCACCGATCGTCTCGCCAAGATCACGGAGCTCATCGGCAAGCTTTTTGAGGCACATGCAAAAATCATCTATGGATGAGTCAAGCTGCTGGCACCCGTAAAACTCGCCGTGAAGGAGGACCTTGCGCTGAAGCTTGTTGTCGGTGAAGAGGCCGTTGAGCTTGGTCCAGATGGTGTAAGCGTCGTCCTCGTCGCACACCACCATGTGGAAGAGGTCCTTGGAGATGGTGAGGTAGAACCAGCGAATGATGGTGGCGTCGAGAATCATCCAGTCCTCGTCGTTCACCATGAGACGAGAGTCCACGGTGCCATCAACGTGACCGTGGAGTAGGTACTCACGGAACACCAAGTTGAAGTACCTCCTCCAGGCGGAGTAGGATGCGGTGGACTGATCTAGCATCACGGGAACGCGATCGAAGATGTTGAGATCGCGAACGAGGGTAACGTCCGGGCCGGCGAACGGGTTGCTGCCGGAGGAGACCGAGGAACTCGGGGAGCCCATGGCAGTGGGGCGGATCGGTGGGTGGTAAGGCGACGGCGGGGTTAGGAGAGGGTGGCGGGAGCGGCGGCTGGGGAGAAGAGGGAGAGGGTAGCGGAAGCGGTGGAGGGAGGCGGCGGCGGCTGGGAGAAGCGGCGGCGGCTGCGGGGTGTGGCGGCGGCGCTAGGCGCGGCGGCGGCGGCGGCGGCGGCGGCTAGGGTAGGATCGAGGGGGAAACTGATACCATGTAGAGAATTAGGTTTAGGCCATGTAACTCTCTATGCATTGATTGGGTGCACTATGCACGTATATATGATGTACAAGACGGGACACAACCTTAACTATACAGAAGACTAGGAGGTGGGCCTACGACACAATATACATGCACAAATATATTCAACAGTTTATAAAAGTTTGAGTTTGGGATTTCTGACCGTTGATGGAGTACACTGAAATATATCGTCATTATTTCCATAATATCAGTTTAGCCTTTGAGTGGGCTAGATGGCATGGCACCCATTATCTGTCGCACATCATCGACTTCAATATGATCAGAAATATATTGGCCTGATGATGGTAAGACCAACACATAAAATGATATGTGCACTTTATTGCAATTTCACAGAATTCAGCTCTAATAGGATCTTCAATTCATGAGAGCAATGACCGACGAGTCGTACGTACACTTAATTAAAAAAATGTCACTGGGGTGTGGTAGGATCTAGAGATTCACGCACTGATGGTTCACGGTGCTCACAATATTCAATCAGTAAACAACAAAACGTAGGGAGTCTGGGCAACAAAGCGCCTCCGCTGAGGACGTTACAGTAGGACATGTCGAACAGGATCTTGCAACGCACATGGAGAATCCAGGGCAGCATCCATCCCATTCCCATGCGTACATGAATATGGCCTGATCGATTCTGTGGCACTATCTTCGCGTTGTCCGTTAACCGAGAGGAAACCGGGTGCTGTCTTACCGTTTACTTGTACACTTAGGGTAGGCAACAAATACGAGATTCCAAATCCGGGTAGCATATACAGCCAGCGGTCGTCGCGACGTTTCCACGTGACCCCGGACCCCCAGGGACGATAAAAGGCACTAGCTGGTGCATGCAGCGGCAATTTGCACTGCTCTTTCTGCGCCCAATTTAAATCGCTGAGAGATTTGAGCTGCAGGAGCTATGTATGTATATCGAGAGCACGCCTCCCTGCACCGATCTGACGGGGCAGCAGCGTGCAGACCAGGATGGCGCCACTAGCCGCTGGCCGCTGGCCAAGGCCAAGTACAGTACCGCTCCTGGATTGTGTCAATGCCACATGACAGCAATAATTACGGGCATGCAAAAGAGCAGACTGAGAAAATGCCGGGCGATAAGTCGTGTGTGGGGGACGGTCGTCCCACCGGCCGCCCACTGCCAGCAAACTGGCTGATGGGGATCATCACGTTACTCTCGCGAAATCACATTACTCAAATGCCTAGCTACACCTAGGGCCGAGATAGATGCTTCATCTTTAGGCCTCTTTGGTTTGGAGGAATTTCACAAGAATTTTATAGGATATGATCCTTGTAGGATTTTTTTCTTTAGTGCCCTTTGGTTCATAGGAATGCATTTCTATTCTTACATATGATTGGTTCCTATCCTCCACATTTCAAAAAAATAATAAAAAAGAGCATAAACTTAATGGAAAAATTCTTATGGTGTGAACCAAATAACATCTCTTGTCCTAATCCTACTCATAGGATTTGAGATGCATGTCATCTCATTTCCTACAAGTTTCCTATTCCTATGATAATCCTATCCTATGAACCAAAGGAGGCCTTAATGTTTCGCACCACCACCTTCATCGGCATCACCTTGGCCTTGAAAAACATTCCTTACCTTCCAAATCTCCCAACCAACAAGTTGAAGCAAGGAGATCAAAACTTCCCTCGGATGCACATTGTTGGTGAGGACATCCTCCCATCACAATTTTACTCTGTCATACCAGTGCACTAGAGCAGTATTAACATCGAGATCAAGCCAAGACATCATCTCGTTCCAAACACGGACGGAGAAGCGGCAATTGAAGAGAAGGTGCGCCGCCGATTCTCGTGCCTGGATGCAAAGATGAGATTGGTCACAGTTTGGCCATCCACGACATTGAAAACTGTTTGATGTCCAAATTCTGTTTTGCGTGACCAACCATGCAAAGAACTTATGCTTAGGAGGGGCCCAAGCCTTCCAAACTGTGACTTGCAAGTTGGAATGAATGAGGCCGGCAAATTGCGCCAAGTATGCCGATGCAACGGAGTAAATCCCATCTTTGGTGAGCTTCCACAAAATGGTGTCCGGAATTCCGGGTTGGATTGTGATAGCACAAAGCTTGTTCCAAACCGCTACAAATTGTTGGATGTGATCAAGCAGAAGTCATCTATGTGTCGACAATAGTAACCCGATGTTCATCTCTCCGAGCCAAATCAATCATGTCATGTTTCTTTTGTGCTATCTTGAAAAAACTAGTGCAATATCTTTTGGGCGAAGGTCGTCCAATCACCTTAGTGGCCGCAGAGAAAAGGTCCCGATCCTCATTACAAGAGGGAATCTCCAAACCGCACCACACCCTTGGTGGGTGATGAGTCCCTTTGGTGATACGGTAACAGAGATGAGAAAGGTTTCCAACCTCTTTCCCTAGAGAGTGGCCCTGAGTTATCGAACTCGTGAGAGGACATGCACTTGTGACAAGGCTTTCTACTAAGATTTTGCGAGAGCATTAAATTCCAGTTTTTAGACCGGATCGTAATCGAGTTGCTACTAAAAACACTTGTAGTAAAAATAGACATGAGTATGAGGACTTGATTCTTACAACCATATGTTTGTGGATCATCATGATCTTAATTTGTGCTCTGGAAGACCGTAGGATCCAAAGTATGTTTAGAGGGGGAGGGGCTGATTAGACTACTTGACCAAAAAAAAAATCTAGCCTTTTCCCAATTTTAAAGGTTGTCAAGTTTTAGCAATTATATCAAGTCAAGCACACCCTACACATGCAAGTCTAAGAGTATAGCAGCAGAAAGTAAAGACATGCACATATAAGTAGAGGGTAGGGATAGGAAGATCAAACGCAATGGGGACTCGAAGATTTTTCCCGTGGTTCCGATAGGTGGTGCTATCATAAGTCCACGTTGATGGAGACTTCAACCCACGGAGGGTAGCGTTCGCGAGAGTCCACGGAGGGCTCCACCCATGAATGGTCCACGAAGTAGCAACCTCGAGTATTCCATCACGGCTTACGTCCACGAAGGACTAGCCTCACTCGGGGTAGATCTTCACGAAGTAGGCGATCTCCTTGACTTTACACACTTCTTGGTTCAACTCCACACGAAGTCGGAGGCTCTCAAGCGACACCTAACCTATCTAGGAGACACCACTCTCCAAAAGGTAATAGATGTGGTATGGATGATGAACTCCTTGCTCTTGTGCTTCAAAAGATAGTCTCCTCAACACTCAATCACTCTCTAATATATTTGGCTTGGTAGAAGAGGTTGATTAGGTGGAAAGTAACTTGGGAAGGCTAGAAATCAAGATTCATATGGTTGGAGTGGAAGATCTTGATCTCAACACATGAGTAGGTGGTTCTCTCTCAGAAAATGGATGGGGCAAGTGTTGGTTTGTTCTGAGTGCTCTCTCTACGAATGAGAGGGGGTGGAGGGGTATATATAGGCTTCTTGAAAAATCCAACCGTTACAACATTATTGCCCAACTCGTTGGAACCGAAGATAAATCTCGGTTACACTGACTAGTGCAAAAGGTTGCAACTTTCGGCGTTTCGGTGAGATCGATATATAAATCTTGGTGAGTCCGATTTTGGCTGGCCTAGGCCGATTCCAGCTTCGGTGGCACCGATTCCTAAAACTCGGAAATTCCAATTTTTAGAAACTAGATACCCAGTTGGTCACTGTTTTCGGTTTCACCGAAATAAAGCTTGGTGTCACTGAGAGTTTGAGTTTTGCTCTGGATTCTGTCTAGGGTGAAACTCGGTAGGGCCGAATTTGTAAACTTGGTGGCACCGAATTTAGGCTTTAGGGTTTGGACAGAATATCTTTGTGGGAGAATTTATGAGGGTTTTTGGTGGTAACTCTAAGCACTTGAGCAACCAGATCATCATAGATACCTCATCCCCTTTTAATAGTATTGGCTTTCCTATGGACTCAAATGTGATTTCTTACAAAATGCAAAATGTAGAGTCTTGAAGCTTGTGGCCATTTGATGTTCCATGCATTTGGGGGATCTCGTCACAAAGACACCCGTTAAGATGTGCTTGCAAGGACTCAAAGTGGGGGATACGTCCAAATTATGTCTTGACCAGGATGCGCCCTGCATCAAGAGTCAGTTGTCCAACCATAGGCCTTCTCCATCGCACGAAGTTATCTCGGTAATTAAGATAAATCAGACAGAAGCATTGGGCATTTAATAACTACACCTCATGCATCCTCAGAGATTGGATCCATGCTATTGTACTAAACCTGTCTGTCACTGGTATTCATAATAGCGCTTCACGTTCTCCCTGTTCCTAACCTCGTTGTGGCTCAAAATCTGTGATCATAGGTACCTGGAGGGACAGAGAACGCAAGAGAGACAAAAGACAACTATGATGCAATTTTATTTCACACATACATGATGTTCTTTCAAAGTCATTCCATTGATCCCGCATACGAACACATCGGGTTGCAATGCTATGCATCAACCCATTGCCTTACTGAATTACTCACAGATGGCGATCGGATCGCACGAAGAAATTATTGAATAAGACATCAAGATCAAAGCTTTATTGACAATATGTCTTAAAATGGTTGCCAAATGCGATACATGATTACAAGTATGGCTAACTTGAAGAAGGATTGTTGCGGTGGTGATGATGGTGGTGTCTATGGAGATGAGATGGGACATGGCAGCGGCTAGGATTTGTGAATGAGTTGTGCGGAGATGGAGGTTCTGGCGTGTTCTCTTCACGAATCGGGTATGGGTCCCTTTATAAAAGTTGTTTGGGTGGACGCCATGGTGTTGTTGGCACCTAGTACAATCGCTTGAGCTCGTACCAGACGATGTCTTGCACTCTATGACCTGTTGTGCGCCTCTCACTTGATTGCTTATACCTTCCTTTTTTTCTTTCCATGTATGTGGTTGATTTTCACCATATGTAGCCATTTTTACCGTGGAAACAACATAAATAGAGGATTTCACAATCTCATGCATTCATTAGCCATTAGTGACAATATCGGAGGGGATATTTCAGATTTTATGAAATAAATAGATTTAAACAACGGTGTGATGAGCATAAAAATACACTTGTCAACTCCCCCAAGCTTAAACCTTGACCGTCCTCGAGGAACGTAGGTAGAAACTCAAACTATAAGGAACTTGGCTATTTAAACTGAAATAATAAAAATGTTTTAGTTCACTTATGATCAGTATGCCTAGATAGCCCTCCTCTTCTTTACCTGAAAACTTAGTATAGTTGTAGCGGTGACATGGTTATTATGGAAGTGTTAGTGAAGCAAAGATAATCAACACAAAGTTCTTTATCATCTGGACAAAATAATAGTAGCACATATTCTATTTGCTCTAGTTAACACTTGCTTGTCAGGGAACGCACAGAAGGGATTTTCTTTCTTGAGCAATGAAAACATAAATTACGGGAGTGAAAGGTATGTAAATACAACATGATACTTGAGTAACTTGCTAACACCCATGAGTATCTCCTCCTCAAGGCTCCCAAGCACATTACTTCAATCATTGATTGGTGAAACTTTTATTGTCCAGTGATGGTATTATGCCAAAGAAATGATACATGCATAGGGTATCAATGTGGCTTAAGATTGATTACTATTGGACCAATATGTTGTCTCTTTCGATCTCTTGCGATGAGTACTCATTTATTACTACATACACACCTCCCAAGAGAAAGCTGAATAATAATCGATGTAGTGTTGCTACTATGAACAGTGACAAACGCATGGCCAAAATCTGAGCCAAAACTCTAGTGGATTGTTCTCAGCGTAACATAAAGATTGGTTATGGAATCACATTTACGCATGTAAACGCGCATAGAGTGACAAGGCCATGGCACCTGCGAGAAGCTGAAGCACCATGAAAAAAATGCAAAACAGATTTTGGAATAATCCCGGTGACCTTTCAACTGGGTTCCTCTGGACAACTTTGTCCACAAGTGCCATTGATTCTATTAAATTTAACAGTATGGGGTTGAGTATAACTAATATTATATTCTCTATAGTTTTTCTCAACACTCAAGTCTTTCTAAAGACTTCTTCATATGCATGGTTATCTTTGTTAACATCACTTTCTTGAAAACTACTCCCACGACAAGTCATTGTTATCTAGATTATACAGAGCAAGTGTTACTAAATTATTTTACCTACAAGAGCAAAACCTTTATTTCAACTATCAAGACTTACTCCCACTTGCATACTTCACACACATTACTACTACAACTATTCCAAGTAATTTGAGTGCAAAAACGGGAGTCGTAGGACATACCTTAACGATCATGAATTTCCATGCTTGTCTTCCTTAGGCCTTGTTCGGTTAATCCTCCTCGCAAGGGGATTGGAGAGGATTGGAGATTTTGACTTGTTAGGGATTTAATCCCCTCAATCCCTGCCAAATCCCTTTCACTTCCCCGTCAACCGAACAAGGCCTTAAGCATGTGTTCCTCGCTGCTCGGCATAGATCATCTGCTCTAGAAATATAAAGAAGAATGTACGAAATCCGGGACAAAACTAAATGAGCAAAGCAAAAGAAAAGTTATTCGATTTTTGGGGTTTTAAAAGCTAACTTGCAAAACAAATTGATACTAGCGAAAGAAAAACAAACAAACAAAATAAAAAGTAAAGTGTTGGACGAACCGACAAGAGTGTGCGATCTAAACTACAATCTCATTAGAACTTCAAATAAATTCCACCACATCTTGATGTAGACGTGGAAGTAACTCCCCCAAGCTTAAGATTTTGCAAGCCCAAACGTAGTAAGATCATTTTGATGGCGGGTAGTACAGAGTCCATCCTTGGATCCACTCAGAACCTCCCCCAAGCTTAAGATTTTGCAAGCCCAAACTTAGTGAAATCATTGTGATGACGGGTACTACGGAGTCCATCCTTGGCTCCACTTAGAGAAGTTTATGTTCATGTATGCGGATATGTCTCGAAGGGACGCGGCGAGGTTGTTAATATCATTGATGGATCCCTCGAAATTGTTGATGTCGGCGTATGTGGTGTAGGGTACCTCCTCTTGTGCATCTTCTCAGGGTTGCTCGTCCTCCTCGTCAGTGGCTAGTTCATCTTCCTCAACTTGTTTCGGACCGGGTGCCTCTTGCTAAAAAGTTGCATCTCCTTCATGTGGCACATAATAAAAAATTGTGTTCTCTATCGAGAACCGGTTATGCATGGGAGTGCGTAGCAAGTACGCCACACCAGGAATTTGAATACAATGGCGACCACGGCGAACCACTACCATTGATGCACTAGTTATAACACTGATATGGACACTACAAAATCTGCTCTATTCGATGACAAAAACCCTCGTGACGAAGAACAAATCGTTGCCTAAAATCATTTTCTGTGACAGTCACCGTCACTAGCACATTTCCTCCCGAGCCATCCTCGTCGATGACTTTGTTGACGTTCTGGCCTGATTTTAGGCAATGTTTTTATCCGTCTCTAAGCTGGTATATTATCTGGCTTGGTTATTAGTGTCACATAAATTATTGGAGTGGCGCCTTCATGAGTTATATCAGTTTTTTAGCAAGAAAATGACACGTGTCAGCATCTGTGCAGGCTATGTTCAGGCGGCGGATCGGTTGGGTGTTTGCAGGCTGCCTGGAGGTGTGTTTGCAGGCGGCCTGGAGGCGTCTCTACGACCTGTGTTAAGGCATGCGAGCAGGCCATGTCAGAGATTCACACCAGAAGAGGTGCCTTTAACCTGTGGACGTCGCGCCACCATGGTAGTATGTGCATACTGAAGGAGTGAGATGTGGTCGTGGCAGCATTTGACCGCCCCTCCGGCCGCCTATGCAACCACCTCTCCTTAATGGCGAGCTCGCCTATGGCGGGCTATAAGATAGCGGTCATCGCTTCTCTCGCACCATTGCCATCTCCAATCCAGCACAAACACCTCCTCCATGGCACACCTCCTAGTATTCTATTTTGGCGTCATTGAGGAGGAGGAGGAAGAGGATCCTTGGTCTCCCTTGTGGGAAGAGATGGACAAGGCATTGGAGGAGGTTGCGCAGATGGAGGTAGAGGCCATGCAGATGGACGAGCCCGCGCCCGTTCCAGCGCGAGCGCCTGCGCCTGTGCCCGTGTCGCTGCCTATGCCTGTGCCCGCGCTTAATGCGGACAATCTTCTGCAGTAGTTTGAGGCCGCCCAAGTCGCATTGTACGACATTGACTTGGGAGGACATGGCGGTGGCGTCGATCGTGGCATCAGACGTGGACGTGGCGGCGTCCATGGCATCAGCGGGTGCCTTAGCCGTGGTCGTGGTCGTGGACACAACTAGGCGGTGAACATGGTCGCGGCTAGAACTAGGCAGTGACCCTGGACATGGCCACAACAATGCATGACCATGGTGTCGGTGTCAAAACCGGTGGATCTCGGGTAGGGGGTCCCGAGCTGTGAGACTAGGATCGATGGTAACAAAGGGACGAAGGAGACGATGTTTACCCAGGTTCGGGCCCTCCTATGGAGGTAAAACCCTACGTCCTGCTTGATTATATTGATGGTATGAAGGTTACAGAGTTGATCTACCTTGAGATCGACTAGCTAAAACCCTAGATGAGTTTCCGTGTCGTCCATTCTAAAACCCTCCCGGTTTATATATACACCGGGGGGTGCCTAGGGTTTACACATGATGGGCCTCCCACCGGGGATGGAAATGTCGATTTCCTCATCTTGACTTGGAGTGCACGACGCGCCTTCGGGGCTTCCTTCTGGAACGTGGAGTCTCGATGTAACCGGCCTTTCCTGTGATAGCCAGAGAACGGCCCCTCGAGCCGGCCTATTAAGAGATGGGCCAGCGGCCCGAGGACCCCCTAGTCCGGGACTCCCTCAGTAGCCCCCGAACTAGCCCCCAACACCAAGAGTCTCAGCTCCAGCTGCTTCATATGATCAGAGTCTTCGGCTTGCGGGGTGAGTTCTTCTTCCCTTTCAATGATCGGCTGAGACTAGTTCGGCTTCCGATGACACGCACTTCATCCGATCATATAATTGACCGAATACCAGGAATTGCTTAGCCCCGAAGGCCACTCGTCAAAGTGTAAACAGTGTTTTCTGAGACCCCCCTTTGACGAAGGGTCGTGGCCTACCACGACCGCTGAACCATTTATGAGAACTCGATTCGCGGTTCGAGGCCATTTTTACAGTGACATGACTTATCAATGCGCAGATCGTGCTCCATTTCACACAGGATATGATTAATCTTCATGTGCGCATAATGGCACACATGTCTTGGGAAGCGGAGGGATTTGCGGCGCGATAAGGGAGGCCAATCGGCGGCACGTCTCATAAAAAGGGAAGAAACCCCAAGGCCTATTCATGCTTCCCATTCGCATCCTCCGCCTCCTCAATCTCCCCAAGCTTCGAGAGCCCAGATCCAGTTCTTCCTCGCCCTCTCCTCCGAGCTTAGCCATGGCGGGTTCGGGCTCCAATGGCAAGAGGGAGGCCTCCACGGTCACTGACCAGGATATCCGGGACCTAAAGCAGGCCGGCTACCTCCCCGCCAACGTCTTCCACCGCGCCCCGGAGAAGAACCAGGTGATTCCCACCCCTAAGGCAGGCGAGAGGGTGGTGTTCGTCCCCCACTTCATCCGGAGACTGAGCTTTCCGCTCCACCCCTTTGTCCGGGGTCTCATGTTTTTCTATGGGTTGGACTTCCACGACCTTCCGCCGAACTCCTTCATGCACATATCGGTATTCATCATTGTCTGCGAAGCCTTTTTGCGGGTCGAACCGCACTTCGGCCTGTGGCTCAAGGTCTTCAATGTCAAGCCAAAGACCGTGGCAAGCGAGCACGCGGACTGCGGAGGGGCGGTAATCAACAAGCTCCCCAGCATCGAGTGGCCATCCGGCACTTTCATCGACACGATCAAAATCTGGTAGAAGGAGTTGACAAGGACATGTACCTAGGGTAAGGTCCTAGGCCTGACCTACATACCCTACCTAAGGGCACTGTGTTGAAGGACTTAAGGATTACAAGGAAGACTCCGACTGAAGTCACCATGGCGCATGAGTCACTCGACAATTAATCCACTCGGAAGTTTCTCCCTCCACTCGACAGTCTCCTTTCACTCGGAAGAACCGACGGCCAGTCGACGGTAGAAGACCAGAAGGCACCCCAGGGAGGCCATCAGGCAGGCGTTCGACCAGTCGCCATTAGTAGCATTTATTGTATACGTTATCAGTAACATATGCCTTTATTCCCACGATCGAACCCTTGGTTGCCGGACATTGATGAGGGGTAGCGCACTCTATATAAGCCACCCCTCCCCTCTGGCACAAGGGTTCGCACCCCCTGTAACTCTCATATTCCACACGACAAGCTCCCGAGCACTGAGACGTAGGACTGTTACCTCCACGAGAGGGGCCTGAACTCATACATCTGTATGAACAACCTTGCCGTAGCTAGGACTCTGCCCTCTCCTTTCGTACCCCTACCTTCTACTGTCAGGCTCGTTCCCACGACAGTTGGCGCCCACCGTGGGGCAGGCGTCTCAGCAACTTCCGGCGAGGTTGCATTTTTTCTCCTTCGTCATGTCTTCCGGCGGTGGTTTGTTCCTGGGCCACGAGATCCATCTCGGAGCGCTCACCTTCATTGCCGACGACTCGGCATGGCTCCAGGAAGCGCCTCTAGATGTTGAGGCGCTCCTGATCCGTGGGGCGGCGCACTTCCGCGCAAGCTCCTGCGGTGTTCTTCTACGGCAGCCGTCGACTCCGTACTTGTCGGCCCTCCCCGCTATTCGTCGCCGCAAGCGATCCGGTCGTTCGCGGCTCCAGCGCTGGGTGAGGCATGCGGCGGCTCGCCAAACTTCGTCTCCACAGATTGCGGCTATCGAGCCCGCCGAATCACTTCACGGCGTGTTCGACTCGGCGTCGGATCAGTCTGATGTTCCATCCGAGTGTGAGAGCTGTGATCCTGCGGCTGAGGTTCTTATGGCTGGTTCGCATCAGAGTCCGCCGCCTGGCTCCGGCCGCGGCAGACGCGAGGCTGGTGGAGCGTCGAATGAGCAGCAGTACTGGAATGAGGAGATCCTCCATACGCCCATTGTCGGTGCGACTGCTGAGGCCCAGGCCTTGGAGGCCACGCGTCTTTGGCTCGAAGAGATTCTGAAGGAACTCGACGAGCATGCTCGCCAGCGTCCACCACTTCCCAGTCGACGTCAACGACAGTTGTTTCCGAGTGGATCTCGGAACAACGTCGAGGTATTCCGTACTCCAGTTTTAAACATTGCAGCAGCCGCTAGGATTGCAGATTCCATTCAGCCGTCGCGTTCAGAGGCTGGCAGAGGTTTGCAACAGATCCGAGCGTTGCTTGATGCAGCACAACAACAGAATTCGGCTATTTCTCACTCGCGCAACAGGTTAGACAGTAATTCGTCCAGAGCAGACACAGTTCAGTCGGCGCATAGTCTGGGGTCACCTCTGCGTCACAGGGGCGGAGGTTACCATGAAGATCTGTACCAAGATCAGGGGTGAGATCATTTTGCTCCTCGTTATCACCGTGATGACCGCCGTCGAGTGCCTACTCCTCCGCGGAGTGGTTCATATGTGCCCCGGCACAATGACGATAGGCAGCCGTTAGGCGATGAGCGGAATCCTGGGTTCGACGCGAGGAATGTCCTCGCACAAAGGCGGATTGACAGAGGCAGAGCCCATAGGGATGGTTATGACAGAGACTATCCGAGTGGAAGTGGTACCATTGTTTCTGGCCCCGAATGTTTTAGCAGAGCCATTCGCTCTGCAGAGATTCCCCCCAACTTCAGGTTGGCGGCTGGAATAGGCAAGTTCTCCGACGAGTCGAAGCCGGAAACATGGTTAGATGATTACCGAGTGGCTGTGCAGATTGGTGGAGGAAATGACAACATAGCCATGAAGCATTTATCCTTGATGTTGGATGGTTCGGCCCGAGCGTGGTTGAATCGTTTGGCTCCTTCTAGCATCTATTGCTGGGAAGATCTTGCCCGACTGTTCATCAGGACTTTCGAGGGCACTTGCAAGCGTCCATCAGGTTTGATCGATTTGCAGCACTGTGTTCAGAAGCCCAATGAGTCCTTGAGAGATTACATTCAGCGTTGGTCCACCTTGCATCACACAGTGGAGAATGTTTCCGAGCACCAAGCTGTTTGTGCTTTGAAGGCCGGTGTGAAGTACAGAGAGCTTTACCTGAAGTTTGGGCGGACATGTGATATTTCCCTGAGCAAGATGATGGAGATTGGCACTCGGTACGCCAAGGGCGAAGAGGAAGACCGCCTCCGCAGTGGCAAAGGAAAAGCAGTCGACAATGATGCCGGCGGCAACTCCAGTCGTAAACAGAAGCGGAAAGCTGATGGCCCTGCTCAGGTAGAGGCGGCCGCTCTGGCGGCGCAAGGAAAAAATAAGGGGAAGTCCAAAGGGCAGTTTACCCCCAAGAAAGGAAAGAATCAATCGGGAACAGACGTTATGGATTCACCGTGTGCAATCCACACGAAGAAAGATGAGGAAGGCAATTTGATATTGCCGAAGCATACCACTCGACAGTGCCGTTTACTGATCCAGCAGTTCAAGGAAGGTCAATCGAGTGAGAAAAATCCTGAAAAGGAGGATGATGAAGACAAAGAAGAGTTTCCTGAGGTCAATGCCACTCTGTTGATTTTTGCTGATGTAGAAAGCAAAAGTTGACTGAAAGTTATCAACAGAGAAGTTAACATGGCTGTTCCTGCCACCCCCACATACCTCAAATGGTCTCAGACTGCTATCACATTCGACCAGTCAGACCACCCTGCTCATATCGCTACCCCCGGTCGGCAAGTGCCGGTGGTGGACCCGGTTGTGGGAGGCACTCGACTCCGCAAAGTCCTGATGGATGGTGGGAGCGGTTTGAACATCTTGTATGTGGATACCCTAAAGGGGATGGGCATTCCGATGTCCCGACTCAGCGAAAGCAATATGCATTTCCACGGAGTCATCCCTGGGAAGAAGGCCAAGTCACTCGGCCAGATTGCATTGGATGTGGTGTTCGGCACCGACAAAAAATTTCGCAAAGCGAAATTGACGTTTGAAGTTGTGGACTTCCAGAGCGCATACCACGCCATTCTTGGTCGACCGGCTTATGCCCGTTTCATGGCCCGTCCATGCTACGTGTACCTTAAGCTGAAGATGCCTGGGCCCAAGGGTGTGATCACAGTCTCAGGAGATCGACAGAAGGCTGAGGAGTGCCTTTAGCGAGGCTCCAAGATTGCCGATCAGCAAATGGCTCTGGTCGAGTTAGAAGAATACAAGAGGAATACTGATCCTGCCGATCTGCTGCGCTCGAAGAAGCCCGTCTCTGAGCCTGCAATTCAGTCGGCAGACGAAGTGAAGCAAGTGAGCGTTCATCCAACAGATCCTAATGCTGCCTCGACCAGCATCTCGACGACAGCAGATCGTCAAGCGTCATCTCCGCAGATTGCGGTTATCGAGCCCGCCAAATCACTTCACGGCGTGTTTCACTCGCCGTCAGATCAGTCTGATGTTCCTTCCGAGTGCGAGAGCTGTGATCTTGCGGCTGAGGTCACTATGGCAAGTTCGCAACAAAATCCGCCTGGTTACAGCTGCGGCGGACACGAGGTTGGAGGACCATCGAACGAGCAGCAGCGCCAAGGTGAGGAGATTCTCCATTCGCCCGTCGTCGATGCAGCTGCCGAGGCCCAGGTCTTGGAGGCCGTGCGCCTTCAGCTTGAAGGGATGCAGAGGACACTCGGCGTGCGTGCCTGTCATCGTCTACAATTTATCATACCTTTTGGTCTGAGAAATGCAGGCGCCACTTTCATGCGCATGATTCAGAAATACCGGCTCGAGCAAATCAGCCGTAATATTGAGGCCTATATGGATGATGTTGTCATCAAGTCTCGCAAAAGTTCCATCCTGTTCAACTGAGTTGTTTTGATGTAATAAGAGTACTCCAGACAATGTTGTTTATCAAGATTATGACTCCCGCAGTCTTTTGTCGATTCCGATCGCACAATCTCATATTCAAAAACACTCTGAGTGATGAGCAACCCTCTCACTCGGAGGCTTAGCTGCGAACCAGTTTTCGCCTAAGTTAAAAATGCCGCCGAGTGAGTAGCATCCTATTCACTCGGAAACTTAGCTGCGAACCAGTTTTCGCCTAAGTTAAAAAACCTGCCGAATGAATAGCGTCCTATTCACTCGGAAGCTTAGCTGCGAATCAGTCTTCGTCTAAGTTGTAAAACGTTCATCACTCAGCTGAACACATTTACATCGCAGCCCCCAGTGGGTGAACGACTTAGCTGCGAACCAGCTTTCGCCTAAGTTAAAAATCCTGCCGAGTGGATAGCAGTCCATTCACTCGAAAACTTAGCTGCAAACCAGTCTTCGTCTAAGTTCAAAACTTCTCCGAGTGGCGAGCGATCCTCTCACTCGGGGACTTAGCTGCGAACCAGTTTTCGCCTAAGTCAGAAATCCTGCCAAGTGGATAGTATTCCATTCACTTGGAAACTTAGCTGCGAACCAGTCTTCGTCTAAGTTCAAAACTTCTCCGAGTGGCAAGAGATCCTCTCACTCGGGGGCTTAGCTACGAACCAGTTTTCGCCTAAGTTTAAAAACCCTGTCGAGTGGATAGTATTCCATTCACTTGGAAACTTAGCTGCGAACCAGTCTTCGTCTAAGTTCAAAACTTCTTCGAGTGGTGAGAGATCCTCTCACTCGGGGGCTTAGCTGCGAACCAGTTTTCGCCTAAGTCAGAAATCCTTCCGAGTGGATAGTATTCCATTCACTTGGAAACTTAGCTGCGAACCAGTCTTCGTCTAAGTTCAAAACTTCTCCGAGTGGCGAGAGATCCTCTCACTCGGGGGCTTAGCTGCGAACCAGTTTTCGCCTAAGTCAGAAATCCTTCCGAGTGGATAATATTCCATTCACTCGGAAACTTAGCTGCGAACCAGACTTCGTCTAAGTTCAAAACTTCTCCGAGTGACGAGCGATCCTCTCACTCGGGGGCTTAGCTGCGAACCAGCTTTCACCTAAGTTCAAAAACCCTGCCGAGTGGATAGCATTCCATTCACTCGGAAACTTAGTTGCGAATCAGTCTTCGCCTAAGTTAAAAACTTCTCCGAGAGTCAAGTAATCCTTACACTCGGGGGCTTAGCTGCGAGTCAGTCTTCGCCTAAGTCCGAAATTCTTCCGAGTGCTGAACATCCATTCCATTCGGGAGCAAAACAAATTCAGCCAAACAAAGGATTGACAGCAAAATGCAGATAAATCCAAAGTTTCTAGTGCAGTTAAAAGTTGTTCGCGCAAACGAAAGTACTCAGGCTTAAGGCCTGAACGAAGTTTTAAAGCGGTTACACCTTCACTCGGCATACCGAGGCAAATAAAGTTTTAGCTATGATCAAAGTTTCATCAAGCTCCGGTGGGACTCGCGGGCTCGACAAAAGTGTCCAGATCAATCCCATCAGCAATCCGAGTGGCTGCGTCGATGAAGGTCTCCATGAAGTCCTTGAATTGAAGCTTCTTCGTGTTGACCACCTGGAGAGTCTTCAGCTTGTCCTCCTTTGCCTCCCTGCAATGGACTCGGACGAGTGACAGCGCCACGTCGGCTCCGCAGCGAGCAGCAGATTTTTTCCATGCTTGCACTCGACTGGGAATTTCATTGAGGCAAGTCATCATCGACTCAAGGTCAGTCTGGAGGGTGTGTTCTGGCCACAGCTCTTTGTCAATCTTCTCCAGCGCGGCCCTCAGTCGAGTGATATGCTCCTGAACACTTTTGAGACGAACATCAAGCCGAAACATGTTCATGGCCACTGTGTCCCCGACGGGTGACTTGATGGGGTCCAAGTTTGGCTCAATCTCCTCAGTCTCCTTGTCGACGTCTTGGCAGAATTCTACACGAAGGGTGAATGAGAAGATGGTCATGCTACTGTCCTGCAGGAATTAAGGAAAGTCACTCGACGAAAGGAAAGTTACCTTCGAGCATGCTGAACATCCTCTTCGCAAAGTCTCCCAAGTACTTCTCCAGACCATTACTCCTCTTGCTCAGTTGTTCGGTCTTCTTGATCCAGTCGGCCCGTTCCTGCTTGAGTTTGGTATTCTCACCTTCCAACTTTTCGGCTGCGGCAAGCTTTGCCTCGGCAGCCTCGGTTTTCTCTCTTGCCACCCTTTGAGCATCAGCGAGCGCTTTGTCCTTGTCTTCAAGCGCCTTCTTCATGGTATCTAAAGAAATAACATTGTTGAGTCGCGCTTGGAGTCGGCGGTTCTCATCACGTACGTCTATTCAAGTGGATACACTCGGTTCAAAGGATGGAAGATGAAAGTGATAGTACAGTTGGTCGACAAAAATTACCTCCCAGGGTCCTCAGCTCAGTCTACGCACGGTCCAGATTGTTCTTGGACACCTCCAGATCCAGTTCAAGCTGATTCTTCTCCTTCTCTAGGTCAACGTACCGAGTCCCAAGCTCACAAGCTTTCGGAAATCAACAAAGAAACAATTCAGTCGACATTACTATTTCTCCACTCCCGAGTGGAAAGGAGCATGCTCAGTCGACTGGATGGCGGCCCGCCGCCCCACCCCACACCCCTGCAAAGCGTCATATCATGGTTGATGGAAATGATGTCCATGAAACCTGCAGGATAGGTGACAAGTGTACTCCAAGTACAAAAAAGGACCCCGAGTCCAAGTTCTTAAGACTATTGCGCATCGTAAACGATCGACAGTAGTCTCGGGGACTACACCCAGTGGGTGCACTCAGCGTGCCTCCACTGGATACGAAACCACTCGACCAGGTCCGACCTGTCCGAGTAATAAAAAAAAAGAGGGCAAACATGCAAACATTGTCTCTATCAGACCCCCGCCGATGCAAGCATTCGACGGCGGTCTCGGGGACTACACCCAGTGGGTGCACTCAGCGTGCCCCCACTAGACCTACTATCACTCGACCAGGTCCATCCTGTCGAGTGACAAGCAACTATCACAACGAATCTAAGACCCCTGCCGATGTCTTCATCATTCGACAGTGGTCTCGGGGACTACACCCAGTGGGTGCACTCAGCGTGCCCCCACTGGAGCAGAGACCACTCGACTAAGACCTGATCTACTCGAGGAGAAAACAAGCAAGTATGCATCAAAAGAAAACACCCAGTGGGTGTAGAGTCAAGATGGACAGGAATTCAATCGGAAACGAACTTACAATCGCACTTACTCGGACAATGGCACGAAGCGCTGAGCTGGCATCATAAGCCAACTTGCTGGCCTCAGACGCCTCCTTCGTACGCAGCATCATTTGCCCAGCCTGGATCATGGCCTCTTTGGCAGCTCCAGTCTGGTCCTCTGGGACGTGGTACAAAGGGTATGCGGGCGTCGGGTGAGTCGGCGCTGCAGCTGAGGTCACAAGAATTGCAGGATGTTGCCCGATTGGCGCTGAAGCCACAATAGTCGAAGTAGCTAGCGGAGCACTCGACAGCGGGACCGCATGTTCAGTTCTTGCTCGAGACGAGTTGCCAAGTCCTGGAGATGATGCTACAGTCGACTTACGAGGCGTATGCCCTGGTGGTGTTCGCCGAGCGCGTACGCGTGGGGTACCCAAGGTCATACCTTCACCCCCCGTACCCTGCTGCACCTCTTCATCATCCTCCAACTGGATGACGTCTGCAACTACCAATCGACAATACTAGATTCTTCAATCGACCAGTCATTTTCGAAGAAAAAAACAGCAGAGTGAAGGTTTGCTATACCTCTCTGAGAGGTGGCCACGTCAGCAGTATCCACGTCCATGTGCTCCTCTTCATCTCTTGGAGGCGATGTCACCGAAGTAGCGGCTCTGACAGACAAATTCCACTCGGTCAGCAATCTTCATAAAGTTCTACAACAGCAGATGGAAAAAGAAAACGAACACTCACGTTGAAGCGACAGGTACAACAATCTTCATGTGGGGCAGAGCCTTCCGGGGTTTTGGTGCGTCAGACTTAGGCTGTTTTGCGGTCCTCTCACTCGACTCAACTGCTGAAGCTCGGTTGCGCTTCGGGTTCCTGCTGCTCGACATCAAGGTTTTACTTGGGGCAGCCACAGGATCTTGGCGCCGCTTAGAACGATGCTCGGTGCGCGGAGGAGACTCGGCTTCTTCCTCGCCCTCTTCCGAGTCTTCGTAATTGCCTTTGCTGTCCTTAGCATAATCAACGTCCACGCTGCCATCCGCACTCTCTTCTCCGTCATCGGGTTGATTTCCATTTGGCACGGGGGAATAAAAGTTCGTTACCTCCTGCAAGATACAAACAGTAAAGTCAGTCGACTGACGACCCAGTCACTCAACTATACAATAAAGCATTCGACAAAGATATAACTAACCAGATTCGGCGGTGGATTCTCAGCAGAGAAAGGCAAGATCCGCTTGGCTCCCAGGGGATTGTCGCAGGCTCCAGTGATGCTCCGAAGCCACAGTGCAACAGTTTCCTCCGAGACTTCCTCTGGATGTGTCCGAGTGGTGTCCTCAGGGCTTGAAGGGGCTGGATTCGTCGACCGAGAAATTTCTCCAACAGATCCATGCCGGTCACTCCGCCACGAACCAGATTCACTACAGCATTCACTAAGATTCCCACTTGGACTTTCTCCCCTTCTAGCACTGACAGTGATTTGGGAGTAGTGGGTCGCTCTGGTGTGAAGGGGGAAAGTCCAGTCAACATGTTGGGAGATGCAACGTCATTACAACAGAACCAAGTCGACTGCCAGCCCCGAACAGATTCAGGAAATGTCATTGACGGAAAGGAACTTCTAGCTCTCTTTTGGATCCCCAAGCCACCACATAACTGGATGACATGGGTCTTATCGTCCTCTGGGTTGGCCTTTTTGACCGACTGGGACCAGACAGTAAAGATGTGTTTAAACAAACCCCAATGGGGATGACAACCCAAGAAGCACTCGCACAAGGTGATGAACGTGGCAAGGTATGAAATGGCATTCGGAGGAAAGTGGTGGAGTTGCGCTCCGAAAAAGTTCAAAAACCCGCGGACGAATGGATGAGGGGGCAGAGAAAAACCTCGCTCAACGTGGGTGAGGAGGAGGACTCACTCCCCTTCGCGCGGCTCCGTCTCGATCTCCCCCTCCGACAGCCTCCACGAGCCTTCGGCTACGAGCCCGTCGGCGATGAGGTTCTCGACGTCCCCCGCCGTGACCGTCGACGGGAGAAAATCTCCCTGGATCCACCCCGGTGGCGCCGTGAATCGGGCGCCCGACGGCTTCTTCGCCTTGGCCCCTCCCTTCTTGGTGCGCTCGAGCTTCTCCGTCTTGCCTTTCGTCATTGTGGCGGCGGTTGTCGAGACGGAGTTGAGCGGCGCGCGTGGAGCAGGGGAGGCGGAGGAAAAGAGAGGATTTGGGGGAGAAGTACCGTGCTGTCCGCGGCACGGTCTAATCTTATATCAGCCCGAGTGAGTCACTGACCTGCGGGCCCGCCAGATCTCTGTGTATCTCAGCCGCAGAAGTCGCGCTGTATGTGGCGTAATGGGCGGCACGAAAATCGAGGCGTTATACTTCCACTTGCCCCAATCGTGGCGTCATCTTCGCGTAGCACGCGCTTCCCAAATTTTCGAATCCCATGAAATCCGGACCTGACGAAGCGACCCGTCGCATCAAAGGATCTTCTTGATTCACTCGGAACTAAATCTGTGCTCAAGTTCACCCGGACACTTATCAAGGTTGAATCGATTAGGGCAAATGATAAAGATTCCAGTCGACGCGGATTTCCGTAAAGCCCTGGAATGCATTCGGAATTTATGTGCTTTATCAGAATCGGCATCGATCCCTTTTTCACTCGAACCCCGATCCATTCGGGGGCTAATGACGAGGACATGTACCTAGGGTAAGGTCCTAGGCCTGACCTACATACCCTACCTAAGGGCACTGTGTTGAAGGACTTAAGGATTACAAGGAAGACTCCGACTGAAGTCACCATGGCGCATGAGTCACTCGACAATTAATCCACTCGGAAGTTTCTCCCTCCACTCGACAGTCTCCTTTCATTCGGAAGAACCGACGGCCAGTCGACGGTAGAAGACCAGAAGGCACCCCAGGGAGGCCATCAGGCAGGCGTTCGACCAGTCGCCATTAGTAGCATTTATTGTATACGTTATCAGTAACGTATGCCTTTATTCCCACGATCGAACCCTTGGTTGCCGGACATTGATGAGGGGTAGCGCACTCTATATAAGCCACCCCTCCCCTCTGGCACAAGGGTTCGCACCCCCTGTAACTCTCATATTCCACACGACAAGCTCCCGAGCACTGAGACGTAGGGCTGTTACCTCCACGAGAGGGGCCTGAACTCATACATCTGTGTGAACAACCTTGCCGTAGCTAGGACTCTGCCCTCTCCTTTCGTACCCCTACCTTCTACTGTCAGGCTCGTTCCCACGACAGGAGTGGTTCTACATCACCGAGCCAAGGGACGAGAGCTGGACGGCGCCCGCCGAATTCAGATCCGGACCCCCTACGAGATTGACCTCATGCCTCAGGAAGGGCCTCGACTGGGGGTCAAATGCTGAGGTTAAGCTGATGCAGAAGCGCATCACCTCGGTGATCGAGGCCAAGGTGGAGCTGGTTAACGTAGTCTAGGTTATGCTCCACCGCTGTGTTCTTCCCTACCAGCGCCGAGCATCCCCCATGTGGGCTTACCGGCCTGATGACGAGCCTACCGTGCGCCAATTCTTCCGCACCACCCCTGAGAAGCTGTGGAAGGCTTTGTTCAAGCCTCAGAAAAGCTGGCCAGTCACGGAAGAGGATTCGGGCCTAAGCACCGATAACCCCCCCACCAAGGTATGGCATAATTTTAATCCGGGGACTCTGTTTCTTCGACCAAAAGACTGAACGCCTTCTCCCTTATTTTCGCAAAAGTGGCTGAGCAAAGCCGCGAAGGTTAACTGCCCGGCTCCACAACCCGAAGACCCCAGGTCGGAGCTGTTGGCGGCGATGTTTGTTGTGGCGCCGTACTCGGCGCCCGCGAAGAAAGAGAAGAAGAAGAAGGCCAGAGAGGGTCTCCGCATCAAGGACCAGCCGGACGCCACGTCCGAGGAAACCCATGCCTCCTTGAGTCACGAGGAGGAGCGTGAAGACGGAGGGGAAGGCGTTTTCCCCCTCCCAAGGAAGAGGGCGGCGTCATCGGACGCCGCGGAGGACGCAGCTCCTCCTGCCCTGAAGAGGGCGCACTGGGCGAGGTTGATCTTGCCCGATGACAGCTCGGATTGTGACACAGAATCCAAGGAATTTGAGAGGGTTCCCCGAAGGAGCTTAAGGGTCAAGCCCCCCGCTCAAAGGTATGAATCCGAAGACTCCCGGGTTATTTATGCATGGTTTTTTAAATGCTTTAAACACAAGCGCGTCTTTTGATTTGCAGCCCACCGCGCGTTCTCCCCACCGACCAAATATCGGAAGGGGAGTCCCCACCCGCCGAGCAGGCGGAGAGTGGGACTGCATCACACTCCACACCTCCAGGGGTCGCGAAGGATGCCGCGGAGGTGTCATCCAGCCAGGCTCCGTTGGAGCCGAACACGGGCGGCGAGGTCGACCACACCATGGCTGAGGCTGACGCCGCGGCCGCCGAAGGCCAGGGAGAAGAAATTCCCCAGGCTGCTGAGGACCTGGGGGAGAATACTCCCCTGGCCGCCGAAGGGGAAGGGCGAAGAGATGCCCAGTCCCCTCCGAGGACGTCTCCGGAGCACGCTATGCCTCCAGAGCTACCGGCTCAGTCCCCGGTCAGAGATCGGACTGTCTGGTCACCACCGATGCCACCGACGGCTGGGTGGCCGGTTATGGAGGAGGTGCTAGCAAGTGCTCTCATCTCCGAGGATCACCGCACTCTTATGGGTGCGGTTTTACAAGGAATTCAGTCCATTGATAGCGGACTGAAAGAGGCCTTCAATGGTCTCTTGGCGGGCTTCAAGGTGAGTCATGTAATACCTTTTTCCCGAACAACTTTAATTTTAAGTTTGTGCTATCTTTATATATGTAGTAGCCCCCGAGCCCCGGATGGGTTTGCAAAAGCGCATCCGGGGGTCAAACAATAAGGAATGAACAATGATGCACAAGGCACCATGTAGTCTTGCCATGTTCTAAGAGCCCTTAAGAGGACCAAGCAGAGAGTCATATCCTTGACAGTTTGGAGGTTGGAATGTACATAACTGGATGCATATTTCTTGTTCTTTATAGGCCTCGTCATCGGCGGTGGCCATTAATGCCGCTGAGCTGACCGAGCTAAATCGGAAGCTCAAGATCTCCGAAGAGGAGCTTGACAGCCTGAACAAGAGGTTTGACGAGGCACAAGGTAAGCCGAATTCTAATATCCGAGCTATATATTGGTAATGATCCGCACTGGTAACCTAGTGTAATTAGTTAGTTATTGCTTCTACAGCTTTAGCTACGGAGGTTGAAAAACTCAAGGCCGAGCTCCAGGACATGAAGCAAAAGGCCACAGAGGAGAAGGCGGCCGCCGAACAAGAAGCGGCCACGCTTTCCACTTTGAAGGCTGCGAGTGCCAAGCATGAGGCCCGGGTGGAGGAGGTGCAGCAAGAGCTCAAGGATGCCGGCACAAAGTGCGAGGCCCTTGAGCAGAAGGGCAAAGAGCAAGCCACCGAGCTAGCCGCGCTAAAATCCGAGATCCAAAAGGAGCGGGTGGAGAGGAGGTCCTTACAAGAGGAGGTTCGCCAAGTCAAGACTGTCATCGATGGTAAGCCATATTCACTGCAATGCACCTTTGGTGGTAGCAAGTTTGCTTTGCTCACCCAGGTGTGGCGTTCCATAGGCGTCTGTGCGGATCTCCAGAAGAGTGCAGCGGACGCGAACAAGTTTGATGCTTCGCGGGCGGAGGATGATGAGGCCCGGCTATTCTGGGCGCAGTTTGAGTCCCCCCGAGCGCTCTCCTCTCCTCATCGAGCAAATGAAGCAACTGATGGAGATGCACAGAGTGGCGGAGCCGGCCATGAAGGACCTCTACATCCGTCTGTGGCCCGATGAGCCATTGCCGAGCAGCTACTTCGGCTTAGTGCAGAAACTATGCGAAGCTGCGCCTCGGGTCGATGTGCTGAAGCGTTCTACGTGCATCGAGGGCGCGCGGATGGCCTTTGCGAAGACCATGGTGCATTGGCCGAAGCTCAAGCCAACCGAGATGGCTACCGCACCTCCGCCTCCTGGAAAGGAGTATAGGCGCCCCGAGCGATACTTCCCCGCAGTGATGGAGGGTGCTCGGGCAATAGAGGCTCAATGCTCCAAGGACGTTTTGTATGAATGAGCGCGTTGTAATATGTCCTAAGACTTTTAACGCTTTATAACTAGTGATGCATGGTTTATCATGTCTTATAAGTAGTTGATTTTTATTTTGACTCCTGTGTGGCCGGTTTATCTGAAAGTTGCGAGTCGTCGGCTTCAGCCCCCACGTAGATACTACACGGGGTGTCTCTGTATCCGCACTGTGACCCTTAGCCGAGGTATCGGTGCCTGAAGGCGGTAGTGCGGGGGGGGGGGACAAGGCAATCGGACTATGATGCTTTATCACTTTCACTTAGCCGTAGGAGCGTAGAAAAAATGCGGGGGCTGATAACCAGCCCCCAGTGTGATGTTCGGGGCCGAAGCCAGCATCACATGGTTTGTACAAGAACGAAACCCATCGTATAACACGGAATAACCTCTATCGATCTTTTAGTATGACACTTATGCTCGGATTTGCAGACCGGTTCTCGCTTACTATGACAGTCAGTTTTCGGCTTTCTCCCCTGAGGTGCTTGACCAGGTGAACTGGAAACACAATCGCAGTGGTTCTCCCTTTGCCCCTTTAGCCGAACAAGCGGAACGTAAGGGGGCAATCACACGAGCCGGGCAACCCAACTATTGACCCAAGACATAGTTCGGCTCCGATGCATATAAAACAAAATCCAAGGCGCCGAACACACGACCAGTTGTGCTGGGGTGATGTTCAAGGCGATTTTTTTTAAATTCAAGCCCCCGGTCTATTAGCCGGTTGCATCATACTATATACCGAACAGTTTTCGCAAGAAGCGTTACCAAGGGAAGAACAGAGGATGTATAAAAGACAACGAAGTGGCCATATATGATGGTCTTGTCCTTGCTCAATAATTCTTATAACTTGGATTGCCGAAGCAACTGTTTACAAGTTTTTGAAGATGAAATATAAAATTTTCAGAGGGGAGGCTGTACCAGGGGTCTTTGATTGGTGCCATGACGTCCTCGATGTCTCCTGTCGCCTGTCCGTTCATATTCCTCTGTGGGGGTTGCATCCCTTTAAGGGTGATGCTGTCGCCGAGCGGACCTTGGGAAGAAGGTCTTGAGAAGTCGCCGAAGTGTGGATGAGCTTTACGCTTTTAGCAGGTCCTTGATGGTACCTGTGTTTTGTCCGAGGACGTGTACTAATGGTTCGGTCTGGCCGAACACTTACCCTTTAATGGTTGTTCCCCATTGCTGCCCATGGAATCTTGAGTGCGAAGTTGTGCCTTCTTGGCACGTATTTGGCGGTCGTTAGGGCTGTGCAATGGGGCGCGTGTCCCTATTTCTGGGGAGAAGAGGAATCTGGGAGTTCGGATTGAAACCGAACTCGTTTGTCGACCTTACGAGCCTTTATGGCAGATTTAGGTGTTTGCCGACCGTCCTCGTAGTGGAATTTGGCCGCCAGGACCAATGCATGTTCCTCAGTTCGGAGGGAACGCTCTGTGTTGCCGTTGACGGTGATGACCCCCTTGGGCCCCGGCATCTTGAGCTTGAGGTAAGAGTAGTGTGGGACGGCATTAAAGTGAGCAAACACTGTACGGCCCAGCAGGGCGTGGTAGCCGCTGCGGAGAGGTACGATGTCGAAGATCAAGTCCTCGCTGCGGAAGTTATCGGGCGAGCCGAACACCACTTCCAGGCTCACAGAGCCCGTGCACCGGGCCTCGACGCCTGGGATCACTCCTTTAAAGGTAGTGTTGCTGGGTTTGATCCTTGATGGATATATACCCATCTTTTTCACCGTATCTGAGTATATCAGATTGAGGCTACTTTCTCCGTCCATTAGGACTTTAGTGAGGTGATACCCATCGATAATGGGGTCTAAGATGAGGGCCGCCGAACCTTCATGACGAATACTGGTCGGGTGATCTCGTCGATCAAAGGTGATCGGGTAGGCCGACCATGGGTTAAACTTTGGGGCTATAGGCTCTATGGCGTAGACCTCTCGAAGGGCGCGCTTCCTCTCCTTTTTCGGTATATGAGTGGCATATATCATGTTCACAGTTTTTACTTCTGGAGGGAATTGCTTCTAACCTCCATTGCTCGGACCGCGGGGCTCCTCGTCATCCTCGCTGCGTGGGCCTTTGCCCTGCTCCTCGGCGGTGAGTTTGCTGGCCTGTTTGAACACCCAACAGTTACGGTTGGTGTGGTTGGCGGGCTTGTCCGGAGTGCCATGGATTTGGCAAGGCCTCTCCATGATCTTGTCCAGCGGGGTGGGTCCGTCGCGGTTGCCTATAGGAGGCTTCTTCCGCTGCCCGGATCTTGGGTTGCGGAAACCGGCGTTAACGGCCATGTCATCGGCGTCGCTAGTGCTGTGCCGGCGTTTGTTTTTGTTGCGTCGTGGTTTCCCATTTCCATCCCGGACTTCGGAAGTGCGGGGGTCTTCGGGGTTGTGGCTTCGCCTTGCTAGCCAGTTATCCTCGCCCGTGCAAAAGCGGGTCATGAGTGATGTAAGGGCGGACATGGTCCTAGGTTTATCCTGACCGAGCTGGCGAGCTAGCCACTCGTCCCGAATATTGTGCCTGAAAGAGGCTATAGCTTCGGCATCTGGGCAATCGACGATCTGGTTTTTCTTGGTCAAGAACCGATTCTAGAATTGTCGAGCGGATTCTCCTGCCTTTTGCACGACATTGCTTAGGTCGGAGGAGTCCGGGGGCCGTACATAGGTGCCCTTGAAGTTAGATCGGCATGCATCCTCGAGGTCCTCCCAGCTCCCAATAGAGTTTTCAGGGAGACTGTTTAACCAGTGCCGAGCTGGCCCATTAAGTTTAAGCGGTAGGTACTTGATGGCGTGGAGGTCCTCTCCTCGTGCCACGTGAATGTGGAGGAGGAAATCCTCGATCCACACTGCTGGGTCAGTTGTTCCGTCATATTGCTCGATGTTCACGGGTTTAAACCCTTCCGGGAACTGATGCTGCATCACCTCGTCAGTGAAGCAGAGTGGGTGGGCAGCGCCTCTGACCCGGGCTATATCACACCGGTAGTCGGCGTCTGTTCTGTCCCGGTTTTGGTCCCGAACTCTGTTGGTTCGGTCGAGCCAGGGCCGGTACTCGTCCCTTCTACCAGGGGAGTACCCTCTAGATCCGTAGATGGATCTCGTGCGGCCTGTTCTATCATCCAGGTCGCGTCGCAGGTCATACCTATCCTCAGGCTCCATTGGCTCTTTTCCCCTTCTGCGGGGTATCGCCGCCCTATAACCAGCCTCGCCAGTCGTCCTATCTCGTCCTCGTGGAGGGCGGTCCGGCTGGTCGTATGGAGTGTGCTTGGGGGACGGCGTATTGGGGAGCTCGTCGTCGAATTGTGGCAGCAACCGCCGGCGGGGGTAACTCTTGGGTTGGTTCCATAGACCGGCGCCGTGTTCTTCCTCGGCTGATAGAACCCTTGTCCATCTGTCGTTGAGGGTGTCTTGTTCGGCCTTGTGCTGCCGCGCTTTTGCCTTTAGGCTTCGGGCAGTGGCTAAAAGTTGTTGCCTAAACCGTTCCTGATCCTCAATGGTTTTGGGGATGATGAGGTCCTCGTCTTCCGGGCTATCCTCCTCCTCTACAGGGGGGAGGTAGTTGTCGTCCTCGGAGTCGTTCAGATCTTCGGGGTCGCGCTGGTCCTCCGGCCTTTCCTGGTCCTCCAACGGATACTTGGGGATATCGGGATCGCCGAGGTCTTCCGGGGTATCGTTTTCCCCGGTGCCGGCAATAGCTTCCCTTCCCTTTTTTGTCTTTCATCGCTTACGCGGTTTCCGGCGTCTTGACGGCACCTCACCTGAGTCATCTCCATTGTTTGCTGGTGTGCGCACGCCGTTACCTGCTGGCGTATCCACCATGTAGACATCATAGGTGGATGTGGCGGTCCATCGCCCGGTGTTGATGGGGGTGGGAGCACGATCCTCTTCCTCCATGTCTTCTGCCTCCTCGGAGGTGTAGTCCAACATATCGGTTAAGTCTTCGATAGTGTCTACTGTCGTGGGAACGAGCCTGACAGTAGAAGGTAGGGGTACGAAAGGAGAGGGCAGAGTCCTAGCTACGGCGATGAATAGCGGGGAGGGCCGACAAGTACGGAGTCGACGACTGCCGTAGAAGAACACCTCAAGAGCTCGCGCGGAAGTGCGCCGCCCCGCGGATCAGGAGCGCCTCAACATCTAGAGGCGCTTCCTGGAGCCATGCCGAGTCGTCGGCGATGAAGGTGAGTGCTCCGAGACGGATCTCGTGGCCAGGGAACAAACCACCGCCGGAAGACATGACGAAGGAGAAAAAATGCAACCTCACCGGAAGTCGCTTAGACGCCTGCCCCACGGTGGGCGCCAATTGTCGTGGGAACGAGCCTGACAGTAGAAGGTAGGGGTACGAAAGGAGAGGGTGGAGTCCTAGCTACGGAGAGGTTGTACACACAGATGTATGAGTTCAGGCCCCTCTCGTGGAGGTAACAGCCCTACGTCTCAGTGCTCGGGAGCTCTTGTCGTGTGGAATATGAGAGTTACAGGGGGTGCGAACCCTTGTGCCAGAGGGGAGGGGTGGCTTATATAGAGTGCGCTGCCCCTCATCAATACCCGGCAACCAAGGGTTCGATTGTGGTAATGAAGGCGTACGTTACTGATAACGTACGTAATAAATGCTACTAACGATGCACAGCCGAACGCCTGTCCATTGGCCTCCCTGGAGTGGCTCCTGGTCTTCTGCGGTCGACTGACTTCTGGTTCTTCCGAGTGAAAGTCAACTATCGAGTGCAGGGAGAAACCTCCGAGTGGATTTACTGTCGAGTGACTCATGTGCCATGGTGATTTCAGTCGAAGACTTCCTTGTAATCCTTAAATTCTCTAAGGTAGTGTCCTTAGGTAGGGTATGTAGGTCAGGCCTATGACCCTACCCTAGGTACATATCCTCATCATTAGCCCCCGAATGGATCAGGGTTCGAGTGAAAAGGGATCGATGCGGGTTCTGATAAGACATAAAAATTCCGAGTGCATTTTAGGGCTTCACAGAAGTCTGCGTCGATTGGAGTCTTTGCCATTCACCCTGATCGATTCTGTCCTGAAATGTGTCCGAGTGAACTTGAGCGCTGAGTCAGATCCGAGTGATGAATGGAACCTCTTGATGCGACGGGTCGCTTCGCCAGGCCCGGATTTTGCGGGATTTGAAAATTTGGGAAGTACGCGCTGCGCGATGATGACGCAACGACTGGGGGCAAGTGGGAACAGGACGCCTCGATTATCGCGCCGCCTTTATCGCCACGTACCGCGCTTCCTCTGTAATCGGGATTACAGGGATCCGGCGGGCCCGCAGGTCAGTGACCCACTCAGGCAGTTATAAGACGGAGCGATACGAGGGCCGGTACAGTGCTTCGCCTCCGTCCCGCTCTTTTCCTCCGCCTTCCCTGCTTCACGCGCACCGCTCTGCTTCGCCTTGACCACCGCCGCCGCGATGACGAAGGGGAAGATGGAGAAGCTCGAGCGCACCAAGAAGGGAGCCAAGGCGAAGAAGCCGTCGGGCGCCCGGTCCGTGGTGCCGCCGGGGTGGATCCAAGGGGATTTCCTCCGGTCGACCATCACGACGGAGGACGTCCAAAATCTCGTCGCCGACGGGCTGATAGCTGACGGGTCGTGGAGGCTGTCGGAGGGAGAGGCCGAGCCGGAACCGCGCGAAGGCGAGCGAGTCCTCCTCCTCACCCACGTCGAGCGAGGTTTTTCTCTGCCTCCCCATCCATTCATCCGCGGATTCTTGAATTACTTCGGGGCGCAACTTCACCATTTCCCTCCGAATGCCATTGCGTATCTCGCTGTGTTCATAACTCTGTGCGAATGCTTCTTGGGTTGTTCTCCTCACTGGGGTTTGTTCAAACACATATTCACCATCCGATCTCAGTGTGTCAAAAAGGCCAATCCTAGTGATAGTAAGACCCACGTCATCCAGCTATGCGGTGGCCTGGGACTCCAAAAAAGGGGTAGGAGTGCGTTTCCGTCAATGACCTTTCCTGAATCTGTTTGGGGCTGGCAGTCGACATGGTTTTACTGCAAAGATGTTGCATCTCCCAATATGTCGACTGGCCTTCCTCCCTTCACATTGGATCGACCCACTACTCCCAGAACACTGAATGTGACAGAGGGAGAGAAAGTCCAGGTAGGAATTTTAGTGAATGCAGTAGTAGATCTGATCCGTGGCAGAGTGACTGGTATGGACCTCCTAGAGGCGTTTCTCAGTCGACGAATCCAGCCTCTTCAAGCCAGGGACCACACTATGTGGCATTATTCGGGCCCCGAAGACACCACTCGGACACACCCAGAGGAAGTTTCCGAGGAGACTGTTGCCCAGTGGCTCAAAAGCATCACCGAAGCCTGTGATAACCCTCTGGGAGCCAAGCGAATCTTGCCCTTCTCTGCTTTGAACCCACCGACGAACCTGGTGAGTTATATCTTTGTTGAGTGCTTTCATGTTTCGTCGAGTGATTGGGTCTTCAGTCAACTAACTTTACAGTTTGTATCTTGCAGGAATTTACGAACATGTATTCGCCCGTGCCGAATGGAGAGCAGCCTGAAGACGGAGAAGAGAGCGCAGGCGGCAGCGCAGACGTCAACTACGCTGACGACAGTGAAGGCAGCGACGACGACCTGGAGGAGATCGAGGAAGAAGCCCAGGCTCCTCCGCGCATCGAGCGTCGAACCAAACAGCACGAAGATCTAGAAGCTGCTCCAACCAGAACCTTGTCATCGAGCACCAGGAATCCAAAGCGCGACCGGGTGGCAACACCTGAGTCGACTGAAAAGGTCATGAAATAGCCCAGGTCTGACGCACCAAAACCTCGGAAGGCTCTGCCTCGCATGAAGATCGCCGTGCCTGTCGCCTCAACGTAAGTGTTCATTTTCCTTTTTCTGCTGTTGTGGAACTTCATGTCTTTGCTGATCGAGTGAAATTTATTCGCCAGAGCTGCTACCTCGGTGACGTCGCCTCTGCGGGATGAGGAGGATCATATGGAAGTGGACACTGCTGACGCGGCCACCTCTCAACGAGGTATAATAAATCTTCACTGTAGACTGATTTTTTGAAGGCAATTCGTCGAATGAATAAGTTAACGTTGTCGATTGACAGTTGACGACGTCATCCATCTGGAAGACGACGAGGAGCCATAGCAGGGTGCTGAGGGTGAAGTTGTGGCCTTGGACACTCCACGCGTACACACTCGGAGAACATCATCAGGACAGGCTCCACGTAGGTCGACTGCTGCGTCATCTCAAGAGCTTGGCGACTCTTCCCGAGCCAAAGCTAATCTTGTGGTTCCGCTGTCGAGTGCTCCGCCAGCAACTTCAACTCTGGTGGTTTCAGCGCCGATTGGGCAACCTCAAGCACCTCTTGCTACCTCAGCTGCAGCACCGACTCATTCGACGTCTGGATATCCATTGTACCACATCCCAGAGGACCAGACTAGAGCTACCAAAGAAGCCATGATCCAGGCTGGACAAATGATGCTGCGTACGAAGGAGGCGTATGAGGCTAGCAAGTTGGCTTATGATGCCAGTTCAGCGCTTCGTGCCAATGTCAGAGTAAGTGCTATTGTAAGTTCATTTCCAATTGAATTCCTGTCCATCTTGACTCTACACCCACTGGGTGTTTTCTTTGGATGCGTACTTGCTTGCTTTCTTCTCGAATAGATCAGGTCTTAGTCGAGTGGTTTGTATCCAGTGGGGGCACGCTGAGTGCACCCACTGGGTGTAGTCCCCGAGACCGCTGTCGAATGACGAAGACATCGGCAGGGGTCTTAGATATGTGTTGATAGTCGCTTGTCACTCGACATCCTGGTCGAGTGAAAGTAGGTCCAGTGGGGGCACGCTGAGTGCACCCACTGGGTGTAGTCCCTGAGACCGCCGTCGAGTGCTTGCATCGGCGGGGGTCTGATAGAGACAATATTTGCATGTTTTTTTATACTCGGACAGGTCGGACCTAGTCGAGTGGTCTCTGGTCCAGTGGGGGCACGCTGAGTCTACTGTCGATCGTTTACGATGGGCAGTAGTCTTAAGAACTATCCTACAGGTTTCATGGACATCATTTTCATCAACCATGATATGACGCTTGTAGGGGTGTGGGGTGGGGCGGCGGGCCGCCGTCCAGTCGACTAAACTTGTTCCTTTCCACTCAGGAGTGGAGAGATGTTGATGTCGACTGAACTACTTCTTTGCTGATTTCAGAAAGCCTGTGAGCTCGGGACCAAGTACGTCGACCTGGAGAAGGAGAAAAACCAACTTCAGCTGGATCTGGAGGTGACCAAGAACGATCTAGACCGTGCACAGACTGAGCTGAAGAGCCTGGGAGGTAATCCTTGTTGACCAATTGCACTATCACTTTCATCTTCTATCCTTTGAACCGAGTGTCCTCACTCGAACAGACGTACGTGATGAGAACCGTCGACTCCAAGCGCGACTCAACAATGTTATTTCTTTAGATACCATGAAGAAGGCACTTGAAGATAAAGACAAGGCACTCGCCGATGCTCAGAAGGTGGCGAGGGAGAAAACTGAGGCCGCTGAGAAGAAGCTTGCTACAGCCAATAAGTTGGAAGAAGAGAACGCCAAACTCAAGCAGGAACAGGCCGATTGGATCCAGAAGGTTGAATAGCTGACCAAGAGAAGGAGCACTCTGGAGAAGTACTTGGGAGACTTCGCGAAGAAGATGTCCGGCATGCTTGAAGGTAACTTTCTTTCGTCGAGTGAATTTCTTTGATTTCTTCAGAACAGCAGTGTGATCACCTTTTCATTTTCTCTTCGTGCAGAATTCTGCCAAGATTTTGAAAAGGAGACTGAGGAGATCGAGCCAAATCTGGATCCCGCCAAGTCACCCGTCGGGGACGTCGTGGCCATGGACATGTTTCGACTTGAAGCTCGTCTCAGAAGTGTTCAAGGATAAATCATTCGACTGAGGGCTGCGCTGGAGAAGGTCGGCAAAGAACTATGGGCAGAAGACACCCTCCAGACTGACCTCGAGTCGATGATGACCCGCCTCAACGAGATTCCTGGTCGAGTGCAGGCATGGAAAAAATCTGCTGCTCGCTGCAGAGCTGACGTGGCTCTTTCACTCGTCCGGGTCCATTGCAAGGAGGCCAGGGAGGACAAACTGAAGGCTCTACGGGTGATCAACTTGAAGAAACTTCAATTCGAAGATTTCATGGAGACCTTCATCAAAGCAGCCACTCGGATAGCCGATGGGATCGATCTGGACACCTTCGTCGAGCCGTCGAGCCCCACCGGTGCTTGAAAAACACTTCACTTGCAGTTGAAACTTTATTTGCCTCGGTATGCCGAGTGATGGTGTAACCGCTTTAAAACTTCGTTCAGGCCTTAAGCCTGAGTACTTTCGTTTGCGCGAAAAACTTTTAACCACGCTAGAAACTTTGGATTTATCTGCATTTTGCTGTCAATCCTTTGTTTGGCTGAATTTGTTTTGCTCCCGAATGGAATGGATGTTCAGCACTCGGAAGAATTTCGGACTTAGGCGAAGACTGACTCGCAGCTAAGCCCCCGAGTGTAAGGATTACTCGTCACTCGGAGAAGTTTTTAACTTAGGCGAAGACTGCTATCCACTCGGCAGGGTTTTTAAACTTAGGCGAAAGATGGTTCGCAGCTAAGCCCCCGAGTGAGAGGATTGCTCGTCACTCGGAGAAGTTTTGAACTTAGACGAAGACTGATTCATAGCTAAGTTTCCGAGTGAATGGAATAATATCCACTCGGAAGGGTTTCTGACTTAGGCAAAAACTGGTTCGTAGCTAAGCCCCCGAGTGAGAGGGTCGCTCGTCACTCGGAGAAGTTTTGAACTTAGACGAAGACTGGTTTGCAGCTAAATTTCTGAGTGAATGGAATACTATCCACTCGGAAGGGTTTTTAACTTAGGCGAAAGCTGGTTCGCAGCTAAGCCCCCGAGTGAGAGGATTGCTCGTCACTCGGAGAAGTTTTGAACTTAGACGGAGACTGATTCGCAGCTAAGTTTCCGAGTGAATGGAATAATATCCACTCGGAAGGGTTTCTGACTTAGGCGAAAACTGGTTCGCAGCTAAGCCCCCGAGTGAGAGGATCGCTCGTCACTCGGAGAAGTTTTGAACTTAGACGAAGACTGGTTCACAGCTAAGTTTCCGAGTGAATGGAATACTATCCACTCGGAAGGGTTTTTAACTTAGGCGAAAGCTGGTTCGCAGCTAAGCCCCCGAGTGAGAGGATCGCTCGTCACTCGAAGAAGTTTTGAACTTAGACGAAGACTGGTTCGCAGCTTAGTTTCCTGAGTGAATGGAATAATATCCACTCGGAAGGGTTTTTAACTTCGGCGAAAGCTGGTTCGTAGCTAAGCCCCCAAGTGAGAGGAATGCGAAATTGCGCGATCGGAATCGACAATAGACTGCGGGAGTCATAACTTTGACAAACGACACTGTCTGGAGTACTCTTATTACATCAAAACAACTCAGTCGTCAAGTATAAAAACGTCGAAGTAAATCCGCGTTCCAGGCGCGCGGCTCGTCGATATTCTTCTTGAGGTTGAAGAGGTGGTAGGCTCCATTGTTCAGTACTTTGGTGACGACGAAAGGGCCTTCCCATGCTGGGGCCAGCTTGTGAGGTCGCTGCTGATCCACTCGGAGCACAAGATCTCCTTCATGGAACTGCCGACTCTTGACGTGCTTCACATGGAAGCGGTGCAGATCTTGCTGATATACAGTCGACCGAATCAGAGCCATCTCGCGTTCTTCTTCCAGGAGATCTACACCGTCTTGTCGTGCCTGCTCAGCCTCAGCCTCGGAGTAAAGATCTACACAAGGGGAATTGTGAAGGACATCACTCGGCAAAACAGCTTCGGCCCCATATACCATGAAGAAAGGAGTGCGTCCCGTCGACCGATTAGGAGTCGTCCTCAAGCCCCACAGAATAGATGGCAATTCAGTAACCCAAGCTCCAGCTGCATGCTCGAGATCTCGCATGAGTCGAGGCTTCAGCCCTTGAAGGATCAGGCCATTTGCTCGCTCAGCTTGACCATTAGTCTGGGGGTGCGCAACGGATGCGTAATCCACCCGAGTGCCTTGGGTGAAGCAAAAGTGGCTGAACTCTTCCGAGTCAAAGTTTGAGCCATTGTCTGTAATGATACTGTGGGGAACTCCATATCGGAATGTTATCTCTTTCATGAATTTGATAGCAGTGCGCGAGTTCAGCTTCTTTATGGGTTTAGCCTCAATCCACTTAGTGAACTTGTCGACTGCTACAAGCAAGTGAGTAAATCCACTCTGGCCTGTTCGAAGGGGTCCGACCATATCCAAACCCCATACAGCGAATGGCCAGACGAGTGGAATAGTCTTCAAGGCAGATGCAGGCTTGTGCGACAAGTTAGAATAGAACTGGCACCCTTCACAGTGATCAACAATCTCCTTAGCCATCTCATTGGCGCGCGGCCAGAAGAAACCAGCTTGGTATGCTTTGGCAACAATCGTCCTAGAGGACGCGTGATGACCACAGGTCCCCGAGTGAATTTCCTCCAAAATCAGTCGACCTTCTTCAGGAGAGATACACCGCTGAGTCACGCCAGTTACGCTTTCTCTGTAAAGTTGTCCACCCATAATAGTAAAGGCCTTGGATCTGCGGACGATCTATCGAGCTTCAACCTCGTCATCTGGGAGTTCTTGCCTCAGAATGTATGCAATATAAGGCACCGTCTAGTCGGGCGTGATCACCAAAATCTCCATGACCAGATCTATGACCACTGGGACATCAACTTCAGTCGGATCAGAGGTGCTCTTTGCTTGCGGGGGCTCTTCAGTGAAGGGATCTTCCTGCACTGAAGGAGAATGTAGGTGTTCCAGAAACACATTGCTGGGGACAGGCTTCCGAGTGGATCCAATCTTTGCTAGCTCATCAGCTGCCTGATTCTTCACTCGGGGAACATGATGTAGTTCCAAACCTTCGAACTTCTTCTCAAGCTTTCTTACTGCATTGCAGTATCCAGTCATAGCAGGGTTCCTAACATCCCATTCTTTCATCACCTGATTGACCACCAAATCAGAGTCACAGTATACCATCAGGCGCCGGACGCCGAGTGAGATGGCCATACGCAACCCGTATAGGAGTGCTTCATATTCAGCTTCATTATTGGAGGAATCAAAGTGAATCTGCAGGACATAACTGAGTTTGTCGCCTTTTGGGGATACCAATACTACGCCAGCACCAGACCCATTCAGCATCTTTGAGCCGTCAAAGAACATGGTCCAGTGTGCCGAGTGGATTTGGATTGGCTGCTGCTGTTCTATCCACTCGGCCAGGAAATCAGCAAGTGCTTGAGACTTGATTTCCTTTTTCGCTTCAAACTTGATATCAAAGTAAAGGAGCTCAATAGCCCATTTGGCCACTCGACCAGTCACATCTCGATTGTTGAGGATCTCAGACAATGGAGCATCACTGACGACTGAAATTGAGTGATCTTGAAAGTAGTGTGCCACCTTCTTTGCTGACAGATATATACCATATACGAGCTTCTGGTAATGTGGGTACCTTTGCTTTGAAGGAGTCAACACTTCAGAAATGTAATAAATAGGACGTTGGACTCTGTAAGCTTTGCCTTCCTCTTCCTTCTCGATAGTGAGAACTGTACTAACGACCTGATTAGTGGCCGCAATGTACAAGAGCAAGGGCTCTTTGCTGTGCGGAGCAGCAAGCACCGGCTGGGTGGAAAGCAGGGCTTTGAGCTCGACAAATGCTGCTTCAGCTTCTGGAGTCCACTCGAATGTATCAGACTTCTTCATCAGTCGGTATAAAGGCAATGCCTTCTCACCGAGACGAGAAATGAATCGACTCAACGCCGCTAGGCAACCTGTGAGCTTCTGGACATCGTGCACACACTCAGGGCTTTTCATTCGGGTAATGGCACTGATCTTTTCAGGATTGACGTCGATTCCTCGTTCGGAAACGAGAAAACCGAGCAACTTGCCACCAGGAACACCGAAAGTGCACTTAGTCGGGTTTAACTTGATATCATACCTCCTCAGGTTGGCGAATGTTTCAGCCAAGTCAGTCAGCAGGTCGGAACCTTTGTGAGACTTGACAACAATATCATCCATGTATGCTTCAACATTCCGAGGGATCTGATCAAGCAGGCATTTTTGAATCATGCGCATGAAAGTAGCGCCAGCATTTTTCAAACCAAAAGGCATGGTGATATAACAAAAACACCCGAATGGGGTGATGAAGGCTGTCTTTATTTCATCCGGACCAAACAGACGGATCTGATGGTAACCGGAGTATGCATCAAGAAAAGATAAACGCTCGCACCCCGTAGTTGAATCGACAATCTGGTCGATGCGGGGGAGCGGAAAATGATCTTTCGGGCAGACCCGATTGATATGTTTGAAGTCAATACACATGCGGAGCGACTTATCTTTCTTGGGGACCATGACGACATTCGAGAGCCACTCGTAGTGGTAAATCTCGCGTATGAACTTAGCCGCCAAGAGACGAGCCACCTCCTCGCCGATTGCCTTCCGCTTCTCTGCTGCCGACCGACGCAAGTGCTCTTTCACAGGCTTGGCCTTCGGGTCGACTCTCAGTCGGTGCTCAGCCAGTTCCCTGGGTACACCCGGCATGTCAGCAGGCTTCCATGCGAAGATGTCCCAGTTCTCACAGAGGAACTGGATGAGCTCGACTTCCTATTTGCCGTCGAGTGTCGTTGAGATGTTGGTCGGGGCAGCATTTGGATCCGTCGGGTGAATGTGCACTTTGTGCGAGCACATTCCTCGCGTTGAACTCAGGATTCAGCTCATCGCCTAACGGGCGCCTATCGTTGTCGTCGTTTTCTCACGGCAGATGCCATGGGTAGGCTTATCGAGAGTGGTTGGGGCCGAAGGACACCGACGGGCTCCGGGAACGGGGTTAGGCACAGGCGGTGGCGGACACGCGATGTACCCAGGTTCGGGGCCCTCCGCGAGAGGTAACACCCCTAGTCCTGCTTGGCCTAGTTTAGACAGTGGTGAGGTTACAATGGTGCTCCTGGAGCTGTATGGCTAGAGGAGGAAGAAGGGGCTGGGCTGCCTTCGCTGCCTCTCTACGTGAGCATGGTGTGCGAGTGGAGAAATCGTCGCCCCCTGCATGGGGGGGGGGGCGGGGAGTTTTATAGGCCAACCCCCCGGATTACAATACGAATAAAAGGCTTCGGGAGGGCCCCAGCCGGCAGCCTCTCTGGCTGGCTGTGGGGGCCCCCAGGTGAGGGGTCTTGACACTGATAGGGCCCGCCGGCTGCAGGGTCCCGTCGGGAGCCGGCGGGACCCGCGTGGTAGGTCCCATTGCCGGTCACGTCGCGGCACGGACCGTCCATCGGGGCGTCGTCTTGTGGCAACCGGCCGAGGTCAGCGGTACGGCCGGCCGCACTGTAGCCACACCGGGGTAGGTAATGGAGTGGTTGAAGGCGTGCCGACACTGTTGGGAGCTCGGTCGCCGTTGGCCAGAGTCAGAGGCACTGTCGCCTCCACTGTGGCCACACGGGCGCTGACCCCCGATGGGACGGGGGCCACTATTGCCATGCTTACCTTGACCGCGGCATCCAATGCGGGGCCGGCTAGGGGGCCAGGCGTCTCCGCCCCTAGCCGGCCGGCTCGTCGTAGCCGGCAAGGCGTGGCCGGCGGGGCGTAGCCGGCGGGGCGTAACCGGCAGGGCGTAGCCGGACTGTAGGGGGAAGCGGCTAGTCCTCCAGTCGCATTAGAAAGTTGGAGTAGCGGGTCGTTTGAGGCTACCCCAGGGTTATCCCCCCGACAGTAGTCCCCGAAGCAGGGGAGGCCCGCCGACGAACCGTGGCGGTCCTCGCCGGCTTGAATATCGCCTTTGCACCGCAGCGTGCCTCAGAAGCCAGACGATGCGGGCAAGCGGCGGCCGGCTCCGCAGCCGGCCGACGCTTCGTGCGCCACCTCGGGCACCCCATCGGGCGGAGAAGCCGCGCCACGTGGGAGACGTAACGGGCTATGGCCCGACTGGCCGCGCGGCGGACAAGACCGGGCCGTGGGGTGGGGCCCTGCACGGCCTCGGCCTCGGCCCGCGTGCATGGATCTTTTACGGCTCGGGCCGTCGGTTGGCGTTCCCGAGCGCACTAACTTCCATCCCGCACGCGGCGGGAATCGCGGGGGTCGCGCACAATGAATCCGCCCCCACGATCGACCGCGCGGGGTTTAAGTGGAGGGGGAGAGGAACAGAATGGCACATTCGCTCCTCCTGCCCCAGTCGTATCGTCCTCGTTGCCCTCCTCTTGCTCCGAGAGAGAGAGAAAGAGGGTAAAGCCCACGCGCTCGTCGTGCCGCCGCCTGCCGCCGCCGAAGGCCCGCAATGCGGCCGAGCATCTGCGCCCGCCGCCGCGACCGCAAGCCTCTTTAGAAACCTTGGCGAGCAAGGGCGCTTGGGACGGCAGCGACGTTGACGAGCAATTCATCGAGCACCTCTGCCACCACCGCAAGCTTCCGTCGGAGGCGCACTTGGAGGCGCGCATCGCCGGGCCGAAGAACTCCCCGGCCCCACGGGAGGGCGAGGTGGTCGTCTTCGCCGAGCATTTCCTCCGCGGGCTCGGGCTTCCGGCGAGTACATTCTTCCGGTGGTTCTTGACGCGGTTCGGCCTGCAGCTGCACCACCTTGCCGCCAATGCTGTCTTGCAGTTGGCGGCGTTCGTTACCCTCTGCGAGGGGTTCTTGGGGGTGGAGCCGAGGCTCGACCTCTGGTTCCGACTGTTCTTCCTCAAGCGGCAGACGGTGAAGGACCCGGCGACGCAGGAGAAGGTCATGACCGCCTGCGGGGGCGCCCTGATCCACATCCGCAAGGGAGTCGATGAAGAATTGGCAGCGGGGGTTCTTCTACCTGAAGAACGTGAAGCCGGAGGAGAACTACATCAACCTCCCCGACTTCGTCAACCAGCCACCGGTGGCGATGCTGAACTGGCGGACGGCACCGCCCCAGGCGCCCGAGATGGCGGACCGGCTCTGCGAGCGCCTGCTGGTGATGACCGGGACGGAGGGGCTGAAGGCCTCCATCCTGTTGGCCGCGATGGTGGCGTGCCGGGTGCAGCCGCTGCAGAGCCGGCCGCACCTCATCTGCCAGATGGGAGGGCGGCACGACCCCTGCCGGCTCTACACCAAGGAGCTGAAGCCGATTCAGGTGGCAAGGAGGGTGAACGCCATCTCGACGGCGAAGCTAAACGAGGAGGGGTGGCAATGGGGGAAAACCCCGTACAGCCGAAGCCATCCGGCGCCGCCGGTAAGTGACTAGCCGTCTCCCCCTCCCCTCCTTTTCAGAGACGGCGCCTCCCCTTGGCTTGACGGTGAGGTGCTTCGCCCGCCCACAGGTTTTCCCGCAGTTGCAGAACTACGGGGAGCCGGCTGCCGACGTGGCGGACTCGGACCCCGAGGAGGTCGAGGACGCTGATGACGTGGAGCCGACGGACTCGGAGCAAGCCGGCGCGTCCGAAGCCGGCGAGGCAGAGACGGAGATGGAGACGACCGAGTCAACGGGTGAGTTCCCTCCCCCGTCGCATCTGCGGGATTGGACCGATGATGACGCTGAGTCGGAGGAGTCGCGTGATGCAGAGGCTCCGGAGGACCCCGAGGCCTCGGAGGGTGACGTCACGGCGCCGAGGAGGCACCCACGCCTAGCCGGCCACGAGCCCAGCCGGGGCGGCGCGGCCGCGAGCGACAACGGGAAGCAGCCGGCCGTCGCCAAGCCGGCGTCCAAACGGGCAGCAGCCGCGCAGCCGGGCGGCGGCCACGGAGGCGGTGGGAAGAAGCAGCGGGTCGCCCAGACGGGACCCGCGAGGAGGGCGGTCCCCGTCGTCGTCGGGTAAACCCATCTCCCCTTCGCCATGCCTCGTTAGTCTTTTCCATGTCCCCCTCTTCCTTATCCCGCCTGATCAGGGAGGCGCGCGCCCTGGGGAGGATCCCGGGCAGCGAGGCCACGAGGACGGTGCCGCCGAACACCGCCGAGGAGTGGGAGCGCCAGGCATGGTGAGATCTCGAGGCGGCCAAGCAAGAGCGGCGCGCTGAGGAGCACCGTCCCTGGGAGAAGGCGGCGGAGAAACTGCAGCCGCCGGAAGGAGCCGGCGGAGAGGCAGCCGGCCAATCGTGGGAGCCGTTCCCCCGCGGCCGGGAGAGGAGGTCGAAGGACCACCACGATCCCGAGCGGCGGGCGGAGGCGGACGCGAAGGCCGCGGAAGATGCGCGCACGGCAGCAAGCGCGGGCGCAGCCAGTGCTGGAGGAAGGGAGGAGATGGATAGCGACGCAGCCCCGCCAGGGGTGGACGATGTGCCGCCGGGGGCAGAGGAGCCCCCGGAAGTTGAAGTCCTGGATCCGGAGGTGCCGGCTCCGGATGTGCCGGCCCCGGAGGTGCCGGCTCCGGAAGCGCCAGCACCGGAGGCGAGCCGTCCAGGAGCGGCCGGAGGCGGAGCGCCGGGGGGGGGGGGCGGTCGTGACGACCGGAGAGGCGGCCGCCGCAAGCTCGTCGTCGGGGGCCCCTGGCGCGATGGTGCCGGGGGGGGCAGGTCCCATGGTGACCTCCGGCAAAGGGGGGCCCGCAGACGGGGGCCGGCCGCAGCAAAACTGGGTCGTGGCCGGCCGCCCGGCCATTGGTGATGCGCCGAGTGCCCTTGGGGCGGCGGTGGCCGCCGTTGTCGAGGCGTTTGCTGCCTGCCGCGCCCAGACGACGCAGGATGCCCGAGCCGCCAATGACCGGCTGGTGCAGCTGGAGTAGTCTGTTGCGGTAATCTCTCAGCTTTTCTCCTTTTCTTGCCTTGGTGTTTTTTTTCTTTCCAGTGGGGGCGCGCGAGCGCACCCACTGGGTGTAGCTCCCGAGGCTCGAGCCAGCTGGGTTGCAGGCGGGTCGAGTCTAATGCCGCTCTGTTTCTTTGTTGTTCGCAGGCAGCGCATGACCGTCGGGTGGCCGCGTACAACACCCTGTTGGGCTTGTACCGGTAAGCCGAGGGCCGGCTGGCCACTCTGTCCGCGGACCTGCAAGGTGAGATCCTTGCAACTTTCGGGTGGGGGTGTAGCCCCCGGGATTCGAGCCGGCTGCCGCGGAGGCGGGCCGAATCCCATTTCTCTTCTTATCTTCTAACAGAAACTTCTTTGTCCTGGGCAGCCGCCCACACCGAGACGGTCAAGCTCCATCGCCAGGTAGTGGAGTTTGGCGACGAGCGGAGTCTTCTGACCGCGGAGTGCGAACGACTCCGCCAGGAGGCGAGCCGGGCGCAGGCGGAGATGGCCGAACGTGAGGCGGCCCACTGCCAAGAGCTGGTGGACCGCGAGGCGGCTCTTCGTCGGGAGGCGGTGGAGCGGGAGAAGGTCCTCCGCCAGGAGCTGGAGGCCAAGGACGCCACGCTGGCCAAGGCAGCCGAGGAGGCACAGGCGGCCCGGGATGAGCACGAGCGCCGGCTCCAAGAGTGGTCGGCCAGGGAGGCGGCGCTGCAGGAGCAAGGGCACGGGGTGGACCGGATGCTGCGCGGTAAGTTTTCGCCGTCTCATTCCTTCCGCGCGTTGCTTCTGGGTTTTTGGCTTGCTTCTTTGCTCATCCCGCGTCTTCTTCTCTTCTTAGGGCTTTTCCCTGGTACGCAGGAGGCCGCGAAGGCGGCCATGGAGGCCCACCGTGAGGGCCAGCGGGAGCAGGGGGAAGCCGTTGGGCAGCTTGCCCCCTGGACCTTGGACGAGGTGGGGCTCGCCGCCAGGGTGCGGCTGACGGAGGTGATTCGGGCCCTGAGGTGGCTCCAGACGGCCGGCAAGGCGCTGGTTCGCATCCTTTGTCCGGACGCGGTGGAGCCGAGCTCCATGAGCCGGCTGTCGAGGTGGCTGGAGTTTGGGACCGCGCGGGTGAACGCCTGGAGGGCCTCCGCAGCGCGCGCTGGTGCGAGCATGGCGCTTCGCATTGTGAAGTCGTGGTACCCCGAGCTGGACCTGGGTCTACTCACGGCCCAGCGTGCCGGCACCGATGATGACCCACAAGTATAGGGGAGCTATCGTAGTCCTTAAGATAAGTAAGAGTGTCGAACCCAACGAGGAGCAGAAGGAAATGACAAGCGGTTTTCAGTAAGGTATTCTCTGCAAGCACTGAAATTATCGGTAACAGATAGTTTTGTGATAGGATAATTCATAACGGGTAACAAGTAACAAGTTTAGCAAAGGTGCAGCAAGGTGGCCCAATCCTTTTTATAGCAAAGGACAAGCCTGGACAAACTCTTATATAAAGCAAAGCGCTCCCGAGGACACATAGGAATTACTGTCAAGCTAGTTTTCATCATGCTCATATGATTCGCGTTCGTTACTTTGATAATTTGATATGTGGGTGGACCGGTGCTTGGGTGCTGCCCTTACTTGGACAAGCCTCCCACTTATGATTAACCCCTCTCGCAAGCATCCGCAACTACGAACGAAGAATTAAGATAAATCTAACCATAGCATGAAACATGTGGATCCAAATCAGCCCCTTACGAAGCAATGCATAAACTAGGGTTTAAGCTTCTGGCACTCTAGCAACCCATCATCTACTTATTACTTCCCAATGCCTTCCTCTAGGCCCAAATAATGGTGAAGTGTCATGTAGTCAACGTTCACATAACACCACTAGAGGAGAGACAACATACATCTCATCAAAATATCGAACGAATACCAAATTCACATGATTACTTATAACAAGACTTATCCCATGTCCTCAGGAACAAACGTAACTACTCACAAAGCATATTCATGTTCATAATCAGAGGAGTATTAATTATCATTAAGGATCTGAACATATGATCTTCCACCAAGTAAACCAACTAGCATCAACTACAAGGAGTAATCAACACTACTAGCAACCCACAGGTACCAATCTGAGGTTTTGAGACAAAGATCGGATACAAGAGATGAACTAGAGTTTGGAGAGGAGATGGTGCTGGTGAAGATGTTGATGGAGATTGACCCCCTCTCGATGAGAGGATCGTTGGTGATGACGATGGCTTCGATTTCCCCCTCCGGGAGGGAAGTTTCCCCGACAGAACAGCTCCGCCGGAGTCCTAGATTGGTTCTGCCCAAGTTCCGCCTCGAGACGGCGGCGCTTCGCCCCGAAAGCTCTGTTATGATTTTTTCCAGGTCAAAACCCTCCATATAGTAGAAGATGGGCACCGGAGACCTGCCAGGGGGCCCACAAGCCTGCTGGGCGCGCCCAGGGGGGTAGGGCGTGCCCCCTGGCTTGTTGCCTCCTGGTGGGTCCCCTGATGTATTTCTTTTGCCCAATATTTTTTATATATTCCAAAATAATTCTCCGTAGATTTTTAGGACTTTTGGAGTTGTGCAGAACAGGTATCTCAGATTTGCTCCTTTTCCAGTCCAGAATTCCAGCTGTCGGCATTCTCCCTCTTCATGTAAACCTTGTAAAATAAGAGAGAAAAGGCATAAGTATTGTACCAAAATGTGTAATAACAGCCCATAATGCAATAAATATCAATATAAAAGCATGATGCAAAATGGACGTTTCAACTCCCCCAAGCTTAGACCTCGCTTGTCCTCAAGCGAAAAACGAAATCGATAAATATGCCCACATGTTTAGAGATAGAGGTGTCGATAAAATAAAATACGGACATGAAGGCATCATGGTCATCTTTAGAACAGCAACATATATTGACATATAATTTCTTATGCTGAAGTAACAATTCGTTCACAAGGTAAAGTATGAATCAAGAAATCTATTGGGAACCAATAAACTATGATCTCAGTCATTGAAGCAATTCCAATTTATCATAACGTATGAAAGAGTCAATATAAGAGCTTGTAAAGGAAATCCACATACTCAATCATCTTTTAGTCTTTCATAATTGCTAACACTCATGCGGTATCTATGAGGTCAAAGCTTCAATCGAACACAGAGAAAGATAGGGGCTTATAACATTGCCTCCCAACTATTTACCTCAAGGGTAATGTCAACAGTAATAACTCATGCTCACCCACATCCGAGTGGATATATGTGTCTAGATCATTCCTCAACACATGACGCTTGCCAAGAGATAAAGGCGAAATAAAGGAAGTGGTGAAAATCACCGCGACTCTTGCATAGAGGTAAGTACTAGAAAGTAAAAGTAACATATCGGCCCTTCGCAGAGGGAAGCAGAGGTTGTCATGCGCTTTTATAGTTGGATGCACAATCCCTTAATGCAAAAGAACATCACTTTATATTGCCCCTTGTGATAGAGAACTTTATTATGCAGTCCGTCGCTTTTATTTCTTCCCTATCACAAGTTCGTATAAAGCTTATTTTCCTCACACTAATAGATCACACATATTTAGAGAGCAATTTTTATTGCTTGCACCGATGACAACTTACTTGAAGGATCTTACTCAATCCATAGGTAGGTATGGTGGACTCTCATGGCAAAACTGGGTTGAGGGTGTTTGGATGCACAAGTAGTATCTCTACTTGGTGCGGAAGTTTTGGCTAATATGAGGTGGAAGCAAGCGACACATGTTGAAGGATCTATAACCATATAACTTCTATTCGGAAGTAAGCAAACATAACCCATTATGTCGTCTTCCTTGTCCAACATCAACTTCTTAACATATAATATTTTAATGAGTGCTCACAATCATAAAAGATGTCCAAGATAATATATTTATATGTGCACCTCTCTTTCTTTATTACTTCCTTTTAATTGCCACAATGACCAATAGCTATGTTTGTCAACCCACAACAAGTTTCAATTGACATACTTCTTATATGTGAAGTCATCACTCCCCATAAGATCATCATATATACTCTTTGCTTTTATTCTATACTTCTTTCTATTTCCTTTTCTCAAGATCATAGCAAACAAGCAAAGCCCTCAACTTAAAACTACTCTTTATTATATAACTCTCGGACTTGCTTACATAGGGGGAACATAAAGCAAAACTCAAAACAAGATCATACTAAAAATGTATTCTACTAGATCAAGATATAATCAAAAGGATCGAACGAAGAAAAACAAAGAAAGTAAAAGATGTGATGGTGATACGATACTGGGGCACCTCCCCCAAGCTTGGCACAAGCCAAGGGGAGTGCCCATATCCATGTGTTTAGTTGTCTTGCTTCGGAGGTGGTGATGTGGGAGTTGTTGATGAGGTTGGGAGCTTGTCCTCCATCTTCCAAGGCATAGACTCACCATCGCAAAAGGATGAATGAGTCTCCGGGATCCTCAAATCTACAACCAAACTCATTTTCTTAAATCTGTATTCATACTCACAGTTTTGGTTTTGCAGGTCATAGATCTGGGCTTGGAGATGCTCGATTTTCTCGTAAAGCTTAAAGATGTGCTCTCCGATGTCCTTGGCGTCCAGCTTGTGCTTGTGGGTAAACTCCGCGATCATCATGTGATTGGCATTGATTCCTCGTTCCACCATCCCTTGGCACTTGAAGACCTGTTGCTCCATTGCTTCGAGCCTTGTCTCCACGCTTTCGGTCTTCTTCGGCCCCTCAACATCACGGATGTGCAGCACCCCCTCACGCATCTCAATGGTTTGAGGGTGTTGCAGCACCTCCGCAAGGTAGGGGTAGATGACCTTCTCGAAGAACTTGTCCTTCGAAGCACTTGGGGACGTCATGTTGATCTAAATCTGCTACAGAAACAGCTCAAAACGAAAACAGGAGGTATTGTCATGATACGAGAGTCAAAACCTTCGGGAGATTATATAATGAATTTTTACCGACCCGAAGGAGTATACCACAAGAAAACGGAGTCCGGAGGGTACATGAGGTGGCCACAAGCCCTGCGGGGGGTAGGGCACGCCCTCCTGGCTTGTCGCCTCCTCGTGCACTTTTCGGACTACTTTGAATTTTCCTAATTTTTTAAATATTCCAAAACGGAGAAAAATTGCTGTTGGAAAATTTTTGGAGTCGGTTTACTTACCGTACCACATACCTATTCCTTTTCGGAGTCTGAAACGTTCTGGTAGGTCTCCCTAATGTACTCCTCCGGAGTTATGGTATTGATAATATTGGTTTCAACATTTATGGGAGTACCTGAGATATAATGTTTGATTCTTTGCCCGTTTACCACCTTCGGGTTGGTACCTTCAGCATTGTTGATCTTGATGGCACCGGAATGGTATACTTCCTCGATAACGTAAGGACCTTCCCATTTAGAGAGAAGTTTTCCTGCAAAAAATCTTAAACGAGAATTGTATAGCAAGACATGATCACCTACATTGAATTCACGCTTTTGTATCCTTCTATCATGCCATCTCTTAACCTTTTCTTTAAACAACTTGGCATTCTCATAGGCCTGGGTTCTCCATTCATCAAGTGAGCTAATGTCAAATAACCTCTTCTCACCAGCAAGTTTGAAATCATAGTTGAGCTCTTTAATTGCCCAATAAGCTTTATGTTCTACTTCAAGAGGTAAGTGACATGCTTTACCATAAACCATTTTATACGGAGACATACCCATAGGGTTTTTATAAGCAGTTCTATAAGCCCATAATGCATCATCAAGTTTCTTAGACCAATTCTTCCTAGATCTATTAACAGTCTTCTGCAAGATAAATTTAATTTCTCTGTTGCTCAATTCTACTAGACCACTAGACTGAGGATGATAAGGAGATGCAATTCTATGATTAACATCATACTTAGCAAGCAATTTACGGAAAGCACCATGAATAAAGTGTGAACCACCATCAGTCATTAAATATCTAGTGACTCCAAATCTAGGGAAAATAACTTCTTTAAGCATTTTAATAGAAGTGTTATGATCAGCGCTACTAGTTGGAATAGCTTCTACCCACATAGTAACATAATCAACAGCAACTAGAATATGAGTTTACCCGTTAGATTGTGGAAAAGGTCCCATATAATCAAAACCCCAAACATCAAATGGTTCAATAACAAGAGAGTAATTCATAGGCATTTCCTGACGTCTACTAATATTACCAATTCTTTGACATTCATCACAAGACAAGACAAACTTACGAGCATCCTTGAAGAGAGTAGGCCAATAAAAACCAGATTGTAGTATCTTATGAGCAGTTCTATCTCCAGCGTGGTGTCCTCCGTAGGCCTCGGAGTGACACTTGCGTAGGATCTGTTCCTATTCATGCTCAGGTACACAACGTCTAATAACACCATCTACTCCTTCTTTATAAAGGTGTGGATCATCCCAAAAGTAACGCCTTAAATCATAGAAGAACTTTTTCTTTTGTTGGTATGTGAAACTAGGCGTTATAAATTTAGCAACATTGTAATTAGCATAATCAGCATACCATGGAGCATTACGCGAAGCATTTATGACAGCTAATTGTTCATCAGGAAAGCTATCATCAATAGGTAGTGGGTCATCAAGAATAGTTTCTAACCTAGACAAGTTGTCTGCTACAGGGTTGTCAGCACCCTTTCTATGAATAATATGCAAATCAAATTCTTGTAGCAGAAGAACCCATCTAATAAGTCTAGGTTTAGCATCTTTCTTTTCCATCAGGTACTTAATAGCAGCATGATCGGTGTGAACAGTTACTTTGGAATCAACAATATAAGGTCTGAACTTATCACAAGCAAACACAACCGCTAAAAATTCCTTTTCAGTAGTAGCATAATTTCTTTGAGCACTGTCTAGAGTTTTACTAGCATAATGAATAACATTTAGTTTCTTATCAACTCTTTGTCCTAGAACAGCACCAACAGCATAATCACTAGCATCACACATAATTTCAAAGGGTAGGTTCCAATCAGGTGGTTGAACAACAGGTGCGGAAATCAAGGCATTCTTAAGAATTTCAAATGCTTCTACACAATCATCATCAAAAACGAAGGGAACATCTTTTTGTAAAAGATTAGTGAGAGGTCTAGAAATCTTAGAGAAACCTTTAATAAACCTCCTATAGAAACCAGCATGACCAAGGAAACTTCTTATACCTCTGATATCCGTGGGACACGGCATTTTTTCAATAGCATCAACCTTAGCTTTATTCACCTCAATACCTCTTTCGGAGATTTTGTGTCCCAAGACAATGCCCTCATTAACCATAAAGTGGCACTTTTCCCAATTCAAGACAAGATTAGTTTCTTCGCATCTCTGCAAAACTCGATCAAGGTTGCTCAAGCAATCATCAAAAGAAGTTCCGTAAACGGAAAAATCATCCATAAAAACCTCAAGAATCTTTTCACAAAAGTCAGAGAATATAGCCATCATACATCTTTGAAAGGTAGCAGGTGCATTGCATAAACCAAAAGGCATACGTCTATAAGCAAAGGTAACGAAAGGGCAAGTAAAAGTGGTTTTTTCTTGATCCTCTTTTGACACAGGTATTTGAGAGAAACCAAAGTAACCATCTAGAAAGCAAAAATGAGTGTGTTTGGATAGTCTTTCTAGCATTTGATCAATAAAAGGTAGAGGGTAATGATCTTTCCTAGTAGCTTTATTTAATTTCCTAAAATCAATTACCATTCTATATCCTGTAAAAATTCTTTGCGGGATCAATTCATTTTTATCATTAGGAACAACGGTAATACCTCCCTTCTTAGGGACACAATGAAAGGGACTAACCCATCTACTATCAGCAACATGATAAATTATACCTGCCTCCAGAAGCTTTAGTATTTCATTTCTTACCACTTTTTTCATCTTAGGATTCAACCGTCGTTGGTGATCAACAACTGGTTTGGCATCAGGCTCCATATTAAGTTTATGCTGACATAGAGTGGGACTAATGCCCTTAAGATCATCAAGAGTATATCCAATAGCAGCACGGTGCTTCCTCAGAGTTTTCAATAATCTCTTTTCTTCATGCTCTGAAAGGTTAGCACTAATAATAATAGGATATATCTCCTTTTCATCAAGATAAGCATATTTCAAAGTATCGGGTAATTGTTTAAGCTCAAACACGGGACCACCCTTGGGTGGAGGAGGATCCCCAAGTATTTCAACAGGTAAGTTGTGTTTCAAAATAGGTTGCTGATCAAAGAAAATTTTATCTATTTCATTCCTCTCATTCATATGCATATCATTTTCATGGTCTAGCAAATATTGTTCTAAAGGATCAGTAGGAGGCACAGCAATAGAAGCAAGACCAATAATTTCATCTTTACTAGGCAATTCTTTGTCATGGGGTTGTCTATGAAATTTAGAGAAATTGAACTCATGAGACACATCCCCAAAACTCATAGTAACTGTTTCTTTCTCACAATCAATCCTAGCATTAACAGTATTCAAGAAGGGTCTGCCAAATATAATGGGACAAAAATCATCTTGTGGGGAACCAAGAACAAGAAAATCAGTAGGATACTTTATTTTCCCACACAAGACTTCAACATCTCTAACAATCCCAATTGGTGCAATAGTATCTCTATTAGCAAGCTTAATAGTAACATCAATTTCCTCTAGTTCAACTGGTGCAATATCATGCATAATTTCTTTGTATAAGGAAAAGGGAATTGCGCTCACGTTGGCACCCACATCACACAAGCCATGATAACAATGATCTCCTATTTTAACAGAAACAACATGCACGCCAACAACATGTCTATGTTTACTCTTAGTATCAGGTCTAGCAATTCTAGCAGCTTCATCACAGAAATGAATAACATGCCCATCAATATTATACCCCAAGAGATCTTTAACCATAGCAATACTAGGTTCAACTTTAATTTGTTCAGGGGGTGTAGGTGTTTTAGTACAACTCTTACGAACCACCGTTGAAGCTTTAGCATGTTCCTTTATTCTAACAGGGAAAGGTGGTTTCTCAATATAAGCGGTAGGAACAATAGGATCAACATTATAAGTTATGGTTTCTTCTTCAACTTTAAGAGGTTCAACTACTTTCACTTCAATGGGAGGATGATATTTAAACCACTTCTCCTTAGGGAGATCAACATGAGCAGCAAAAGATTCACAGAAAGAAGCTACTATCTCAGAGTCAAGTCCATATTTAGTGCTAAAATCAAGAAAAGCATCGGTGTCTATAAAGGATTTAACACAATCAAACTTAAGGTTTATACCTGACTCATTACCTTCGTCGAGCTCCCAATCTTCAGAGTTGCATTTAATTCTTTCCAATAAGTCCCATTTGAATTCAATATCTTTCTTCATAAAAGAACCAGAGCAAGAAGTATCGAGCATGGACCGATCATTATTAGAAAGCCGAGCATAAAAGTTCTGAATAATAATATCTCTTGAGAGCTCATGGTTGGGGCATGAATATAACATTGACTTAAGCCTCCCCCAAGCTTGAGCGATTCTTTCTCCTTCACGAGGCCAAAAATTATAAATATAATTCCGATCACGATGAACCAGATGCATAGGATAAAACTTCTGATGAAATTCCAGTTTCAATCGGTTGTAGTTCCATGATCCAATATCATCGCATAGCCTATACCATGTCAATGCCTTCTCCTTCAAAGATAAAGGAAAGACCTTCTTCTTGACATCATCCTCTGGCAAACCTGCAAGCTTAAATAATCCACAAACTTCATCCACATAGATTAGATGCAAATCAGGATGTAGTGTTCCGTCTCCTGCATGAAGATTAGCTAGAAGTTTCTCTATCATACCCGAAGGAATTTCATAATAAATATTTTCAGTAGGTTCAGTAGGTTGAGGAGAAACTCTTTGTGCTTCCGGTCGAGGTAAAGATACCCCGAACAAGCCCCTCAAAGGATTATTTTCCATAGTAACAAGGGACAGTAAATTTCAGCACAGTATATAAATTTTTCCTTACCAAGTTCCACTCACCAAAGGCGCTTCACTCCATGGCAACGGCGCCAGAAAAGAGTCTTGATGACCCACAAGTATAGGGGATCGATCGTAGTCCTTTCAATAAGTAAGAGTGTCGAACCCAACGAGGAGCAGAAGGAAATGACAAGCGGTTTTCAGTAAGGTATTCTCTGCAAGCAGTGAAATTATCGGTAACAGATAGTTTTGTGATAGGATAATTCATAACGGGTAACAAGTAACAAGTGTAGCAAAGGTGCAGCAAGGTGGCCCAATCCTTTTTATAGCAAAGGACAAGCCTGGACAAACTCTTATATAAAGCAAAGCGCTCCCGAGGACACATAGGAATTACTGTCAAGCTAGTTTTCATCATGCTCATATGATTCGCGTTCGTTACTTTGATAATTTGATATGTGGGTGGACCAGTGCTTGGGTGCTGACCTTACTTGGACAAGCCTCCCACTTATGATTAACCCCTCTCGCAAGCATCCGCAACTACGAAAGAAGAATTGAGATAAATCTAACCATAGCATGAAACATGTGGATCCAAATCAGCCCCTTACGAAGCAACGCATAAACTAGGGTTTAAGCTTCTGTCACTCTAGCAACCCATCATCTACTTATTACTTCCCAATGCCTTCCTCTAGGCCCAAATAATGGTGAAGTGTCATGTAGTCGACGTTCACATAACACCACTAGAGGAGAGACAACATACATCTCATCAAAATATTGAACGAATACCAAATTCACATGATTACTTATAACAAGACTTATCCCATCTCCTCAGGAACAAACGTAACTACTCACAAAGCATATTCATGTTCATAATCAGAGGAGTATTAATTATCATTAAGGATCTGAACATATGATCTTCCACCAAGTAAACCAACTAGCATCAACTACAAGGAGTAATCAACACTACTAGCAACCCACAGGTACCAATCTGAGGATTTGAGACAAAGATCGGATACAAGATATGAACTAGGGTTTGGAGAGGAGATGGTGCTGGTGAACATGTTGATGGAGATTGACCCCCTCTCGATGAGAGGATCGTTGGTGATGACGATGGCTTCGATTTCCCCCTCCGGGAGGGAAGTTTCCCCGGCAGAACAGCTCCGCCGGAGCCCTAGATTGGTTCTGCCCAAGTTCCGCCTCGAGACGGCGGCACTTCGCCCCAAAAGCTCTGTTATGATTTTTTCCAGGTCAAAACCCTCCATATAGCAGAAGATGGGCACCGGAGACCTGCCAGGGGGCCCACAAGCCTGCTGGGCGCGCCCAGGGGGGTAGGGCACCCCCCCTGGCTTGTGGCTTCCTGGTGGGTCCCCTAATGTATTTCTTTCACCCAATATTTTTTATATATTCCAAAATAATTCTCCGTAGATTTTCAGGACTTTTGGAGTTGTGCAGAACAGGTATCTCAGATTTGCTCCTTTTCCAGTCCAGAATTCCATCTGCCGGCATTCTCCCTCTTTATGTAAACCTTGTAAAATAAGAGAGAATAGGCATAAGTATTGTACCAAAATGTGTAATAACAGCCCATAATGCAATAAATATCAATATAAAAGCATGATGCAAAATGGACGTATCAACCGACGCGGAGTTGGAGGCGGTGGCCGATGCGATGGCCGTGAGGGCGAGCGACCTTGCGTCCTTCGCCGCATGGGACGAGTACGTCCCAGAGCACGGGGCAGACGGCGTGGTGATCCCGGAGGACCCGTACACGCTCGCCCTGGACGACCCGGAGGGTAGCATCGCCGAGACGGACGAGGAAGAATCCGGCTCCAGCACCGACACCTACGCCGACTCCGAGCTGGCTCCGGACTTGGAGACGGGAGCCGACGCAGACCACACCGTGGACAAGGACGGGGCCTCTTCGTCGGTCGCCGCAGACGGTGCCGAAGGAGAAGACGGTGCTGCCGCCATCTAGGGCTTTATCTTTCTACATTGTTAGACTTCAATTCCACCCACTGGGGGTGTAGATGTAATGAACTCGTGGCCATGGGCCTTTTAAGTTTTATGAAGATTTTGGTTGCTAAAATGTTGTTTTATGCGTGCCGGCTCGTCCTTACCCCTTTTTTGCTCTTTTGGTTCTGTTTGCTCAAAGCCTTGTCCCCCTTGGTTTCGGTCCCGCCAGCCGGACAGCCGGGAGCCGGTCTGTAGCTGGGACGGGGCATCCGCTTCGAGGGAGCCGGTCGTGATTTTGGAAACTGCGAGAGTTTTTTTTGGGTAAGGTGAGTGACAGAGTCTATAAGAATGTGTTCCGGCTAGCCCTAGCCGGAATCCCTTTGCGATCGATTTTTCGTGTGTGCTAAGCTTTGCCGTCCCGAGGGCCCATCAGTCGGACAGCCGGGAGCCGGTCTGTAGCTGGGAGGGGTGGGAGGGCTTTTTTTAGTTCACATTACTTGATCGGCTTTCGGGGAGGAGGGCAGGACTAGCCGGCGAGCCCCCGGGACCGGGAGTCGGGCCCAGGAGCCAGCGAGCGAGGCGAAGAAAGTCTATTTGAAAGGAACGAAAGGGGCGTGTCCCAAGAGCCGGCTTGGGGCACCCGTTGCATTCATAAGCCCAAAAGGGAAGGATATATACATACACTGGTCCTTAGCAGTAAAACGGGCGGAGGAGCACCGCGTTCCATGGGCGCTCCGTCTCCTCGCCGGAGGCAACTCTCTTGCGCTTCTGCGGCTTCTGGGCGTCTATTAGATAGTACGCGTTGTTGTGCAGCGCCTTGCTGACGATGAACGGGCCCTCCCACGGGGAGGACAGCTTGTGCTGGTCGGCGGTTCGCTGGATCCGCCTGAGCACCAAGTCTCCTTCGCGGAAGGAGAGTGGCCGGATCCGCTTACTGTGGTAGTGCCGGAGCTTCTGCTGGTAGATGGCCGTCCGACTCAGGGCCAGCTCGCGGGCCTCCTCGAGGAGGTCGATGCCGTCTTCTCTCGCTTCCTTTGCGTCCGTCTCCGTGTACAGGGTAACCCGAGGCAAATCGAACTTGATGTCGGTGGGGATGATTGCCTCGGACCCATACACGAGAAAGAAAGGGGTGTAGCCGATCAACCGGTTGGGCGTGGTCCTGAGGCTCCAGAGGATAGCCGGCAGCTCTTCGATCCAGCAGACGGCTGACCGGATCAGTGGTGCCACGAGCCGGGGCTTGATGCCGGCCAGGATCAGGCCGTTTGCCCTCTCAACCTGACCGTTTGACTGTGGGTGGGCGACGGATGCCAAATCGAGCCGGATGCCCTGCTTGGCGAAGAAACGCGCTAGCGCGCCCTTGGCGTAGTTTGTGCCGTTGTCGGTGATGATGCTGTGGGGGACACCGTAGCGGACCGTGATGTCTTCGATGAACTGGACGGCCGTGGGGCCGTCCAGCTTCTTGATTGGCCTGGCCTCGATCCACTTGGTGAATTTGTTGACGACTACCAGCAAATGTGTCATGCCGCCTCGTGCGTTCTTGAAAGGTCCCACCATGTCCAGCCCCTAGACGGCAAAAGGCCACGATAGGGGGATGGTCTGGAGGGCTGTAGCCGGTAGGTGGCTCTGCGTGCTGAAGCGCTGTCAGCCTTCGCACTTGTCGACCAGCCGCTTGGACGCCTCCAAAGCAGTCGGCCAGTAGAAACCGTGGCGGAATGCCTTGGCCACCAGGGTCCTGGAGGCGGCGTGGTGCCCGCACTCGCCCTGGTGGATGTCGAGGAGGATCTCTTGCCCTTTCTCCGGCTCGACGCAGCGTTGGAAAACGCCGGTGGTGCTGCGATGAACCAGCTCGTGGTTGATGATGCTGTAGGCCGGGGCTCGGCGCTGGATTTGTCTTGCCGTGGTCTCATCAGGGGGGACCTCGCCGCGTAGGAGGAACGCCAGGATGGGCTGGGCCCATGAGGGAGCCGAGACGGGAGCCGGCTCGGGCTCAAGTGGGGCGTTGGTGGCGGCAGGAGCCTCCGGGTCTAGAAGACAGTCCCCGGGGCCGGCTCGCCAGCCCCCGGGGCTGAAGCAGTGGAAGGGGCATCGATTGTCATCATGACGACCACGGATTCGGAGCCGGCCGCCGCAGACGCGGCCGGCTCGACAGCTGGACATGGTGGTGCCGGCAGAGCTGCCAACGCTGATGGTGCCGGCTGGACAGCCGAATCTGTCGATGGGCCGGCTGCGTTGGCCAGCACGAAGATGGACTCCGATTCGGGGGAGGGCTTGATCGAAGGCTTGAGCAGCCGCTCGAGGGAGACGCCGGCTGGGATGGCCTGCCGGGTGGAGCCGATCTTTGCCAGCGTATTAGCCGCCTCGTTGTCCGCACGGGGGACGTGATGGAACTCACAGCCCTCGAAGGATCCGGTAAGCTGTTGGACAAGGAAGCGATAGCTGGCCATGTTGGCGTCCCTGGCATCCCATTCGCCAGAGACTTGCTGCACCACGAGGTTGGAGTCGCCGAAGCATATGATGCGCTGGATGCCGATTTCCTTGGCGAGCCGGAGGCTGTGGACGAGGGCCTCGTACTCGGCTACGTTGTTGGAGGCGGCAAAGTGGATCTGGAGTGCATACTTGAGCTGATCTCCCCTCGGGGACGACAAGACGATGCCGGCTCCCAGGCTGGCTCGCATTTTCGAGCCGTCGAAGTGCATACGCCAATGCGTGGAGTCGGGTGGAGGTGGCACGAACTGGGTTTCGGCCCAATCGATGAGGAAGTCGGCCATCGCTTGTGACTTGATGGCGGTGCGCGACTCGTACCGTATCTCGTAGTCGGCGAGGGCGATGGCCCATTTGGCTATTCGGCCGGTGGCGTCCCGGCCGCTCATGATTTCGCCCAGCGGCGCTATGCTCACCACGTTGATGACATGCTCCTGGAAGTACTGCTTGATCTTCTGGGCGGCGAAGTATACGCCATAGCACATCTTCTGGTAATGGGGGTAGTTCTACTTGGAGGCGGAGAGGACCTCGCTGAGGTAGTAGACGGGGCGCTGGATCGGCAGCGCTTTGCCATCCTCTGGTCGCTCCACCACCAAGACGACGCTGATGACGTGCGTGGTCGCCGCGATGTAGGCGAGCAAAGGCTCCTTCTCATCCGGCGCGGCCAGGATGGGCACGCTGGTGAGGGCCCGCTTGAGGTCGCGGAATGCCTCGTCCGCCTCGTCGGGCCAGTCGAACATGGCCGACTTCTTCGAGGAGTGGCGGTACGGCTCGACCAGAGCCGTCTTCCGCAGGAGCCCGTAGAGGGGCAAGGCCTTCTCGCCCAGCCGGCTGACGAACCGGATGAGGAAGGCGAGGCAGCCGGTGAACTTTTGGACGTCGCGGAGCCGGGTCGGCTTGGGCATGCTCTCGATTGCCCTGATCTTCTCGGGGTTAGCTTCGATGCCGCGAGCGGACATGAAGAAACCCAGGAGTTGGCCGGCTGGGATGCCGAAGACACACTTCTCCGGGTTGAGCTTGATCTTGTATTTGCGCAGGTTGGCGAATGTCTCCCGGAGATCGTCGAGGAGGTTGAAGTGCTTCTTGGACTTGACGACGATGTCATCAACGTAGACGTGGACGTTCCTGCCTATCTGAGGCAAGAGACACTTCTGCATACAGCGCTGGAAGGTAGCGCCCGCGTTCTTCAGGCCGAAGGACATGGTGATGTAGCAGTAGGCCCCGAAAGGGGTGATGAAGGAGGTTTTCAGCCGGTCGGCCGGGTCCAGCTTGATCTGGTGGTAGCCGGAGTAGGTGTCCAGGAAGGACAGCAGGTCACAGCCAGCCGTGGAGTCGATGACTTGATCGATCCGCGGCAGGGCGAACGGGTCCTTGGGACACGCCTTGTTCAGGCTCGTGTAGTCGATACACATGCGCCAAGTTTTGTTTTTCTTTAGCACCAGGACTGGGTTGGCCAGCCAGTCCGGGTGGAACACTTCCATGATGAAGGCGACTGCGAGCAGCCGGGCGATCTCTTCTCCTATAGTACGACGTTTCTCCTCGGAGAAACGGCGCAGGGGTTGCTTGACCGGCTTCGCATCCGGCCGAACGTGAAGCTTGTGCTCGGCGAACTTCCTCGGAACACCCGGCATGTCCTTGGGAGACCACGCAAAGATGTCCCGATTCTCACGAAGGAAGTCGACGAGCTCGCCTTCCTATTTGTTGTCGAGGCGGGAGCCGATGGTGACGCATTGCATGGGGTTGGCCGGGTCGAGTGGCACTTGCCTGGTGTCCTTGGACGGCTGGAACGAGGCTTCGCCGACCGACTGGGATGGAGGAGCCAGCATGGCCGGCTGGCCAGAGGTGTGGGCCACGAGCCGGTCGAGCTGCCGCTTCTCCTCTGCTATCTCCAGGGCTTCGGCCAGCCGGCTGCCGTCTCGCGCGCATGCGATTGACATCTTGTAGTCGCCGGCGATGGTGATGATGCCCTTGGGACCCAGCATCTTGAGCTTGAGATAGGCGTAGTGGGGGATCGCCATGAACTTGGCAAGAGCCGGCCGGCCCAGCAGCGCGTGGTAGGGACTGTCGAGGTCCACCACCTCGAACCATATTGGTTCACGGCGGAAGTGGTTGTGGCCGCCGAAGAGGATGTCGAGCTTGATCTTGCCGACGGGGGTGCAGGACTTTCCCGGTATGATGCCTTGGAAAACCGTCCGGCTCGCTTGCAGGTCCTCCACCTTGAGCCCTAGCTTGAGCATCGTATCGGGGTAGAGGATGTTGATGCTGCTGCCATCATCGATCAACACCCGCGAGAAGCGGCATGTGCGTCTCTCGAAGGCGATGGTGGGATCGAGGACGAGGGTGTAGCTGCCAGGGCTTGGCATCACGGCCGGGTGGTCGGCCTGGCTCCAGGTGGCCGGCTTCTCAGACTAGTGCATGAACTGGGGAGTCGCAGGCATGGTGGCGTTCACCTCGCGGTGAAGCCGGCGCTGAGCGTGCTTGTCCGTCTCTTCGCTGGTGAACACGACGTAGGAACCGTCTTGGTTGGGGAATTGGTCGAGCAGGCGGCCGTCGTTCTGGGCCGGAGCCGGGGCCTGGGCCGGAGCGTGTGGCGGCGCGGGGGGAGTCGGAAGGCCCTCCCCCCAGGCCAGCCGATGCGACAAGCTGCACTGCCAGATTGTGTGCGCGGACGGCTTGGTGCCGGAATGGTGTTTGCAGGGGAGGTCGAGCATCTTCTCGAACGTGAGCTTGGGCTGCCAGGCAGCCTTGCCGGTGCGCTGACGCTGACCGGAAGCCTGGGCAGCCGGCTGCTCTTCCTTGATGGTGGCAACCTGCCGGCTCCCGTAGCGGGAGTCGGGCTGGTCGGCCTTGCGCTTGTTGCTCTGCGGCTGCCTGTTGTCGGCAGCCGGTCGTGACGCAGCCGGCGGCGGAGCCGCCTTGCCGGGCGTGCTGACCTTGACCCGGATTGCGGAGTCGGCCGTGGCGTACTTGTTCACCTTGGCCATGACGTCTGCCAGCGTAGCCGGCTCGGAGCACAGAAGTTTGTGCTTGAGGTAGGTGCCATCGCGGCTACCCTCGATGAAGTACTGGATGGCCTGCACCTCGTGCACTCCTTCGCAGGAGTTGCGGAGCTCGGTCCATCGGGTGAGGTAGTCGCGGAGGGCCTCGTCCGGGCCCTGAACGCACATGGCTAGTTCGCGGGGGCGGCCGGGCTGCTTGTAGGTGCCGGTGAAGTTGCAGACGAACGCCTCCTCGAAGTCCATCCAGGTGTTGATGCTGCCAGCCGCCAGGCTATTCAGCCAGGTGCGGGCCGAGCCGATCAGCATAAGGGGGGCGTAGCGGACGGCTACGCACTTGTTCCCCCTGGCGATGCCGACCGCGGTGGTGTAGTCGATCAGCCAGTCCTCTGGCTTGGCAGCCCTGTTGTACTTCGAGGTGTCGCGGGGAAGTGTGAAGCCGGGCGGGAACGGCTCGTTGCGGATCCGGGGGCCAAAGCACGCCGGGCCAATCGAGACCTCCTCCTCGAGGAGAGACGACTGCGCCAGCCGGTCGAGGCGGAGCCGCGCGTCGTTCTCGCTGTGGGGGACCCGCGGCCCGAGCCGGGCCGTGAGTTCGGCGCGGACGACCGGCGGGACGGACCGTGCCGGGTCCTGTCGTGGAGGTGGAGTGTGTCCGCGGTTACGCCGGCTACCGCCAGCTGGTGCATCGTCGCGGCGGTTGCTGCCAGCCGGGTTGTTGCTGCGCCGGCTATTCACGGCCGGTTGCCCGTTCGCGTGCAGCTGGGAACGCCGAACGTTGCTTCCCTCGGCCCGCCGGCCGGAGGGGCGGGGGGAACTGGAGTGCTGAGCCGGCTGACGGTCAGCAGCCCTAGCGCCCTCGCCCTCGGGACGGGGAACCTCGAAGACGGCCCCACCGGGGGTGAGACCGACTTGTTGCGCGTTGGCGGTGTCGATGAGGTCCTTGATGTGCCGCTCACGCGCGGCGCGCTCCTCGCCCACCAAGGTAGCCAGATCCTCGTAGGCTACCATGGCGGCCCGCAGGTTGGCCGCGGGGGTGTCGTAGACGGGAAGGCGGCCGCCGAGGATTTCCGCGACCACGCGGCCGCGGTCACGCACAGCCTCACGCCGGCTGGGCTCGGGGCCAGCCGGGGTGAGACCATACGCAGAGATGTACTCCCGCTGCACAGCTTCCATCCGGCGCCGCTCGGTCGCGAGGGCGCTGGCGTCTTCGAATAGTAGACGGCGGGCCGCCTCCAGCTCGGCTGTGGCAGTGGCCGGGTTCGCCGTTGGAGCGATGGGGGTGCTCAGACCCCGGAGGGTAGCGGCGAACGGGTCGGAGGGACCGGTGCGGGCGGCGGCTGCGTTGGCCTCGGCCTGCACATGGCCCGAAGTGGTGGAGGAAGCGGTGACCATCACTCCTACGCAGACGCGGGAGCCGTTGGCCTCGCCCGTGGTGAGTGCGCCCACGGACGAGGGGGGATCGGTGCAGTCGAGCACCCGGCTAGGGTACTCGTTGGCCGCCGGCTCGTCGGCGAGGCTCAGATTGCCAAAGCGCCCGATGAGCGCGGCGACGTCGAGCGCGAGGTCGCGGCCGAGGCACTCATCGGAGAGGCCGGCAGCGTCACCCGCAGGGCTTGCCGGAGCAAGCCCTCCGAGCATGCAGTTTCGCCCGGGCGCGGGGCGGCCGAGGGAGGTGGTGAAGGGTCCCGCCCGGAGCGTGACTCCGGCCGGCGCGGTGGACGGCCCCGCGGTGGGCGCCAACTGTCGTCGTTTTCTCACGGCAGATGCCATGGGTAGGCTTATCGAGAGTGGTTGGGGCCGAAGGACGCCGACGGGCTCCGGGAACGGGGTTAGGCACAGGCGGTGGTGGACACGTGATGTACCCAGGTTCGGGGCCCTCTGCGAGAGGTAACACCCCTAGTCCTGCTTGGCCTAGTTTAGACAGTGGTGAGGTTACAATGGTGCTCCTGGAGCTGTATGGCTAGAGGAGGAAGAAGGGGCTGGGCTGCCTTCGCTACCTCTCTACGTGAGCGTGGTGTGCGAGTGGAGAAATCGTCGCCCCCTGCATGGGGGGGGGGGGTTTATAGGCCAACCCCCCGGATTACAATACGAATAAAAGGCTTTGGGAGGGCCCCAGTCGGCAGCCTCTCTGGCTGGCTATAGGCCCCCCCGGCTGACGGGTCTTGTCGCTGATAGGGCCCGCCGGCTGCAGGGTCCCGTCGGGAGCCGGCGGGACCCGCGTGGTAGGTCCCATTGCCGGTCACGTCGCGGCACGGACCGTCCTTCGGGGCGTCGTCTTGTGGCAATCGGCCGAGGTCAGCGATACGGCCGGCCGCACTGTAGCCACGCCGGGGCAGGTAATGGAGTGGTTGAAGGCGTGCCGGCACTGTTGGGAGCCCGGTCGCCGTCGACCAGAGTCAGAGGCACTGTCGCCTCCACTGTGGCCACACGGGCGCTGACCCCCGATGGGACGGGGGCCACTGTTGCCATGCGTACCTTGACCGCGGCATCCAATGCGGGGCCGGCTAGGGGGCCAGGAGTCTCCGCCCCTAGCCGGCCGGCTCGTCGCAGCCGGCAAGGCATAGCCGGCGGGGCGTAACCGGCGGGGCGTAACCGGCAGGGCGTAGCCGGACTGTAGGGGGAAGCGGCTAGTCCTCCAGTCGCATTAGAAAGTTGGAGTAGTGGGTCGTTTGAGGCTACCCCGGGGTTATCCCCCCCGACAATCGTCATTGTGCCGGGGCACATATGAACCACTCCGCGGAGGAGTAGGCACTCGACGGCGGTCATCACGGTGATAACGAGGAGCAAAATGATCTCGCCCCTGATCTTGGTACTGATCTTCACGGTAACCTCCGCCCCTGCGACTTAGAGGTTACCCCGGACTGTGCTCCGACTGAACTGTGTCTGCTCTAGGCGAGTTACTATGTAACCGGTTGCGCGACTGAGAAACAGCCGAATTCTGTTGTTGTCCTGCATCAAGCAACGCTCGGATCTGTTGCAAACCTCTGCCAGCCTCTGAACGCGATGGCTGAATGGAATCTGCAATCCTAGCGGCTGCTGCAACGTTTAAAACTGGAGTACGGAATACCTCGACGTTGTTCGGAGATCCACTCGGAAACAACTGTCCTTGACGTCGACTGGGAGGTGGTGGACGCTGGCGAGCACGCTCGTCAAGTTCCTTCTGAATCTCTTCGAGCCGAAGGCGCGTGGCCTCCAAGGCCTGGGCCTCAGCAGTCGCACCGACGATGGGTGTATGGAGGATCTCCTCATCCCGGTGCTGCTGCTCATTCGATGCTCCACGAGCTTCGCGTCTGCCACGGACGAAGCCAGGCGGCGGACTGTGATGCGAACCAGCCATAAGAACCTCAGCCGCAGGATCGCAGCTCTCACACTCGGAGGGAACGTCAGATTGATCCGACGCCGAGTCGAACACGACGTGAAGTGATTCGGCGGGCTCGATAGCCGCAATCTGCGGAGATGAAGTTTAGCGAGCCGCCGCATGCCTCACCCAGCGCTGGAGCCGTGAACGACCGGATCGCTTGCGGCGATGAACAGCGGGGAGGGCCGACAAGTACGGAGTCGACGACTGCCATAGAAGAACACCGCAAGAGCTCGCGCGGAAGTGCGCCGCCCCGCGGATCGGGAGCGCCTCAACATCTAGAGGCGCTTCCTGGAGCCATGCCGAGTCATCGGCGATGAAGGTGAGCGCTCCGAGACGGATCTCGTTGCCAGGGAACAAACCACCGCCGGAAGACATGACGAAGGAGAAAAAATGCAACCTCACCAGAAGTCGCTTAGACGCCTGCCCCACGGTGGGCGCCAACTGTCGTGGGAACGAGCCTGACAATAGAAGGTAGGGGTACGAAAGGAGAGGGTGGAGTCCTAGCTACGGCGAGGTTGTACACACAGATGTATGAGTTCAGGCCCCTCTCGTGGAGGTAACAGCCCTACGTCTCAGTGCTCGGGAGCTCTTGTCGTGTGGAATATGAGAGTTACAGGGGGTGCGAACCCTTGTGCCAGAGGGGAGGGGTGGCTTATATAGAGTGCGCTGCCCCTCATCAATACCCGGCAACCAAGGGTTCGATCGTGGTAATGAAGGCGTACGTTACTGATAACGTACGTAATAAATGCTACTAACGATGCACAACCGAACGCCTGTCCATTGGCCTCCCTGGAGTGGCTCCTGGTCTTCTGCGGTCGACTGACTTCTGGTTCTTCCGAGTGAAAGTCAACTGTCGAGTGCAGGGAGAAACCTCCGAGTGGATTTACTGTCGAGTGACTCATGTGCCATGGTGATTTCAGTCGGAGACTTCCTTGTAATCCTTAAGTTCTCTAAGGTAGTGTCCTTAGGTAGGGTATGTAGGTCAGGCCTATGACCCTACCCTAGGTACATATCCCCATCAGCTACTAAGTGGGTGGTGGGTGGGACGAAAAATTCTTCTTGACCCGCCTCAAGACCGATCTGAGTGTGGATCGGGGCTGGGTCATCAGTAATTTTCATTGATGAGATCCGATCTAGAGCTTCGTCGAGTGTCGAGAGCTCGATCGGGTCAATCTGCCCGACGCATTTGGAGTTAACTTCTGACGAGTCCGCACGAGAAGTGTATTCGACAGGAGTTGATGCCCGGTCATCTGGCGCTATAGCCGGATCCGGATTAAAGTCCATATCATCATCGGGATTGGCCCCGTGAGCGGGATTGAAAACGACATCCAAGGTTAAGGCCTCGGAGTCCTCGGGCGCGTCAGATGAGACTGCGAGCCCGGTGAGCAAGAGATCGCCCCGAGGGTCTACGGAGAACTCAATGTTCCCGAATCTGACTTCTTGATCAGGGGCGAAACTCCCGACCCGGCCAAGGCGGCCGGTCAGGTCAGCATGCAGCACGATGCTGCCGAAAGCGAAGATCTGTCCAGGGACGAAGGAGTCCATGCTACGGACCTCTTCGTTGATGACAACACGAGCCATCGATTCCTTTGGAGATCACAGTGGAACTCTCAATGAAAGCACCAATGTCGGTGTCAAAACCGGCGGATCTCAGGTAGGGGGTCCCGAGCTATGAGACTAGGATCGATGGTAACAAAGGGACGAAGGAGACGATGTTTACCCAGGTTCGGGCCCTCCTATGGAGGTTAAACCCTACATCCTGCTTGATTATATTGCTGGTATGAAGGTTACAGAGTTGATCTACCTCGAGATCGACTAGCTAAAACTCTAGATGAGTTTCCGTGTCCTCCATTCTAAAACCCTCCCGGTTTATATATACACCGGGGGGGTGCCTAGGGTTTACACATGATGGGCCTCCCGCCGGGGATGGAAATGTCGATTTCCTCATCTTGACTTGGAGTGCACGACGCGCCTTCAGGGCTTCCTTCTGGAACATGGAGTCTCGATGTAACCGGCCTTTCCTGTGATAGCTAGAGAACGGCCCCTCGAGCCGGCCTATTAAGAGATGGGCCAGCGGCCCGAGGACCCCCTAGTCCGGGACTCCCTCACATGGCCATGGCTAGAACTACACGATGACTATGATCGTGGACACAACTATGCCGTGGCAATATGGCTATATTAGTTTGTTATAATTGTTTTTATTATTAGGTGTTGTATCGGACGGTGTCGCGGTACAAAATTTATGGGAGGACTTCAATTATGATCGGTAGCAATGCTTTAAAATTATGTGACTACAAGGTTACTAAGTTTGTGTGTACTGCAATATCATAAATTCAAGCAAATTTCAGTGAAAGTGAAATCGATGATGTGTACCACCGAAACTTTCCACTTATAAAGGCATATGCTTGTCAGCATTTTCAATTCATGTATAGTTGTTTTAATTTGCAAGAGTGCTGCACTATGATCATATTCAGAAGACATGACTGCATCATATCGTACCATGTAGTTAAAACCATTTCAGTACATAACTAAATATTAACGCAATAATTAGCATGCCGTACTTGACAACCTTATCATGCACATATACTTAGGTGCTACTCCGCATACACTACTTAACATACAGTACTTAACAATCGGGATTTTAGGAAATCATTGGTCTGGAACTGCATCACAGAATGTCGTCAATGAATAGGAAAATCCCTTCAGTGCCTTCATACAACATCAACATAACATTGGCTCCCATTTTCATATTCGGACGCATTGCCATCACAGCCTCCCATTTAGTAATGTGAATGGTTCCAATTCTAGGGGATATTATGTATCATGCCATGAACTTCTTGTTGTAGACAATTCTTAGGGCATATTTCTCCCTTAGTGGTTTTGGTGATTGATGACAATGCAATTTGCGGACTAACTATGTGCTTGAGCATTTGATATGCCATGTCTTGACGTGAGATGGTTTGTACCCCTCGGTGGTTAAGAGTGAAGACGGTTGTTCGTGGTCATTTAGTTATCGATGGATTTCGAGTCGTAGGAAAATCGTACTCTTAAGAGGGGGTCTGTATTGAAAGGTATGGGTGGAATCAACATGTACACATCCTCATATGCATCCGCATTTGCCTTTCTGCAACATGGCGCTTGTCCTCTGTTTTCTATGGGCAGTTTTGTTTCACACAAGCGGTAGTACCACTGGGCACTACCGTTGTACTGCCGTTTAGGGGTTCCTAGTTGTGCAACTCTACCAAATTTTCTTAGTCGGTAGTAGCACGATAGTACCGCTTAGGTGGTACTTCCGCTTCTACTACCTATGTTGGTACCGCTTAGGGCAATACCTGCGTGCAACTTTCTGTTTCCATATTTTCCTAAGCGGTAGTAGAGCGACACTAGAATAGTAGTACCACTTGGAGCGATACTGCCGCCCTGGCCCCCTCTACTTCTGTTGCGTCCCCTATCCCTATGGCCCTAAGCGGTAGTACCGCTTCGGCGGATGAAAGCACATATGCTCCCTTGGAGGTTTTGATAATTCATGACAACATACATTGTCTCTTGGACTAATAGTTTTACCTATTTATTTCAGATAAAGTCCACAGAGAGAAATGGCTGATAAATGTGAGGAGATTCCCCAAGGAAAGTAGAAGAAGGAAAGGAATAGGATTGGCAAGGCATGAAGAGCTTCAAGACTCTACATTTTGTATTTTGTGACGAATAACACTTGAGTCCATAGGAAAGCCAATACTATTAAAAGGGGATGAGGTGTCTATGATGATCTGATTGCTCAAGTGCTTAGAGTTAGCCACCAAACACCCTCATGAATTCTCCTGCAAAAATATTCTGTCCAAACCCTAAAGCCTAAATTTGGTGCCACCAAGTTTACAAATTCGGCCCTACCGAGTTTTACCCTAGACAGAATCATGAACCAAACCCGAACCTCTCGGTGACACCAAGTTTGATTTCGGTGCAACCAAAAAGAGTGACCAACTCTCGGGGTATGTAGTTTCTTAAAAGTGGAATTTTTGAGTTTTAGAAATCGGTGCTACCGAAGCTGGAAACTGCCTGGGCCAGCCAAAATCGGACTCACTGAAACGCCAAAAGTTGTCACATTTTGCACTAGTCGGTGCAACCGAGTTTTTGCTTGGGTTTCACTGAGTTGGGCAATAATGTTGTAACGGTTGGATTCTTGGAAAAGCCTATATATACCCTTCCACCTCCCTCTCGTTCGAAGAGAGAGCACTCAGAACAAACCAACACTTGCCCCATCCATTTTCTAAGAGAGAACCACCTACTCATGTGTTGAGATCAAGATCTTCCACTCCAACCATATGAATCTTGATTTCTAGCCTCCCCAAGTTGCTTTCTACCCAATCAACCTCTTCTACCAAGCCAAATCTGTGAGAGAGTGATTGAGTGTTGAGGAGACTATCTTTTGAAGCACAAGAGCAAGGAGTTCATCATTCATACCACATCTATTACCGTTTGGAGAGTGGTGTCTCCTAGATTGGCTAGGTGACGCTTGGAAGTTTCCGACTTCGTGTGGAGTTGAACCAAGAAGTTTGTAAGGGCAAGGAGATCGCCTACTTCGTGAAGATCTACCGTGAGTGAGGCTAGTCCTTCGTGGACGTAAGCTGTGATGGAATAGACAAGGTTGCTACTTCGTGGACCCTTCATGGGTGGAGCCCTCCAAGGACTCTCGCGACCGTTACCCTCCGTGGGTTGAAGTCTCCATCAACGTGGACGTACGATAGCACCACCTATCGGAACCACGGGAAAAATCTTCATGTCCCTATTGCGTTTGATCTTCCTTTCTCTATTGTTACTTACATGTGCTTGTCTTTGCTTTCCGCTGCTATACTCGTTGACTTGCATGTGTAGGGTGTGCTAGACTTGATAGATTTGCTAAAACTTGCCAATCAATAAAATTGGAAAAGGTTAGGTTTTATGTTGTAGAGTAGTCTATTCACCCCCCTCTAGACGTCCCTTCTTGATCCCATAGCGGGACTACCGCCCCTACACTATGTGTAGTATTGTGCCAGAACTGGTAGTACCGCCTAAGCGGTAGTACTGCTCCTAGGAGCCGTAGTACCGCTTAGCTGCGATCACAGAGCAGAAAATGGTTGGATTTCACCCCCTATATAAAGGGGTCTTCTTCCCCAAGAAGACCTCTTATCCCACTTAGCTCCATTGTTGCCCCAAAGCTCATTTTCGCTCGATCTCTCTCCCTAGCCATCAAAACTTGTCGATATTCTAGGGTTTGCAAGAGAGGGACTCAATCTACACTTCCACTAAGAGATATTTGATTCCCCCCACTAATCCCTTGCGGATCTTGTCTCTTGGGTGTTTGGTTCCCCTAGACGAAAGAGGTCACCTCGAAGCCACATTCCATTGTGGTGAAGCTTCATGGAGGTGTTGGGAGCCTCCAATTAAGTTGTGGAGATTAGCCCAAATGTGTTTGTAAAGGTTTGGTTACTGCCTTCAAGGACACCACTAGTGGAATCACGACATCTTACACTGTGCGAGGGCGTGAGGAGAATACGGTGGCCCTAGTGGCTTCTTGGGGAGCATTGTGCCTTCATACCACTGCAACGGAGACATACCTCCCCTCAAAGGGAGGGAGCTTCGGTAAGACATCCTTGTCTCCATCGACTCCACTTGTGGTCACTTCCTACCTTTACTTCGTGCAAGCTTTGCTGTGTTTGTGTCTTGTGCTTGCTATTGTTGTTGTTATTGTGCTCATCATATAGGTTGTCCACCTAGTTACATATCTAGATAACCTATTTTATTGTTGAACCTAATTTGTTAAAAAAGAAGCTAAAAATTGTTAGTCGCCTATTCACCCCCCTCTAGTCGACCATATCAATCCATTCAATTGGTATGAGAGCTACGTCTCTTTTAAGGGCTTAACCGCCTAAAGACTATGGCCGATGATGGGATTAAGAGGGTGAGAACTCCACGGCCGGGTCCGAGACTGTAGTCACCCACGGTGATTTGAATGAGGCCATGGCCTCTCTCAAATCATCGGTGGTGGACAAGGTCAAGGACACGTTAAACAAATTCATTGAGAGCTTCAAACCACCTACCGTTCCTAAGGAAATGGTTAACCCATTCTCCTCGGAAACGGATGCCAACTCCATCAAGGAGTTGGCTATTTCTTTGAATTCTAAGTCACCTCAAGGAAAGAATGGGACGAGCACTCATGCCACGGTTTGATACGGTTTTCGAAACACTTTTGCTCTGGTTTTGACCTCTAATTTGCGTGATTTGAATGGAACTAACCCAGACTGACGTTGTTTTCAGCATAACTACCTTGGTGTTATTTTTGTGCAGAAATAAAAGTTCCCGGAATTGGATGAAACCTTTTGTGGATTTTTTCTGGAATATATTTTGAATTATGGAGCGAAGAGCTGCCGGAGGGAGGCCACCTGTGGGCCACAAGCCAACAGGGCGCGACCCCCCCAGGCCGCACCCTGAAGGCATGTGGGGCCCATGAGGCTCCTCCGACCCTAATTCCAGTATTATAAAATCACATCCTCGGAGAAAAAAACAGGAGAGAAGTATTTATCGCATTTCACGAGACGGAGCTGCCGCCACCTCCTGTTCTTCCTCGGGAGGGCTGATCTGGAGTCCGTTTGGGGCTCTGGAGATGGGAAATCATCGCCGTCGTCATCACCAACCATTCTTCATCAACACCGCCATGATGCTCACCACCGGGAGCGAGTAATTCTTTGTAGGCTTGCTGGACGGTGGTGGGATTGGATGACATTGAGCATGTCATCGAGTTAAGTTTGATAGGGTTTGATCCCTAGTATCCACTATGTTCTGAGATTGATGTTGCTATGACTTTGCTATGCTTAATGCTTGTCACTAGGGCCCGAGTGCCATGACTTCAGATCTGTACATATTATATTATCTCTGAATATAAGATTGATTTGGATCCTATCTTGCAAGTTGTATGTACCTATTACATGTCTTGATCCACATACCCCAAGGTGACAATAATTGGGATTCTTTCCGGTGATTGCCGTAGTTTGAGGAGTTCATGTATTCACCATGTGTTAATGCTCTGTTCCGGTTCTATATTAAAACGAGGCCTTAATATCCCTTAGTTTTCAATAGGACCCCCACTAGTACCGTTAGGTGCTATACAAACGGTTTTTAACCCCTTTCCACGACGTAGTACAAAACCGTCGCCCTGCATGTGTGGGCGATAGGGGGGTTAATCCCACACGACACGGAAACATCGTCTGCGATGGTGCGAGCGCCTGCTGAAGATTTACCTAACGTAAACGTATGCGAAGTCGTAGCCTATCCCACACGCCACACTTTGATGCTACGTTCCTTATCAAGCACACATCTGAGACGATGGCACAGATATATTCGTGTGCGATACTTTTTCGGATCGCACACGCGAAACGTATGTTAACCGGCTCTTGATCGTCCTACGTTACACACGCACGCAGGTTCGTAACCGTCTGTGCTATTAACGGCAAGCGCACACAGTTACGGCGTGCAAACGCGTGTGTGACAGTGCGCGCATCCCACACGCGCAAAATATGCGACCGTGTGTTGTAAAGCTGATAATCACACACACTATTATTCAAACAATCGTGTGTGACATATGACACCATCGCACATGGTTTAATCATTCTAGCTGTGTGCGCTGTAATTTAGTACCTAATAGCTTATTTTCGTTAATTTATTATTAGATTTGGAAATTTCAAATTTTTAATTATGAAATGTGGATTTCACATCCATCAATACATACCCTGATTACAATGGTTCAACAGCCAATGCATAAATCAAAAACTCAGTACATGTTCCATGGTTACATAGTTCGGTAGAAGATTAAATATGATGAACCACAATATATAGTACTAGAGGCGGTAAAGGTGAAGAGAGAATTGTAAATGCTTTTGGCTGTCGATGGTGTTGAAGAAGCGGAATACCCATAATGTGCCCTCCTCCATGCCAAAGGTGCGCACAACTTTTGTCCAACCCCTTGTGATGATCGCCCGCCCATCCTTCACCGCCTTCAGGAAGACTTCTAGACCGTTATCATGGTAGCATGAATTATATACTATAACCTTCGTTGCCTCCACATCGGTCAGGTAGTTTGCTAGGTAATCTTGAGTAAATTTCTTTGGAAACCACTGAAAAGAGACAACTTTCAGGTATTCATGTCTAATAGAGTAACTTGTTCTGGGTTGGAAAAGAAGGCAACAGATTACTTACCATCCTAAAGCTCACTAATGTCTTGGATAAAGTATAAATAAAGAGTTTAACTCCAATCAGATGTCTCTTCTGCCTAACAATTTTTCTTAGTTTCCTCACTTGATGCTTGTTCATGGTTATCTCATTGCCCCATATGCAAAGGGGGTCGAAGCGTGAATCAGTACCGCTGATATATATACCTACAAGCAACAAATCAATGTTAGAACACAAGCTGCAATTGCACAGTTGATGTAAAATATTATAAGAAAATGGGAGGTGACTAACCTCGATGGTAAACAACAGCATCGCGCATCGTAGCCCTACATAAGCACATAGAAAGGCGTGTTAAATACAACAGGCTTAACATCCACCAAAAATAGCAAATGTTAACTAAATGACAATATCTCCGGTGATATTTTCATTGCGAGGAGTAGCGCGGTAACAAAGGGAGATGTATTAGTGAAATTAAACTGGATGTGTTAACTTCAGAGTTTAGACAACCTTACATAGTCATTAAAACTTGTACCAATGAAACAAAAATTGACACATTTAAACATCACGAGTGAGTTCATACTTGGTAAATCCCGAGGGGTAGTTGTTGGGGTACTTCAACTCGGCCAGAGCCCGCACAAAGTCAGTGGCTAGGTGTTCCTGCTGGTCACAGCGTGGATCAGTACCGCTAACATATGTACCTACAAGCAACAAGTAAATGTTAGAAGCTAAACTGCAACTGAACAAATGATGTAAAGTACAATGAGATATTGGGATGTGACTAACCTCGACGGTAAACAACATCGTCGTGCATTATGGAACTGCGTAGGTACAATGAAAGGCATGTCAACTACAAGAGGGTTAACATGCACCAAAAATATATAATGGTAATTGAAGGACATCATCTCCAGTGATATCTTGCGAAGAGTAGCACGGTACCGAATGGACAGCGTAAATAATGGATATAACTATTCACTACAGCAGGCTTAACAGCAACCTAGCATAGGCATTGTAAGTTTGTAACTGGTATTGGTAAAATGGAACTGGACAATTCATACTTGAACAACACACTGCGCATAACTGAAATGAACAACGGAAACCTAACATGGCAATCTAAACGTGTACAATTGAAACTGAAATTGACACGGTTAAACATTGCTATACTGGTATTCGTAAAAATGAACTGGACAGTTCATACTTGGTAGGTCCCGGGGGGTAGTTGCTTGGGAATTTCATCAAGGCCGGAGCCCGCACGACGTTGGCGGCGTCGGCGGCGATGTGTTCCTCCGGGTCGGCACGCATAGCGTTCACCTCGTCATCGACCGCCATGACCAGCTCCTCGACCTCCGCGTGATATGAGGTTGGGCTTACGCGGGGATGCTCGGCGATAGGGGGTGGGGATGTGGAGGCGTGAGGGTGTCTCGCATGCTCCATCTGAGCTATCGGGCCGGGGCGGAGATGAAGATCGGAGGTTACCTCAGTAGATCGACGAGCAAGACTGGTGCAGAACGTAGATTTGGTTGCGGCGGCGGCAGCGGTTTGGGATGAAGTTAGATCGGCGGGAGAGGGGGGCGGTGGGGATATAAGGGGGAAATATTATGGGTTGATATGGGGTGGGAGGAATAACTACTGAAATCACGCGCCTATTGAAAATTTGGCGGCAAAACTCGAACCTTACAGGGGGAACACGCAACGCAGACGAAGCGCATCAAATACCCGTGTGCGATAAAAGAGAAAATTGGTGATCCCGCGTCGGAAAAAATTCAAGTCTTCTCTCTCTCTCGTGCCATCGGACGCTTTGCAAACGGTTTGTTGTAAGAAAACGTTTGCCATTAAAGATGTATTAAAACAATAAAAGGCCTAGAAAATACACAAAAAAGGACTAAATACGATAAATGAGCCTGAAAATTGTGAAATTTGGACATGGTGCATTCTAGTGGGTATGTTGATCATAGAAAATAAATCAAGTTGAAAGGACCAAGAAAATATGGGTTCCCCTTGAAACCATGGCGATTTTCGCTCCCGGAACCATGAAACTCCATAGGTGATGATCCGGTTTATGAAGAGTGTCTATCACGACATTATCCATACCTCCTCAATTTTTTACCGAATCATATTGTGGTCATGCCCGGGCACCACACGAGATAACATGTTCTTCAAGCATGTTTTCCATTTTTCTAGAGATGCAAAATAAATAAACGACACATCTCTGGTTGCCTCTTCCCGCACATATCCTTTAAAATCGTATTAGTTTCCTACAAAATACATGAAAACTTATCCAATGACACAATTACGAGTTTTCGAGTCCTTTTTTAATGCATTTTCATGTACAGAACGTTCTAACCTGGATTATAAGCACAAATGACCTAGAAAGTACACAAAAGGGACTAGATACGATGAACGAGCATGAATATTGTGAAATTTGGACATGGTGCATTCTAGTGGGCATGTTGATCATATAAAATAAATCTAGTTGAAAGGACCAAGGAAAAATATGGGGTCCCCTTGAAAACATGGCGATTTTCGTTCCCGGACCAAGAAACTCCATAGGTGATGGTCCGGTTTATGAAGAGTGCCTATCACGACATTATCCATACCTCCTCAAAATTTAACCGAATCATATTGAGGTCATGCCCGGGCACCACAGGAGACAACATGTTCTTCAAGCATGTTTTCCATTTTTCTAGAGTTACAAAATAAATAAACTCTAGGTCACATATATATCCATGTTTTCCATCTATGGTTGCCTCTTCCCACACATATATATCCTTTAAAACTGTATTAATTTCCTATTAAATACATGAAAACTTATTCAACAACATAATTACGAATTTTCTAGTCCTTTTTGAATGCCTTTTCATGTGCAAAACGTTCTAACCTGAATTATAAGCACACAGGACCTAGAAAGTACACAAAAGGGACCAAATACGATAAACGAGCATGAACATTGTGAAATTTGGACATGCTGCATTCTAGTGGGCATGTTGATCGTGTAAAATAAATCTAGTTCAAAGGACCAAGGAAAAATATGGGTTCCCCTTGAAAACATGGCGATTTTCGCTCCCGAACCATGAAACTCCATAGGTGATGGTCCGGTTGAAGAGTGTCTATCACGACATTATCCATACCTCCTCAATTTTTTACCGAATCATATTGAGGTCATCATGCCAGGGCACCACACGAGATAACATGTTCTTCAGGCATGTTTTCCATTTTTCTAGAGTTACAAAATAAATAAACGACATATCTCTGGTTGCCTCTTCCCACACATATCCTTTAAAATTGTATTAGTTTCCTATAAAATACATGAAAACTTATTCAACTACACAATTACGAATTTTCGAGTCCTTTTTGAACGCATTTTCATGTATAGAACGTTCTAACCTGAATTATAAGCACACATGAGCTACAAAGTACATAAAATGGGACCAAATACGATAAACGGGCCTGAAAATTGTGAAATTTGGACACGGTGCATTCTAGTGCGTATGTTGATCGTATACAATAAATCTAGTTGAAAGGACCAAGGAAAAAAAGTATGGGTTTCCCTTGAAAACATGGCAATTTTCGCTCCCCGAACCATGAAACTCCATAGGTGATGGTCCGGTTTATGAAGAGTGTCTATCACGACATTATCCATACCTCCTCAAGTTTGTACAGAATCATATTGAGGTCATCCCGGGAACCACACGAGATAACATGTGCTTCAGGCATGTTTTCCATTTTTCTATAGTTCCAAAACAAATAAATTAAACGACACATCTCTGGTTGCCTCTCCCCACACATATCCTCTAAAATTGTATTAGTTTCCTATAAAATACATGAAAACTTATCCAACGACACAATTACGAATTTTCGAGTCCTTTTTGAATGCCTTTTCATGTACACAACGTTCTAACCCGAATTATAAACACAAATGACCTAGAGAGTACACAAAAGGGACCAAATACGATAAATGAGCGTGGAAATTGTGAAATCTGGACATGGTGCATTCTAGTGGGTATGTTGATTGTATAATATAAATCTAGTTGAAAGGACCAAGGAAATATGGGTTCCCCTTGAAAACATGGTGATTTTGCTCCCCGAACCATGAAACTCCATAGGTGATGGTCCGGTTTATGAAGAGTCTATCACGACATTATCCATACCTCCTCAATTTTCTACCGAATCATATTGAGGTCATGCCTGGGCACCACACGAGATAACATATTTTGAACACCTTTTTCATGTATAAAACGTTCGAAATTGAATTATAAGCAGTAAATGCCTAGAAAAGTACACAAAAAAGACTAAATATGGTAAACGAGACTGAAAGAATGTGAATTTTGGACACGTTGAATTGCAGTGGGTATGTTGATAGTAGAATAATAATAATGGATAAACGACCAAGGAAATACGGGTTTCCCTTGAAACTTTGAGATTTGTTTGGGCAAACAGTTACTTTGCGAATGCCGTGTGTGTTCACCCCATTCTGCGGTGTGTTCTGATTGGCCAGAACACCAGCCACACGGATCGCGCATGCGCACCGTAGGATGCACCGCGATCGAACGGCAATCCAAACTTCTCCTGTCACACCCGTGTACTGTAGTTGGGATTTTAGTTCGTACATGCACTAGATTCTTTAATGGCAGTAATCACACACGGTTCATGTTTACGAACCGTTTCCTATGAGGACCCTCTACCGCGAGTCCCCGACCCTCTCCCCCTTCTTCCTCATTCGCATTGTTGTATACTTGCTCATTCTCGACCTCGGCCCGACCAAATCATCAACCTCGACGAGCGCCTGTCGCAGCAGGCTGCCGCCGACGAACGCAACCGTAGTGTCCACAGTGCAAGCACAAATCAGGCATTAGCAATTCAATCGAGCATTTACATGCTCAAATTGGTACAATGCATAGTTGGTGGAGTAATTTACAAAACATTAGCTCGCTATTAATTTTACATCAATATAATACGTATGAACTGCGCTCGCACAAAAGTGCTACTGCTCCTAACGCCGACCCAGCACGCACAGCTGCCATCGTCCATCGATATCGTGTCGTTCCTTGGCTCAGGAGGACAGGAGGTCACCAAGTCGATGACCTACACCTTGATCGACCGAGGAAGGGTCAGCCTCGATGACGGCGGCCGACGAGACCCTGACCATCGCCAATTCTACAGCAACGGCCACTTGTCCTCCCCCGGCATCCAGAGCTGCATCCTCCTCCATCTGGGACATAAGCCTGCGCCTCGTGCAGCGGCCACTGACACAGTTGTCCTTGCGGCGTCGCGGTTCCTGCTCCGCCGCCCGCACCATCCGGCGCACTCTGCGTTGAGCCCGCAATATCGCCCACTGGCGATCGCTAGCTGCTTTCAAGACAACTGTGGCTAACTTCTTGGCTTGCTCATGTCGTGATTCCTGCCTCCTCTGGCTGTCGTCGGGAGAGGTTGTGGCATGGTCGTCGATCCTCAAGCTGACCATCGCGCACACAGCCTCGATTCCGCCGTCGCCCAACTCCATCCTGTCGTCGGCCATTGGGAGTTTGATGGTGTGTGTGGAAACTAGCCAGGGGATCATTGACTCGCCGTCGCTGGCCATCGCTTTGGTTATTTATAGCTAGCTGCTGCCAAGGGGCTTGGGGATTTTATAATTTACCTCTGTGGCTAGCGCGTGCGCTTGCACGGGAAGCATTTTCACAGTTCTTGAGTTCTTTTCTGTGCACACATAATCGCACACGGAACACATATAGCAACTGTATGCAATCGTTTATAGGGTCATAAATTAATATCACCACTCTGCTCTCTCCACCGCCTCTTTCCCCTCTCGCACCCCCCAAATCTCTCTCTTCTTATCCCCACTGTCCTCGCCTCCACAAAATCCTCAACATTAGACATGTCATCCGCGCGGAGGACCCCGCTGCGGAGGAGCACGCGGTCGAGGCAGGTACGCGCTGCTGAGGGTCCGGAGGCCTTGGTGGCGGTATGCGGTGCTGAGACCCCGCTGCGGAGGAGCTAGCGGTTGAGGCAGGTACGCGTTGCTGAGGGTCCGGAGGCCTTGGCGGCGGTACGCGTTGCTGAGGGTCCGAAGGCCTTGGCACCGGTACGCGTTGCTGAGGGTCCGGAGGCCTTGGCGGCGGTATGCACTGCTGAGGGTCTGGAGGCCTTGGCGGCGGTACGTGCTCCTGAGGGTCCGGAGACCTTGGCAGATAAAGAGGAAGAGCTGGATGTTATATCAGATCGGTTGCTGGCAAGCGCGGTTCTGTACGCGGAACGTGCGGCTGTGGCCTTCGGAAGAGCATCATGCGCTGACCAGTCCGCCATGGCCTTGTTACCTCGCGTGGATTTGGCCTCGGTAAGGGCAACAGCCTCCTTATTGCAGTCTCCTACCGCTTTAGCACAGCGCGCAGCTCTTGACTATGTTGTTTACGACCGCTTTGAATATCTCCGTCGTAAGAGGGCTGTACGCATGCAGTTCACCATGGACGGGATTTTCCATTATACCGGAGCTACCATGATAGGGTATGAGCAGAGGAAAGGCCGGGCCTATGAAGCGTTCAAGAACATGGTCAATGCCAACCCGAAAGCGGATCCTCCTTCCATAGAGAGGATGTTGCATGAGTGCAGAAGATATTTCTACTAAGGCGAACCAACAGGCCAGCCCGGCAACAATGACGACGAGTAGCTGTTTCCATTTTGCTGTTTCCTGAACCTTGTTGATATGTAATGTCACTATTATGTTCTTTAGTCGATTATGTAGGAGTGCGAACGATAATTTGTGCTATCACTTTCTGAATCAGGTGCTTATTACCATGAATCGTCTGTGTTATTATCTGTCTGTGTTATTTTCCGTCTTTCCACACAATTTAGATTACTGACCTATTTGTTGGGCATCACACACATCTTGTTACGCCCAATTGTTTGTGTTATTTTGGCTCGCACATTTCATCCGAGCGCACGGTATGCCGTCTGTCGCACACATCTTGATCTGTGTAACCGTTTGTGTAGGTAGCATATATGTTGTGCAGACAGAGCAAATCACAATACACACGGACAAAACTACGAAACCCGTCGGTGATGATTTCATCAATCGCTAACAGTGGTATACCAGCAAACGTTTCCCCACAACACACACAGGTTATATGCACCAATCGTCCGTGTTATATCTGGTGTTCGCACACGATTCTCATTACTCACCTGTTTGCTGTATATCGCACACATCTTGTTATGCTGAATCGTTTGTGTTCTGCTGTATCAGCGCACACAGTTTATCTGAGTGACCTGTATAGCGTACTTCGCACACATCTTGTTATACTGAATCGTTTGTGTTCTGCTATATTATCGCACACAGTTTGTAGTGATGAACTGTGTGCCCACTATCGCACACATCTGGATCCGTGTAACCGTTTCTGTTATCTTATCTAATCACAAACGGTCCATAAGAACAAACTGTCTGCTGTAGATCGCACACGCAACGACTTTCTGAATCGTATTTGATGGATCCGCCTTCGCACACAGTTCGTGCCATTAGCGATGGAGGTTGAACTATAACATTTGTGATTCATGCATCGCACACAGTTTCGTCGAAGGGTCTCTGATTGGAGTGTCGCGTTAGCAGCATCCTGTAGTAGTGGTTGATCGGAATCGTGAGACGCGACTTTACCCAGGTTTGGCCCCTCCGATGGAGGTAAAAGCCTACGTCCTGCTTTGTGTGTATTGATGATGATGATGATCTCGATTACAAGGGTGCGGAATTGCTACCTCTAATCTCGAGGGTTTCTAATCTGTCTATCTCTAATGACTTGAGCTTGGCCCTCTTGGGGCGCCTTACCCCTCCTTATATAGGTTGAAGGGGTAGGTTTTACATGTAGAGTCCTACTGGGAGTAGGATTAGGACTAGTCTCTCTTGAATCCTAATCCGGGTCTTGTTTCCTTATGAGGGAGTCCTTCCTCATCTTGGGCCTTCTTTGTGAGCCAGCCCACTATAACATGAGTCGGCCCTCCCATGAGCTGCCTTCTGGGCCGTTGGGTCTTGTCGTTCGTCTGACCCGCCTGCCGGGTCACCAATGAGCCGCCAAGCTCGACCGGGTCACTAGTGAGTCGCCAAGTACCGGTCCGTGTAAATCCTACAGCTATAAAGGTGCGGTCCGTGGGAATGCGTTCTGGTTCCAAACTTTTTAGGACACACGCGTGTCGCGGCACAATGTTAGTCCTCGCACCCGGTTTCAATCCGGGAAAATAACCAAGTCTGTGGGTTCCAAATTTGCTTTTTCGTGTTACACCTGAATTTTTTTACCGCATTCAACAAATTTCAAGGTAAGTCTAGAATTTTTTATCGTAACATGCATAGTGTAAAAAACTGCCAACACTCACATGTAGTTGTGGGTGCTGTGGGCAAAAGTTGCTAGTAGTGAATTGTGTGGGGACTCTAAGATAAGCATAAATATTCCATCAACCAAACTGATCGCGGTTCAAGACTGCAATTACATTCCTCTATGTATTAGTTCATAAAACAGAGTCTCACCAACATCTAGATCAACACATAATAAACATACTCAAGCAGAGATATAAGACGCACAAACTATAGATAGCTAGGGTAGTGCTGGACATCAGGACATGTATATATAACTCAATCCTAATCGTACCCACCAACAACGTAAACTTTCTCTAGGTACTCCGCGTACGCGTCGTGCGTCACCCTCAGAGAATACTTCTGCTTGAAGGAGCCAACGGCTTGTCCTCTAGCATGAGCCAGAACACTTGCAAACGCGGGGTTAAGCCTTTGGGCGCAGAACGGGCATCCGAAGCCTCCATTCCGGGTCCTGATACGACGATTATGCGTTCCCGCATAGAGCTCCCTGAGCTTTTGTTTCTTGTACCTCCTCTGTTCATATTTATCGCTGCCAACATCATCAGATAGCACCTATACATATAATAAAAAAATCATGACATTAATGAATGAAATACATAAAATGATATCACAAACAACTTAGTGCAACAAAATTATTAACTAATGACTATAAATGCATTAACCGATTATTGTGAAACAAACAATGAACTTTCAAGTAAGTACTACTCCCCATTATCACTAAAGTAGTGATCTAAATGCTCTTATACAGTGTTTATTTCCAAATGGGTACATGTATAATCATCTATGTAGACGGATTATGAGCAAAATGATCATTTGTACATATCAACCATTAAATCACTGTAAAACCTTAGACATAATATTAGCATAATCGTGTGTACGAATGTCATTATCCAAGTCACTTATCATTTACCTAACAAACAATCAATACGTACACACTACACGGATCTATCGAATCTTACTTTGATTACATGGATTGAAATAACATGAACCCCGAGTTCTCCATTCCAAAAAAGGCGGAAACAAAACTAATCAGAGATACCCTATGATATACTTACTCCGTCCCAAAATAAGTATCGATGATCTAGTACAAAAATTATACTAGTTTAGTACAAAATATGCGACACTTATTTTGGACAGAGGGAGTAGTTACCAAAATAGGGGGTCTAACCGGTTCTCCGTCGTCGTCGGAGTTGTCGCCGTCGGAGTCGTCGTCGCTTTAGTGATCATCAGAGAGGTCGTAGTAGTCTCTGTGCAGCACCGCCTCCTACTGGGGAGGCACGACGGGGCTTACGACGTCATGGCCGCACTTCTGTCCGCATGAGACCTCATCGGCGGCGAAGGCAACCTCGTCGCCCAGCATCAAGAGATGCTTTGTTGCTTCGCTGGCCCTGGCTTTGAGCCCCGCGTCACCACTCCCTTCGATGGAGCGCTTGACCGCCATCTGATACACTTCCGAGAGCGTTTACGACTGGGAATGGCGGCAAGGATGCAGGCGCGGTGTGTGGAGAGAGGGGAGTGCGGCCGCCTGCTATAACCAGCGGCACATGCGCGATTAATATAGAGTGGTTGGGAGCTAGGCGGGACACGGTTAAATGGCTCGCCTCCCGGTGAGCCTGCGCAGCAGTCTTCTCGGATGCCTCACCCCTGCTCGCACGTCTCTCGGTGAACCTGTGTAGAGGACTGCTCGTACGTGTCCTGTCAATTCACACACCAGCTCGCACGTCTCCCGATGAGCCAGCACAGCGGCCTGCTCGCACGAGTCCCATCAATTTACACACCTGCTCACATGCCTCACGGTCAGCCTGAGCAGCGGACTGCTCTCATGCAATCCCATCAACTCACGTCCACTCGCACGGCACACGAGGCTCGTGGTGGTAGGTAATATTTTGTTGGTACCAACGCACACGGTTGAATACTTTAATCGTTTGTGATGGTAACGTGACAAGTGTGTGTATCAAGCTTTAATAATCTCCCGTTTGTAAGAAAAGTATATCAAAAACTTGTCTCCAATTTGGCCAAAAATTATCACAAAAAATATATATGTACCATGAAACGGAATCCCAAGTTTCATGATTTTTAGGTGATTTTTGGATTTACTTCAATTTAATATGATTTTTTTAATGTTTGAGGCCGAGCTGTCAAAAAACCAAGATTTTCAATGTTTTCAACGACGCCAAGATGTCTGAGGTTTCTTACCATTTATTGCATGGCAACTAAACATGAACCCAAGGGGACATATGACTTCCCCGAATGAATTACTGGAAACTGAACTAATGCATATTTTTCGAATGATATATGAACATTTTATAATTTTAACACAGACACATGTGTCATGTATTTTCTGCATAAAAATAGTTTGATGTGCCTCGAAGTGGTGTTTTCGGTGGTGGTCGCGCAGTGGGGGGTGCTCTTTCTGGCTCACTTGTGGCATGAGCCTTTGTGTGTGGGATTGTCCGTTTTGTGAGGCAGTTGCCACCCCAAATTATCAAAGTTGTGCATTTAATATTTAAAACAAGACACACCACTAACGTCATGCATGTGTTTGGGACACATGAACACGGTGGTGGTGGTCCCTCGTACAATAATCCTTCGTGCGTTATTAGTGACGCGCACATTCGTTGGTCCATGTGGTCTATCACTTTTGAGCCACACCGGTAGGGGTTTGACCAAGGTGGGTTCAGTTTGCTATGTGTTGCGGTAGATCATGGTGAGATTCCATACCAAAGATTGACGTGCCGTTCTCATGAGTACCTCCTGCCCCTCAAAGTTAAAGGGGTGGGTGGGAGGAGACATGCATATTGCGTGTAGTTTTCTTTAGCGTGGGGACTTTCCAATTTGTGAAGCACGCACCGGATCAAAGTCGTGCAGTGGGCATTTTGACAGAAAAAAACAAACCCATGCATATGCTTTGGTCACATATAACTGATGGTGGTCCTCAGTGGCTCCATCACATGGTAATCGGTGACGCATCAATCTATGGGGCCCATGTGTGGTCACCTATTATATATCGTTTTGACCAAGGTGGATCTTTTTCGGTCCGCGTTACGATATGCCATGGCTAGACATTGAGACAAATGTTTTTTGACCGCATGCATATATACCCATGAACCCATCCCACCACCATCTCGTAATGGGGGGTAGGGGTGGGGAGGCTATACGCATTGTGATCGATTCTCTTTGTAACTCGACTTACAGTTTCTGAGGCAAGTGACATTAAAGTTCCATTGGGTACTAACTAAAGAAATGCTTAATTACATATATACATATATGTGTGGGCCTCATGCAGTAGTCGTTGTTTTGTCAAACACTCTCTCACGTGGTCATCGGCATCACACCGGCCCATCCATGTCCACGTGGGCCGTCACTTTGATCGGGGGCATTAGAGATGTTAATTTGACCAAGGTGGATTCTTCTTGTTGGTACATATATGTTATATATATTGTACGTAGTTGACATATGCATTGATATTTCTAACCAAAATTCGAACGCATTGTACACACTGAATCCCTCCTATCAGCTTGAACTGTGGGCGCGCGTGGGGCTATATATGCATGGGTCATTAACCTCAATACAGGGCCATTCTGGTCCGGGAGACACACATGTGGTGGTGAAAGTTGTGCGTTTGGTATTTGAAAACATCGCACAGCGCTTTCATACATATGTGCTTGGGGCCATGCATGTGCGTTAGTGTTGTCTACAGACACTCCCTCATGTGGTTATGGACGACATGCCAAATTTGACCCATGTGGTCTGTCACTTAAATCGGCGCATACTACAGGTTAATTTGACCAAGGTACATATAGTCTTCTCGTTACTTGTTACGATATAGTTCATGGTGAGATACCAGAAAGAAGTTTGAGCGCATTCATACATACGCCCTTTGGATATAGCTTGAAGTGGAAAAGATGTGTTGTTATGGACGACACACACTATCCGCGTGTCCACGTGGCATATCACTTAAATTAGTTGGCATCAAGAGGGTAATATACTATATACATCACATATATATACGCCCTCTCGATCGATGGCTCCTAGTCGGTGGGGGAAAGGGGTGGGTACGTAATTTGACCAAAGCTATAGGTATTAATTTGTTTTCGTTAGGATATAGGTATATAGGTCGTCCTGTCGGCTCAATGAATGTGTGTGCGTGGGGTGGGGTGTGGGACAGGGGAGGGGCAACACAGTAGCATGTATACACAAAACCTATTCATGAGGTCAGGTACTACGTACCGTTCGACTTTTGAGAGGCATATGTGCCACATCAAAAAGTTATGCATGCACAAAATATCACACCACCTTAATTAATTAGTTGAGCCCCACACATGTGGTTGCGGTCACACTCATCTTGTGAAGTTTCCAAGACGCGCCCATCGGTGGTCCCGCACAGTCTACCCTCAGAACTAAAACACGGGGGAGGGGGTGATCATGATGGATTTCTATTGGTTTTGTGTTACGGTTTGGTGAAATTGCAGTCCTAGTATAAGTGCATACGTTCATATATATATTTGGCTACCCCCCCCCCCCCGCTGACTCGAAGTTGGGGAGGGGGTGGGCATAAGCCAACATTACTATGTGCTCTGCGAGACATCCTGTGTCACATGAGAGTTGTGCATTCTGTATTTGAACACCACAACAACCTTTCGATACATATATTTGGTCAACATGCAGGTGTGTTTGTGCTATGACCCTAGATTTATCGTGTTTATTTTCCAATGTTGTTATATAAATGGCAGAGGATTCTTTTTTGAAACTTAAATAGCAGACGAGTCGAATGAGACCACTATGTGCGATTGTGTAGGCCGTAGACACGGTTCCCGCATGCTAACTGTGTGCCATGATGTCTACTACGCAACCTTCTTCTTGTAGACTCGTGTTGGGCCTCCAAGCGCAGAGTTTTGTAGGACAGTAGCAAATTTCCCTCAAGTGGATGACCTAAGGTTTATCAATCCGTGGGAGGCGTAGGATGAAGATGGTCTCTCTCAAACAACCCTGCAACCAAATAACAAAGAGTCTCTTGTGTCCCCAACACACCCAATACAATGGTAAATTGTATAGGTGCACTAGTTCGGCGAAGAGATGGTGATACAAGTATAATATGGATGGTAGATATAGGTTTTTGTAATCTGAAAATATAAAAACAGCAAGGTAGCATGTAACAAAAGTGAGCAAAAACGGTATTGCAATGCTTGAAAACAAGGCCTAGGGTTCATACTTTCACTAGTGCAAGTTCTCTCAACAATACTGACATAGTTGAATCATATGTAAATCCCTCACGTGCGACAAAGAGTTCACTCCAAAGTCACAAATAGCGGAGAACAAACGAAGAAATTATTGTAGGGTACGAAACCACCTCAAAGTTATCTTTTCCGATCAATCTTATGAGCTATCCCTATAAGTGTCACGAACAGCCCTAGAGTTCGTACTAAAATAACACCTTAAGATACACATCAACCAAAACCCTAATGTCACCTAGATACTCCAATGTCACCACGAGTACCCATGGGCTTGATTATACGATATGCATCACATAATTTCAGATTCATCATGTTCAATCCAACACAAAGAACTTCAAAGAGTGCCCCAAAGTTTCTACCGGAGAGACAAGACGAAAACATGTGCCAACCCCTATGCATAGATTCCCAAGGTCACGGAACCCGCAAGTTGATCACCAAAACATACATCAAGTGGATCAATAGAACATCCCATTGTCACCACGGATATCCCATCGCAAGACATACATCAAGTATTCTCAAATCCTTAAAGACTCAATCCGATAAGAAAGCTTCAAAGGGAAAACTCAATTCATCACAAGAAGATAGAGAGGGGAAAACTCCATATGATTCATCTATATCAATAAAGCTCGCGGTACATCAAGATCGTGTCATCTCAAGAACACGAGAGAGAGAGAGATCAAACACATAGCTACTGGTACATACCCTCAGCCCCGAGGGTGAACTACTCCCTCCTCGTCATGGAGACCGTCGGGATGATGAAGATGGCCTCCGGTGATGGTTTCCCCCTCCGGCAGGGTGCCGGAACGGGCTCCCGATTGGTATTTCGTGGCTACAGAGGCTTGCGGCTGCGGAACTCCCGATCTAGGTTTCTTTCTGGGGGTTTTGGTATTTATAGGAATTTTTGGCGTCGGTCTCACATCAAGGGGGTTCCCGAGGGGCCCACAAGCCAGGGGGGCGCACCCTAGGGGGGGCGCCCCCTCGGCTTGTGGCCGCCTCGGGACTCCTCTCCGATATCTTTTTGCTCCAGTATTTTTTATATTTTCCAAAAATATTCTCCGTAAATTTTCAGCCCATTCTAAGAATTTTATTTCTGCACAAAAAACGACACCATGGTAGTTCTGCTGAAAACAGTGTCAGTCCGGGTTAGTTCTAATAAAATCATACCAAAATCATATAAAATTATTGTAAACATGGCATGAATACTTCATAAATTATAGATACGTTGGAGACGTATCAGCATCCCCAAGCTTAATTCCTGCTCGTCCTCGAGTAGGTAAATGATAAAAGAAATAATTTATGAAGTGTGAATGCTAGCAAGTGCACAAGTTTGATCAATGATAATTCCAATCACTTTTTCTGGCATCAATATAAACCATAAACAGTAGCTCATCTCATAAAACTTCTCATGATCAAGTAACAAGCTATTCACATGTTAAAGTATAAACCAGAAAGTTTCTTGAAAACTAACAAACCATATTCCTAGTCATCGAACAATTGCAATTCATCTTATTTTCAGGAAGGGTCCATGTAAGAGCTTTGATTTAGCAAATTCCACATACTCAACTATCATATAGTCTTCCATGATTATTGTCACTCAAAGCATATTTTTAGAACAAATAGCATCCATCGAACACAGAGAAAGATAGGGTCTTAATGTTTCGCCTCCCAACTTATTTATCATATAGATAATTGTCAACAATAATAATTCATGATCAAATATATTTGTGTGGATATATATGTCTAGATCATTCCCCAACACATGACGCTTGCCAAGAGAAAAAGGCGAAATATAGGAAGTGGTGAAGATCACCATGACTCTTGCATAAAGGTAAGTACTAGAAAGTAAGAGATAGGCCCTTCGCAGAGGGAAGCATTGATTTGCAAAGGTGCCAGAGCTCGAGCTTTTAAAACAGAGATGAATATTAATTTTGAGTGGTATGCTTTTATTGTCAACATAACAACCGAGAGATCTTGGTATCTTCCATGCTAGATACATTATAGGCGGTTGCCAAACAGAATGGTAAAGTTTTTACTCCCCCTCCACCAATCAATCACACTCCACGGCGAGCCGAATCCACGGGTACCGTCCATACAAACAACAATCTTGGGGGAGTTTTGTTTCATTATATTTTGATTTGATTTTTGAGCATGGAACTGGGCATCCCGAATACCAGCCACTTTCTCGTGAATGATAGTGAATCAACACATATCGTGAGAATAACCCACCTAGCATGGAAGATACTGACAGCCCCTAGTCACTATATGAGCGATTCGGGCATACACAACAGAATATTATTTGAAGGTTTAGAGTTTGGCACATGCAAATTTACTTGGAACGGCAGGTAAATACCGCATATAGGTAGGTATGGTGGACTCATATGGCAAAACTGGTTTAAGGGTGTTTGGATGCACAAGTAGTATTTCTACTTGGTGCGGAAGTTTTGGCTAGTATGAGGTGGAAGCAAGCACCACATGTTGGAGGATCCATAACAATATAACTTCTATACAAATATACCCAAACATAACTCATTAAGTTGTCTTCCTTGTCCAATTTTAACTAATTTGCTTGAGTTTGAAAATAATTAATGAGCTCACAATCATAGAAGATGTCCAAGATAGTATATTTATATGTGGAATCTCTCTTCCTTCAATATTCTTTCATGAACTGTTCAAGTGACCAATGCGGTGTTTGCTAACTTTCAATAAATTTTACCACCTATACTTATTATGTGTGAAGTCATTACTCCCCATGGGATAAGTATATGAAGCATATTTAATTTCAGATTTATGATATTCACTTCATTCAACCATTTACTCATAGGTTATAAGTGAAGCACGAGAGTGAATGACAAACTACTCCAAAAAGATATAAGTGAAGATCAATGAGTAGCCAACAATTAAATAACTATGTGAAGACTCTCTCATCTAAGAATTTCAGATCTTAAGTATTTTATTAAACAGCAAGAAAAAGAAAAATAGCACTCCAAGAATAGCACGCATCATGTGAACGAATAAAAATTTAGGCTCAACATAGACTAACCGATAATTGTTGATGAAGAGAGGTGGGATGCGTAGCATCCCCAAGCTTAGATGCTTGATACTTCTTGAAATATTTACTTGGGGTGCCTTGGGCATCCCCAAGCTTGATATTTTGTATCTCGTTCAATCCTCTCATATCCCGGTTTCACCTATTCTCAAAAACTTCATCCACACAAAACTTGAAAAGAACCCGTGAGATAGGTTAGTGCACATAATAATAAATCAACTCTTTATGTACTGCCAAGACAAGTTGCATAATAATTTTAAAACATTAGGTACTGTATACTATCATTTCCACAATTTATTTCTACCAATATAGGTTATGGAAACTATAGGATAAGTAGATAACAAAACTATGACATCAATCTGTCCAAACAGAACAGTCTGTAACAATCTATTAAACCAGTGTACTTATGTAAATCAAAAAATTATGAAACTTTAGGACATGCTAAATAATTTATATGACATCACTGTGTAAAAATTTCAGAAACTTTGCACGTTCCAGTAAAATATGAAAATTCAAACACTACAGCCAAAGTTTCTGTTTTTACACAGCACTCATCAAAACATGCAATGCAAGTATCCTAAGGCAATTCTTGGAAATTTTTATTGAAATACAAGATTATAAATAACACCTAACAGAGAACAAGAAAATAAAATTATGCTCCAAGCAAAACTCATATTATGTGACGAATAAAAATATAGCTCCAAGGAAGATATACCGATAATGTTGAAGACGAAAGAGGGGATGCCTTCCGGGGCATCCCCAAGCTTAGGCGCTTGAGTCTTCCTTGGATATTACCTTGCGGGTGCCTTGGCATCCCGAATCTTAGGTTCTTTCCACTCCTTATTCTCGTCATATCGGTGTCTCACCCAAAACTTGAAAACTTCAATCACACAAAACTTAACGGAACTTCGTGAGATGGGTTAGTGTAGTAAAGATAAATCATTCACTTAGGTACTGTCAAGACAAGATTCATAATTGTTCCCACATCATACCTACTGTATTATATCATTCACATAATTTATACCACTAAATATAAGCTATGAAAACACTAAAACAAGCAAACTATGCGTGCAAAACAGAATCTGTCTGAAACAGAACAGTCTGTGAAGATCTGTAGTATACCCATACTTCCCTGTCTCTAAAAATTCTGACAAACTAGGAAAACCTTAAGGATTTGTATATTAAGACTGTGTAAAAATTTCAGATCATTATCACGCACCAGTAAAAAATTAAAATTCCTGTACTGGAGTCAAAAGTTTCTGTTTTGGTTCAGCATCAATTCTACTCATCTTGTGAGTCATCCCAAAGGCTTTACTTGGCACTTTATTGAAATAAAAGGCACAAAACATGATTACTACAGTAGATTAATCATGTGAACACACAAAAACAGAAAGTAAAAGTGTTGGGTTGTCACCCAACAAGCGCTTTTCTTTAATGCCTTTTAGCTAGGCATGATGATTTCAATGATGCTCACATAGGAATAATAATTATAACATGCAAAAGAGCATCATGAATCTCATGACAAGCACATTTAAGTCTAACCCACTTCCTATGCATAGGGATTTTGTGAGCAAACAATTTATGGGAGCAAGAATCAACTAGCATAGGAAGGTAAAACAAGCATAACTTCAAAACTTTCAACACATAGAGAGGAAACTTGATATTTTTGCAATTCCTACAAGCATATATTCCTCCCTCATAATAATTTTCAGTAGCATCATGAATGAATTCAACAATATAACTATCAAACATAGCATCCCCAAGCTCGTGGCTTTGCATATCATTAGCATCATGGATATTCGGAGAATTCGTACTAGCAATATTGCAATCATGCTCATCATTCAAGGAATTCTCATTAAGTATTTTCATAAATTCTTCCTCTACCAATTGAGCACAATTTTCCAAACCATCATTTTCACGAAAGACATTAAAAAGACGAACCAATTGATGCAACCTAAACTCCATTTTTTTGTAGTTTTCTTTTATAAAACCAAACTAGTGAAAAACAAGAAACTAAAAGATTTAATTGCAAGATCTAAAGATATACCTTCAAGCACTCACCTCCCCGGCAATGGCGCCAGAAAAGAGCTTGATGTCTACTACGCAACCTTCTTCTTGTAGACTCGTGTTGGGCCTCCAAGCGCTGAGTTTTGTAGGACAGTAGAAAATTTCCCTCAAGTGGATGACCTAAGGTTTATCAATCCGTGGGAGGCGTAGGATGAAGATGGTCTCTCTCAAACAACCCTGCAACCAAATAACAAAGAGTCTCTTGTGTCCCCAACACACCCAATACAATGGTAAATTGTATAGGTGCATGATACGTCTCCAACGTATCTATAATTTTTGATTCTTCCATGGTATTATATTATCTGTTTTGGATGTTTTATATGCATTAATATGCTATTTTATATTATTTTTGGGACTAACCTATTAATCTAGAGCCTAGTGCTAGTTTCTGTTTTTTCCATGTTTTTGAGTATTGCAGATAAGGAATATTAAACGGAGTCCAAACGGAATAAAATCTTCGGAATGATTTTTCTTGGACCAGAAGCAACCCAACAAACTTGGAGATGAAGGCAGGGGAGCCGCCGTGTGGCGACAAGCCACAGGGGCGCGCCCTAGGGGGGGGTGCGCCCCCCTGGCTTGTGGCCCTACGACAGCCCCCCCTAACCCTATTCTTCAGCCTATAAATTTCCAAATATTCCCTGGATACTAAAAAGAGCCACGAAAATACTTTTCCCCCGCCGGAAGCCTCTGTTCCCGTGAGATCCCATCTTGGAGCCTTTTCCGGTAATCTGCCGGAGGGGGATTCGATCACGGAGGGCATCTACATCAACTCCATTGCCCCTCCGATGATGCGTGAGTAGTTTACCACAGACCTTCGGGTCCATAGCTAGTAGCTAGATGGCTTCTTCTCTCTCTTTGCTCTTCAATAACATGTTCTTCATGATCTTCATGGAGATCTATCCGATGTTTTCGGATTTCGGGCTCCGCAAAACTCTTAAGATTCGAACACAGGGGCATGCTCGAGAAGTAGCAGTGCACTAGTTCGGCGAAGAGATGGTGATACAAGTGTAATATGGATGGTAGATATAGGTTTTTGTAATCTGAAAATATAAAAATAGCAAGGTAGCAAGTAACAAAAGTGAGCAAAAACGGTATTCCAATGCTTGAAAACAAGGCCTAGGGTTCATACTTTCACGAGTGCAAGTTCTCTCAACATACTGATATAGTTGAATCATATGTAAATCCCTCACGTGTGACAAAGAGTTCACTCCAAAGTCACAAATAGCGGAGAACAAACAAAGAAATTATTGTAGGGTACGAAACCACCTCAAAGTTATCTTTTCCGATCAATCTTATGAGCTATCCCTATAAGTGTCACGAACAGCCGTAGAGTTCGTACTAAAATAACACCTTAAGATACACATCAACCAAAATCCTAATGTCACCTAGATACTCCAATGTCACCACGAGTACCCATGGGCTTGATTATACGATATGCATCACACAATTTCATATTCACCATGTTCAATCCCACACAAAGAACTTCAAAGAGTGCCCCAAAGTTTCTACCGGAGAGTCAAGACGAAAACATGTGCCAACCCCTATGCATAGATTCCCAAGGTCATGGAACCCGCAAGTTGATCACCAAAACATACATCAAGTGGATCAATAGAACATCCCATTGTCACCACGGATATCCCATCGCAAGACATACATCAAGTATTCTCAAATCTTTAAAGACTCAATCCGATAAGAAAGCTTCAAAGGGAAAAGTCAATTCATAACAAGAAGATAGAGAGGGCAAAACTCCATATGATTCATCTATATCAATAAAGCTCGCGGTACATCAAGATTGTGTCATCTCAAGAACACGAGAGAGAGAGATCAAACACATAGCTACTGGTACATACCCTCAGCCCCGAGGGTGAACTACTCCCTCCTCGGCATGGAGACCGCAGGGATGATGAAGATGGCCTCCGGTGATGGTTTCCCCCTCCGGCAGGCTGCCGGAACGGGCTCCCGATTGTTTTTTCGTGGCTACAGAGGCTTGCGGCGGCGGGACTCCAGATCTAGGTTTCTTTCTGGGGGTTTTGGTATTTATAGGAATTTTTGGCGTCGGTCTCACGTCAAGGGGGTTCCCGAGGGGCCCACAAGCCAGGGGGGCGCGCCCTAGGGTGGGGGGGGGCGCCCCCTAGGCTTGTGGCCGCCTCGGGACTCCTCTCCAGTATCTTTTTGCTCCAGTATTTTTTATATTTTCCAAAAATATTCTCCGTAAATTTTTAGCCCTTTCCGAGAATTTTTATTTCTGCACAAAAAACGACACCATGGTAGTTTTGCTGAAAACAGCGTCAGTCCGGGTTAGTTCTAATAAAATCATACCAAAATCATATAAAATTATTGTAATCATGGCATGAATACTTCATAAATTATAGATACGTTGGAGACGTATCATGCCACGCCCGGCCCGTGGTTGTCACATAACTACAATCCACCTTTGCACCAACCCGCCTAGAAAAATCTTACAAATAGCTACCCGCCTTGATCAATTTAAAAATTGATGGTTTCGCGGGTTTTTCTCTTTGAACTACACACAGGTATTATGTTGGGGCCGTGTGCGATGTTTGTTCCTCCGGCGCCACTTCAAACCCTTCATATAAATTTCAGTTGTCCCGGGTTTTCATTCCCTCCAAGTAAAATTTGACGTAGCCGCGGCATTTCCTCAAACACCACCTAGGACCCTCCTACCCCCACCCCCACACAACTCCCTCGCTCGAACCCTAGCTACCTTACCGTCGCTGCCCCTGACCCCGCTCCACGTTCCACAGTCAACCTCTCCTGCTCTCCCCGTGCAGGTTACCAACCCATCTCCGTACCCTCGCCGCTCTGAATTTCTTAGATGGTGCCTGCTAAACACCCCCTTCCTCACAGATCTGCATCACCCACCATAGACCGTCGCAGCCTAATCCCAGCTACACTTCCAGGGGAGATCGAGGAGCGAATGGCCAAAAGGAGGTATATCGTGGAATTTCCACTGGACGATGCCAAGGTGGCCACCGAGGCTGCCGAGGAAGCTAACTACGATGACGAGGTGACTATCGGGACCGCCGGGGAAGCTGACTACGATGACGAGGTGGCCGTCGAGGCCGCTGGGGAAGCTAACTACGATGACGAGGTGGCCTCTGAGGCTGCCGGGAAATCTAACGACTACGAGGCTGTAAGACAGCGAGTTCCCGTATGGATGCATATCGACGCAGCAAGCTATGACATTGAGCTCGTCGACAGTGATGGCTTGTCACGGGCTATGTCACAAGTTAAGTGGCCCAACCCTGACCCCTAGGGTTCAACCCCCGTTGACCTCATAGAAGGCACAGCCGCCGATCTCCTCTGCTTCGCTGTCAAGAATTTGCCTTCCTTCATTGCCATCAAGCCCCTTTTATCATTTATGAAGGACACGTTCTATGGCGGTGGCTCAACATCATCCGCTGCCAAGTCAGACCTCATCGACGATGCCGACACCGACAACGGCACCCTATCCGTCTCTTCCAAATGGAAAGAGCCCATCTGTGACACTAGGGAGGGCACCCTGCATCCATGCTCTTCCAAGGGCAAGGATCCCATCTATGACAACGGGGAGCACACCCAAAATCCGCACTCTTCTAATGGGAATGAGCCCATTTGTGACAGGTGAGGAAACCCATGTCATGTTAAATTATTTCACTCTTGCTAAATGTATGGACTCTACAGTTGAATTTCATCAATACCTGTTTCAACAGCCATATATGGTTCCTGTTAAACCTGGTGTAGTTAACACGTGCACCGTTTATTTCAGTTCTTTTGCATGTGATGTTCATTATACATTTTCATGTTTAAGCACCAGCTACGTTCTATGCAATTTCAACAGTACACTACGAATGACTATTTTTGGTTGCTATCAAGCCTGTTGTAGTGAGCATATGCCTTGTTTAACTGTTTTACCTAGCTCGGTTGTATGTAGTGGGCATATGTCCTTATTCAATTGCTATACAGTATGCCTTGTTTATTTCAGTTATTCACATTGTGAAGTTCTATATCTGCAAGTATGTACTTTCTAGTTCAATTTCATCATACCAGTTTCAACTGCCATATGTGGTTCCTATTAAGCCTGGTGTAGTTAACACGTCCACTGTTTATTTCAGTTTTTTCACAATGTGATGTTTAGTTATACAATTTGATGTGTAAGCACCAGGTACATTCTATGCAATTTCAGCAGTACCACTATGAATGACTATATTTGGTTGTTGTTAAGCTTGTTGTAGTGAGCACAAGCCTTTCCATTTTTATGTAACAATAACTAGTGTGCTCAAACGTGCACAATACCAGTTTGAATGACTGTATTTTGTTGTTGTTAAATGCTAAGCCTATTGGAGTTAACACACATCTCCACTTCTTATTTGCTTAGCTAGCATGCTTAAACCTGCACACTGAAGCTATCATTTTGTGATCATGTTGTTTACCATGCATATATTTGGTTGATGTTTAGCCTGTCAGCACTTAACATGCCTTTCGATGTATTTACCCAGGACAATATTGGGAACGGCTGTTGTTTTCCATCGAGGTTAGTTTCATCACATGGCTTATATATATACTCCATCCACCCCAAAGTATAAGATGTTAATACATCAAATATGTGAGTATTTTGGATGTAATAAGATCTTATATACTGGGACAGGGAATACTGTACGACGTCATTGTGCAATTTTAGTTTACCTTCTAATACTAACTTGTTGCTTGTAAGTACATATGTCACTAGTAAAGATCCGTGTGTCGACCCTTTTTGCATATGGGGCAATGAGATATTCATGAACCAGCATCAAGTGAGGAAACTAATAAAGGTCGTTAATAAAATGGTACAAAATATGGCAATTAAATTATTTCTTTACACCTTATCCAAGACAACAGTGAACTGCAGGATGGTAACTACGGACTCTATACCCTTCTTTTTACTATCCATAATGAGTTGTTAGCTTATAAATTTACAATGTCTGAATCTTTTTTTTTAGTGGTTCTCAAAGCAGTTTACTCTGGATTACCTCACAAACTACATGATTGGTGGACGTGCAAATGTTAAAGTATATCTACCAGGACACGATGACTACCTAGATGTCCTCATCAAGACAGAGAAGGATGGGTGGTCCGCCATCACAAGGGGGCTGGCCTAGAGTCGTCCGTGTATTCTGCATGGAGGAGGACACAATATGGCCATTCCGCTTAACCATGTACAACTACCAGAGTGTCTTTCGCCTCTTTCTTTACCGTATTTAATAAAAGTATGCAACCGTGGTTCATCATTCTTTATCTGGTCCTAATGTAATTATTATTTCTTGATGTAATTCTTGAACATATGTACTTGTGAATGGAATAATGCATTGGTTGTTGAACCTATGTCTATATAAAATGGATATGAAAAATGTTATAGCCTACTTTCAAATTCAAATCCTGTAGAATTTTAAATTGTGGCGATTAAAATAGTGGAAAAATAAGCTCTGCAGGTCATTACACCGCACACGGTTTGTAAAGCAGAATGTGTGTGATATACCTCATGATTCGACACGTTTTAGAGAGAGAACCGTGTGCCACAATGCACACAATTGCCGTTTGCAAACCATGTGTGATGTTAGACAATATCAGAAACGGTTAAGTAGACCTAAATGTTTTGTGACAGTCTCCTTATCATACATGATTTATAATGTTTAACTGTTTGTTATGTCGTATGCATCCGACACGAGTATGACAGTTGGAGCGTTTGGGAAGCTTAGTATATCGCAAACGACGCGGTAGCACAAAATTTGTGCGATTGTCTCCTTATCATACACGCTTTGCAATTATGAGCTGTCTGTGATTCGGCACACATTGTAAACGGTGCGCTACAGAATAGCGCGTGCGATTTTAATGTGATATCACACGAGTTGCAAGGATGGGCCGTATGGCAAGGATGCCATATCTCAAACGGTTGACCAGTGACTCTTGTTCTATATACATGCGGACATCCCATACGCTTAGTTTTGCCAAACGTTTGCGTTCGTTGGCCACCATTGTTGACGATTTTTCTGTGTCGTGTGGGATGGACCCCCCTATCGCCCACACAGGCAAGGCGGCGGTTTAAAACTACGTCGCGGAAAGGGGTTAAAAACCGTTTGTATAGCACGTCGCTACACCAGTGCGTATATTCAGTTAGAAATTAAGGAGATCAATTGTGAATTAGCTAGGTTGTATGAATCGAGTGCATAAATATCACAAAGTATAATTAATCATCGGAGTCCTCAGCGTCTCAAAAAGTAATGCTTAGAAAATTTCCATTGCTAGAAACAAACTAATCACATATAGTCAAGCCAATTTGCCATGTTGACAGAAAAACTGGTGAGCATGCCATCGTATATCACTCAAAGGCAGCATCCAATGGAACATGCAGAAATCAATACATCTAAAAGAAAAGAGCTTCCAATCATATCATATAAGGGTATTGATAATCTGGCCTAGATAAGGTATGCATTACGGCCCCACACACACGCTCAGTCACAATTAGTGGAGTCAATTTGTGAGAGGAGCTTGTGTGTAGGTATTAGACAGTACCTCCAAACCTTTAGATTGTTGTGATGGAAGCCTGGGGCTGGTAACATGGAGATTGATGGTTCAGGTGGAGCAACAACATATGTACATGACAATTACACATGGAAAATAATATAGTGATTACCTATCTGAAATAGAAACTTACAAAATTTTACTAATGTTGCATGGAAAAAATTGTTGCGTACTTATCAATTTCAGTTATAGTTTCAACTGGGAACATGCGTGCAAAATTCAGATAATAAATAATTTCACCATCATCCAAATGCACGGTTAAGAAAATGTGGTACGAAAATGTAACATTTAAGTTAGGAAATCAGAATATTATGGCTACAGTGCTACATTGTTTCAGCTTAGTAAAACACCATAAATGCTAGATCATTCAACAACTTCTTTGGAGCTCAAGTTAAAATTTCAGTTTGCTTAATCTTCTTTGGAGAAACGACCCAATGCATGTGCTATATTTAGTCATCAGTTTAAGTTCTGGATTAAACAATCTATGCAAATGAATATACAAAAGACTGGATAATTCCAAATTAGCAAGAAAACAATGGAAGTATCAATTCAAAAACAAATAGAACAACATGTGCATTGTACAGAGAAACAATGGATCTACACATTAGAGATTTTACCAAAACAAAAAAGGATGTAACTATGTGGCAACATGAAGAGGAATTCACAGAGGTAGAAACCTATGGAGAGGTGAATCGATTCCATACCTACAGAAGCCAAAACTCAAGTCAAACTTGCAATAGCGGCTGCAGTTACAATGTGATTCATAATGCGGCCATACTAGAACTGGAGGCGGTTAAAATCATTTAAACATTCTAGATAAGAATTATACATCCTATTCATAATCGACTTATGTGGGGACCCCGACTCATAAGTCAAAGTCATCGAATGCACATGTATAGTGATCCCAGATATCAATGCTCACCGAACATACAGAAACTGAATAACAAGAGTCTTACATCCATTACATACCGTCTTTATCAAATATGACCTTTATGGCCAAGTCTTCATAGATAGGGCCAGGAAGGCCAAAACACCAATCATAAAAAACTCACAGAGGAAATCTTCGATGATAGCGCGAACCCATGCCATCTGCCTTAACCCTACATGCATTCTGACTGGGAAGCGTCCTAGCTCGCATGTTCGTCACCAAGGTACCCTTCACCATATCCTGTTCTCTCATGCCTGGCCAATTAAATAACCAGGGAAAGCCAATGAGTACTTTTGAATGTACTCGCAAGCAACCCATGTTTGGAGCAAGTTAAACAAGGCAGGGTATAGAACTAACAGGTAGTTTTGTGGAAAGCTAGTTTTGAGTGCAATTTCATGTCCTAACATTTGTATAATCATGCATCATGAGGTTACACATATCAATATAAGCAGAGTTGGAACAACTCCATTTTAATCATCTCATCAAGTCATCTGACTTAGCTCGAGTACCTCTTTTCCACGCACACACACACACACACACACACACACACACACACACACACCAAGTTTTGTAAAACAATGGATATAGCCCAAGAGCGCTCATCCAACTGTCCTTGACTGTGGACATGGCTATTCGAATAGTTTTACACTCTGCAGAGGTTGCACACTTTACCCACAAGAATCGGGGAACTTCCGTGTCATCCACGACTCACGGTATATTACATACCCGAGGTAAGCATCTGAACAATGTCTTTCCCTTGACAACACTAAACAAAGAGTCCACTCATTGGTACACAGCCCTCATGATGTACATCACAAGTACCATCCAAGAGGGGACACAACAGTTTGCCCGGTGTCTGTGAAAATATCCATAGTCGTCCATTCAGGCACGACCCCATATCGAGAGTGACCACACCACTCCCGCCACTAGTAATGTGGGCTCTCTGCTAGCATCGACCAAAGTATTCAACAAAGCCCCATCCCATTAGGGTAGTGTGGTCGTACATGTAAGGTTGGAGTAACGGTCGCAACTTAAACCAATCCCTTTTTGAAAACAACACACTCACTTGCCTCGGTACATCATAACCCACAAGTGTAGGGGTCGTTTGTAGCCTTTTTCGATAAGTAAGAGTCCCGAACCCAATGAGGAGCTAAAGGTAGAATAAATATTCTCTCAAGTTCTATCGACCACCGATACAGCTCTATGCACGCTAACGCTTACTTTACATAGAACAAGTATGAAACTATCTTGCGAAAATAAAACTAGAAGTACTTTGTACACCGGTAGAAAACAGGCCTTTGGACCAGCGCATTAGTCCCGGTCGGGTTTTGGACAGGGACTAATGTGACCACTAGTCCCGGTTCATGAGGCTAGGATTTAGTCCCGGTTCATGAGGAACCTCTAGTCCCGGTTGGTGTGACAAACCGGGACTAAAGGGGTGGTGGCAGGCTGGCGTCAGGTTGGGGCCCCTGCGAGCCCCTTTAGTTCCGGTTGGTAGCACCAACCGGGACTAGAGATGGACCTTTTAGTCCCGGTTGGTATCACCAACCGGGACTAAAGATATCACTATATATAGTGCTTCGTGCAGCCCGAGCCGAAGCTCTCCTTTCTCTCCTCTGTTCTCTCTTCCCCTTGCTCGAGCTCATCCTCCATTTTTGCCATGATTTGTCAAGATTTGAGGCACCCCATCTATCCAAGTGTTCACAAAGGTTAGCAACTTTGTTCTTTCATCTCTCATTGCTAGATTAGCTTGTGCAGTGCTCTATAAGTATAGTGGTTTGTGGGTTTTAGTTTGGGAGTAATTATGTGGGAGTTTATTTGATTTATATGCAATTTGAGCTCAAATTAACTTCTTAGTTTGCATATGTGTAGGTGTGGTTTACTTAGTGCCTTCCCGTCCCTGTCCTAACCACCGTCGATCGCCCGCACCGTCCCGTCGCCGGCACCACCTTGGTGAGCCTCTTGTTCTTGTCCTTTTTATTAAAAAAAATCTTATTTGTATGAATTAGATAGTTACTTGTATAATTTTCTTACTTGTATGATTGTTTTTTATACATAGTGCCATGGTTTTGATATCCGTGCCTGTCGGCCCTCGTCCGGTTTATGATTCGGATGTGGTATATTCTCTTTTATAACTATTTGTTGCATTTCGTGTTTATGACAATTATGCCCATAAAGTTGACATAGATATTTTTATCTAGGAGGTATGTGAACCGGAAATTGCAACCGACCCTCTTGTCGAGAAGTTAAATTTAGTTGAAAAGGAAAACGAGTATTTGAAAGAAAAATTGAAAAGAATTGAAGAAGAGAAGATGAAATTGGAGTTGTATGTTGCCGAAGTCGTCGATGATCACAAGATCAAGATGGATGCAATGCGCTTGAAGATTAGAAAGATTAGAAAATATGCCGTTAATAAAGAGGCTTGGTATCATTATGCTGTTGGATCAATTATTACCTTAGTTGCGATTTTGATGCTTTAGGTAGATAGTTTTATGTTGTTTTTATGAGAATAAGTGTGTATGAACTTTATGTATGAACTTGTATTAATTTGGTCTTTTCGATGTTGTGTAATGAACATGAGTCAGCAATGGATGTACGATGACCGACGCTCTCCCCAGTTCATTAATGGCGTGCAGGGTTTTCTGCGTGCGGCTGAGGCAAACAAGCGGGGTGGTTTTATGTGTTGTCCATGTGGTGTCTGTAAGAATGATAAGAATTACTCTAGCTCAAAAGTCATTCACGTCCACCTGTTTACGTCTGGTTTCATGTCCGGCTATAACTGTTGGACCAAGCATAGAGAAAGAGGGGTTCTAATGGAAGAGAATGAAAAGGAAGAGGATGATGACAACTATCCTGGGTTCCCTGAATACGATGGTACTACAATGGGAGAAGAGAATGAAGAAGAAGAAGCTAAAGAAGAGGCATCAGATGAGCCCGTTGATGATCTTGGTCAGGCCATTGTTGATGCAAAGAGAAACTACGAAAGTCAAAAGGAGAAGTTGAAGTTGCAGCGCATGTTAAAGGATCACCAAAAATTATTGTACCCGAATTGCGAAGATGACAAGAAAAAGCTGGGTACCACACTATAATTGCTGCAATGGAAGACAGAGAATGGTGTCTCTGATAAGGTATTTGAAGAGTTGCTGAAAATAATGAAGAATAAGCTTCCAAAGGACAATGAATTTCCCGACAGTACGTACAAAGCAAAGAAGGTTGTCTGCCCTCTAGGATTAGAGGTGCAGAAGATACATGCATGCCCTAATGGCTGCATCCTCTACCACGGCGAGGAGTACGAGAATTTGAATGCATGCCCGGTATGCGGTGCATTGCGCTATAAGATCAGTCGCGATGACCCTGGTGATGATGTTGAGGGCGAGCTCCCCAGGAACAGGATTCCTGCCAAGGTGATGTGGTATGCTCCTATAATACCACAGTTGAAACATTTTTCCAAAACAAAGAGCATGCCAAGTTGTTGCGATGGCACAAATAAGACCGTAAGAAAGAAGGGAAGTTGAGAGTACCTGCTGATGGGTCGCAGTGGATTAAAATCGAGAGAAAGTGGCCGGAGTTTGCAGGTGACGCAAGGAACTTATGGTTTGGTATAAGTGCAGATGGCATCAATCCTTTTGGGGAGCAGAGCAGCAATCATAGCACCTGGCCTGTGACTCTATGTATCTATAACCTTCCTCCTTGGTTGTGCATGAAGCGGAAGTTCATTATGATGCCAGTGCTCATCCAAGGCCCTAAGCAACCAGGCAACGACATTGATGTGTACCTAAGGCCGTTAGTTGATGAACTTTTACAGCCATGGGACATAAAAGGTGTACGTGTGTGGGATGAGCACAAATAGGAGGAATTTGACCTATGAGCGTTGTTGTTTGTAACCATCAATGGTTGGCCTGCTCTTAGTAACCTTTCAGGACAGACAAACAAGGGATACAATGCATGCACACACTGTTTAGATGAGACCGGAGGTATATATTTGGATAAATTTAAGAAGGTTGTGTACCTAGGACATCGTCGATTTCTTCCGATCAAGCATCTCTTAAGAAAGAAAGGCAAGCATTTCAAAGGTGAGGCAGATAACCGGAGGAAGCCTGACCACCGTACTGGTGATCATATACTTGATATGGTCAAAGATTTAAAAGTAATCTTTGGAAAGGGTCATGGCGGACAATCTGTTCCGAATGACGCTGACGGACACGCACCCATGTGGAAGAAGAAATCTATATTTTGGGAGCTAGAGTATTGGAAAGTCCTAGAGGTCCGCTCTGCAATCGACGTGATGCATGTGACGAAGAATCTTTGCGTGAACCCGCTAGGCTTCCTGGGCGTGTATGGGAAGACAAAAGATACACCGGAGGCACGGGAGGACCAGCAACGTATGCATGAAAAAGACGGCATGCATCCAAAGCAGTATCAAGGTCCTGCCAGCTACGCTCTTACCAAAGAAGAGAAGGAAATCTTTTTTGAATGCCTGCTCAGTATGAAGGTCCCGCCTGGCTTCTCGTCAAATATAAAGGGAATAATAAATATGGTAGAGAAAAAATTCCAAAACCTAAAGTCTCATGACTGCCACGTGATTATGACGCAATTACTTCCGGTTGCATTGAGGGGGCTTCTACCGGAAAATGTTTGATTAGCCATTGTGAAGCTATGTGCATTCCTCAATACAATTTCTCAGAAGGTAATCGATCCAGAAATCCTACCAAGGTTACAGAATGATTTGGTGCAATGTCTTGTCAGTTTTGAGTTGGTGTTCCCACCATCCTTCTGCAATATCATGACGCACGTCCTAGTTCGCCTAGTCAAAGAGATTGCCATTCTGGGTCCTGTATTTAATATGTTCCCCTTTGAGAGGTGCATGGGAGTCTTAAAGAAATATGTTCATAACCGTGCTAGGCCAGAAGGAAGCATCTCCAAGGGCCATGAAACAGAGGAGGTTATTGAGTTTTGTGTTGACTTTATTCCTGACCTTAAGCCGATTGGTGTTCCTGAATCGCGGCATGAGGGGAGACTGAGTGGAAAAGGCACGCTAGGAAAGGATTCAGTAATATGTAGGGACGGGCGTTCTTGGGCCCAAGCACACTACACGGTTCTCCAAAATTCCACATTGGTGGACCCGTATATCAATGAACACAAGAATATTCTATGCTCCAAACACCCGGAGCAGCCTGATGACTGGATTACACGTGAACACATGGGGACTTTCGGCGGTTGGTTGCAAACACATCTCATGAATGACGACAGTGTTGGAGATGAGTTGTACTTGTTGTCCAAGTCACCACCTTCGACTATATTGACTTTCAAAGGGTACGCGATTAATGGGAATACATTTTACACGATCGCCCAAGATAAAAAGAGCACCAACCAAAATAGTGGTGTCCGCTTTGATGCAACAAACAACAATAGGGAAAAGGACACATATTATGGTTACATAGAGGAGGCATGGGAACTTGACTATGGACGTGATTTTAAGATCCCTTTGTTTTGGTGCAAATGGGTCAATCTGATAGGGATAAGGTAGACCCGAAGTACGGAATGACAACAGTGGATCTCAACAACCTTGGGTACACAGAGGAACCATTCATCCTAGCCAACACTACTAGGAGAAACCTTGTAGGCAGGACACTATCAGTAGCGCTGGAATGTAACAGGCGCTGCTACTAATTACCAGTAGCGCTGGATTTAGGCAGCGCTACAAGTAAAGACTTAGCAGTAGCGCTGGAAACATAAAGAGCGCTACTGCTAAGCGGGACCCGACGAGCCCACCGACACTATTGGTAGTAGCAGCGCTGTCCAGAATACAATGCTACTACTAAGACTTTAGCAGTAGCGCTTTATTTGGTGGAACCGCTACTGCTAATGGGCCCCACTTAATAGTACCGCGCTTTCTGGAAAGCGCTACTACTAAGTGACATAGCAGTAGCGCATTCTGGAAAACAGCGCTACTGCTAAGCGTGGCTGGTGCCATCTTTTCACCCCCCCTCCCCCTCCTCCCCCCCTTTGCCCTCTCTCCCCCTCCTTTCCCCTCTCCCCTCACCATTGTTGCCCTTCTTCTCTCTTCCTCCTACCTCTCTTCTCTCCCCATTAATGCCCCCTCCACCATAACTCTCCTCCATAAATGGCCTTCTCATCTCTAGCTAGCTCCATAAATGCCCCCCTACCTCATTTGTTTGGCTCTCCCTCCATTCCATTAGATATAGATCTAGCTAGCTCATCTCTCTCCCTCTCCATTAGTTACCTAGAGTCATCTCTCCTCCCCAACAACTTGATCTAGCTAGCTATTGACATGTCCCCAACAACTAGATCTAGCTAGATCTAGCTAGATATAGGTGAGTAAAAAGTTGTTCATTTCAAGAATGGGAATATGTGTGTGAATGGGAATATGTGTGTTTGGGATATGGAGAGATTTGTGCGAGTGACATGCCCCCGAGTTGCTTATGTTTTGCCGAAATGTCGATTTATTTCCGTTTCGGTGAATTTCGAGCAAACTCGATATGTCCTATTTTTAGGCAAGGTCATGCCAAATTTTTATATGACTTTGATGCATGCATGCATTTTGTTTATAACCCTTTTGCTTGTTATACTGTGCATGCAGTCGGTCATGAAGGTGAGTGGATGGAAGGTGGAGTGATACATGCAATCCGCGGTGATGGACATGCATGCAAATAATCGGACTAGGATTAGATGTCCGTGTACAAGATGCAAAGAAGGAGTCCTTTTGGACCCTTTTGATCGTGGCAGGTGGAAGGCGCACCTGCTGATGAATGGTTTCATGGATGGCTATACTCGGTGGATAAGTGAAGATGATCATGATGAGGACGTCCACATGGCAGGGAATAACGACATGGGGCTAGACGAAGAGATGACCGATCGACACGAAGACGATGGCGTCGGACATGGTGGCAGGGAAGAGTTAAATGACGGCGGCGGAGAAGATTCCGAACATGGCGGCGGAGAAGATTCCGGACACGGTGAAGAAGAGTCCGGACATGGCGGAGAAGCAGAGGCGGCGGTCACGCCGCAGTCTTCGACGCTACTAAGTGCAGTCGTGCAGGACTCTCATGTTCGAGACCTCCTTCGCAAGAGTACGACTAGTGAGAGAGCTGCTTCTAGAGAGGAGGCCAAGCTGGCGCAACTTGAAGTAGACTCGAAGACTCCATTGTATGACGGTTGCGATCCTGAGGTGACCCGCTTGAGTTTCACGCTCGAACTTCTAAAGACGAAGGCCAAAAACAAATGGACAGACAAAAGCCTCGATGAGCATTTGAAGTATCTACATAATAAAGTTCTTCCCGCGAGGAACCTGTGTCCTACTAGTGTCGATGAGGCCAAGAAAATCGTTTGCCCTTTTGATTTGCCGCACATTAGGTACCACGCATGCATCAACGATTGCATCATTTATCGAGGGGAGCACGCGGAAAAAACCAGCTGTCCAGTGTGCAATGCTTCTCGATACAAGAAGGCAGGAAAGAAAGCTCCTCAGAAAGTTGTATGGTACTTTCCGATCACTCCCCGTCTGCAGCGGTATTTCGTAGATCCTAAGGAAGCAAAGCTCATGCGCTGGCACGCGGAGAGGAAGAAGCCCGACGATGGAGATGATCCAAAGCTGAGACACCTCGTAGATGGTAGCCAGTGGAGAGCATTCAACACCGTATATGGATTTGCTGCAGAAGATCCAAGGAACATCGTGCTTGGTGCGAGTACCGATGGCATGAATCCGTTTGGAAACCAAAACACCAACCACAGCACATGGCCCGTCTTTGTATGGATGTACAACCTCCCTCCATGGAAGTGCATGAAGACAAAGTACATACACATGAGCATGCTGATTCAAGGGCCGAAACAACCGGGAAATGATATTAACCTGTATATGGGGCTTCTGAAAGAGGAGCTAGACACGTTATGGAAAACACCGGCATGGACATGGGACGCCAGCAAAGGAGAGTATTTCTATATGGGAGCCGCGCTGATGACGACGGTGCACGACTATCTCGGTTACGGGTACACCTCAGGCCAGGTGTGCCACGGATACTGCGGATGCACGAGGTGCATGGATGATACAACGTCTCAGCAGCTTACGTCAACGAAAGATGGCGGGTCTGGGAAAATCGTGTACATGGGGCATCGTAGATGGCTCAAGAAGGATGACCCGTGGAGAAAGCGTGGAGATCTATTCAATGGGTTGGCTGAGCATCGAGGACCTCCACGTAAGAGGAGCGGCACCGAAATCAACGAGCTGTTGAAAAACTGGGAACAGTGCCCCGCGCCGGGAACGATGAAAAAGGTGCCGGAGCCGCTACTGAAGGTATGGAAAACGAGGTCTGTTTTCTGGGACTTGGAGTACTGGCCTAATCACGACACGCCTCATTGCCTTGATCAAATGCATATCACGAAGAATGTCCTCGAGAGCTTGCTTGGCACACTGATGAACATGCCGGAGAAGACCAAGGACGGGCCGACGGCAAGGAAAGACTTGGAAGATTTGAAGATCAGGAAAGATCTCTACCGTAAAAAGTCGGCGGAGGAGACGGAGACGGAGACGGAGGAGGGGGAAAGGGGCAGAAAAGTCAACAAGAAGGAGGAGAATTATTGCCCCCCTTCTTGCTTCACCTTAAGTGCGAAGGAGATCGATCAATTCATCAAGTGCCGTATGGGAATCAAAGTCAGTTTCGGTTACTGTGGGAAGATAAGCAGATTTCTAGACCCCAAGAAGAAAAGGTTCAGCGGGATGAAGTCTCATGACTGTCACGTGATGATGACGTAGATACTCCCGGTTGCCATTAGACGGATAATGGACAAGCACGTCCGTGACATGCTTACTGGTCTCTGCAACTTCTTCGACGTTATCTCTCGAAAGTCCAAAAGTGTGAAGCAGCTCCGAAGGCTACAGGAAGAGATCGTTGTCATACTATGTGAGCTTGAGATGTACTTCCCGCCCGCGTTCTTTGACGTCATGGTGCATCTGTGTGTCCAGATCGTGGACGACATCATCGACCTCGGGCCGACATTCCTTCACAGCATGATGCCGTTCGAGAGGATGAATGGGGTCATCAGAGGATTCGTTCGTAACATGTGTAACATGTCCCGTCCTGATGGGAGCATCGTCCAGGGGTATCTGACGCATGAGTGCATCTCCTTTTGCGAGAATTATATAGGCGTCGGAGACCCTGTTATTGGTTTGCCCGTCAAGAAGCACGATGGGAGGCTCGGAGGAGAAGGTCACAACAACGGCCGGAGGGAATTGCATGTGGACTACTCGGATCGACGGAACAACTTTGACAGGGCTAACTTAGTAGTGCTACAACACCTAGATGTGGTAGATGATTATGTGGCACGGCATAAAGAAATCATCGCAAATAAGTACCGTGATAAGGGGATGCTCAAGACGGACGACGAAGTTACTGTAGAGCACAACGCCACTTTCTTGCGTTGGTTCAAAGAGCAAGTTCTTGAAAATCCCCCGGAAGAGGGCAGTTCAGACGGATTGCTCATACACGCCTTAGCACATGGCCCCGCGCCCAAACTCGTGACCTATCAGTCATATGATATCAACGGGTACACATTCTACACGGAGGCCAAAGACATGGACAGTGATTACCAGAACTCCGGGGTGACGATTGAATGCGTGACCGATGCCAACGGCACAACTGAAAGATTCTACGGAAGGGTCGAAGAGATCTGGGAGCTTGACTATACTGGATTGCACGATGCGACGATGTTCCGTGTTAGATGGGCTAAGGACGTCGTAAGAGAAAACAAGTATTTCACTACCATGTCTATACCCGCTGACGCGAAGAGTGCAACCGTGAATGTTAACGTCATCGCCAAAACTGAGCCATGTGTACACGCTAAGCACATGACACAATGCTTCTTCATAACCGACACGACCAATCCCAGCCGTGTTGTCGTGAGGAGAGGCAAAAGGAGCATCGTCGGAATGGATGGAGTCACCAACGAGGAAGACTACGACCAATACGGCAACCCGATGAGGGAAGATGACGATGACGATGAAGCATACGTGAAAAGAAGAATCAATACTACATTACATAAGAAAGATCGTACTCCATGGTTCCGGAAAAGTCACAAGGAGGGGCTCAATTATTCGGCAACGAATAAGAAAGGGAAGAAGCTCAATGTGAAACGTCGTCGACCCAGCTGAGAAACCATCATTTATATATATGTATCTATTTTGTGTACGCACTTAAGTAACCGTTATCGGTCAACTGATATATATGTTACCACCACATGCATGGTTCCGGTGATATTCGCGCAGTGTGGGAGGGAGACGCCGTCGTAAAAAGAAAGGAAGAAAGCAATACAAAAGAAATACAAAAGGGAGAAAGCAATACAAAAGAACAAAAACAAAAGGGAGAAAGTAATACAAAAGAAAAAGAAAAGTAAACAGAAAAGAAAAGGGAAATAATAAAAACTAATACATATCAGTAGCGCTGGATTATGAACCAGCGCTATAGCTAATATAGTTATAGCGCTGGATCCTAACCCAGCGCTACTACTATGTGTATTCTAGAATTAAAAAAACTGAAAATTAAAACAGTTAGCAGTAGCGCTGGTTTATGAACCAGCGCTATATCTAATTTAGCTATAGCGCTGGTCCTAAGCCAGCGCTACTACTATTTTTGAGTTAACCGCCGCGCGTGCTCAAATTTTGCCAACTCCCATTCCCCCCCTCCCCCACTCTCCCACCTCTCCCCCTCCTCTCTGTCGCGCACCGCCGTCGCCCCTGCCCGCCACCGTTGCCCCTGCCCGCCGCTCCGACCTCCTCCTCGTCCGCGCGGATGCCCGAGCCCTCCCATTCCCCCCCCCACTCTCCCACCTCTCCCCCTCCTCTCTATCGCGCGCCGCCGTCGCCCCTGCCCGCTCCGGCCTCCTCGTCCGCGCCGCTTCAGGTACCCCCCTCCCCCCCACCTCCCCCTCACCTCCCCCTCTCTCTAGTCAATTAGGAAAAAAAAATCTAGGGTTCATATCTAGGGTTAAAAACAGAATTGTTGCTACTTAGTAATAGAATGTTGGTTGCTTTGTATATGTTTGTATATGTGCTCCTGTTGGTTGAATGTTGGTTGCAAATTGATGTTATATATGTGCTCCTGTTGGTTGCAAAGTGTTTGTTGCAAATTGATGTTGGTTGCAAATTGATGTTGGTTGCAAAATGTTTGTTGCAAAATGTTGCAAATTGATGTTGGTTGCAAAATGTTTGCAATGTTGGTTGAATGTCGAAGAATATCCGAGTGGCCTATGTTTTGCCGGAATGTTGATTCATTTCCGTTCCGGCAAATTTCAGGCGCTCCATATGTCCACTTTTTAGCAAAGGTCATGCCGAAAATTTCCGTGATTTTCGGCATGACTTGTGCTAGAAACTAGGACATATGGAGTGCCCGGGATTTGCTGGAAAGGGGAATGAATCAACATTCCGACCAAATATATGACCCTTTTTTCTCTTCATTATATCTTTTATTTACAATTGTTGAATAGGAAACATGTCTAGCCACGCCTCAGCCGGGGGTTCAGCTCGCCTCGAAGAAGACCCCATCGAGGCAGCAAATCACTATTTCGATTACCTGGACGAACACCAGATGGGGTGCATGGTGGCGGCAGTGGCACCAACCCCGACGCCGACGCCGACACCGGCACCAGCACTGGCACTGGCACCGACACCACCCCCGAGACCGACAACGATGCTGTCGTAGCCGGTAAAGCACCGAAGCAGAAGAGGTCACGAAGACCAAACGAGCTCGGCATCGGACAAATTGTGGTCACGGAGATGCACCCCAAGAAATTGGAGCCAACAGCGCCGGATGAAGCGCGCTCGTGCTGGGGCAATCAACTAGGATGCATCCTCAGGGAAACCGCCAACATCAACGACGACAAGTTGAAGAAGATACCACATATGGAGCACATGCTCCTAAAGAAGTTGCACAATAGGTTCCTATTCCCCGGCCGCACAGAAAGCAAAGAACCGTGGGACGACAATGCCATGACAAAGATAAACAACAAGGCGATGGTGACGTTCACCAACGACTTGTCCGCCTCGAAAGTTCGGGTGAAAAAAGCGATTGATAAGAATGAACCATGGTCCAAGATTCATGCTGACAATCCGTCACTTACGGAAGAGGACTTTGAAAAATTCAAGGAGACTTGCGCTAAAGATGAAACCAAGAAAAAGTCAGAGAAAATGAAGGCGCTCCAGGCCAGGAACACGCCTCCCCACCGCTTCGGAAGCCATGGTTACGAGGGGAAGAGGCACGTATGGGCCAAGGAGGACGCCGAACGTGAAAATCATGGAATCCCAGACCCCTTGGCGGAGTTCACCGACCCGCTGGAGCGTGACTGGATCAGGGCCCGGTACAAGTGGGACCGCATCAAGAAGACCTTTTACACGGACCGGAACACGAGGGAGTTCATGAGACTTCTGGTAATTGTTATATTACCACATTATCATATTAGCTTCCAATCAATTCGACTACAAGTTTTGTCACATTATTAGTAAACCATCGACGTTCCTTTTGCAGAAAGAGCAGCACCAAAAGGCAGCCGAAAGCGACGAGTCGTCACAGTCGTCGGCGAGGCCCAAGTGGGACACCCATTTCAACCGGGCCCTGAACATACTGAAAAAGGTCCCGGAGGACACACCGCCGTCCTATGGACGTGTGCACGGCGTCGGAGATGGCACCTCGTGGAAGACGTGCTACCACGAGGAGCTAGAGGAAAGAAGGAAGAGAGAGTTGCTTACTCAACAGACCATCGACCAGAAGGTCGCGCTTGCGATCAATAAGTCCAAAGCTGAGACCAAAGCAGAGTTGGAACAGATAGTCGATGCAAGGGTCAGTGCAGCGGTAGCTGGCGTCACGGCTGACTTCACATCTTCCATTTCCAGCTTGCTTCCGGCATTTTTTGAATGGACGAAGAAAAATCCAGATAAAGGGCCAGCGGACTTTCCCCTTCCCAGCTACGTCGGGAGCAATTCGGTGAACATCGCACCACCAGCACCTGCTCACGCCACCGCACATGCTCCCGCTCCTGTTCATAGTAGCCCGTCCTCCGTCTCTGGACTACTCGGGGGGCCTTCGTCTATGGCTGAGCTCGACGCCCTCACGGTAATTACGCGTCATACCCTTTTCACCAGCATGTCTATATAGTCTTCCGTTTCAATTGCCTTTCGGATGTTTGACGTCGCAGACATGTCTTCGTAGGCCAACGATACCCCGTGCACCCTACTATACGACATCAAGGGCCAGAAGGTGGCCGTGGGAAAGGCAACGATCGTGAAGCCGAAGGACCGCATGTTCCACAATCGAGAGATGCCCGATGGCGTCTTCAAGGTTAACGTGGCTAGTGTCTTAGCGGGCTTCGAGGATTTGCCTCCTCCGGTACCAGTCGATGACGAGGAGACACCTCAACGGATTGGCGCATGCAAGAGCTGGTTCTTGCCTTGGCCGAAGACTCTTCTTCGTGTCGAGGCGCCCGGTATCACACCAACGACAACTTCTCAAGAAGGTATGAACACCACCCCACCTACCAAATTACCTGCAGCTGTCGTGGCGGGTGATAGCGGACGACGCGAGGGAGAGCCTCCATTAGTGCCAGATGACGTCACCCCCGTTGTCGAAGAAGCAAATGCTGATGATGACATGGAGGAGGATGATGATGACCCAGACAAGTATTTCAATACCGCCTATGATGATGGAGGATTGATGGATCAGGATGACGAAGACTCAGGCTATGAGCGTGGAGATGATGACTTGATGCTGCCTGATTTGCCGGAGCCGGAACGTCCTAATAAGGCGGAATGCAAAAAGTCTCTCTTCAAGCGATCCTCGCAGGAGACGCCTCCAGATGCCGCCTCTACCCAGCAACAACCCGAGGGTCGTCCACTGATTAGCCTGACGACACTGGGGGTGACAGTTAGGGAAGGTATGGTGGGCTCACTACCGCCACCCGCCAAGAAGCAAAGGAGGAGACCGGGCAAGAAAGGCCCTAAAGGCGCCAGAGCTGCTTCAAGCAGCCAACCGCCTCTGAAGCCCCGGGAGGTAGACAGAATACCTGTCGTAGGTGCGGAGCGTTTCCATGTCGCCGGCCACCCGATCCTACCTCAGAAAGCGCTAGAGGACATACTGAACAATGATCTAAGGAGACTTCATGATGATGTGCTGGCCAGAGAGAAAAGTCTTCTCATCTCGGGAAAACTAGGATACCCGCTTTACGCGGCTCAGGTGCCGGGTGGGAAGTTGTACGTCAAGGGATGGCCCTCGGATAAGTTCATCCTGCGATTTGACTACATCTACGACATGTTCCACATGACCAAGCGAGATTTCCAGTTCATCCGCATGTATGCGCTGTATCTCAACTACATCATCAGGATCGAGAACATAAAATATATCTGCGTCGCGGACCCGTACCATATGCACAAGAGCTTCTTGGATGTCTGCAAAGAGCACCGTGACTATGCGAGCAAGTACATCGGCGGCTTCATGATCGCTAATAAGGACAAGGAAGCGATTCTCCTGCCTTATCATCCCACGTAAGTCATCCGCGCATATCCTTTCGTAAGTGTTAATCATTCCTTTGCAAGCATGGAGGCTAATTTGAGGTGTACTTAATTTGCGCAGCGGGGGGGGGGGGGGGCGCCGTCCTCATCGTTTTGTACCCAGAATACTCCCATGCTATATACTTGGACTCATCGAAGAACATCAAGAAAAAGGATTACAAGAACATAAAGAGTGTTCTCGATAGTGCCTTGTTAACCTTCAGCCTGTCTGGTGGATATATCAAGGCGAAAAAGCATAGGAAGAACGGGCTGGTTTTCAGCCATAAGACCGACTTCTGCTGCATCCAGCAACCGCACAACAGTGAGGCTGATGGATTCTACCTCATGCATCACCTGCTCGAGTTCAGAAGGGATAATCAACGCCTTCGCATGTCAGCTACTACCAACGATGCTGAGATTGTCAACTGGGCCACAAGCATAGGAAAGACACCGGATCATCGAATCCGGGCTGAGTTTTATCACGTACACTGTGAACTTGCCCAAGTGATCATGAAGCAGGTCCTCAAACCAATAGGGATGTTCTACCATGGGCCAATCACGCGGGATGATGTCCGAGCACTGCTAATCGCTCAGCGTCTGGACCTGAAGCCTTTCAAGAAGCTCGGGTGCTTCCTCCCTGACTATGAAGATTGGACCGAGGACTGATTGTCGTTGACAATATATGTGTCACTAGCGTCCAGACGAAACTATGTGATGTAATTAAACCGTGGTCCTGAACTAGCGTAGATCGCTCTAGTTAATTAGTTTGGGTATGAGGAACTTCGTCGTTTATGTTTACTATAGGTTGCTTGTATTTTGCTAATTATGCCTCTTTGTTTTCTTAAGTACATTATGTTGCATATTATCGTTCATGATGCAGGTACATAGATCAGAGATGGCGAAGGGCTGCTACGTCGTGTTCGTTGGGAAGGTTCTAGGAGTCTACGACCACTGGCCAGACGCTCAGGCCCAGGTGGACAAGTACCCGGGTGCTAGCCACAGAGGGTTCGACAGCAGAGCCGAAGCGGAAAGTAGTTACTTGAGGTGGACGCTCCGGCAGGAGCGGGGGCGGAACCGCCGGTGCCTCAAGTACTACATAGTCGCGGTCTTGCTCATGTTGATCGCTCTTCTCTTCTACATCATTGTTTAGATAGAGATGATGAAACTTGTGTGTGTGCCATGACCATGCAGTTGCACTTATTCGAGACATGACATGACTTGTGTATCGCTATTTTCGAGATGTGATGATATTTGTGTTGAATGATGATGATGATGGTATGACGAGACTATTGTATGTGTATGATATGATGATAATAGTGTATGTTTATTGTGATCTGATGAAACTACTGTATAGAGCCTGTATAAATACATCACGAATACGTAGAGGGGGTATGAATCTGTGAAAGCAGGAATACTAGCAGCAGCGCTTGCCTTTCCACAGCGCTACAGATAGTTAGCAGTAGCGCTGGTCAGTGCAGCGCTACTGCTAAGTCTGGTTAGCAGTAGCGCTGCACCAACCAGCGCTACTGCTACAACTTAGCTGTAGCGCGTTAGCAGTAGCGCTGGACCCAGCGCTACTAGTAGGGTTTCTCCTAGTAGTGCAATGATGTTGCACAGGTTTTCTATGTGAAGGACATGTCTACCAAACCGAGAAAAAAGGAAAGATAAGGAAGCGAATACATCATACGGTGAGCCAAAGTGGCACATAGTTCTTTCAGGGAAAAGAAACATTGTGGAAGTGGAGGACAAGACAGACATGTCAGAAGATTATGAAAAGTTTCATGAAATTCCTCCCTTGACAGTGAAGACTGACCCAAGCATCCTGTTAAATGATGAAGATTGTCCATGGTTACGTCGCAAAGGGACACACGCGAAGAAAAAGTTTTATACCCCAAGATCCCACTCTGGGATGTGATCGTCTTCACCGTCATCACTTTCTTCTCTAGTGAGTAGCCGAGATAGGCCAGTTTGTACACGAAGTGCATCCAGTTTTTGTCGTAACCCTCTCAACTTGTTAGCACATGCTATGTTGGTGAAATGATGATACCATGCCAAGTTTGAACCTATTCAGAGTTCATTTGTACTGCTTTTCAATTTCAGGGTCATTCAGCTCAAAAAATCATTAAATGGATGAAAAATTGCAAATGAAGTTAGAAAGGGTTGAAATTTTAGGATGTGGATTTGAATGGTGCATATTGAATGCACAAAAAGTATGGAGTTGAAATAAGTTTAAAAAAATGAAATGCTTTGTAACAAATGAGTTTTCGTCCGAAACCCTCACACTTCGAAGGAGATGGTCTAGTTTGTGCACGAAGTGCATCCAGTTTTTGCCGTTACCCTCTCAACTTTTTAGCACATGCTATGTGGGTGAAATGATGATATCATGCCAAGTTTCAACCTTTTCAGAGTTCATTTGTACTGCTTTTCAATTTCAGGGTCATTCAGCGCAAAAAAATCATTAAATGCATGAAAAATAGCAAATGAAGTTAGAAATGGTTGAAATTTGAGGATGTGGCTTAGAATGGTTCATATTGAGTGCACAAAAAGTATGGAGTTGAAATAAGTTTTAAAAAAGGAAATGCCTTTTGTAATAGATGAGTTTTCATCCGAAACCCACACACTTCGAAGGAGATGGTCCAGTTTGTACACGAAGTGCATCCAGTTTTTGTCGTAACCCTCTCAACTTTTTAGCACATGCTATGTGGGTGAAATGATGATACCATGCCAAGTTTCAACCTTTTCAGAGTTCATTTGTAATGTTTTTCAATTTCAGGGTCATTCAGCGCAAAAAAATCATTAAATGCCTGAAAAATAACAATTGAAGTTAGAAATGGTTGAAATTTGAGGATGTGGCTTTTAATGGTGCATATTGAATGCACAAAAATTATGGAGTTGAACTAAGTTTAAAAAATGAAATGGCTTTGTAACAGATGAGTTTTCGTCCGAAACTCTCATACCTCGAAGGAGATGGTCTAGTTTGTACACGAAGTGCATCCAATTTTTTGCGTAACGCTCTCAACTTTTTATCACATTCTATGTGGGTGAAATGATGATACCATGCCAAGTTTCAACCTTTTCAGAGTTCATTTGGACTGCTTTTCAATTTCAGGGTCATTCAGCGCAAAAAAAATCATTAAATGGATGAAAAATAGCAAATGAAGTTAGAAATGGTTGAAATTTGAGGATGTTGCTTTGAATGGTGCATATTGAATGCACAAAAAGTATGGAGTTGAAATAAGTTTAAAAAATGAAAAGCCTTTGTAACACATGAGTTTTCGTCCGAAACCCTCCTACCTCGAAGGAGATAGTCCAGTTTGTACACGAAGTGCATCCAGTTTTTGCCGTAACCCCCTCAACTTTTTAGCACATGCTATGTGGGTGAAATGATGATACCATGCCAAGTTTCAACCTATTGAGAGTTCATTTGTACTGATTTTCAATTTCAGGGTCATTCAACGCAAAAAAAAAATCATTAAATGCATGAAAAATAGCAAATGAAGTAAGTAAGGGTTGAAAATTAAAACTCCTCATGTTGACTAATAGAAACATAATATAATTTGGCAAAATAATAACAATAAAACATGAACTAAAATATTTAAAACAAATGAAGGTATAAAACTAAAAGAGTTAAACAGAATCTGGTTTTAGTTAAAACACCTATTTAAAATATCCTAAAAATTCCCAAATTGAACATACTGATAAAACATACTGATATTAAACAATAGGAAAAACAAACACTCAAAAATCTATTTTTTAACTAAAGTTATTCACAAACTAGTGATTCACAGAAATTTCAAAAGAATTCGAATTTAAACTATTTAAATTTCAAAACTACTGGCACTAACACAAAGTTTATAATTTTTTGACCTAAAGCAAAAAGATTCATTAAAAAACTCTAAATATTCTAAAAGTTATTCAAAATCTAAAAACAGAAATTGTTCTGTTTAGGAAAACAAAAATGAAAAAAAGACCTTTCGTCCCGGTTGGTCTCACCAATCGGGACTAAAGATACCTTCCCGCGCGGAATTTGGGCTGCCGAAAAGGAGACCTTTAGTCCCGGTTGGTAGCTCCAACCGGGACTAAAGGTCGACCTTTAGTCCCGGTTGGTGATACCAACCGGGACTAAAGGTTTCTTTAGTCCTGGTTGGTGGCACCAACCGAGATTAAAGGTCTCTCATTATATATAGCCACGGCGTCCCGGTGCCAGTTACAGCCCGGGAGAAATCATCGACGTCGCCAGGCCGCCCCGACGCCGAACCGCTCTCGTCGTCGTCGCTGTCGCGGCTCCTCGTCTCCGACCCCTGTGCCGCCACCTGCATCTACCCCGGTGCCGCCGCCTCCATCGACCCTCGTGCCTCCACCTCTTCCCGTCCGGCCGGCCCGTTCGTCAAGGTGAGGCCCTTCATCCCCAAATTCATTTATATCATCTTAGATTGGTATCGTGTCCTTTGTAGAAATGTGCTTGATTCTTTCTAAATCTGATTCAGTTGGACAATTACAGATGTATGTTAGATTTGAATCGGTCGGACAAATAGATGTATTTTAAATAGATGTATGTGCTCGTCAAAATCTGATTCAGTTGAAAAAATAGATGTTGGGAAGGAGTTGGAACTTGGAAGGCTTGCACACACTACCAGTTTCTTTTTTGTGAATTATGACATCAAAAGCAATTCCTTTAGGAAGGAGTTGGAACTTGGAAGGCTTGCAATATTTCATCATATATAGAAATACCTTTCAGCTTGTTGGGAAGAATGGAGCTCCAAAAAAATTGGTAGATGTTTAGATGTGTTTAAATGTTGCTGATTTGCTAATTGAGATATTGCATATAGAAATTTGAGTAGGAATTTGTTTATAAGTTTGAGTAGGAATTTGTTTATAAATATGAGTAGCATAGTAAAATGATAATCATTGTTATGCAAATCCCATGTTTATAAGTTCTCGACGTCGACGATGCTCGGCCCGCATCCTCGTTGTCAACTCGGTGGCGACAACCTGCTTGAGAGGCGCCATGTCCGGGACTGGGCTCCGTCGGGCTGGCACTGGGAGGTGCTACCTTCCGGGGCGCGCAACTTGGTGAGGAATCAGGCTCCCATCGTCGACCCGGCGGTTCATTGGTGGCGGTCACGTGGACCACTATCAGTGCGGAGGGAGTCGGCCCCCGCGGAGGTGGTACGTCACCGGGTCAGGGAGGAGGACGAGCATGTCCGTCGCTACATGGCTGCGTTGGACGTCAGGTTCTTCAGGGATCTCACCCAAGCTATGATCCTGTCATGGTTCCTTCTCTTTGGGTGTCCATCGCCCGAGCCTCAGGAACCGCAAGTCAACTGGACTATTCGATAGTATTCGAGCTGTATTAGTGATGTTATATGATAATATTCGAGATGTATTAGTGATACTATTCGATAATATTCGATGATGCATTAACTGGATTATTCGAGATGTATTAGTGATATTATTGTTGGAAGTATGCCCTAGAGGCAATAATAAAAGTAGTTATTATTATATTTCCTTGTTCATGATAATCGTTTATTATCCATGCTATAATTGTATTAATTGGAAACACTGATACATGTGTGGATACATAGACAACACTGTGTCCCTAGTATGCCTCTAGTAGACTAGCTTGTTGATCAAAGATGGTCAAGGTTTCCTAGCCATAGACATGAGATGTCATTTGATAACAGGATCACATCATTAGGAGAATGATGTAATGGACAAGACCCAAACTATGAACGTAGCATATGATCGTGTCAGTTTATTGCTACTGTTTTCTGCATGTCAAGTATCTGTTCCTATGACCATGATATCATGCAACTCACTGACACCGGAGGAATACCTTGTGTGTATCAAACGTCACAACGTAATTGGGTGACTATAAAGATGCTCTACAGGTATCTCCGAAGGTGTCTGTTGAGTGGGCATGGATCAAGACTGGGATTTGTTACTCCGTGTGACGGAGAGGTATCTCAGGGCCCACTCGGTAATAAAACATCACAACGAGCCTTGCAAGCAATGTGACTAAAGTGTTAGCCACGGGATCTTGTATTACAGAATGAGTAAAGAGACTTGCCGGTAACGAGATTGAACTAGGTATAGAGATACCGATGATCGAATCTCGGGCAAGTAACATACCGAAGAACAAAGGGAACAGCATACGGGATTAACTGAATCCTTGACATAGAGGTTCAACCGATAAAGATCTTCATAGAATATGTAGGAACCAATATGGGCATCTAGGCCCCGCTATTGATTATTGACCGTAGAGGCGTCTCGGTCATGTCTACATAGTTCTCGAACCCGCAGGGTCTGCACACTTAAGGTTCGGTGACGTTTCGGTAGTATAGAGTTATGTATGGTGGTGTCCGAAGGTTGTTCGGAGTCCCGGAAGAGATCCCGGACGTCATGTGGAGCTCCGGAATGGTCCGGATGTAAAGATTGATATATAGGAAGTTGGTGTTTGAACTCCGGAAAAGTTTCGGGCATTTCTGACAGTGTACCGGGAGTGACGAATGGGTTCTTGGGGTCCACCAAGTGGGCCCACCACACCCCAAGTTGGTCACATGGACCTGAGGGTGGCGCACCAACCCCTGGTGGGCTGGGCGGCCGGCCCAAGAAGGCCTATGCGGTTGGGCCTGAGGGAAAGGAAAGTCCTAGTGGGGAAAGGGAAGGAATCCTACTAGGAGTAGGATTGGAAGTGGACTCCTCCACCTCCTCCTCCTTGTGGCCGACTCCTAGGAGGAGATTTCGGCCGGCCAGCCCCTCCCCTCCCTCCTATATATACTAGAGGGAGAGAGGGCAAAAGCACTTCAACCCAAAAAGGCCATAGTGCAGCCCTCTCTCCCGATAGATCAAGTCCTCTAGTTTTCAGCAGTGCTTAGGCGAAGCCCTGCTAGAATAGTTCCACCACCACCGCCGCCGCGCCATCGCGCTGCTGGAGAACTCATCTACCTCGCCGCTCCCTCTTGCTGGATCAAGAAGGCAGAGATCGTCATCGAGCTGTACGTGTGCTGAACGCGGAGGTGCCGTCCGTTCGGTACTAGATCGTGATTGGATCGCGGGACGCTCGGCGATTTGGATCGCGAAGACGTTCGACTACATCAACCACATTTCTTAACGCTTCCCGCTTAGTGATCTACATGGGTATGTAGATCCACTCTCCTTCTCGTAGATGCTCACCACCATGGATAGATCTTGCGTGTCCGTAGGAAATTTTTTTGTTTCCCATGCAACGTTCCCCTATAGTGGCATCTGAGCCAGGTCTATGTGTAGATGAGATCACGAGTAGAACACAAAGGAGTTTGTGGGCGTTGATATTCATATTGCTTCATCCCTTGGTCTTTTCTTGATTCGGCGGTATTGTGGGATGAAGCGGCCCGGACCAACATTACTCATATGCTTACGAGAGACCGGTTCCATCAACTGACATGTAACTTCGTTGCATAAAGATGGCTGGCAGGTGTCTGTTTCTCCCACTTTAGTGTGATCGGATTTGACAAAGGCGGTCCTTGAGAAGGTTGAATAGCAATTTTTGTATCACCGTTGTGGTTTTTGCGTAAGTAAGAATAGTTCTTGCTAGATACCCGTAGCAGCCACGTAAAACATGCAACAACAGTTAGAGGACGTCCAACTTGTTTTTGCAGGGTATGTTGTGATGTGATATGGCCAATTGCATGATGAGATATATGTGATGTATGAGCTGATCATGTATTGTATAGAATATCACGACTTGCATGTCGATGAGTACGGCAACCGGCAGGAGCCATATGGTTGTCTTTAATTAATTTTAGCCATTTTACTTTACTTTATCGCTATGAGTTGGCAATAGTCGTGGAAGCAACAGCCGGTGCGACAGCCTCATCGCGACACATTAATGAAGATCAAGATGATGGAGATCATGGTGTCATGCCGGTGACGATGGAGATCATGTCGGTGCTTTTGAGATGGAGATCAAAAGCACAAGTTCATGGCCATATCATGCCACTTATGATTTTCATGTGATGTTAATCCTTTTATCCATCTTATTTTGCTTAGGACGACAGTAGCATTATAAGGTGATCCCTCACTTAAATTTCAAGATAAATTGTGTTCTCCCCGAGTGTGCACCGTTGCGAAAGTTTGTCGTTTCGAGACACCACGTGATGATCGGGTGTGATAGACTCTACGTTCGCATACAACGGGTGCAAGCCAATGTTGCACGTGCGGAACACTCGGGTTAAACTTGACGAGCCTAGCATATACAGACATGGCCTCGGAACACAAGAGACCGAAAGGTTGAACATGAGTCATATAGTAGATATGATCAACATGAAGATGTTCATCATTGAAACAACCTCAACTCACGTGATGATCGGACTTGAGTTGGTGAATTTGGATCATGTGACACTCGAATGACCAGAGGGATGTCAATTTGAGTGGGAGTTTTTAAGTAATATGATTAACTAAACTCATTATCTTGAACAATAGTCTAAGTTGTCTTTCCAATATTTATGTTGTAGATCATGGCTCGCGTAGTAGCACCCCTAAATTTTAATGCGTTCCTAGAGAAAGCTAAGTTGAAAGATGATGGAAGTAACTTTGTGGACTGGGCCCGTAATCTAAGGATTATCCTTACGGCTTCCCAAAAGGCTTATGTCCTTGATGCACCACTTGGTGATCCACCCGCTCCAGTAGAGTCTCCAGACATTGTGAACGCCTGGCAGGCTCGTTCTGATGATTTCTCAATAGTTCAATGTGCAATGTTGTATGGCTTAGAATCGGGACTTCAAAGACGTTTTGAACGTCATGGAGCACATGATATGTTCCTGGAGTTGAAGTTTATCTTTCAGAAGAATGCCCGGATCGAGAGGTATGAGACCCCCGATAAGTTCTATGCCTGAAAGATGGAGGAGAACGGGTCTATCAGTGAACACATACTCAAAATGTCTGGGTATTCCACACGTCTAGCTGAATTGGGGATGCCCCTTCCAGCAGAGGCGATCACTGACAGAGTTCTTCAATCATTGCCACCTAGCTACAAGAGCTTCGTGTTGAACTATAACATGCACGGGATGAACAAGTCAGTTGCCGAGCTGTTTGCGATGCTGAAAGTCGCTGAGTCTAAGATTTAGAAGGAGCATCAATTGTTGATGGTCAATAAAACCACTAGTTTCAAGAAGAATGGCAAGGGTAAGAAGGGTAACTCCAAGAAGAGTGGCAAAGCAGTTGCCCCTCCCATGAAGAAACCCAAGGCTGGACCCAAGCCAGAAATGGAGTGCTTTCATTGCAAGGGAACTGGTCACTGGAAGCGGAACTGCCAGAAGTACTTGGTTGACAAGAAGGCGGCCAACAACAAAAAAGGTATATATGATATACATGTTATTGATGTGTACCTTACCAACTCTCGTTGTAGTGCCTGGGTATTTGATACCGGTGCGGTTGCTCACATTTGCAACTCAAAACAGGAACTGCGGAATAGACAGAGGCTGGCAAAGGACGAAGTGACGATGCACATGGGAAATGGTTCCAAGGTTGATGTGATCGCCGTCGGCACGCTCGCTCTTCGATTACCATCGGGATTAGTGATGAACCAGAATAATTGTTATTTAGTGCCTGCGTTAAGCATGAACATTATATCTGGATCTTGTTTATTGCGAGACGGTTACTCATTTAAATCAGAGAATAATGGTTGTTCTATTTATATGAGTAATATCTTTTATGGTCATGCACCCAATGTGAGGGGTTTATTCTTATTGAATCTCGATAGTGATGATACACATGTTCATAACATTGATGCCAAAAGATGTAGAGTTGATCATGATAGTACCACTTTCTTGTGGCACTGCCGTTTAGGTCATATTGGTGTAAAACGCATGAAGAAGCTCCATGCTGATGGACTTTTGGAGTCACTTGATTTTGAATCACTTGACACATGTGAACCATGCCTCATGGGCAAGATGACTAAAACCCCGTTCTCTGGAACAATGGAATGGGCAAGTGACTTGTTGGAAATCATACATACTGATGTGTGCGGTCCGATGAGCATTGAGGCGCGCGGTGGATATCGTTATTTTCTCACCTTCACTAATGACTTAAGTAGATATGGGTATATTTACTTGATGAAACACAAGTCTGAAACATTTGAAAAGTTCAAGCAATTTCAGAGTGAAGTTGAGAACCATCGTAACAAGAAGATTAAATTCCTGCAATCTGATCAAGGTGGAGAATATCTGAGTTATGAGTTTGGCAGTCACTTAAGACAATGTGGAATTGTTTCACAATTGACACCGCCTGGAACACCACAGCGTAATGGTGTGTCCGAACGTCGTAATCGAACCTTATTGGATATGGTGCGATCTATGATGTCTCTTGCCGATTTGCCACAATCGTTTTGGGGTTATGCATTAGAGACAACTGCATTCACTTTAAATAGGGCACCATCAAAATCCGTTGAGACGATGCCATATGAACTGTGGTTTGGCAAGAAGCCAAAGTTATCGTTTCTTAAAGTTTGGGGATGTGATGCTTATGTCAAAAAGCTTCAGCCTGAAAAGCTGGAACCCAAAGCGGAGAAATGCGTCTTCATAGGATACCCAAAAGAGACAGTTGGGTACACCTTCTATATCAGATCCGAAGGCAAAGTGTTTGTCGCTAAAAACGGAACATTTCTTGAGAAAGAGTTTCTCTCGAAAGAATTGAGTGGGAGGAAGATAGAACTTGATGAGGTTGTTGAACCTTTACTTCAACCAGAGAGTAGCGCAGCGCAGAAAGATGTTTCTGTAGAGCCTACATCAGTTGAAGAGGAAGTTAATGATGATGATCATGAAGCTTCGGATCAAGTTGCTATTGAACCTCGTAGGTCGACAAGGACGCGTACTGCTCCTGAGTGGTACGGCAACCCTGTCTTAGAGGTCATGTTGTTGGACAACGATGAACCTACGAGCTATGGAGAAGCGATGATGGGCCCGGATTCCGAGAAATGGTTAGAGGCCATGAAATCCGAGATGGAGTCCATGTATGAAAACAAAGTATGGGCTTTGGAAGTATTACCTGAAGGGCGTAAGGCCATTCAGAACAAATGGATCTTTAAGAGGAAGACGGACGCGGACGGTAATGTCACCGTCTATAAAGCTCGACTTGTGGCAAAGGGTTTTTCACAAGTTCAAGGAGTTGACTACGATGAGACCTTCTCACCCGTAGCGATGCTTAAGTCTGTCAGAATCATGTTAGCAATAGCTGCCTTTTTCGATTATGAAATTTGGCAGATGGATGTCAAAACAGCATTCCTTAACGGTTTCCTTAAGGAAGAGTTGTATATGATGCAACCAGAAGGTTTTGTCGATCCAGAGAATGCTGACAAAGTTTGCAAACTCCAGCGATCCATTTATGGACTGGTGCAAGCATCTCGGAGTTGGAATCTTCGCTTTGATGAGGTGATCAAAGCGTTCGGGTTTATACAAGTTTACGGAGAAGCTTGTATTTACAAGATAGTGAGTGGGAGCTCTATAGCATTTCTAATATTATATGTGGATGACATATTGCTGATTGGAAACAATATAGAAATGTTGGAAAGCGTGATGGAATATTTGAACAAGAGTTTTTCAATGAAGGACCTAGCAGAAGCTGCTTTCATATTAGGCATCAAGATCTATAGAGATAGATCGAGACGCTTAATAGGACTTTCACAGAGCACATACCTTGACAAAGTTTTGAAGAAGTTCAAAATGGATCAGTCCAAGAAGGGGTTATTGCCTGTGTTGCAAGGTGTGAAGTTGAGTAAGACTCAATGCCCAGTGACTGCAGAAGATAGAGAAAAGATGAGTGTCGTCCCCTATGCTTCAGCCATAGGCTCTATCATGTATGCAATGCTGTGCACAAGACCCGATGTCAACCTTGCCATAAGTATGGCCGGAAGGTTTCAAAGTGATCCAGGAATGGAACACTGGACGGCGGTCAAGAATCTCCTGAAGTACCTGAAAAGGACAAAGGACATGTTTCTCATTTATGGAGGTGATCAAGAGCTCGTCGTAAAGGGTTACGTCGATGCAAGCTTTGACACTGATCCGGATGACTCCAAGTCTCAAACTGGATACGTATTTATTCTTAATGGGGGTGCGGTAAGCTGGTGCAGTTCCAAGCAAAGCGTGGTAGCTGATTCTACATGCGAAGCGGAGTACATTGCTGCCTCGGAGGCGGCGAAGGAAGGTGTCTGGATGAAGGAGTTCATGACAGATCTTGGAGTAGTGCCTAGTGCACTGAACCCAATGACTCTGCTCTGTGACAACACTGGTGCCATTGCTCTAGCCAAGGAACCAATGTTTCACAAGAGGACCAGACACATAAAGCGACGTTTCAATTCCATCCACGATTACATCAAGGAGGACGACGTAAATATTTGCAAAGTGCACACGGATCTGAATGTTGCAGATCCGATGACTAAACCTATTCCATGGGCTAAACATGATCAACACCAGAACTGTATGGGTGTTAGATTCATTTCAATGTAAATCACATAGTGATGTGAGCTAGATTATTGACTCTAGTGCAAGTGGGAGACTGTTGGAAATATGCCCTAGAGGCAATAATAAAAGTAGTTATTATTATATTTCCTTGTTCATGATAATCGTTTATTATCCATGCTATAATTGATTTAATTGGAAACACTGATACATGTGTGGATACATAGACAACACTGTGTCCCTAGTATGCCTCTAGTAGACTAGCTTGTTGATCAAAGATGGTCAAGGTTTCCTAGCCATAGACATGAGATGTCATTTGATAACAGGATCACATCATTAGGAGAATGATGTAATGGACAAGACCCAAACTATGAATGTAGCATATGATCGTGTTAGTTTATTGCTATTGTTTTCTGCATGTCAAGTATCTGTTCCTATGACCAAGAGATCATGCAACTCACTGACACCAGAGGAATACCTTGTGTGTATCAAATGTCACAACGTAACTGGGTGACTATAAAGATGTTCTACAGGTATCTCCGAAGGTGTCTGTTGAGTGGGCATGGATCAAGACTGGGATTTGTTACTCCGTGTGACGGAGAGGTATCTCAGGGCCCACTCGGTAATACAACATCACAACAAGCCTTGCAAGCAATGTGACTAAAGTGTTAGCCATGGGATCTTGTATTATGGAACGAGTAAAGAGACTTGCCGGTAACGAGATTGAACTAGGTATAGAGATACCGACGATCGAATCTCGGGCAAGTAACATACTGAAGAACAAAGGGAACAACATACGGGATTAACTGAATCCTTGACATAGAGGATCAACCGATAAAGATCTTCGTAGAATATGTTTGAACCAATATGGGCATCCAGACCGTAGAGGTGTCTCGGTCATGTCTACATAGTTCTCAAACCCGCAGGGTCTGCACACTTAAGGTTCGGTGACGTTTCTGTAGTATAGAGTTTTGTATGGTGGTGACTGAAGGTTGATCGGAGTCCCGGATGAGATCCCGGACATCATGAGGAGCTCCGGAATGGTCCGGAGGTAAAGATTGATATATAGGAAGTTGGTGTTTGAACTCCGGAAAAGTTTCGGGCATTTCTTGCAGTGTACCGGGAGTGACGAATGGGTTCCGGGGGTACACCAAGTGGGCCCACCACACCCCAGGTGGGTCACATGGACCTGAGGGTGGCGCACCAGCCCCTGGTGGGCTGGGCAGCTGGCCCAAGAAGGCCTATGCGGCTAGGCCTGAGGGAAAGGAAAGTCCTAGTGGGGGAAGGGAAGGAATCCTACTAGGAGTAGGATTGGAGGTGCACTCCTCCACCTCCTCCTCCTTGCGGCCGACTCCTAGGAGGAGATTTCGGCCGGCCAGCCCCTCCCCTCCCTCTTATATATACTAGAGGGAGAGAGGGCAAAAGCACTTCAACCCAAAAAGGCCATAGTGCAGCCCTCTCTTCCGATAGATCAAGTCCTCTAGTTTTCAGCAGTGCTTAGGCGAAGCCCTGCTGGAATAGTTCCACCACCATCGCCGTCGCGCCGTCGCGCTGCCGGAGAACTCATCTACCTCTCCGCTCCCTCTTGCTGGATCAAGAAGGCGGAGATCGTCATCGAGCTGTACGTGTGCTGAACGCGGAGGTGCCGTCCGTTCGGTACTAGATCGTGATTGGATCGCGGGACGTTCGGCGATTTGGATCGTGAAGACGTTCGACTACATCAACCACGTTTCTTAACGCTTCCCGCTTAGCGATCTACAAGGGTATGTAGATCCACTCTCCCTCTCGTAGATGCTCACCACCATGGATAGATCTTGCTTGTGCGTAGGAAAAATTTTGTTTCCCATGCAACGTTCCCCTACAATTATATGATGAATACTAAATTGTTTTATCTTTCATCTAGATTAGTTAAACTATGGACGATAGCGGCAGATACCGTGAAGAGGATCTGTTCAGGATTATACGCTCCCAAGACCCAGAGATTGAACTAGATGACGGCTCACAATGGATGAACGATTCCGGTGAGGGAATTGAGGAAGAACCAATAGACGAAGGGCACACAAACAATAATGGCGAAGGAAATACTCTTCAATTCACAAAGTCCGGCGAGCTATATATATATACATAAACACTATTCTGATCACGGGATCAGAATATTATTCTGATCACGGGTTGAACTTCCTGAGTTACACAACCTGAACTTCCCTCTGTAGGAACCCGACCTTCGGGGTATCTTCGCAACCGTGTCTCCCCGCGCGAATTATTCTGGTCAGTCGTGTTCTATGTGATGTAAGTGTAATCTGGAAACGGTTTTTAGCAACTAAATGCCCGTTTTAAATACTAATCTCGCTCGTTGGCGGATTTGCTCTCGGGACGTGATGAACTTGCGTCTGTTGCAATTTTACTGCCTGAGTTGTTCGACCTGAACTTCCCTTGGTGAGAGGTTGAACTTCTCGTAACATTGTCCAAATGAGGCTTGCAATATACCATTGGAAAGCTGTGGACACGACGGTCACGACCTCAGTAGATTTTTTGTCAAAATCTAAATGGTTTAAGTGTAGTTTTGAAAACCGTTTTTCTTCACACAAAAAAATGTGAATGGTATTTTTGAGCCTATTTCTAAACCGTTTATCGGAATGAGGCAAATGAGATGGCGTTGGATAGCTGCTGCAAATCCGCTTCTTGTTCGTAGAGAAAGTTTTTTCCAATTTTAAACTATTTAAACGTAATTTTGAAAATGGCCGAAGTCCCAGCCAGTTCGTATTTTCGCAATATTTTCTCAACGGTTTATCGGAATGCAGCAAATGATATGGCGTTGGAAAGCTTGAAGAAAAGCGAAACTTTGTTATGTAGATTGTTTTTCCCAATTCTTTACAGTTTTAAGTCAATTTTGAAAATGGCAAAAAACGTTTTTGGACGTAATTTCTACAAAATTTATCGGAATGGGGCAAATAATATACCATTGAAAAGCTACGGAAAATGCGAAACTTTTTCATGTAGATGGTTTTCTATGATTCCTAGCCGTTTTCAAGCAATTTTGAAAACATCGAGATCATGCGTTGTGCCTTTTATCGCGAAACAGAGTCTTCGAAAATGCACCGCGTGAAGAACTTGAACTTTATCAGCACCTCTACCTGAACTTCACTCTATTTCTTCACGTGCTATTTTTTGCTCGTAGCTCTCCATCCACTCACCGGAATTGAGCAAGTGATATAACGATGGAAAGCTGCTGTAAACACGCAACTTTTCCGTCTTGATCATTTTTTTCATACTCGCGACGGTTTTAAAGATTTTCATCTGAAATTCATTTAGCGTAGTAGTTGAACTTCCTGTTGTTTCCATGTTGAACTTCTGTCGCGTATTTTTTTTTGTAATTTCTCACCCATTCGTCGGTGTTACACAAATGATATTCCTTTTTGTACAAACCTCTCTCACAATATTTTTCTAACTTTCTCCGACCGAGAACTTGAACTTATAGCAAGAAAAAAATTGGACCTTGCTTTTATTCATTTTTCTCACTCACAAGAATGGGTGAGAAATACATAGTGAACCACACTCACAAGAAGTTTTGAACCTTCCCGTGTCGAGCACCTGAACTTCTAGCAACAATTTTTGTATACTTTGTCTTTTTATTCTTTTTTCTTATATGAAAAACACACACCATGCAACACGTGAACTTCTGGCTGTTTTCACTTTGAACTTCTGTGTTATTTTAATTTTAACTTCACATTTTCTATTTTTGAGTAAAGAATTCTAGTAACGAGGAAAAAATCTGAGTTTTTCATAAACTTCGAACTTCTCTTCTGTTTTAATTTGAACTTCTTCATTTTATTATTTAGTAACGAGAAAAATATGAGTAGTTTATATACTTCGAATTTCTCTGTTATTTTTTTAAATGTAGAGAAGTTCAATTTTTTTGAAAGTACTTCGATGTTTACTTAAAAATCATTTATTTAAGAAATATTGGACCGTTCGTTATATAATTTGAGTTTTTTATACACATCAAACTTTTCCGGGCAAAGCACGTGAATTTCTTTCAACAAACCTTTTAAGCTTTTATTTTTCTATTTTTTTATTCTCATCTGAAACGCATTCCGTGTAATACTTGAACTTCTAGTTATTTTCACTATGAACTTCTGTCACATTCTTCTTTGAAGTTCTCACTTTTCCTAGTTTAGCAATGAAAAAAATTCGGGTTGGTTTACATGTCGAACTACTCCATTATTTTAATTTGAACTTCTTAGATTTTTTATTTTGAACTTCTATGTATTTATTTTAGAAACGGGGAAAATAAAACTAATATGTTTTTCGTGTAAGGAATTTCACGAGTTTAATTTGAACTTCTCAACTTTTTTATATGAACTTCTTCATTTTACTCTTTAGTAACGAGAAAAAAAGCTGAGTTTTTCAAAAATTTCGAACTTCTCTGCAATTTTAATTTGATCTTCTCATCTTTTTTTATTCGAACTTCATTTTATTATTTAGTAACGAGAAAAAATCTGAGTTTTTCATAAACTTCGAACTTCTCTTAAGTTTTAATTTAAACTTCTCATCTTTTTTTATTTGAACTTCTTCATTTATTGTTTAGTAACGAGAAAAAAATCTGAGTTTTTCATAAACTTCGAACTTCTCTGTCATTTTAATTTGAACTTCTAGGTCTTTTTGTATGATCTCCTGTGGGTTCCATTGTTGGGGACGGTAAATTTTTCATGGTTTTTTCCCATGTGTTTTGAAGTGAGAGACTAAATGAAATCTGCTTGTTTATCTCACTGAAGTTTTTGATTTGTTTGAATGTTATTTTTATCTTTATTGTCAAGTATTTCGTATTTTGAACTTCAACCGTTCTTGTTTTTGAACTGTTAGTAGTGTAAACATTACATCAAGTAATAAAATTAGAGCAAATAAACTATGCGTTCGAGTTCTCCACGAGAGGATTAGTCAGACAACCCCACAAGTGGAACACAATGAAGCATCACTTCCGATAGAGACTTGTTTCTCACAAACAATTTAGCAGATCAATCGTGTAACATTGTTTAAACTTCTTGTCTTGCTGTTAAACTTCAGAGATACACTGCCCTTCCGGAGACATTGTATTTTTTCCAGCAAGCAATTAATTAGTCTGAGCAAAATCCTCTCCATCAATTAGTCTCAAAAGAAAAAAACGAAGACATAAACGTTTCTGATCAAACGAATCCCGCATCCATGCTAGCTTAGCTAATTACATGTACACGGCGGCATGGCCGACGATGGTGAGTGCCTGATTTGATTTAACTGCTACACTAGTTGGCTACAAGTAGGATGGCCCGACGCGGAGGCCCCAGGCATCGGAGGATTCGGAGGGCAAGAGCACGAGCAGGAGCAGCACGGCCTGGATGGCGACGGGGACCAGCAGTTACAGCGGCGACGACATGGCAGCAACAACGGCATCACTAGCAGCGCCTCCGTCATCAGTGCCAGAACAACCGCCGCCTCTGCCCTGAAGTACCCTCCTCCGTCGCTCTTCCCGTTGTTCCTCGCCGGCGTCGGCGCGCGTCGTCACTTCGCGGTCGTCGCCGGACCGAGAAACTACTTACTGCCACCGCTCCTGCTTTTCCTGTAAGACGTAGTACCGGTGGCATGGCCGACCATGGTGGCGTCGCACCAGAGGAGGGCCGCGTCTCGCGTCTAAGTCCCAGCGATGCCGCTAGCTCGGAGATCCACCCAGCTGGACAGCTTGGATGTGAGGACCGGAGCCGAACAGCAGGTTGGCGGCGGGGCAGCGGTGGCGTCTCTGTTTGGCGGCAGGGCAGTGGTCGCGTCCCGGTTGGGGGAGTTCGTGGCGGCGGCGGCGCCGGTTAGGGACGGGGCGGTGGGCGAGTCGCAGGTTTGATTCGGGAGGTGAGGAAGGTGGGGGATTAGGATCAGGGAAGGTGGTGGATCAGATCGGGGAGGTGGGGTGGGCTTTTCTTTTTCTTTTTTGTTGCTGTCACTACCCGGTCCGGGAGTTCACGAGAATCCCCATCGGGCCCTATATAGGGCTGATTGTGATCATAATATTATTCTGATCCTAGGTCTCTGGTGATCATTACATGTATTAATTGATTTGTATATATATATATATATATATATATTAACGAATCTTTCTTCTTTTAGCCCTCCGGTTCGAGCAAATCTTCTACAAGGGTAGTACGAGGCCCGGCCAAAAAGTTGGACGCGGGCATAAAGTACAACATCGATGAAATCAGTTCGGGTGGCGAACCGATTGTTCGTAAAAACAATGCGGACAAATTTATACGTCAATGCGGAGTTATTGTTAGGGACCAAATCCCGATCAGCGTTCAAGAATGGAATAGGCCAAAGGAAGATCGAGGAGTTAGTTTGGTCGACGAAAGAGCAAAAAATACGCTTTGGGATACGCTCATGTCACATGTCAGAGGGTTTGACAGATCGCCAATGGGAATTAGTCAAGAAGTGTGCTCTTAAGAAGATGGCCACACAATTCCAGACTTGGAAGAAAAGAGTATGGGCCAGGTACGTCTGCGCAGGAAAGAAGACTCCAGAATTCAAAGGAGAACTAGTGAAGGTAAAAGATCACTGGGACTTATTTGTGCAGCGTAAGGAATCGGAAGCAGCTAAGGAACGGTCGAGAATGAACAAGATAAATGCTGAGAAAAAAAAGTTTCACCATGTTCTTTGGCCAGGTGGCTACAAGCCTGGGTTGCCTAAGTGGGATGAATCTAAGAGAAAGATGATTTCTATAGGTGTCACTCCAAAAACAGTGGGTTGGCCCAAGAGGTGCATGACTTGGTTTTATGCGCATGGGGGAAAGTTGGACCCATAGACTGGGGAGATTATTGAACTGGCAAGTCTTAAACAAGCCTCAGACGCTTTACTTGAAGCAATAGCAGAGGCTCTAAGGGGGACGTTCGTTCCCGATAGAGAGAACGACGAGCTTACACGCGCCCTCAAGAATCCTGAACACCCGGGACGAACACGAGGCAAAGGCCTTGTTCCGTGGGTTGAGGGGTTTGCGGGGTGGAATGACACTTACAGAAGCCGTGGAAGAAAGAAGAAGAAGGATCCAGACCGGCTTCAAAATTTGGAACATGCTCTCATGCGGCAGCAGGAGCAGATCGACACACTTAGCCAGCAAACGGCGTCTCAGCGGCAGGATAAGCAACCAAATCCAGCATTGGATAGTACCATCCCATCTATGCCGAAAAGCAGTGTGGGTTCCACGGGGGTCCCGGCCGATGGTGCACTGCTGGCTCGCTACCCCGTGGATGATATCCAAGAGTCGACACCTTGTGAGCTACACATGAAAATGAAGAACATATCCATGAAGGTGGCGGGTGGCTTTGCTTTACTGAATCCACCTGAAGCAACCTTCCACGGCAATCCGATTCCACCTGGCTATGCTCGTGTCGGGGTGGACGAAGATCTATCGGGATAGGACTCACTAGAGCTTGACTATCATGGAGGTCAAGGGGAGCAAACACTGGGAGAAGCCATACGTGGTCTCATTGTATGGAAAAAGGAATGCATCGTGTTTCCAAACTCGGTGCCAAGGCCACCGACTCCTCCTCCAAGTTCGCCGCGTGAGCCGACTCCAACCCACCTCGAAACGGAGCGTAGCGCGAGTCCGCCGCGTCAGCTGACTCGAACCCACCTCGAGACGGAGCGCAGCGCGAGTCCGTGGCATTAGCCGAATCCACCCCACCCCAAGACGGAGCCTAGCGCGAGTCCGCGATATCGATCTCCGCCGCGTCAGGCGCCGACTCCAAAGTGGAAGAGAGCACCAAAGAAGAAACCCGAGCCTCATGCCAAAAAGAAGCTAGCTTACGAGATGACTGAGGAGGAAACCGATGTTGAAGTGGCTGCCAAACTACGGGACCATTTTGGACCGAAACCGCCCCCGCCGCCAAAGGAGAAAATACCTGAGAAAGTCGTACAACACTTTGTGGATCTTGCTAAACTAGCTGTGTAGAAAAAGGGATCAGACTATGAACGCTCTATTAGCAAGTCATATCATCAAAAAACAAAGCAACAATCGAGCCTTACAGGTAGTAATAAATGCGGGAAAAATGTTCCCCAGCTCGGAGAACAGGCAGTCCAATCGATACCCCCGCTGAAGGTGAGTACCGAGACGGCGGTAACCGGCGCTAATAGAAAGAGGGCTAGAGAGATGGGTATCACTATTGAACAACTCCTAGGCTTGGAGGAAGTCCCCACTATCGATGAGAAGGAACTCGCAAGGAAATATGTCCCCGGGGAACCTCTGGTCACTAAAGACGAGGCGAAGCTTCTATCAACGCAAATGCGCCATTTGCATGAGTGGTACCTGAGAGAAATAAAGGTCGGGCGAGAGAGCCTCATGGTGAAAGTCAAGCGAGAGCATTACTACCATGAAAAAGATTTGTGGATTGAAAATGAATAATTTTTTTCAGTTATTCCAACAAGATGCACTCGACAAATCTCTCGTCAGTTGCTATTGTCTGTAAGTGATTTCTTTCTGTAATTTAAGTCTCTAGCTCAGCTCGTTCATTGCATGTAATTATCCTCAGTATATTCTTTTGTGTGGTATTATGCAGAACGATGATTTTTGAAATGAAAAGAGATGGACTCTATGGCATTGGGTTCATTGACCCAAATACCGTTAATGAAGAGGTGTTAAATAACTTCAAACAAGACACGGAGAAAAGCTTGCTAATGTTTTTGTAGGAACTAAATACCAAACCAGAAATACTACTTCCTTACAACTTCAGGTGAGTGTCATTGTCTTGTACTACAAATTCTATTTTTGCTTACTCGATGTTAAGTGTAGTTGATGAGTTATGCATGCCCGCTTATACAAACGTGTGCGCAGATACCACTGGATCTTACTAATCATTAGAGTTGACGAAGGAATTGTTGAAGTACTGGACTCACTAGGTAAAGACCCTAAAAAATACAAAAGCCTGGTTTTGATGCTCGACAGGTAATTTCAATCACTATCGCACCATGTCGGCCTCTTTCATTTCCTGATATATCAAGTAATTAATAACTCCTTTATTCATTTTGTTTATCGGGCAGGGTTTGGGAAAAGTTCATCAAAGAGGTTGTCGGTGCTTGGCAACCAGAGCTGAAATGGTGATGGACCAAGGTAATTAAGTAGTACTAGCTACGTTCGCGCATCTCTTTAATTCTAGTTTCAATACCATTATCATGCTTGATTATTATCTGAATGAATTCTATTCTCGTAAAGTGTATGAAGCAGGAACAGGGGACCAATTTATGTGCATACTATGTTAGCGAGAACATTCGCTTTATGACCAAAAGGAGCCGAGATGCAAGACATCTTTGGGTACGTAAACACTATTCACAATTTTTTTATCATGTTCTAATATATATATACACACAACTAATATATTCATATTGATCTCCTTCTTTAAAGATAGTGGAGATGCGGGATAGTCTCCTACCAAGGGACCGCATATGAGCACTTCAAGAGGAAATGGCGGGATTTTTGCTTGAGCAGGTCATATCTCCTGACGGAGAATAGCATTTCACCTAATGCCTGCATGTAATGATCTGCAAATTGTAGGAGAAATTGTATATACCAAATTGTATATATATCTGTGTATGCATCGTCGTACGAGAAATTCTATGATATATATATGATCGGTTCTACGAGAAATTCTATTGTATATGCATAACGCGTACAGTATGTTTGAAATGAAAAAGAATCAAATGGAAAACACAAAATAAAAAGGAAAATTGAACAATAAACCCTGAACCCCTAAACCCCTAAACCTTTAGTCCCGGTTGGTGTCACCAACCGGGACTAAAGGTCCCCAGCCCCCGGCGCGCTGTGCCGGCCATGTGGCCGGGATTTAGACCCGGGTCGTGGCCAACCGGGACTAAAGGGTGGGGGCCTTTAGTCCCGATGTATTAGTCCCGGTTGGGGAACCAGGACTAAAGGCCCTTCCCAACCGGGACTAATGCCCTGTTTTCTACTAGTGGTATATAGTTTTGCAAGATAATAAAGAACACAGAAATAAAAATTAGGTGTTGTTTTAATAAAAGAAAAATAAAGTAAATATAGAAAGTGTGGAAAAGTGGTGGTAGGATTTGCGAGATTATCCTAGGTAATTGATAATAAGATCGGTAATCATTATTGCGGTTTTATATGAGGGAGAGGTATATGCTAACATACTTTCTGTACTTGGATCATATGCACTTATGGTTGGAACTCTAGCAAGCATCCGCAACTACTAAAGATCATTAAAGTAAACCCAACCATAGAATTAACCATCAAGTCATCTTTAATCCCATACACAACAATCCCCTTACTCGGGTGTAAGCTTCTGTCACTCTAGCCACCCACTATAAGCGAATCATGAACATATTGCAACACCCTCCAGCGGGAATCCCTCACGTGTGCGCGGCATGGAGGGCACTGATACCTCTCCATCGTATCTACTTTTCCAAACTCTTTTGCCCTTGTTTTGGACTCTAATTTGCATGATTCGAATGGAACTAACACGGACTGACGCTGTTTTCAGCAGAATTGCCTTGGTGTTATTTTTGTGCAGAAATAAAAGTTCTCGGATTAACCTGAAAATTTACGGAGAATATTTTTGGAATTAATAAAAATACTGGCGAAAGAATCAACCAGAGGGGGTCCACCCATTGGCCACCAGCCAGGGGGGCGCGCCCCCCCTAGGGCGAGCCCTGGTGGCTTGTGGACCCCCTGCAACTCCTCCGACCTCAACTCCAACTCCATATAACCCTATTCAGGGAGAAAAAAATCGAGGAGAAGAGTTCATCGCGTTTCACGATACGGAGCCGCTGCCACCCCCTGTTCTTCCTCGGGAGGGCAGATCTGGAGTCCGTTTTGGGCTCCGGAGAGGGGAAATCGACGCCGTCATCATCACCAACCATCCTTCATCACCAATTTCATGATGCTCTCCGCCGTTCGTGAATAATTCCATCGTAGGCTTGCTGGACGGTGATGAGTTGGATGATATTTACCATGTAATCGAGTTAGTTTTGTTAGGGTTTGATCCCTAGTATCCACTATGTTCTGAGATTGATGTTGCTATGACTTTGCTATGCTTAATGCTTGTCACTAGGGCCCGAGTGCCATGATTTCAGATCTGAACCTATTATGTTTTCACGAATATATATGTGTTCTTGATCCTATCTTGCAAGTTGTAGACACCTACTATGTGTTATGATCCGCATAGCCCAAGGTGACAATAATTGGGATTCTTTCCGGTGATTACCGTAGTTTGAGGAGTTCATGTATTCACTAAGTGCTAATGCTTTGGTCTGGTTCTCTATTAAAAGGAGGCCTTAATATCCCTTAGTTTCCATTAGGACCCCGCTGCCACGGGAGGGTAGGACAAAAGATGTCATGCAAGTTCTTTTCCATAAGCACGTATGACTATATATGGAATACATGCCTACATTATATTGATGAATTGGAGCTAGTTCTGTGTCACCCTAGGTTATAACTGTTACATGATGAATGCCATCCGACATAATTATCCATCACTGATCCATTGCCTACGAGCTTTTCACATATTGATCTTTGCTAAGTTACTTTTCCGTTGCCACTGTTACGATTGCTACAAAACCGCTACTGTTACTTTTGCCACCGTTACCGTTACTTCCGTACTACTTTGCTACCAAATACTTTGCTGCAGATATTAAGTCTTTCAGGTGTGGTTGAATTGACAACTCATCTGCTAATACTTGAGAATATTCTTTGGCTCCCCTTGTGTCGAATCAATAAATTTGGGTTGAATACTCTACCCTCGAAAACTATTGCGATCCCCTATACTTGTGGGTTATCAAGACCTTTTTCTGGCGCCTTTGCTGGGGAGCATAGCTCTATTCTCTGAGTCACTTGGGATCTATATCTATTGATCACTATGAAGAATCTGAAAGACCCAAAAACCAAGATATATCCCTCTACTACGAGGGGAGGTAAGGAACTGTCATCTAGCTCTGCACTTGATTCACCTTTTGTTATGAGTAAATTTGCGACACCACCACCTGCTAGTAATTCTGATATGTCGCAAGTAATTGATGATGCCACTTCTACTATGCTTGATAACACTATGCCTTTGGGTGAATTTCTTGATGAACAACTTGCTAGGGTTAGAGAGAATGAGATCACTGAAACTGATGATATTTCTGAAACTGATGAAATTATTGAAACTGAACACTTTCAGACACCTGTTAGACCTAGCTCTCCTAGATATGAATTGCCTGTTATACCTGAGGGTTATGTTATGGATGGAGAGGTAGCTAGGGACTTTCTTGCTTGTAAGGATAGAGATGATCTTAAGAAATTACTATGCAAGTGGAAGGCAAAATCTTTGAATGCTAGAATGCAATATGATCCTAAGTTTGCTACTTCACCTATTTTGTTACTGATAAGGATTATGAATTCTCTGTCGATCCTAAGTTAATTAGTTTGGTTGAATCTGATCCTTTCCATGGTTATGAGTCTGAAACTGTTGTGGCACATCTTACTAAATTGAATGATATATCCACCCTGTTTACTCATGAGGAAAAAATTCGTTATTACTATATTCTTAAGTTGTTTCCTTTCTCATTAAAGGGTGATGCTAAGATATGGTTTAATTCTCTTGCTCCTGGTTGTGTGCGTAGTCCCCTGGATATGATATATTACTTCTCTGAAAAATATTTTCCTGCCCATAAGAAACAAGTTGCCTTGCAGGAAATATTTAACTTTGTGTAAATTGAAGAAGAGAGTCTCCCACAAGCTTGGGGGAGGCTTCTCCAATTACTTAATGCTTTGCCTGATCATCCTCTCAAGAAAAACGAAATACTTGATATCTTTTATAATGGACTAACCGATGCTTCTAGGGACCACCTAGATAGTTGTGCTGGTTGTGTTTTCAGGGAATGAACTATTGAACAAGCTGAACTATTATTGAATAAGATATTGAGCAATGATAATGATTGGACTATTCCCGAACCACCTCCAAAGTCCACTCCGAAGAAAAGAGGTATTCTATTTCTCAGTCCTGAAGATATGCAAGAGGCAAAGAAATCTATGAAAGAAAAAGGTATTAAAGCTGAAGATGTTACGAATCTACCACCTATTGAAGAAATACATGGTCTTGATAACCCGACACAGGTAGTAGAGGTAAATTCTCTTCGTAGATTTGATGAAGGTGATATTCCTTATAATAAGTCTGCTAGCCAATGCTTGGATGAATTTGATAACTTTATTGTTAAATGAGAAAATTTCAATGCTTATGTTAGTAGACAATTGAAACATAATGCTTACAAGCTTGATCATTTATGTGAATATATGAGTAGAACTGTTAATGATCTCAAGCTTATCAGTAAACATGCTTCCATGGTAACTAAAGTAGAACAAGTACTTAAGGCACAAAATGATTTGCTTAATGAGATGAATGACAATGCTGTTAGAGTAGTGACTAGAGGTGGTAAAATGACTCAGGAACCTTTATATCCTAAGGGCCACCCCAAGAGAATTGAGAAAGATTCTCAGAGAATTAATACTGATGCACCTAGTCATTCTAGCAAAAGAAAGAAAAAGAATGATGATAGGACTTTGCATGCTGCTGGTGAACCTATTATTGATACACATGAAAACCCAAATGATATTGGTATTTCTGATGCTGAAACACAACCTGGTGATGAACATGAACTGGGTGATAATGTTAATGATGATGTTCATGTTGATGCTCAACCTAGTAATGATAATGATGTGGAGATTGAACCTGATGTTGATCTTGATAACCCACAATCTAAGAATAAAAGATATGATAAAAGAGACTTCGTTGCTAGGAAGCATGGTAAAGAAAGGGAACCTTGGGTTCAGAAACACATGCCCTTTCCTCGTAAGCCATCCAAGAAAAAGGATGATGAGGATTTTGAGCGCTTTGTTGAAATGCTTAGACTTGTCTTTTTGCGTATGCGTTTGACTGATATTCTGAAAATGTCTCCTTATGCTAAGTATATGAAAGATATTGTGACTAATAAAAGAAAGATACCGGAAGCTCAAATTTCCACCATGCTTGCTAATTATACTTTTAAGGGTGGAGTACCAAATAAACTAGGAGATCTAGGAATACCAACTATACCATGCTCCATTAAAAGAAACTATGTTAAAACTGCTTTATGTGATTTGGGAGCCGGTGTTAGTGTTATGCCTTTCTATTTATATCGTAGACTTGATTTGAATAAGTTGACACCTACTGAAATCTCTTTGCAAATGGCTGATAAATCAACCGCTCTACCCATCGGTATTTGCGAGGATGTGCCTGTTGTGGTTGCAAACGATACTATCTTAACAGACTTTGTTATTCTTGATATTCCCGAGGACGACAACATGTCAATCATCATCGGTAGACCCTTTTTGAACACTGTAGGGACTGTTATTGATTGCAACAAAGGCAATGTCACTTTTCATGTTAATGGTAATGAGCATACGGTGCACTTTCCGAAGAAACAACTTCAAGTTCATAGTATCAACTCTATTGGAGAAATTCCAACAATTGCTATTGGAGGTTTTAAATTCCCTCTCCCTACTGTCAAGAAGAAATATGAAATAATCATGGTAGGGGACATGCCTGTCCCCGTTGAGGTAACTTAGTGTTATTCGAAAATTCTCCGGTTTCATGTTACTCGAAAGAAGTTTGTTAATAAGACTTGATCAACCTTGTTAACGAATTCCTTTTGACGGGCATGAGATGGATGAATTTAGAAAGCACAACCTTCTGTACCCAACTTTTACTTTCTGTTGTTTAGAATAAATAAAGAAAAAATACTATTATACTTATGTTTTCTGAATTATCCGTACAACAAAAAATGACCTGGAAATAAAAGTTCTCCAAATGCCCTGAAAATTTAGTATGATTTTTTATAGAATATTTAAGAATATTTGGCACTGAGAACACACCAGGGGGCTGCACCAGTGAGCCACAAGCCCAGGGGGCGCGCCCACCCCCCCAGGGCGCACCCTGGTGGCTTGTGGGTCCCACGTAGGCCCCCCTCACTTATTCCAGCACCCATCCACTTTGTCTTCCTCCATAAAAAATCCCACCATTGCTCAAACCCGTGTCCTAGCTCATCTTGCTGCCATTTTCGATCTCCTTGTGCAAAGCTCCATTTGCAAAACTGTTTTGGGGGATTGTTCTTCGGTATGTGACTCCTCCAATGGTCCAATTAGTTTTTGTTCTAGTGCTTTATATATTGCAAATTTTTGCTGCTGTGGTGACCTTGTTCTTGAGCTTGCATGTTAAATTTGTATGGTCCCAAGTAGTTTAGATGCATGATTTAGCCTCTAGTCACTTATGGGAGTGGTTGCTTTGAATTTTGTTGAGTTTTGTTCACCTTTATTTTGAGTTACTAAAATTTCAGTAATTTTTCAGAGGAAGAAAATGCTGAGGAGATTGTTAAGAGGCTCTTCAAGCCGGGGTTCTAAAGAAAATGAAAATGAGAAGAAAGAGAAGCCCAAATACAATCTTCCCCGCACCGCGGAGGTTCGGCCATGTGAATGGCCAAGTGATGCATTCTTGAAGGCGGCCGACATTTTTAATGATTTTTACTATTTGGCGGAGAATGCAGGCATCACCGACTTCCTCCACGATAAGTGTGACCAATACCTCTTACTCACTAATACCTTCATGCAAAACTTTCACTTTCATTATAGGGAAAATCCTCCTATGGTAGAATTTCACTTATATGATGTGCCTAAGAAGATGACTCTTTACGATTTTTGCAATGTTTGCAAATTACCTTATGAGGGCAGCATCAGTGAACCCTGTCCTAGAGATGTGGAAGATTTTATTGCTGAAACCACTGTAGGGGAAGAGAGAGGGGTGTCGGGAGCCAGAGTGGCTAGTTTACATTTTTCCTGTTTTGCGCTATTACTCATTATTTGCGGGGAGATGTTTGATTGGTCGTGGGGAGAGTGGAGGCCTAAGCGCTCCTGACCTAGTCGTTTTGCGCCATGCTTTACACCGTGATAGGACTTTTAGTTTGGGCGCTATTGTTGCTCGACGGTTGAGTTTAAATCGTTCGAAGGGTCCTATCTTTGGAGGTATTTATTCTTCTTGCCTTGCTAGACACTTTGAGATACCCTTTAGACTAGATGAAAAGGAAGAAAGGTTGTTACCCACTAAGTATTTAGACTATGATAGTATGGTAGCACATGATTTCATTTCCAAAGACGATGACAAGTGGCTCATCTATAACCTAGTATTCAGCCAGGGTACCTGTCAGATTATTACTTTGCCTGCACCTTCTTTGTTCGATATTTATTCAGGCAGGTACATTATTATGCCCGACGATATTTATGCATACTGGGAGCGGACTCGATCCCCAGTTCCTGAGCCAGAACCATCACTTGACCCGTACGAGGAGTCTGTTTATCAGTGGGAGCCACAAGAGCTCGCTAACCAGTGGAACCCTCAGGATCCTCCTCAGTACCCAAGAGAGGCCTACTTGGATCCATGGGCATAGTCCAACTTAGGCCAAAAGCCTAAGCTTGGGGGAGTACGTATTTCTCACCGACATTACATTCATGTTCACACACTCATTCCAGTTGTCGGTGTTCATACTTTTTCATTGTATTATCCATGTTAGTTTATTTCTTTTTCTCGCTTTCTTCTTGTGTGTCAGAAAAACCTTAAGAAAAAAAAATTAGCTCTAGTTTTACTTTCTAGTTTGTTTAGTTGTAGCATTAAAAGAAAACCCAAAAAGATTTCTCGTGCTTCTTTTGCTTGTTGGGAGATTTCCCGTGTAAATAGTTTTCTTATCTTCTTTGGGTCGTAAGGAGAAGACCACAATGAAAATGTTGAGTGGCCCTCATATGCATTATTGTTTATCTATCAGAGAGCCCATATTGCCTTGTCTTCTCCTTTGAGTTATTGTTTGCAGATTCCAGCTTAGTCCCATGCACATGCACTCTTATTATTATTTACATCGTTCGGTCGTGCAAGTGAAAGGCAATAATGACGATATATGATGAAATGATTGAGATGGAGAAAAGCTGGTATGAACTCGACCTATTTTGTTTTTGTAAATATGATTAGCTCATCGTTCTGAATTCAGCTCGTTATGGATGAAACATGTTTGCAATGACAATTAGAGATTGTAGTTGCTCATGCCATGCCTAATTAGCTAGGAGTGTGTAATAGTTTGTCTTGAGTGCCAACATGAATTTTAAAATGGTTATGATGTAGTATGATAGGTTGGTATCCTCATTTGAATGATTCAAGTGGCTTGACTTGGCACATGTTCACGCATGTAGTTGAAACAAAATCAACACAGCCTCCACGATATTTATGTTCATGGTGATTTATATCCTACTCATGTTTGCATTCAATGTTGGTTAATCTCAATGCATGTTTATGACTGTTGTCGCTCTCTAGTTGGTCACTTCCCAGTCTCTTGCTAGCCTTCACTTATACTAAGCGGGAATACTGCTTGTGCATCCACTTCCTTAAACCCAAAGTTGTTCCATATGAGTCCACCATACCTACCTATATGCGGTATTTACCTGTCGTTCCAAGTAAATTTGCATGTGCCAAACTCTAGACCTTCAAATAATATTCTGTTTTGTATGCCCGAATCGCTCATGTAGTGATTAGGGGCTGTCAGTATCCTCCATGCTAGGTGGGTTATTCTCACGATGAGTGTTTATTCACTTCTCATTCACGAGAAAGTGGCTGGTAATCGGGATGCCCAGTTCCATGCTCAAAAATCAAATCAAAACATAATGAAACAAAACTCCCCCAGGATTGTTGTTTGTATGGACGGTACCCGTGGATTCGGCCAGCCGTGGAGTGTGTTTGATTGGTGGAGGGGGAGTAAAAACTTTATCATTCTGTTTGGGAACTGCCTATAATGTATTTAGCATGGAAGATACCGAGAACTCTTGGTTCTTATGTTGACAATGAAAGCATACCGCTCAAAATTTTACTCATCTCTGTTTTAAAAGCTCGAGCTCTGGCACCTCTGCAAATCAATGCTTCCCTCTGCGAAGGGCCTATCTATTTTACTTTACTGTTGAGTCATCCTCCTCTTATGAAAAGCACCAGTTAGAGAGCACCACCATCATTTGTATGTTTGGTTATTAATTGATATTGAGTATGACTGTGACTGGATCTCTTTTACCATGAATTACAATTTCTAGTCAGCCCTTGTTCTTCAGAGGTGCTCTGCATTTATGTTTTGCGGTCTCAGAAAGGGCTAGCGAGATACCATTATATCATATTGTATCATGATTGTTTTGATAAAATTGTTGTCATCCGAGATTTATTATTATTGCTCGCTAGTTGATTATGCCATTGATATGAGTAAATGTGAGACCTAAATGTTATTGTGAATGTGGTTAGCCCATAATCTTTGCTGAAAACCTGAACATCAGTTAGACATATTTACAACAACAAGATCAAACAGAGTTTGTAAAAGTTTTTCTTTGTCACTTTCAGTTTGTTAACTGGATTTCTTGAGGACAAGCAATGGGTTAAGCTTGGGGAGTTGATACGTCTCCATCATATCTACTTTTCCAAACTCTTTTGCCCTTGTTTTGGACTCTAATTTGCATGATTTGAATGGAACTAACCCAGACTGACGTTGTTTTCAGCAGAATTGCCTTGGTGTTATGTTTGTGTAGAAATAAAAGTTCTCGGATTGACCTGAAAATTTACGGAGAATATTTTTGGAATTAATAAAAAATACTGGCGAAAGAATCAACCAGAGGGGGTCCACCCATTGGCCACAAGCCAGGGGGGCGCCCCGCCCCCCAGGGCGCGCCCTGGTGGCTTGTGGGCCCCGTGCAACTCCTCCGACCTCAACTCCAACTCCATATAACCCTATTCGGGGAGAAAAAATCAAGGAGAAGAGTTCATCGCGTTTCACGATACGGAGCCGCCGCCACCTCATGTTCTTCCTCGGGAGGGCAGATCTGGAGTCCGTTTTGGGCTTCGGAGAGGGGAAATCGACATCGTCGTCATCACCAACCATCCTTCATCACCAATTTCATGATGCTCTCCGCCGTTCGTGAGTAATTCCATCGTAGGCTTGCTGGACGGTGATGGGTTGGATGAGATTTACCATGTAATCGAGTTAGTTCTGTTAGGGTTTGATCCCTAGTATCCACTATGTTCTGAGATTGATGTTGCTATGACTTTGCTATGCTTAATGCTTGTCACTAGCGCCCGAGTGCCATGATTTCAGATCTGAACCTATTATGTTTTCACGAATATATATGTGTTCTTGATCCTATCTTGCAAGTTGTAGACACCTATTATGTGTTATGATCCGCATACCCCAAGGTGACAATAATTGGGATTCTTTCCGGTGATTACCGTAGTTTGAGGAGTTCATGTATTCACTAAGTGCTAATGCTTTGGTTCGGTTCTCTATTAAAAGGAGGCCTTAATATCCCTTAGTTTCCATTAGGACCCCGCTGCCACTGGAGGGTAGGACAAAAGATGTCATGCAAGTTCTTTTCCATAAGCACGTATGACTATATATGGAATACATGCCTACATTATATTGATGAATTGGAGCTAGTTCTGTGTCACCCTACGTTATAACTGTTGCATGATGAATGCCATCCGACATAATTATCCATCACTGATCCATTGCCTACGAGCTTTTCACATATTGATCTTTGCTAAGTTACTTTTCCGTTGCCACTGTTACGATTGCTACAAAACCGCTACTGTTACTTTTGCCACCGTTACCGTTACTTCCATACTACTTTGCTACTAAATACTTTGCTGCAAATATTAAGTCTTTTATGTGTGGTTGAATTGACAACTCAGCTACTAATACTCGAGAATATTCTTTGGCTCCCCTTGTGTCGAATAAATAAATTTGGGTTGAATACTCTACCCTCGAAAACTGTTGCGATCCCCTATACTTGTGGGTTATCAGGCACCTTAGGACAACACCATATCAACATACCACTCAAACAATTCAAGATCATCAATCAACCCATAGGACAAAAGGGATCTACTCAAACGTCATACGATAGCAAAATATCATTGGATAATAATATGTAGAATAAAACACCATGTTCAAGTAGGGGGTACGACGGGATGCAAGAGAGTGGCCCGCTGTAGATAGATGAAGGGAGGTGATGGTGGTGGTGATGACGGCGGCGAAGTTGTTGGTGTATATTGTCGTCACGATGGTTGCCCCGACGGCTCTCCGGTGCCAGCGGGAGAGCGGGGGAGAGAGCCCCCCTCCTTATTCTTCTAACTTGCCCTCCTCCCTAGGTGGTAGGAGAGTTTCCCCTCTGGTCCATGGCCGCCATGGCTCCCAGAGGGTAGCACCCCCTCCGAGATTGGATCTCTCTCTCTGTTTCTCTCCTATTTTCATGAATATTTTCTGACCCCTTCACCGTTTCTTAAATATTTAGAGATCCGTAACTCCGATTGGGCTGAAATTTTGAGGGGATTTTTTTCGCGAAATTATCTTTCTTGTGGCGATAGAAGGGCCCCAACCAACTAATGGGGGAGCCACAAGCTATCAGGGGGCGGCCAACCGCCCTGGTCGCGCCTTGTTGGATTGTGCCTCCCTCGGGCACCGTGTTGTGTTGATTCTTCTTTTCAAAATTCACATATATTCCAAAACAAATCTCCATAAATTTTTATCGCGTTTGGACTTCGTTTGATATGTAATTTATGCGAAACAAAAAACACACAAAAAACAGGAACTGACACTGGGCACTGTATAAGTATGTTAGCCCCAAAAATAATATAAATGTTGCCAAAAGTATATAAAAGTTGTAGAATATTGGCATGAAACAATCAAAAATTATAGATACGACGGAGATGTATCAGCATCCCCAAGCTTAATTCCTGCTCGTCCTCGAGTAGGTAAATGATAAAAAGATAATTTTTGATGTAGAATGCTACCTAACATAATCTTGAACAAATGTCTAATCATGGCATGAATATTAAGATACAATTGATTCAAAGCAATAGTCTATCCTTTGACACAAAGACATCAATACTCAGGCTTACTAGCAAACAATCATGTGCTTTCAAAATAACCATGCTAAAGAACGCTATCCCTACAAAATCATATAGCCTGTCATGCTTGGTCTTCCTAGCATAAAGTATAAATCATGAGCACCCCGGTGTCAAACCAAGCAATTGGATCATACATTTTAACACACTTCAGCTTTTTATTACTCACGCAATACATGAGCGTGAACCATGGATATAGCATAAAGGTGGAATAAAATATGGTGGTAGGTTTCAAAGGGGTGAAAGTGGAGAAGAAAGTCTCGCATCAACTAAGAACATTAACGGGCTATGGAGATTACCGTCAATAGATATCAATGCAAGGAGTAGGGATTCACATGCAACGAATGCACTAGAGCTATAAGTGTATGAAAGCTCAACTGAAGCTAAGTGGGTGTGCATCCAACTTGCTAGCTCATGAAGACATCAGGCATTTGAGGAAACCCGTCATCGGAATATACAAGCCAACTTCTATAATGAAAAATTCCCACTAGCATATGAAAATGACAACGCAGGAGACTCTCTATATGAAGAACATGGTGCCACTTTGAGTGTCATTGTTTTCTCATGATAGATGCCATGTGGTGGCTTATCGAGAGTGGTTGGTGCCGAAAGGACGCCGGTGGGCTCCGGAAACGGGATCGGGGACAAGCGGTGCGCGACACGCGATATACCCAAGTTCGGCGCCCTCCGTGGGAGGTAAAACCCCTAGTCATGTGATACGTCTCCAACGTATCTATAATTTTTGCTTGTTCCATGCTGTTATATTATCATTCTTGGATGTTTTACAATCATTTTATAACAACTTTATATCATTTTTTGGGACTAACCTATTGACATAGTGCCAAAGTGCCAGTTGCTGTTTTTGCTTGTTTTTTTACTTCGCAGAATATCAGTACCAAACGGAGTCCAATCGTGACGAAACTTTTTCCAGATATTTTCTGGACCAGAAGACACCCAGTGGGCCAAAGAAGAGCCAGGAAGGTGGGCTGTGGAGAGCACAACCCACCAGGGCACGTCAAGGGGCCCCTCTCCACCGCCTCTGATGCCTATAAATTCCCAAATATTCCAAAAACCCTAGGGGAGTCGATGAAACACAATTCCAGCCGCCGCAAGTTCCAGAACCGCGAGATCCAATCTAAACACCATCACAGAGGGGTTCATCTTCTTCATAGGTGCCTCTCCGATGATGCGTGAGTAGTGAGCCATAGACCTACGGGTCTGTAGGCAGTAGCTAGATGGCTTCCTCTCCCTCTCTTATGATTCTTAATACAATGGTCTCTTGGAGATCTATTTGATGTAAACTTTTGCGGTGTGTTTGTTGGGATCCGATGAATTTTGAGTTCATGATCAGTTTCTATCCATGAATATTATTTGAGTCTTCTTTGATCTCTTATATGCATGATTGCTTATAGCATCGTATTTCTTCTTCGAATCTTTGGTTTAGTTAGGCCGACTAGATCGATTTTTCTTGCCATGGGAAGAGGTGCTTTGTGATGGGTTCCATCTTGCAGTGTTCTTTCCTAGTGACAGAAGGGGCAGCAAGACACGCACGTATCGTTGCTATTAAGGATAACAAGATGGGGTCTATTCCTACATGAATAGAAATTGTCTACATCATGTCATCGTTCTTATTGCATTACTCCATTTTTCCATGAACTTAATACACTAGATGCATGCTGGATAGTGGTCGGTGTGTGGAGTAATAGAGGTAGATGCAGGCAGGAGTCGGTCTACCTATCTTGGACGTGATGCCTATATAATTATCATCGCCTTGGATACCGTCATGACTATTTGATTTTCCATCAATTGCCCAACAGTAATTTGTTCATCCACCATGCGCTATACTCATGAGAGAAGCCACTACTGAACCCTACGGCCCCCGGGTCTACTTTTCCAACATATTGCTTTCAGATCTATCTTTTTGCATCTTTGTTTTCAGATCTACAAAACCAAAAACCCAAAAACATATTGCTGCATATTTTATTTGCCTTTTCTATTTTGTGTTCTTGAGAGATCTATCTCTCCTATCTATCACTACCTAATCTATCTTTTTAACATAGAGAGGTTGACAACCTCTCTTTCGCGTCGGGTTGCAAGTATTTGTTGTTTGTGTGCAGGTGCTGCTTATTGGGTGGTGATGATCCTCCTACTAGTTCGATAACCTTGGTTTCATAACTGAGGGAAATACTTACCGTCGCTGTGCTGCATCATCCCTTCCTCTTTGGGGGAAATACCGACGCAGTCTCAAGCCACGTCAAAGGAATTTCTGGCGCCGTTGCCAGGGAGTAAGCGGTCTCTTCTACGTGCCTATCGTAGGTGCCGAGGGGACTCCATCATCATCTACCAGGTTCCTAATCATAAATCTCATCTCCTTGCAATTACATTATTTGCCATTTGCCTCTCGTTTTCCTCTCCCCCACTTCACCAATTTGCCGTTTTATTCGCCCTCTTTTTCGTTTGCCTTTTTCTCTCCAGATCTCTTGCCTAGTCATTATGGCTAGTTCGTCCTTTATTGCGTGTACACCCGATAATGAGGTTCTTAATTTTCAACAAAGGGGAGGGGAGAACCTAAAAGATGCTTGGTATAGGATTTGCAATGCTCATAACAGATCTATCCATAAGCAATCTACCATTGTTCTTCTTTGCAGTTTTTATGTTGGCATCACCACTTGGTATAGATTCGTCCTTGATATGATTACCGGTGGGAATTTCTTGATGTGTCCATCTTTGTATGCTTTTAATGCTTTGGGAAGTTTGGTGGGATCACCACCTATCATGATCAATGAAACAACTTTAACTCCCCAACACGTTATGGAGAGATTAGATGCTATTGAAAAGAAGATGATTACTAAAGAACATCTTGAAGATTTGGATAAGAAATTGCATAATCTTGCTAATAAAATTGGGGCTGAGGCGGGAGATGCTATTAAATTACTAAAGGCAAAAGAAACCGTAGTGAACTAAATGGTAGAAGAAAGTCCTTACCGTATTGATAAGTTGGAAGAGATTTTTAGTAATTTGGGTTCGGCTTTGTTTCTTCTATCAAAACAATTGAAAAAACTCCCATAAAAATTAGCAAGATCACACAAGTCATAAAGAACAAAGTTGCTACACCTAGTAGTCACAAGGGGGATCTTAAAATGATTAGTATTCATCCCGACTTTGTTGAAATCATAAGAGATCCTATTTACAAGAATGAAATTTTTGGATTTCTTCCTAGGAGTGTTGTCATTAAGAACATGCATGCCAAATCCTTGAAGAAATCCAGTTGTGTGATTGAAGAATTGAAAACCAAGGATGACAATACTTGAATCTATGTATTATGCCTAGCTAGGGGTGTAAAACGATAGCGCTTGTTGGGAGGCAACCCAATGAATAAATTTATTTTTGCTTTTTCCTTTATATTTTTGAGTGTTGACACAATTATGCCTCTGTTATGATTGTGTTTTTATGGTTTATTTAGTGTTTGTGCCAAGTAAAGCCTTTAGGATGATTCATAGGATGAGTAGAAGCGATGCTGAATCTGAAACAGAAACTTTGCGTCTAGTATATGAATTTTCATTTTTTTTTGCTGGAACGTGATCTTGAGCTCAAATTTTAACACAGTGTTTCTATACAAATTCCTTACGTTGTCCTAGTGTTTCAGAATTTTTGGAGTTACAGAAGTATGGTTAGAGTATAGATTACTACAGACTGTTCTGTTTAAGACAGATTCTGTTTTCGTTGCATTGTGTGCTTGTTTTGATGAATCTATGGGTTATATTGAAGGGTATGAGCCATGGTAAAGTTAAAATACAGTAGGTATAATGCAATAATGAAATATGAATGGGTTTGCAACACCACCTAAAGTAGTGATTTGCTTTATTATACTAACGGATCTCACGAAGATTTTGTTGAGTTTTGTGTGATTGAAGTTTTCAAGTTTTGGGTGAGATCATGATGGATGAAGGAATAAGGAGTGATAAAAGCCTAAGCTTGGGGATGCTACCGCACCCCCAAGATATATCCAAAGAGAAACAAGCAACTAAGCTTGGGGATGCCGCCGAGTGGCATCCCCTCTTTCTTCTAACGACCATCAGTATTTTACTTGGAGCTATATTTTTATTCGTCACATATCATGAGTTTTGCTTGGAGCGTCTTGTATCTTTACTTGCTTTGCTTGTTAGTTTTTCCTTTGTATCCTTGCTTGACACACCTTTTTGTGAGAGCCATAATCATGCTATGCTTTGTTAGAATTGCTCTATGTGCTTCACTTAAACTTTTTTGAGCTATACAATTGCTCTAGTGCTTCACTTATATCTTTTGAGCATGGTGTGCTTGGAAATTTTTGTAGAAATACTCTCATGCTTCACTTAGGCTAATTTGAGAGTCAATAAATTTTGAACAAATCCTCTCATGCTTCACTTATACTATTTTCAGAGATGAAATCTTTAAGCTCATGTGATTCACTTAGATTTGTTCGAGCTTGTCAAAAAGCAATGGCAATATATGACACTAGTCCCAAAGTGATAGATATCCAAGGAGGATATAATAAAAACTTTCATGAAGATCATTGGGCAAATTAAACTTGATTCCTTGTAATAGTTTTGAAACATGATGATAGTAATATGCGAGTCATGTTGGTGAGTAATTATGCTTTAGTAGGAATATTGGTGTTAAGGTTTGTGATTCCCTATGCATGCACTAAAGTCAATAGTTATGCAATGAAATTACATCCTACTTGTGGTGCATTATTCGGTGTTAGTTATGCTCAATGCTCACTTATGTGAATTTTCGTTTTTTGGTTTGGTTGCTTCCCAATCTATTTGCTAGCCTCCATTTGTACTAAGTAGAAATACTACTTGTGCATCCAAAATCCTTAAACCAAGTTTTGCCTTATGAGTCCGTCATACCTACCTATATGCGGTATTTCCATGCCGTTCCAAGAAAATTTGCATGTGCCATCTCTAAATTTTCAAAATAAATTTTCTCTTTTGTGTGCTCGTACCGCTCATGAAACGGCAGGGGTGTCCAATATTTTTCCATGCTAGATGTGTTATTCTCAAGATGAGTGTTTATTCACTTATCATTGCACGAGAGTGCGGCGGTAATAGGGATGCCCATTCCCGAAATGAAAAATAAAAAATATTTACTTTATGTTGGCAAATAATAAATTCCTTGGAAAGGGTTGGTATGGAAGGCAACCGTGGATACGGCCCGCCATGGAAAGTGAAAGTTTGGTGGAAAAAGGAATAAACTTTATTTTCTGTTTGGGAATTGCCTATGATATATCTAGCATGGAAAGTATTGTGAGCTACTTTGTCCTTTTCATTGACAGGAAAAGCATGCCACCCAAACTTTGAGCTCTGGCACCTCTACAAATCCCTACTTCCCTCTGCAAAGGGCCAATCTTTTACTTTATGCAATTTTATTTTTACTTTGAGTCTCCATCTTCTCTTGGAAAGCACCAACTAGGGGGCACTATGATCGTACTTGAGCATTGGGCATAGTTAATATTTGAGTGTGTGTCATGAATGGATCAATGATTGAGCATAATGGGCTAGGGATAACTTTCTTTAGTGTTGATATTTTGAAAGACATGGTTGCTTGTTGACATGCTTGAGTATTGAAGTCATTATGTTAAAACTAGACTATTGCTTTGAATCATCTACAAGTCCAAATGTCCATGCTATACAAAAGAAAAGAATATGATGAACATGATAGGCAGCATTCCACATAAAAAAATTCTGTTTTTATCATTTACCTACTCGAGGATGAGTAGGAATTAAGCTTGGGGATGCTGATACGTCTCCAACGTATCTATATTTTTTGCTTGTTCCATGCTGTTACATTATCATTCTTGGATGTTTTACAATCATTTTATAACAACATTATATCAATTTATGGGACTAACCTATTGACATAGTGCCAAAGTGCCAATTGCTGTTTTTGCTTGTTTTTTACTTCGCAGAATATCAGTACCAAATGGAGTCCAATCGCGACGAAACTTTTTGGAGATTTTTTCTGGACCAGAAGACACCCAGTGGGCCAAAGAAGAGCCAGGAAGGTGGGTTGTGGAGAGCACAACCCACCAGTGCGCGCTAGGGGCCCCCCGGCGCACCCTGATGGGTTGTGCCCTCCTCGGGGCCCCTCTCCACCGCCTCTGATGCCTATAAATTCCCAAATATTCCAAATACCCTTGGGGAGTCGACGAAACACAATTCCAGCCGCCGCAAGTTCCAGAACCGTGAGATCCAATCTAAACACCATCACGGAGGGGTTCATCTTCTTCATAGGTGCCTCTTCGATGATGCGTGAGTAGTCCACCATAGACCTACGGGTCCGTAGGCAGTAGCTAGATGCCTTCCTCTCCCTCTCTTATGATTCTCAATACAATGATCTCTTGGAGATCTATTTGATGTAAACTTTTGCGGTGTGTTTGTTGGGATCCGATGAATTTTGAGTTCATGATCAGTTTCTATCCATGAATATTATTTGAGTCTTCTTTGATCTCTTATATGCATGATTGCTTATAGCATCGTATTTCCTCTTTGAATCTTTGGTTTAGTTAGGCCGACTAGATCGATTTTTCTTGCCATGGGAAGAGGTGCTTTGTGATGGGTTCAATCTTGCGGTGTTCTTTCCCAGTGACAGAAGGGGCAGCAAGACACGCATGTATCGTTGCTATTAAGGATAACAAGATGGGGTCTATTCCTACATGAATAGATCTTGTCTATATCATGTCATCGTTCTTATTGCATTACTCCGTTTTTCATGAACTTAATACCCTAGATGCATGCTGGATAGCGGTCGATGTGTGGATTAATAGAGGTAGATGCAGGCAGGAGTCGGTCTACCTATCTTGGACGTGATGCCTATATAATGATCATCACCTTGGATATCGTCATGACTATTCGATTTTCTATCAATTTCCCAACAGTAATTTGTCCACCCACCGTGCGCTATACTCATGAGAGAAGCCACTAGTTAACCCTACGGCCCCCGGGTCTACTTTTCCAACATATTGCTTTCAGATCTATCTTTTTGCATCTTTGTTTTCAGATCTACAAAACCAAAAACCCAAAAACATATTGCTGCATATTTTATTTGCCTTTTCTATTTTGTGTTCTTGAGAGATCTATCTCTCCTATCTATCACTACCTAATCTATCTTTTTACCGTAGAGAGATTGACAACCTCTCTTTCGCGTCGGGTTGCAAGTATTTGTTGTTTGTGTGCAGGTGCTGCTTATTGGGTGGTGGTGATCCTCCTACTGGTTCAATAACCTTGGTTTCGTAACTGAGGGAAATACTTACCGTTGCTGTGCTGCATCATCCCTTCCTCTTTGGGGAAATACCGATGTAGTCTCAAGCCACGTCATCCTGCTGGTCTAGTCAATGAACCAAGAGGGCTACAATGGTGCTCCTTGAGCTGTTCGACGGAGGAGGAAGAGGGAGCTGATGGCCCTCCTTCCTCTCATGTATCCGTGTGTGAGTGAGTGTGGGTGAATTGGAATGTGGCCGACCCCTTGCGTGGGGTGGCTCCAGGGGGGTTTATAGGCCAACACCCTGCATTACAATATGCGTATATCGGGCTGGTGGGGCCACTGGCAGCAGCTTGAACCGGCCAGGGGCCCACCGACTGAGAGGTCTTGTCGCTTGTAGGCCCGCCGGATGCAGGGTCGCGTTGGGAGCCGGAGGGGGCCCGCCGGCTGGTCGTCGTTGTTGGTGCGTGTCCGTCACATCGCGGTATGGGCTGTCCTGCGCGGCATCGTCTTGCGGCAGCTGACCGCGGTCAGCAGTATGGCCGGCCACACTGTAGCCACGCAGGGGTAGGTAATGGAGTGGTTGGGGACGTGCCGTCAGTGTGCGGCCTCGCCCAGTCGCAGTCGGCTGCGATCAGCGGTACGGCCGCCTCCACTGTAGCCATGCTCGTGCTGACCAGTGGCATGGCGGGCGCACGATGGTCGTACGGATCCCGGTCAGTGATGCCAGAGTTACTGTAGCCTCGTCGTGTTGATGTGAGAGGCGCTGACCCGTCAGCTGGCGGGTCGCCTGGGAGCCGGACGGCTGGCGGCTCCGTATCAAGCCGGATCGCGCCGCGCAGCCGGCCTTGTGGAGCCGCCCACGGTGGGGAGTGCAGGCCGCCCCGTGGTTGTTTCAAAAATAGGAAGTCTTCGGTCCTTCTAAGGCTACCCCAGGGTTATCCCCCCGTCAGTAGTCCCCGAAGTAGGGGAGGCCCACCAGCTCGACGCGGCGGACCTCGCCGTCTTGAATTCTGCGCCCGCGGGTCCACGACTTTGAAGTCGGGCCACGTGCGGCCTATGCGTCCGGCGCCGTAGCCAGCCGGTGCCCCGCGGAGCGCCACTATCCCTCTGGGGAGCAGAAGGTGTATGCCACGTGCGGTGCGCAGCAGGCTGCGGCCTGACAGGCCACGCGGTGGACAAGACCGGGCCGCGGGGGCGGGTCACGCTTGGCCGCGGCCTCAGCCCGCGCGCGCGGATCTTCTGTGGCCAGGGCCGACGGTTGGCATTCTCCATGCGCATTAACGCCCCTCCGGGCGGAGTGGGGGTAGTGGGGGTCGCGCGCGTCGGATCCCCTTCCCACTACCCCGCGCAGGGTTTAAATGGGCGGGGAGAGGAGCGGACAGGGGCCATTCGCTCTTCCACCCCCGTCCTTCATCTTCTTCGCCCATCACCCTCCCTTGCGATGAGAGAGAGAGAGAACAGGACTCGCGAGCTCGCCGTGCCTTCGCTCGCCGCCGTCGCCAGTAGCGACATGCCGGCAACCGCCCGTCCCGCCACTGCGGATAAGCTTCCTTTGGGCCGGATGGCGAGCAAAGGCGCCTAGGATGGCAGCGACGTGCACGAGGAGTACATCGAGTACCTCCGCCACTGCCGTAAACTGCCATCGGCGGAGAACGTGGAGGCGCGCATCGCGGGGCGGAGAACGCGCTGGCCCCGCGGGACGGCGAGGTGGTGGTTTTCGCCGAGCACTTCCCCGCGGGCTTGGGCTGCCGGTGAGCACCTTCTTCCGGCACTTCCTCACGCGCTTCGGGCGTCAACCGCACCATCTTAGCGCCAACGCCATTCTTCAATTGGCCGCATTCGTCACCCTGTGCGACGGCTTCCTGGGAGTGGAGCCGCGCCTCGACCTCTAGTGCCGGCTCTTCTTCCTAAAACGGCAGACGGTAAAGAACACGGCCACGGGGGAGAAGGTGATGACCGCCTGCGGAGCCGCTCTCGCCCACCACCGCCTGGGAGCTGGCTTCCCCAAGCTCCCGCTGCAGGACTCGGTGAAGAGCTGGCAGAAGGGGTTCTTCTATGTGAAGAACGTGAAGCCGGACCAGGACTTCATCAATCTGCCCACCTTCGTCAATCAGTCACCGAACGCCATGCTGAACTGGAGGGCTCCTCCGCCGCAGCTAGCTGATACAATGGACCGGCTCTGCGCCCGGCTGGCTGCGATGACCAGCTCGGAAGGCCTCTCGGTCGTGGATCTAATCGCCACCATGGTGGCGCGCCGGGTGCAGCCGCTGCAGTGTTGGCCACACCTCATCTGCCAGATGGGCGGCCGACATGACCCATGCCGGCTTTCCACCAAGGAGCTGAAGGCCGAGCAAGTGGCGAGGCGGGTGAACTCGATCTCTGCCGCGAAGATGAACGAAGACTGGTGGCAGTGGGGCAAGGCCCCATACAGCCGGGAACGTCCGGCTCCGCGGGTATGTGACGAGACGTGCACCCCCCTCCCTTTTTCTTTTCGATGCTGGTGTCCTCCCCCAAACTTAATGACGCGAGGCCCCCTCCGGACGCAGGTCTTCCCTTTGCTACAGGAGTAAGGCGAGCCTGCTGCCGACGTGGCAGAGTCGGACCCCGAAGAGGTTGAGGACGATGAAGACGTGGAGACGGTCGACTCGGTGTGAGCCGGCGCGCCAGAGGCCAGTGAAGTGGAGTCGGAGGGGTCTGAGTCGGCCGGTGAGTTTCTACCCCAATCGCTTTTGCGGGACTGGTCTGACGACGACACTGAGCCGGGAGAGACGCGTGATGCAGTGGTCCTGGAGGACCTCGAAGCCTCGGGCAACGACACCACCACGCCGAGGAACACGTTCGCCAAGCCGGCCGCGGCCAGGGACGGGACGAAACGGGCGCGATCGGTCGGGAGAAGCAGCCGGCCGGCCCCCAAGAGAGCGGCCGGCGGGTAGCCGGGAGGCGGCCGCGGAGGCGGCGGAAAGAAACCGCGGGTCGCCCCGGCAGGTCCCGCCAGGCGGGCGGTCCCTACCAGTGTTGGGTAAGTTTTCTTGGAATTTCTCCTGGTTTCTTCTAGCCTTCTCCTCTCATCCCGCTGTGCAGTGTAACACCCCAAAAATTTTAATCATGTTTTATTAATTAAAATTTTGCCAGGAAATTAAATTTCTATTTTCTGGATCATCTATTGATTTCAGAATCACTCCTTTCTTCTGAGTTGTGGAGTTTTCCCTCCAAGTAGAAACTTTTCAAAAATAATTCTGGACTAGAGTGCCTACTCAAGAACATTTCATTTTTATTATATATGTTCAGTGGAAACCTTTTTATATTATTTTGCCAAGTTTAAATTCTTTTAAAATGGCCTTTCACATTTTTAAGAGCCTCATTTGCACTACAACCATTTGATAACTTCAATTAAAAATTCCCCAAAAATTTGGGGATGACATGTGATGTTTATGGATCACTTTTATGCAAAAACTCAGCTTGGTGTTTTGTAAAATTTGAGCAAACCATCCACATTTGTATTCTGGTCCAGTTTGGTGTTTTCTACTTCAGCCCTATTTTATTTTGCTCTAGTGACCTTGGGATTTTTCCTGCTTATAGTCCACCCTACCAAACCCTTAAGTCCAGCAGATCAGATCCATTAGGAGATTTTAAACACATGCAATTATGGTCTATATTTTCTGTCCAGAACTGTAGTTTTGCAAAACTTGCACTAGGAAGTTTTTATTTTGCCCAAACCAATCATGCCATAATTACCAGTACCTAAAGAGACTCCATCCTGTAAATTTTGGTCTCCATCAAACCTCATTTGAGGCCCATGGCATTCTGTCGAGCACCTTGTGTGCCTGAACAGAATTGACATGGTTTTTAGTTTGCTTTGTGGAGTTGCCTTCTGTGCCAAACCAGCATGTCCACTAGAGCTATAGCAACCAACCCAGCCACCCTGTTAATTTGTAGCTTAACCCAAGCCTCCTAGCAAGCATTGGCATAGCGTCGAGCACCTTGCGTGCGTGTCCAGAGCACAAACAGGGCGCGCGTTTTGCACGTGCGTGCGCCCGAGCTGCCGCGTCCCAGGTTGACCCCTCCCCCGAGCTCAATCTGATCCGCTGGTGCCGCCGTGTCACGCCAGTACTCGACCGCTCCCTGGCTCCCTACAGCGCCGCCGCAGCGAGCTCCTTGGCGGCACGCCTGTGGCCGCGTCCGCTCCTGCCATGGCCAGCGCCGCCCCAGCTGCCCCTTTGAGCAGTGCGTTCTCATCCGCTCGCACTGCCAGACCCCGCCAGCCATCGCCACGCGCCCCCTTGGCTACAGAATGGCGGCTCGCCGGTCCTATCCACGGCCGCCGGCGGAACCGACCTCCCTTCCCTTTAAATAGGAGCCCCTGAGCCCCAGCCGAGGCATGAGCCCTCCCTGGACCCTCAGGCCTCTCCCCCCTCACACCAATTTAGCCGGAGCCGCCTGTACTGCTCCACTCTGGTCGCAGCGCCGCCGCCAGCCTCCGGCAAAATTCGGGCGAACCCGAGCCTCAGTCATCCCACACTGGCCTCTACTAGCTCCACCAAGACCTCTCGAACCCATTCCCTCTGCTAATTTACGCCATAGCAGCCGTAGGCCGATGCCGTGCTCGCCGGAGCTCTCTGTCCGCCATGGATGAAGGGGTGCTCACCCCCGAGCTCCCCGGCGATCCTTTTGCCCTCCAGAGGATGGGGCCCTCCCTCCTGAGCACGCCGGTGTGCACAGCTCCGGGAGAGGTGCCTCCTAGCGCCGGCAATTGTCGCCAGAGCTCACCTCTGGCTCTGCCCCTTGCGCATGGGAGGAAGAAGAGGAACCCGACAGGCGGACCCCGCCTGTCGGCGAGGCAAGCCCTGGCCTGATGGCGCTTCCCCCGAAGTATGTTTTCTTCGAAAGGAAACGCTTCCCAGTAAGTGCATGTTCGCTATTCTGTTAGCGTATTCTGGCCCGAAACGTTTTCTTTTCTAATTGATTTAAAAATCAGATTTTGACCTGAACTTTGACTGGCTATAACTTTTAAAATACAACTCCAATGGACCTGATTCTTTTTCTGTTGTTTCCCAAATTCCATCTAGTGTATTTTCAGATTTATTTGAAAAATTTCCCAACAACTATTCTGTACTATTTTCAAATTGTGTGTTGATTCGAATATTTTCAAAAATAGGATATTGGAGGGAAGATGAAAACTTTCAAAAGTTTTGGAGTGCACCTCAACTATCTACGCATTGAAGGCAAGCATTCTGAACCCTGGCATAATATTTGTTGTGTGTTGTTTGATGTGACTACAACACCAAGATGACTTGAAGTATGCATTATTTCATGTGATGAAGTGAGCATGTTTACAAGTGCATGATGATAATTCCTTGCTGTTGGGATTGAAATGCTTGTGACAGTATTCATCCTCGTATGCCTTTCATGCCTACCGGAAGTAATCCGGAGAAGTCCCTGTCTTGAGTAGACACGAGCTTGATACTGATATTTCGTTGGGATGAGTATGATCAGTAAGGCATGGTAAGGTATGATGAGTGGTGATTCTGTTTGATTATGTGGAATATATTTGTTATGCTAATCATGCAGGAAACACTTTAACCTCCTGAGTCGACCGTAGATCGTGTCTTGTGCCAGTAACCCCCATACTTGTTCCGTGCTACCACTCGTCCCTGCCACAGGTAGGGTACGGTTCAGTAAGTTGTCAACCCCTTTCTTAGCACACACCATACAGAGAGGCCATAGTGAAAGATCCCTGTGACCCCTGGTAGGCATGTCACTTGGTCCGGGGGCATGGGTATTCCGGTGAGTCCGAGGGGGTAGCTCCCCTGTTTTGCGCGCAATATAAATTTTGTGATCCCATGCTAATCGAGGTTGGAGCCTCCCCACTTAGAGTTTTGCTTAACGAGTGTCGTGGGTGATTCCAGGCACCGGTAAGTTAAGCTGGTGTGTGCGGGTCAGGTGTGTGTTCAATTCAAAGACCGTAAACAGAATTAGTCCCGGTGGACTAAAGGAATCCGTTACTCGTGGGTAAAGAGTACACCCTCTGAAGAGTTTATATCTATTCGAATAGTCGTGTCCGCGGTTAAAGACTACAGTCTGGGATGGGTCAAGTGTCGGTCTTAGTGTCGGTCTTCGGAGGAAAATTTCTAAACCAGAATATGGATCATGACGTGTGACAAATGATGATTATGATTATTATTATTGTTGACTAACCATTTATATTATTTTAATTATTGAGTATCCCTGGGATGGTTCTACCTCCTGGATACTCATTGTGATTATTCTTATATATGCTCTTTATGTGGCATCGCACAGACGCCCGACTGTGGCATGCATGCTGTTTGCTTTATCATATAAGCCCTTTCTGTGACGTCGCTGAGACGCCCGACTGTGGCACGTTTGTTATTTATTTTCTTTATAAGCCCTTTATGTGGCGTCGCTGAGACACCCGACTGTGGCATGCTTGTTATTTATTTTCTTTATAAGCCCTTTATGTGGCGTCGCTCAGACGCTCGACTGTGGCACGCATATTATTTATTTTTCGTATAAGCCCTTTATGCGGCGTCGCTCAGACGCCCGACTGAGGCATACTTTATATTATTATCCTTTTGAGGCGTCGCTTCAGACACCCGATCGGTGTATTTTTATTTTTATTCTCTGATTGCTTATTCATGTTTAATATGAATAACCTGCTTGCGTGCGTCATGAATTTTATTCCGTGACTGATTAAGTGATCATGGATTATTTCAGTGCATAATTATCACCTGTTATATTATACTTGTTTTCATGATGTTTGCGAGTACATTCAAAGTACTCACTGGCTTGTCCCTGGCTGTTGTCTTGGCTAGATTGTACTTGTGGAGAGGAGCATTATGACGGCAGCCCCGGAACCTAGGCAACGATGATAGCAGCCTCGCGAAGATAGGAGTTATCCAGGTCAACTGTTCCTGTGGGAAATGGAGTCCCATAGACGCTGATGATCCGCAAACCGCTTCCGCCATCTACCACTAGAAATTTTTGTTGTACTCAGAGACCACTTTGGTCGTGTACTTCAAATATTGTATTTTGCTTGGAATTTCTATATCAAGATTGTGTCTCATCAGCTAACAGTAATCCTGGGGCTGGTGAGCACAAGGGCCATTTACTGGGAAATTAAAATCCTGGAAAACCGGTCCTAACATGCAGGGAACCGCGTGCCCTGCGGAAGACGGCCCCTTCGGGAGGCGCCGCGGGCGATGAAGCGGCGGAGGCGGCCCGCAGGGCCACCGCCGAGGAGAGGGAGCATGCGGCATGGCGAGACCAGGAGGCGCCGAGCAAGAGCAGCTTGAGGAGTATCGCCGGCCGTGGGAGGAGGCGGCGCGGAGGCAGGCGCCGGGGGGAGCCCGTGTGGAAGCGGCGGGCCAATCCTGGGAGCCATTTCCCCCGAGCAAGAAGAGAAGGTCCAAGAGCACGCACGACCCCGCGCGGCGGGCAGAGGCGGATGCACGGGCCGAGGTGACGGCGTGCACGGCTGCGAGCATTGTGGGAGCCGCCGAGGAGGCGGTGCTGGATCACAGCAGCGCGCCTCCGGGGGCCGTCGACGTGCCGCCGAGGGCTGACGACGCGCCGCCGAAGGTTGAAGCCATGGAGCCGGAGGCCTCGGCCCCAGAGGTGGAAAGTGGTGGCGCAAACGGAGGTGGCATGCCGGGGATTGAGGCCACGGCGCCGGGGGGAGCAGCCGTCGCCGGCTCATCAAAGGGGACGGCAGGCCCGTCCACCGGGACGCCTGGAGTCGTGCCTCCTGGAGTAGCGGGTCCCTTGATCGTCGCGGCGCGGGGTCCGTCCGGCCTTGGCGGCGGGGACCAGCCGCAGGAGTCTTAAGCCGCAGTTGGTGGCGCGCCCGGGGGCTGTGCTCCGAGCGCCCTTGGGGCCGCGGCGGCTGCACTCATCGCCAAATTCACCGACTGCCGCACCTAGGCGGCGTAGGAGGCCAAGGCAGCTAGGAGCCGGCTGGTGCATCTCGAGCGGTCTTTTGTGGTAAGCATTCAGTATCCTGTCTCTGTTTTCTTTTGGTTTCTTTTCCGCCTTGCGATGCCGTCCTTGCCTTGGTCTTTTCCAGTGGGGGCGCGCTAGCGCACACACTGGGTGTAGCCCACGAGACTCGGGCCGGTTGGAGGGTAGCCGGGTCGAGTCTAATCGCAGCGCTTTTCTGCTCTTGATCTTTGCAGGCCGTCCACGATCGTCAGGTGACCGCATTCAACACGCAGCTGGGACCTGCATCGGGAGGCCGAGAGCCGACTGGCCACCATGTCTGCGGACCTGCGAGGTATGTTGATCTTGTGAATTTTTCAGTGGGGGCGCGCGAGCGCACCCACTGGGTGTAGCCCCCGGGACACAAGCCGACTGCAGACGCACGCGGGTTGAGTCCTTTTTCTTGCTCTTTCCTTTGTTCGCCTACTGCTGATGGAGGCGCCTTTGTGTTGCACAACCACCGCTGCCGAGGCGGTCGACGCTCGCCGCCGAGTGGTGCAGGTTGAGGAGCAACGGGACCTCCTTGCCACGGAGTGCGTCCGGCTTCGCCAGGCGGCGGACCGTGCACAGGCAGAGAAGGACGAGCACGAGGTGGCTCATCGCCGGGAGTTGGAGGAGCGGGAGGCGGCTCGTAGCCTCGAGTTGGAGGAGCGGGAGGCGGCTCATCATGAAGCGCTGGAGGCCAAGAACGCCTTGCTGGCGAAAGCAACCGACGAGGCGCAAGCAGCGCAGGCTGAGCATGATCGCTGGGTCCAGGATTGGTCAGCTAGGGAGGCGACGCTGCAGGAGGAGGCACACGCGGTGGACCATCTTCTATCCAGTAAGTTTCCGTTGTCTGGTTTTTCTTCGTGCGTCGGCTTGGAGCTGGCCTTTCTTTTGTCTTACGCCGCACACCCCTCTCCTCCTCAGGGCTCTTCCTAGATACGCAGGAGGCTGCGGAAGCGGCTATGGAGGCCCACCGCGAGGAACAACGTGCGCTGGGAGTCCACGGCGAGCGGCTTGCCGCCTGGACCGTGTACGGGGTGGGGATCGCCACCAAAGTGCGCCTGAACGAGGCGCTCCGGGCCATGGAGCGGCTCTAGAAGGCCGGCTTGGCGCTGGTTCGCACCCTCTGGCCGGACGCGGTGGAGCCGGCCTCCGTGAGCCGGCTGTCTCGGTGGCTGGAGGGGGGGGGGCCACGCGGGTGAACGCTTGGAGGGCCTCTGCGGCACGGGCCGGCGCGGCCATGGCGCTCCGCGTCGCGAAGTCCTGGTACTCCGGGCTGGACCTGGAGCTGCTCGCGACCCAGCGTGTCGGCTCTAAAGTGGAGCTGGAAGCGGTTGCCGACGCGCTAGCCGTGCGAGCTAGTGACCTCGCGTCCTTTGCTCCGTGGGACGAGTACGTTCCGGAGCGGGAGGTAGACGGCGCGATGGTCTCGGAGGACCAGTACTCGCTGGCCTTCGGCGACCCAAACGGCAGTGCCGGCGAGACAGACGACGAAGATGCTGCCTCCAGCACCGATGACTATGCCGACCCCGAGCTGGCTCAGGACATGGGCGCGAAGGCCGACGCAGAGTGTGCCGTGGCCAAGGATGGGGCTTCCGCTTCGGCTACCACAGAGCGTGCGGGAGCCAAAGATGGTGCCTCCGCTTAGCTAGGATCTTTCTGTTTTCCTACTTATTTTGATTAGTCTGCAGTTCCACCCGCTGGGGGTGTAATGTAATGAACCTGTGGCCGTGGGCCTTTATTGTCGTCGTTTTCTCACGACAGATGCCATGGGGTGCCTTATCGAGAGTGGTTGGGGCCGAAGGACGCCGACGGGCTTCGGTAGCGGGATTGGGCATAAGCAGTGAGAGACACACGATGTACCCAGGTTTGGGGCCCTCCGTGGGAGGTAATACCCCTAGTCCTGCTTCTCTAGTTGATGGGTGGTGAAGATTACAATGGTGCTCCTTGAGCTGTGGCTAGAGGAAGAAGAAGGCGGAGTCGGCTCTTCTTGCCTAGCTAGGTGGGAATGAGTGCGTGAGACGGGAGAATGCTTGCCCGGTGCATGGGGGCCTCGGGGGGTTTTATAGGCCAACCCCCTGGCTTACAATATACATAAGGTACTAACGGGGGGACTCGGCAGGCACCCTCTTTAGCCGGCCAGTGGTCCCACCGGCCGGGCCGTCTCGTCGCCCGTATGGCCCGCCGGCTGCGCGGTCCCATCGCTGACTAGGGCCCGCCAGCCGGCCGCCGCTATTGGCCCGCGCCTACCTGCCACGGGCACGGGCCGCCCGCGCGGCGTCGTCTTGCGCCTGTCGGCCGAAGTCAGCGGTACGGCCGGCTGTGCTTTAGCCACGCCGGGGCAGGTAATGGAGTAGACGGTGGCGTGGCGGCACTGTTGCCCCGCCGGGTCTCGGTCGGTCATGGCCAGCGGTACGACCGCCCGGACTGTAGCCATGCGTGCCCGCGCGTCAGCGGTCGCTGTAGCCACGCTGTATTCCGTCGTGGGGGTCATGTCGTGTCGATGTACTTGGTCACAGCAAGAGGGGACAAGCGCCTGTTCGCCCAGGGGTCAGCGGGAGGGCCGGCCGTGGAGCGGCTGGCTGCAGGCTGGCCAGGGGCCGGGCGGCCAGCTCCTGACCAGCCAGCCGCGGGCCAGCCGGCAGTGGGCCTGCCGGCCGCTCGCCAGCCGGCCTTGGACCAGCCGGCTGTATAGTTTTTCTTTAAAAAGGCTTGAGCTCCCTTGTCTTGGTATACCCAGGGGTAATAACCCCGTCATTTATGTTATTGTGTATAAATTTACGCTTTGCATCTTGCTGAATGAAAAAGTTGTGCGTGCCGACTCGTCCGTGTCTCTTCGTCCCTTTGGCCCTTGTGTTGCGTAAACTTCGTCCCCTTCGGCTTCGGCCACGCCAGCCGGACAGCCGGTAGCCGGTCTGTGGCTAGGACGAGGCATCTGCCTTAGGGGAGTCGGTCGTGGGGTTTAGGGGTGAGGGGACGCTTAGCTAGGGCGAGTATGGTAGAGGCCGGCTAGAAACGGTAAATGATCCGGCTAGACCGAGCCGGCCACCTCCTTGCAGGTGGCGTTCGTGTGTGGTAAGTTTCCGGTCACAGGATCCCGCTAGCCGAACAGCCGGGGAGGAAGGGGCTGGCTTATCCCACATTACTTGACCGGCTTCGGGGAGGGGCGGCCGGGCCAGCCGGCGAGCCCCCGGATCCGGGGAGCTGGACCCGGGAGCCTGCTCGAGGAGCAATATGATTTGACGGAATTGAAAAGGCATGCCCCAAGCGCTGGCTTGGGACACCCGCTACATTCATTAGGCCCAAAAGGGTGGGGGATACATACATACACTGGTTGTTTTAGCAGTAAAATGGACGGAGGAGCGCCGCGTTCCATGGGCGCTCCGTCTCCTCGCTGGAGACGTCCCTCTTGCGCTTCTGTGACTTCTGGGCGTCTATCAGATAGTACGCGTTGTTGTTCAGTGCCTTGCCGACAATGAATGGGCCCTCCCATGGGGAGGACAGCTTGTGCAGGCCAGCGGTTCACTGGATCCGCCTGAGCACCAGGTCTCCTTCTCGGAAGGAAAGGGGGCGGATACGCTTGTTGTGGTACTGCCAAAGTTTTTGCTGGTAGATGGCCATCCGGGTCAGGGCCAACTCGCGTGCCTCCTCGAGTAGGTCGATGCCGTCTTTTGCGTCCACCTCCGTGTACAAGGTGACACGAGGCGAGTCGAACTTGATGTCCGTGGGGATGACCGCCTCGGACCCGTACACGAGGAAGAAAGGGGTGAAGCCGGTTGACCGGTTGGGCATGGTTCTGAGGCTCCACAGGACGGCTGGCGGCTCCTCGAGCCAGCAGTCGGCTGATCATACGAGCAGCGCCACGAGCCGGGGCTTGATGCTGGCCAGGATCAGTCCGTTTGCCCTTTCCGCCTGGACGTTCGACAGCGGGTGGGCCACTGACACGAGGTCGAGCCGGATGCCTTCCTTGGAGCAGAATATCGCCATCGCACCCTTGGCGAAGTTGGTACCATTGTCGGTGATGATGCTGTGGGGGACTCCGTGGCGGACCGTGATATCTTTGACGAACCGGACGGCCGTGGGGCCGTCCAGCTTCTTGATGGGCCTGGCCTCGATCCACTTGGTGAACTTGTCGACGGCTACCAGCAGGTGCGTCATGCCACCTCGCGTGGTTTTGAAGGTTCCCACCATGTCGAGCCCCCAGATGGCGAAAGGCCATGAGAGGGGAATGGTTTTGAGGGCTGTAGCCGACAGGTGGCTCTGCGTGCTGAAGCGCTGGCAGCCTTCACACTTGTCGACGAGCTGCGTCGCCTCTTCCAAGGCAGTCGGCCAGTAGAAACCATGGCGGAATGCCTTGGCCAACAGGGCCCATGAGGCGGCGTGGTGACCGCACTCGCCTTGGTGAATGTCTTGGAGGATCTCTTGCCCTTTCTCCGACTCGACGCAGCTCTAGAAGATGCCGGTTGATGATGGCGTAGGTGGGGGACTGGCGTTGGATTTGCCGTGCAGGAGGAAGGCCAGGATGGGATGGGCCCATGATGGTGCCGAGACGGGAGCCGGTTCCGGCTCGGGATGGGGGCAGGGGCAGGCAGAGCCGCCGGGCCCAGGCCGGTGGAGGGCGCGTCCACCGCCATCATGACGGCTATGGGGTCAGAGTCGGCCGCCGCAGAGGCGGAAACGGTCGCAGCCGGGCAAGCCAGCGGGACGGGCGAGCCGGCGGAGCCCCGTGGCCTGAGGAGGAGCCAGCGGGGTCCGCGAGCACGAAGATGGATTCCGACTCGGCGGATGGCCTGATCGACGGCTTGCGCATTTGCTCAAGGAAGACGCCGGCTGGGATGGCCTGGCGGGTGGAGCCGATCTTCGCCAGAGCGTCCGCCGCCTCATTTTCTGCTCATGGGACGTGGTGGAACTCCCAGCCCTCGAAGGAGTCAGTGAGCTGCTGGACGAGGAATCGATAACTGGCCATGTTGGCATCCCTGGCATCCCACTCGCCAGAGACTTGCTGCACCACGAGGTCCGAGTCGCTGAAGCAAAGGATACGCCGGATGCCTATTTCTCTGGCGAGCCGAAGGCCGTGGACGAGCGCCTCGTACTCGGCCACGTTGTTGGAGGCGGCGAAATGGATCTGGAGCGCATACTTGAGTTTCGGGGATGACGGGACGATGCCGGCTCCCAAGCCGGTCCGCATCTTCGAGCCGTCGAAGTGCATGCGCCAGTGCGTGGAATCTGGAGGCGGCGGCACAAACTGGGTCTCGGCCCAGTCGACGAGGAAGTCGGCCACCACTTGCGATTTGATGGCCGTGCGCGGCTCGTACTGGATATCATGGTCGGCTAGCGCGATGGTCCATTTGGCGATTCGGCCGGTGGCATCCCGGCCGCTCATGATCTCACCGAGCGGGGCCGTGCTCACCACGGCGATGGTGTGCTTCTGGAAATACTGCTTCACCTTCTTCGCAGGGAAGTACACGCCGTGGCACATCTTCTGGTAGTGGGGGTAGTTCTGCTTGGAGGCGGAGAGGACCTCGCTCAGGTAGTAGACAGGACGCTGTAGCGGTAGCGCCTTGCCTTCCTCGGGCTGCTCCACCACTAGGACGACGCTGACCACGCGCGTGGTTGCCGCTAAGTATGCGAGCATGGGCTCCTTCTCAGTCGGCGCGGCCAAGACGGGCGCGTTTGAGGTCGTAGAATGCTTCGTCCGCTTGGTCGGTCCACTGGAATTTGGCTGGCTTCTTCACAGGGTCGTGGCCTGGCTCAAGCTTGGTCGCCCTCTTCATAAGCTGGTAGAGGGGCAACGCCTTCTCGCCCAGCCGGCTGGCGAACCGGCTGAGCGAGGCAAGGCAGCCGGCGAATTTCTGGACATCGCGGAGCCGAGCCAGCTTGTGCATGCGCTCGATGGCCTTGATCTTCTCCGGGTTCGCCTCGATGCCACTCGCGGACACGAAGAAGCCCAGGAGTTGGCCGGTTGGCACGCCGAAGACGCACTTCTTCGGGTTGAGCCGAATCTTGTACTAGACGCAGGGGTGAGAAGGTTTCTCGGAGGTCGTCGAGGAGGCTGAAGTGCTTCTTGGTCTTGACGACGATGTCGTCCACATAGACGTGGACATTTCTGCAGATTTGGGATAGGAGACATTTCAGCATGCAGCGTTGGAAGGTGGCGCCTGCGTTCTTCAGGCCAATCGACATGGTGATGTAGCAGTAGGCTCCGAAGGGGGTGATGAAGGAGGTCTTCAGCCGGTCGGCCGGATCCAGCTTGATCTGGTGGTAGCCGGAGTAGGCGTCCAGGAAGGACAGCAGATCGCAGCCAGCCATGGAGTCGATCACTTGATCTATCCGGGGCAGGGCGAAAGGGTCCTTAGGACACGCCTTGTTCAGGCTGGTGTAGTTGATGCACATGCGCCAAGTCTTGTTTTTCTTCAGCACCAGGACTGGGTTGGCCAACCAGTCCGGGTGGAAAACTTCCATAATGAAACCAGCTGCGAGAAGCCGGGCGATCTCTTCTTCTATAGTGCGTCGCTTCTCCTCGGAGAATCAGCACAGGGGTTGCTTAACCAGCTTCACATCTGGCCGTACGTGAAGTTTGTGCTCGGCGTACTTTCTCGGAACACCCGGCATGTCTTTGGGAGACCATGCAAAGATGCCCCAATTCTCACGAAGGAAGTCGACGAGCTCGCCTTCCTATTTGCTGCTCAGGTTGGCGCCAATGGTGACGCACTACTTGGGGTTGGCCGGGTCGAGTGGCACTTGCTTGGTGTCATTGGACGGCTGGAACGTCGCCTCGCTGGCCGGCTGGGATGGGGGAGTCGGCACGGCCGGCTGCTCGGTGGCGAGGGCCACGAGCCGGTCGAGCTGGCGTTTTTCCTTCGTGATCACCAATGCCTCGGCCAGCCGGCTGCTATCGCGCGCGCACTCGATCGACTTCTTGTAGTCACCGTCGATGGTGCTGATGCCCTTGGGACATCTTCAGCTTGAGGTAAGCGTAGTGGGGGATCGCCATGAACTTGACGAGCGCGGGCCAGCCCATGAACGCGTGGTAGGGACTGTTGAGGTCCACCACCTCGAACCACACCGGCTCGCGGCGGAAGTGGCTCTTGTTGCCGAAGAGGACGTCGAGCCGGATCTTGCCGATGGGGGAGCAGGATTGCCCCGACACGATGCCGTGGAAAGTCATCCGGCTCGGCTGTAGGTCTTTCTCCTTGAGCCCCAGCTTGAGCAGTGTGTCGCGGTAGAGGATGATGATGTTGCTGGCCCCGTCGATCAGCACCCTTGAGAACCGGCAGGTAAGCCTCTCCGAGGCGATGGTGGGGTCAAGAACGAGGGCGTGGCTGCCCAGGTTCGGCATCACCGCCGGGTGGTCTGCCCGGCTCCAAGTGATCGGCCTCTCGGACCAGTGCATGAACTGGGGGACCGAAGGCACAGTGGCGTTCACCTCATGCCGGTGCTGACGCTGGCTATGCTTGCCGGTGCCCTCGCTGGTGAAGACGACGTAGGCCCCGTCCTAGTCGGGGAACTGGTCATGGAGACGGCCGTCGTTGGGTGCCGGAGCCGGTGGTTGAGCCGGAGCCGGCGCGGGCGCTGGATCGCGGGGAGCCGGAGGTGGAGGAGCCGGGAGGCCCTCGCCTCGGGCTAGCCACTGGGAGAAGCTGCACTGTCGGAGCGTGTGTTTGGCCGGCTTCGCCTCGGAGTGCATTTTGCTGCGAGCGTCGAGCATCTGCTCGAAGGTGAGCTTAGGCTGCCAAGTGGCCTTGCCGGTCCACTGGCGCTGGCTAGAGGCTTGGGCAGCTGGCTGCTCCTCCTCGACGGTGGCGACCTACTTGCTCCCGTAACGGGGTTCCAGCTGGTCGGCCTTCCGCTTGTTGTTCTGCTACTGCCGGTTGTCGCCGGCCGGCCGCGAGGTGGCAGGCGGCTGAACGGCTTTGCCGGTCGCGCTGACCTTGATCCGCATCGCGGAGTCGGCTGTGGCGTATTTCTCCGCCTTCGCCCTGAGTTCCGCCAGGGTGGCCGGCTCAGAGCACATAAGCTTGTGTTTGAGCAGGGTGCCGTCTCTACAGCCCTCGGACAAGTACTGGATGGCCTACACCTCGTGCACCCCTTCGCAGGAGTTGCGTAGCTCGGTCCAGCGCGTGAGGTAGTCGCGGAGGGACTCTTCCGGCCCCTGGACGCACATGGCGAGCTCGCGGGGGTGGCCGGGGAGCTTGTAGGTGCCGGTGAAGTTGCGGATGAATGCCTCCTTGAAGTCCACCCACGCGTTGATGCTACCGATCGGCAGGTTGTTCAGCCATGTCCGGGCCGAGCCGAGCAACATGAGGGGGATGTAGCGCACTGCCTCGCGCTTGTTCCCCCTGACGATCCCGACTGCGGTAGTGTAGTCTATCAGCCAGTCCTCCGGCTTGGCAGTGCCGTTGTATTTCGAAGTGTCATGGGGAAGCGAGAAGCCGGCGGGGAACGGCTCGTTGCGGATTCGGGGGCCAAAACACGTCGGCCCGATCGGGCCCTCCTCCTCCAGGAGGGCCGACTGCGACAGCCGATCGATACAGAGACGGGCGTCGTTCTCGCTGTGCGGGACGCGCGGCCTGAGCCAGGTCGCGAGCTCGGCACGGACGGCTGGAGCAGGCGAGTGCGCACGCTCTTGTCGCAGAGGCAGGGTGTGGGCGCGATCGCGTTGGCCGTCGCCCTCCGGGACGTCGTTACGCTGGCTGGTGACCGCCGGCTGCTCGTTCCCGTGCTGAGAACGCCGGCTGTGGCTTCCTCCAGCTCGCCTGCCGAAGCCGCGAGGGGTGGAAGAGTGTTGGGCCTGCAAGCGGCCGCTAGCGGCCCGCTGGCCCTCACCTTCGAGGTGGGGGAGCTCGGAGCCGGCACTGACTGTGTCGAGGCAGGCCTGCTGCGAGTTGGCGGCGGCGATGAGGTCCTGGATATGCCGCTCCTGCTGCACATGCTCCTCGCCCTCCAGGGTGTCCATATCATTGTAGGCCACCTGGGCGGCTCTCATGTTAGCCGCGGGAGTGTCGTAGGTGCGCAGCCTACCGCCAAGGATTTCCGCAACCACGCGGCCGCGGTTGCGGACGTCCCCGCACCGGCTGGTGTCGACGCATGTCGGGGTGAGGCCGTAGGCGGAGTTGTATTCCCGTTGCGCGGCCTCCATCCGGCGTCGAGAGGACGCGAGGGAGCTGGCCTCCGCAATCAGCTGTTTGTGGGCCGCCTCCAGCTCAGCCGTGGCGGTGGCCGGATTGGCCGTCGGAGCGATGGGGTGCTCAACCCCTGGAGGGTGGAGCGGAGGAGGTCAGAGGTGCCCAGACGGGCAGCGGCGGCCGCCGCATCTGCCTCCGCCCTAGCGCGAGCCATGGCGGCGTTCGCGCTCTCCTCGGCTCTGGCACGACCGGAGCTCATCGAGGAGTCGGTGGCCATCACCTCAACGAGGACGCGGAGGCTGTCAGCATCGCCCGAGGCGGCCATGCCCGCAGACTGTGGTGGGTCGCTGCAGTCGAGCACTGATGTGGCTTGAGACTGCGTCGGTATTTCCCCAAAGAGGAACGGATGATGCAACACAGTGACGGTAAGTATTTCCCTCAGTTATGAAACCAAGGTTATCGAACCAGTAGAAGGATCACCACCACCCAATAAGCAACACATGCACACAAATAACAAATACTTGCAACCCGACGCGAAAGAGAGGTTGTCAATCTCTCTACGGTAAAAAGATAGATTAGGTAATGATAGATAGGAGAGATAGATCTCTCAAGAACACAAAATAAGAAAAGCAAATAAAAAGTGCAGCAATATGTTTTTGGGTTTTTGGTTTTGTAGATCTGAAAACAAAGATGCAAAAAGATAGATCAGAAAGCAATATGTTGGAAAAGTAGACCCGGGGGCCGTAGGATTCACTAGTGGCTTCTCTCATGAGTATAGCACACGGTGGGTGAACAAATTACTGTTGGGCAATTGATAGAAGATCAAATAATCATGACGATATCCAAGGTGATGATCATTATATAGGCATCACGTCCAAGATAAGTAGACCGACTCCTGCCTGCAGCTACCACTATTACTCCACACATCGACCGCTATCCAGCATGCATCTAGTGTATTAAGTTCATGGAAAAATGGAGTAATGCGATAAGAACGATGACATGATGTAGACAAGATCTATTCATGTAGGAATAGACCCCATCTTGTTATCCTTAATTGCAACGAGACATGTGTGCCTTGTTGCCCCTTCTGTCACAGGGAAAGGACACCGCAAGATCGAACCCATCACAAACCACCATTTCCCATGGCAAGAAAAATCGATCTAGTTGGCCTAACTAAACCAAAGATTCGAAGAAGAAATACGAGGCTATAAGTAATCATGCATATAAGAGGTCAAAGAAGACTCAAATAATATTCATGGATAGAAACTGATCATGAACTCAAAATTCATCGGATCCCAACAAACACACCGCAAAAGTTTACATCAAATAGATCTCCAAGAGACCATTGTATTGAGAATCATAAGAGAGAGAGAGAGAGATAGAGAGAGAGAGGAAGCCATCTAGCTACTGCCTATGGACCCGTAGGTCTATGGTGGACTACTCACGCATCATTGGAGAGGCACCTATGAAGAAGATGAACCCCTCTGTGATGGTGTTATATTGGATCTCGAGGTTCTGGAACTTGCGGAGGCTGGAATTGTGTTTCGTCGACTCCCCTAGGGTTTTTGGAATATTTGGGAATTTATAGGCATCAGAGGCGGTGGAGAGGGGCCCCAAGGAGGGCACAACCCATCTGGGCGCGCCGGCCCCCCCTGGCGCGCCCTGGTGGGTTGTGGTCTCCACGGCCCACCTCTCTAGCACTTCTTTGGCCCACTAGGTGTCTTCTGGTCCAAAAAAATCTCCAAAAAGTTTCGTCGCGATTGGACTTCGTTTGGTACTGATATTCTGCGAAGTAAAAACAAGCAAAAACAACAACTGGCACTTTGACACTATGTCAATAGGTTAGTCCCAAAAATTGATATGAAGTTGTTATAAAATGATTGTAAAACATCCAAGAATGATAATATAACAACATGGAAGAATCAAAAATTATAGATACGTTGGAGACGTATCAGCATCCCCAAGCCTAATTCCTACTTGTCCTCGAGTAGGTAAATGATAAAAACAGAATTTTTGATGTGGAATGCTGCCTAACATGTTCATCTCATATTCTTTTCTTTTGTATAGCATGGACATTTGGACTTGTAAATGATTCAAAGCAATAGTCTAGTTTTAACATAATGACTTCAATACTCAAGCATGCCAACAAGCAACCATGTCTTTCAAAATATCAACACCAAAGAAAGTTATCCCTAGCCCATCATGCTCAATCATTGATCCATTCATGAAACACACTCAAATATTAGCTATACCCAATGCTCAAGTACGATCATAGTGCCCCCTAGTTGGTGCTTTATAAGAGAAGATGGAGACTCAAAGTAAAAAATAAAAAATGCATAAAGTACATAGATAGGCCCGTCGCAGAGGGAAGTAGGGATTTGTAGAGGTGCCAGAGCTCAAAGTTTTAAATTGAGAGAGAAATTGTTTTGGGTGGCATGCTTTTCCTGTCAACGAAAACGACAAAGTAGCTCACAATACTTTCCATGCTAGATACATCATAGGCGGTTCCCAAACAGAAAATAAAGTTTATTCCTTTTTCCACCAAACTTTCACTTTCCATGGCGGGCCGTATCCACGGTTGCCTTCCATACCAACACTTTCCAAGGAATTTATTATTTGACAACATAAAGTAAATATTTTTTTCTTTTTCATTTCGGGAATGGGCATCCCTATTACCGCCGCACTCTCGTGCAATGACAAGTGAATAAACACTTATCTTGAGAATAACACATCTAGCATGGAAAAATATTGGACACTCCCCACCGTTTCATGAGCGGTACGAGCACACAAAAGATAAATTTTATTTTGAAAATTTAGAGATGGCACATACAAATTTGCTTGGAATGGCACGGAAATACCGCATATAGGTAGGTATGGTGGACTCATAAGGCAAAACTTGGTTTAAGGATTTTGGATGCACAAGTAGTATTTCTACTTAGTACAAATGGAGGCTGGCAAATAGATTGAAAAGCAACCAAACCAAGAAACGAAAATTCACATATGCGAGCATTGAGCATAACTATAACCGAATAATGCACCACAAGTAGGATGTAATTTCATTGCATAACTATTGACTTTCGTACTTGCATAGGGAATCACAAACCTTAACACCAATATTCCTACTAAAGCAAAATTACTCACTAACATGACTATCATATTACTATAATCATGTTTCAAAACTATTACAAGGAATCAAGTTTAATTTGCCCAATGATCTTCATGAAAGTTTTTATTATATCCTCCTTGGATATCTATCACTTTGGGACTAGTTTCATATATTGCCATTGCTTTTTTGACAAGCTCAAGCAAATCTAAGTGAAGCACATGAGCATAAAGATTTCATCTCTCAAAAAGGTATAAGTGGAGCATGAGAGGATTTCTTCAAAATTTACTAACTCTCAAATTAATCTAAGTGAAGCATGAGAGTATTTCTACAAAAATTTCCAAGCACACCGTGCTCAAAAAGATATAAGTGAAGCACTAGAGCAATTCTATAGCTCAAAAAGTTTAAGTGAAGCATAGAGAGCAATTCTAGCAAATCATAGCATAATTTTGGCTCTCCCAAATAGGTGTGTATAGAAAGGATACAAATGAAAAACAAACAAGCAAAGCAAGTAAAGATACAAGACGCTCCAAGCAAAACTCATGATATGTGACGAATAAAAATATAGCTCCAAGTAAAATACCGATGGTCGTTAGAAGAAAGAGGGGATGCCACTCGGGGGCATACCCAAGCTTAGTTGATTGTTACTCTTTGGATATATCTTGGAGTGTGGTAGCGTCCCCAAGCTTAGGCTCTTATCACTCCTTATTCCTTCATCCATCGTGATCTCACCCAAAACTTGAAAACTTCAATCACACAAAACTCAACAAAATCTTCGTGAGATCCGTTAGTATAATAAAGCAAATCACTACTTTAGGTGGTGTTGCAAACCCATTCATAGTTTATTATTGCATTGTAACTACTGTATTTTAACTTTACCATGGCTCATACCCTTCAATATAACCCATAGATTCATCAAAACAAGCACACAATGCAACGAAAATAGAACCTGTCTTAAACAGAACAGTCTGTAGTAATCAGTACTCTCACCATCCTTATGTAACTCTAAAAATTCTGAAAAATTAGGAAAACGTAAAGAATTTGTATAGAAACACTTTGTTAAAATTTCAGCTCAAGATCACGTTCCAGCAAAAAATGAAAATTCAAATACTGGACGCAAAGTTTCTGTTTCAGAATCAGCATCGCTTCTACTCATCTTTTGAATCATCCTAAAGGATCTACTTCGCACAAACACTAAATAAACAATAAAAACACAATTATAACAGAGGCATAATTGTGTCAACACTCAAAAACAGATAGGAAAAATAAAAAAAAATTATTCATTGGGTTGCCTCCCAAGAAGCGCTATCGTTTTACGCCCCTAGCTAGGCATAACGCATAGATTCAAGTGTTATCATCTTTGGTTTTGGCCACCTTTGTGAGGGCCTTCTCGAATCTGGGGGGCTCTTCACACTTCCCCAAATTTTCAGGAGAAGAAACCATCTTGAGATCCAAAATATCCAAACGCTTGTTGCAAAGGGTAATCAAAGTATTCAAGCGATTGAGGTTCCCACTAATATGTTTAAGGGGTTCGTGATAATTTTGTAACTCGACCAAGTGCTTGTGCAAGTCACCCAATTTGTTGAGAATTTGAACCCCCTCTTGTGAAAAAGCAAGCCCCTTTTTTGATGGAGGAACCCCCAAAATCCCTTCCAAAACTTCATAAGCGGCGTTTGCATCAAGTTCAATAAAATTCCCTTTAGAGGCAAAGTCCAAAAGCTCTCTATGATGCAAAGCCAAACCAATGTAAAAATTTCTAAGCAAAATTTTTTCATCTCCTTTTAGTTTGGAAATACGATAGGATTCCATTAGCCTATACCAGGCATATTTCAAATTTTCCCCTTGATTTTGTTTGAAGTATAGTACTTCAAAATCTGGTGACAAAGGGGGAGTAGTAGCGCTAGCCATAGCAACAAGATTGACGAACAAGAGATCTGACAAGAAAAAGACAAACCAAAAAGAGGGCGAATAAAACGGCAAATTGGTGAAGTGGGGGAGAGGAAAATGAGAGGCAAATGGCAAATAATGTAATTGCAAGGAGATGAGATTTATGATTAGGAACCTGGTAGATGACGATGGAGTTTCTCGGCGCCTGAGATAGGCACGTAGAAGAGACCGCTTCCTCCCCGGCAACGGCGCTAGAAATTCCTTTTGATGTGGCTTGAGACTGCGTCGGTATTTCCCCAAAGAGGAAGGGATGATGCAACACAGCGACGGTAAGTATTTCCCTCAGTTATGAAACCAAGGTTATCGAACCAGCATGAGGATCACCACCACCCAATAAGCAGCACTTGCACACAAATCACAAATACTTGCAACCCGACGCGAAAGAGAGGTTGTCAATCTCTCTACGGTAAAAAGATAGATTAGGTAATGATAGATAGGAGAGATAGATCTCTCAAGAACACAAAATAAGAAAAGCAAATAAAAAGTGCAGCAATATGTTTTTGGGTTTTTGGTTTTGTAGATCTGAAAACAAAGATGCAAAAAGATAGATCGGAAAGCAATATGTTGGAAAAGTAGACCCGGGGGGCGTAGGATTCACTAGTGGCTTCTCTCATGAGTATAGCACACGGTGCGTGAACAAATTACTGATGGGCAATTGATAGAAGATCAAATAATCATGACGATATCCAAGGCGATGATCATTATATAGGCATCACGTCCAAGATAAGTCGACCGACTCCTGCGTGCATCTACCACTATTACTCCACACATCGACCGCTATCCAGCATGCATCTAATGTATTAAGTTCATCGAAAAACGGAGTAATGCAATAAGAACAATGACATGATGTAGACGAGATCAATTCATGTAGGAATAGACCCCATCTTGTTATCCTTAATTGCAACGATAATTGCGTGCCTTGCTGCCCCTTCTGTCACTGGGAAATGACACCGCAAGATCGAAATCATCACAAAGCACCTCTTCCCATGGCAAGAAAAATCTATCTAGTTGGCCTAACTAAACCAAATATTCGAAGAAGAAATACGAGGTTATAAGTAATCATGCATATAAGAGATCAAAGAAGACTCAAATAATATTCATGGATAGAAACTGATCATGAACTCAAAATTCATCGGATCCCAACAAACACACCACAAAAGTTTACATCAAATAGATCTCGAAGAGACCATTGTATTGAGAATCATATGAGAGAGAGAGAGGAATCCATCTAGCTACTGCCTACGGACCCATAGGTCTATGGTGGACTACTCACGCATCATCGGAGAGGCACCTATGAAGAAGATGAACCCCTCCGTGATGGTGTTTAGATTGGATCTCGAGGTTCTGGAACTTGCGGCGGCTGGAATTGTGTTTCGTCGACTCCCCTAGGTTTTTGGAATATTTGGGAATTTATAGGCATCAGAGGCGGTGGAGAGGGGCCCCCAGGAGGGCGCAACCCATCAAGGCGCGCCGGGGCCCCCCTGACGCACCCTGGTGGGTTGTGGTCTCCACGGCCCACCTCTCCGGCACTTCTTTGGCCCACTGGGTGTCTTCTGGTCCAAAAAAATCTCCAAAAATTTTCGTCGCGATTGGACTCCGTTTGGTATTCATATTCTGCGAAGTAAAAAACAAGCAAAAACAGCAACTGGCACTTTGGCACTATGTCAATAGGTTAGTCCCAAAAAATGATATAAAGTTATTGTAAAATGATTGTAAAACATCCAAGAATGTTAATATAACAGCATGGAACAAGCAAAAATTATAGATACGTTGGAGACGTATCAAGCACCTCGCTGGGGTACTCGTTGGAGGCGGGCGAGTTGCCGAGGCATAGCCCGCCGAGGAGGGTGCAGAGGTCGTCGACGCCGAGCGAGACGTCGTCATGGCATGGCTCGGCGGAAGAGTTGGTGGCGACGCCTGCGGGGCAGGCAGAGCCGCGGCTTGGCGCCGCGGAGGCTTCTGCGGGGGCGTGCTCCACGGGCATGCAGATTGGTCCGGACGCGAGGCGCCCGACGGAGTCGGCGAAGGGTCCCGCCCGGAGCGTGACTCCGGCCGGCGCCGCGGACGGCCCCACGGTGGGCGCCAACTGTCGTCGTTTTCTCACGACAGATGCCATGGGGTGGCTTATCGAGAGTGGTTCGAGCCGAAAGGATGCCGGTGGGCTCCGGAAACGGGATCGGGGACAAGCGGTGCGCGACACCCGATGTACCCAGGTTCGGGGCCCTCCGTGGGAGGTAAAACCCCTAGTCCTGCTGGTCTAGTCAATGAACCAAGAGGGCTACAATGGTGCTCCTTGAGCTTATCGACGGAGGAGGAAGAGGGAGCTGCTGGCCCTCCTTCCTCTCCTGTATCCGTGTGTGAGTGAGTGTGGGTGAATGCGAATGTAGCTGACCCCTTGCGTGGGGTGGCTCCAGGGGGTTTTATAGGCCAACCCCCTGGATTACAATATGCGTATATGGGGCTGGTGGGGCCCAACTGGCAGCGGCATTAACCGGCCAGGGGCCCACCGGCTGAGAGGTCTTGTCGCTTGCAGGGCCCACCGGTTGCAGGGTCAGGTCGGGAGCCGGAGGGGGCCCGCCGGCTGGTCATCGCTGTTTGTGCGTGTCCATCACGTCGTGGTACGGGCTGTCCTGCGCGGCGTCGTCTTGCGGCAGCCGGCCGCGGTCAGCGGTATGGCCGGCCACACTGTAGCCAAGCGGGGACAGGTAATGGAGTGGTTGGGGGCATGCCCTCACTGTGCGGCCTCGCCCAGTCATAGTGGGCTGCGATCAGCGGTATGGCCGCCTCCACTGTAGCCATGCTCGTGCTGACCAGTGGCATGGCGGGCGCACGATGGTCATACGGATCCCGGTCAGTGATGCCAGAGTTGTTGTAGCCTCGTATGTTGATGTGAGAGGCGCTGACCCGCCGGCTGACGGGTCGCTTGGGAGCCGGACGGCTGGCGGCTCCGTATTGAGCCGGAATCACGCCGCGTAGCCGGCCTTGTGGAGCCGCCCACGGTGGGGAGCGCAGGCCACCCCGTGGTTATTTCAAAAACAGGAAGTCTTCGGTCCTTCTGAGGCTACCCCGGGGTTATCCCCCCGTCATTGAGGCACAAGTGTGGTAAAGGATAGGAGCAAAGTCCCTTCTCTCTTTTTGTCTCATTTTTTTAGGTGGGAACCTTTTGCCTGCCACTTTTTCTCCCTCTTTTTTTTTATGGTGGGCTCGTTAGGCCTCCCCCATTTTTTTCATTTTTCGTCCGGAGTCTCATCCCGACTTGTGGCGGAAGCATAGTCTCCATCATCCTTTCCTCACTGGGACAATGCTCTAATAATGATGATCAACATACTTTTATTAACTTACAACTTGATATGAAAACTTGTGAAATAATATGACTCAATATGAATGCCTCTAGCAGTGTACCAGGATGTGCAATGATCTAGCGTAGCAAAGATATCAAAAAACGGACAAGCCATGGAAATATCATGCTAGCTATCTTTCGATCATGCAAAGCAATATGACAATGGATGCTTGATACGTCTCCAACGTATCTATAATTTTTGATTGTTCCATTCTGTTATGTTATCATTCTTGGATGTTCTACAATCATTTTATAGCAACTTTATATCATTTTTTGGGACTAACCTATTGACATAGTGCCAAGTGCCAGTTGCTGTTTTTGCTTTTTTTTTACTTCACAGAATATCAGTACCAAACAGAGTCCAATCGCGATAAAACTTTTTAGAGATTTTTTCTGGGCCAGAAGACAACCAGTGAGCCAAAGAAGCACTCGGGAGGAGGCCCGTGAGGCCCAGAAGACACCAGGGCGCGCCAGAGGCCCCCGGCGCACCCTGATGGGTTGTGGTGCCCTCGCAAGTCCCCTCCACCACCTCTGAGTTCTGAAAATACCCTAATATTCCAAAAACCCTAGGGGAGTCGACGAAACACAATTCCAGCCGCCGCAAGTTCCAGAACCGTGAGATCCAATCTAACACCATCACGGAGGGGTTCATCATCCTCATTGGTGCATCTCCGATGATGCGTGAGTAGTCCACCATAGACCTACGGGTCCGTAGGCAGTAGCTAGATGGCTTTCTCTCTCTCTCTCTCTCTTGATTCTCAATACAATGGTCTCTTGGAGATCTATTTGATGTAATGACTTTTTGCGGTGTGTTTGTTGGGATCTGTTGAATTTTGAGTTCATGATCAGTTTCTATCCATGAATATTAGTTGAGTATTCTTTGATCTCTTATATGCATGACTATTTATAGCCTCGTATTTCTTCTTCGAATCTTTGGTTTAGTAAGGCCAAATAGATTGATTTTTCTTGCCATGGCAAGAGGTGCTTTGTGATGGGTTCGATCTTGCGGTGTCCTCTCCCAGTGGTAGAAAGGGCAGCGAGGCACGCATGTATCGTTGCTTTTAAGGATAACAAGATGGGGTCTATTCCTACATGAATAGATCTTGTCTACATCATGTCATCGTTCTTATTGCATTACTCTGTTTCTCCATGAACTTAATACACTAGATGCATGCTGGATAGCGGTCGATGTGTGGAGTAATAGTAGTAGATGCAGAATCGTTTTGGTCTACTAATCTTGGACGTGATGCCTATATATTGACCATCGCCTTGGATATCGTCATGATTATTTGATGTTCTATCAATTGCCCACCAGTGATTTGTTTACCCACCGTGTGCTATACTCATGAGAGAAGCCACTAGTGAAACCTACGGCCCCCGGGTCTATCCTTTTAATATATTGCTTTCCGATCTATCTTTTTCCGCTTTTGTTTTCAGATCTATTATTCCAAAAACCCAAAAATACCTTACTGCACTTTTTATTTGCTTCTTTTATTTTGCATTCTTGTGCGATCTATTTATCCAATCTACTACACCTAATCTATCTTTTTACCATTGAGAGATTGACAACCTCTCTTACGCGTCGGGTTGCAAGTATTTGTTCTTTGTGTGCAGGTACCGTTTATATAGCATTGTGTGGTCCTCCTCCTAGGTTCGATAACCTTGGTTTCATAACTGAGGGAAATACTTACCGTGGTTGTGCTGCATCATCCCTTCCTCTTTGGGGAAATACCGACGCAGTCTCAAGCCACGTCAAAGGAATTTCTGGCGCCATTGTCGGGGAGGAGGTGCGAAAGTAGTCTCTCTTCAACTTGCCAATCTCTGGCGCCGGGGAGACATCATCAACATCTATTAGGTTCCTAATCACAAATCTCATCTCCTTGCAATTTACATTATTTGTCATTTGCCTCTCGTTTTCCTCTCCCCCACTTCACAAAATTTGCCATTTTATTCGCCCTCTTTTTTGTTTGCCTTTTTCTCGCCGGATCTCTTTTTGTTTGCTTGTGTTGCCATGTGCCTTCTATTTGCTTGCATCTTCGCTTGCTTAAAATCTATTGATATGGATCATCATCCACTTGCTAATGTTTTCAAAAGACCAAATTATGATGAACCCATTGCTAGTGAGTTGAGTGCACTTGATTATCTCTATGAAGTTTTGTTTGAAAAACATGAATCTGAAATTTTTGATGAAGTGTTGAAAGAAGAAATTTATAAGGTGATTCATGATAGCTCCTTGATTGAAAAGCATGATTGGAATGATGTTACTATAAATTCTATTAATGTCAATTATGTTAATGATATGCAAAACTACAAGCTTGGGGATGATAATTTTGTCATGACCACTTCTTATTGCAATGATCATGATTGGGGTGATAATGCTTCTTATGATCTTGAAAACTTATTTAGGCCTCATTTTGAATATGTTATTGATAATAATGTTTGCAATTGTATCGAAAGTGGGTTTGGGAGAGTGTCAACTTTAGGTAAAAAGAATCCCACATATTTGGAGAGTGTTCAATCTTATGAATTTTTCGATAAAAGTGGGTTTGGAGAGGTCATAACTTTAGTTGATGATAATCCCACTATTTTGGAAGATGACAAAAAATTTATGCATGTTGATCATAAAGAGAATATTGTTTATGATAGCTATATTATTGAATTTGATTATGATCCTACATGTCATTATTATGAGAGAGGAAACTATGGTTGTAGAAATTTTCATGATACTAAATTACCTCTCTTCATGTTGAGATTGCTATTGTCTCTTTCTTCTTCCTTCCATATGCTAGTTTTTGCTTGCCATGATAATTTGTTTGCTTATAAAATGCCTATGCATAGGAAGTATGTTAGACTTAAGTGTGTTTTCCATATGCTTCATGATGCTCTGTTTGTGTTGCTATTATTATCTTTCATAAGGGCATCATTGAAATCTCAAGCCTATTTTAATGTCTAGAAAGAAAGAGCTTGTTGGGAGGCAACCCAATGAATAAAATAATTTTTGTTTTTTTGCTTTTTTGCTTCCGTTCTTTTGTTTACACTTTATATGCTACTGTTATGATTGTGTTTTTTTATGTTTTAATTAGTGTTTGTGCCAAGTAAAGCCTTTAGGATCATATTGGGTGATAGTTGATTTGATCTTGTTGAAAAACAAAAAAATTGCGTCCAGTAGAAGAATTTTTTAAAATCACAGAAGTGACGAAAAATTCTGAATTTTTTACACAAGATTGATATACAAATTTATGACGTTGTTCTAATTTTTCAGAATTTTTAGAGTTACATAGGTATGGTTAGAGTACAGATTACTACAGACTATTTTGTTTTTGACAGATTCTGTTTTCGTTGCATTGTGTGCTTGTTTTGATGAATCTATGGTTTGTATTGGAGGGTATAAGCCCTGGTAAAGTTAGAATACAGTAGATATAATGCAATAATAATATATGAATGGGTTTGCAACAAAACTTAGAGTGGTGATTTGCTTTATTATACTAACGGATCTCACGAAGGTTTTGTTGAGTTTTGTGTGATTGAAGTTTTCAAGTTTTGGGTGAGATCACGATGGATGAAGGAATAAGGAGTGAAAAGAGCCTAAGCTTGGGGATGCTATGGCACCCCAAGATAATATCCAAGGAGAAACAAGCAACTAAGCTTGGGGATGCCCCGAGTGGCATCCCCTCTTTCTTCTAACGACCATCGGTATTTTACTTGGAGCTATATTTTTATTCGTCACGTATTGTCGGGGCACGGATGCTCATGATCACCTATGGGACCAGTGGCCCCTTTGTGGTTTGGCAAGGGGGTCACGTTGCATGAAGAGCGGAGAGCATGAGACGGCATGACGATCAGGACACAAGCATTTTACCCAGGTTCGGGCCGCTGCTAAGCATAAAACCCTACTCCTGCTTTTGGTGGATTTGATTGGAAGAACACAAGTGGTGCCTCACGCTCTATCCCGGCAAGGGTTGCTTCCGAGGAAAGAGCTTCTAGGTGAGTACAAATTTTCGGGGGTCGAATCTTGAGCTAGGTTGCCTCGGGCCTCCTTTTATAGTGCAAGGGGTTACCACAATGGCAAAACAGTCATTATCTATCGATTAGATAGCTTACCAGAGCTATCATACCTAACTCTGGCGTTTAGGACAAAATACCATGATTACCAGCCTAGGTGGCGCTCGGGGATGCATCCCCGGCAAGCTCTTGCCACCGCTTGGCCGGTCGCTGCTTATGGTCTTGACACGCTGCAAGGCGGGTGTCAACTGAGCGTAACTTGTCTTCTTGTGCGCCGCCACGTGCTTAGCGAGAGCTGATTAGCCACTTGAGGGCTCGACACCGCATCGACAAGTGACTGATGTAGTGATGCGGTGGAGCAGTGACTGGTTAGCTCGCGCTTGCCGGGGGAATGGCTTGCCAGGCCTTCGGAAAGGCGCGCATGTCTTAGTCCCCGGCAGGCACCGGGGGCGTGCTTGGCGCATCGCAGTCCAGGCCTGGGCTGCCGCGTCGGGCTTGTTGGAGTCTGGTCTTGATCATTCGATGGGATTGAGTGAACGTTGAAGGGCTCAGCTACAAGCGCCTATGCATAAGTCAGGGGCACTGGGTACCCCTGTATCAGTGCACCGACAGGAGCCCCCGGGTCTGGCCCACACGCGCCCGCCAGTGCCATTGGGTCAGGCCCAAAATCTATGCACAGGCGCACAATGGGAGGGAGTAACTGCCAATTTATTGGTCCGCACTGACCCACCACTTCAGGCCGTTTCCGCCACACGCGCCGCATGCATAGCAGGGAGTTAGCGACGGGCACGCGTGACTTAAAGTCCTGATCATGGCAGAAACCGCAGCGCCATGGATTGGAGCAACGGGGCGGTTACCTGTTCGCCCGTGATCGTGGGCGATGGAATTGGTGGAGATGGGTGGCGACCCTTGGAGTGGGGGGGAGGGCCAGCCCCCGCGCTCTCCCCTATAAATTGGGGGTCACGAGGGGCGATGCTCATCCATCCTTTCTTTCTCCTTGAGTCCGAATCCACCGAGCTCGCCCTTCTGCTCCCTTGTCTTGGGCTTCGCCCCTCCTCTCGATGCTCAGGGGAGGGACTCAGCAAGCATGCTTGCAAGGTCTTCCCCTTGGACTTATGCTCGGTCCCTGCCATGGGTAGGCGACTCTGAGCTGAAGGCTGGTTGGGGAAGTCTTGGATGGAGGAGCGGGCAGCGTGGTGGCCGCGTTGGAGACAACCGCGGCAGCACGCCTGTCGCCGCGCTGCCCGCTTCTTTAGTCTTGACGGAGCGCCATGTGGTTGACACCACGCCGGGATCCATATCGAAGGTGCAGCGTCGCGGCGGTCCGTGGTTCCAGCATTCCTCCTTCAAGGCGATGGAGAAAACCTCCCGCACGACCATTATGGGTGCACGTACGGTTGCGGCCATGAGTCGTCGTTCATCACGGTGAAGCTCTCCTCCCGCGGCGTTGTGGATGAAGTGTACGAGAGAGAACCCTTCATCCACGCTCGTTCTTCTAAGGCGGGGGATGGAATTCCCCGCCTTTGGCCACCGGGGACGACCATGCTCTCTGTGGGGTCCCTGGGTTGCCACATCTGGAGCTTGGGCAACGGCGGGGGCGTTCCCTCGAGCGGTGGCGATGAGGAAGACGATCGCGGTCGGGGATCTACTACGAATCGGGAGCACGGATGAGGTCTCCGACGCGTCGCGCTCCCCGGCAGCACCATCATCACCAGCTGGGCCCCGGCAGCGCCACCATCTGCACCTGCCCTCCGCCTTCTTTCCCCTTGTCGGTCTTGTCTGCTCCGTCGGCTTCGTCCGCCCTGCCTGGGGACAGGGCCCTTCCGCTCGCCGGTCGCGTCCCTCTAGTCCTGGCTGGGAAGCATCGAATCCCGGCCAGGCGCTCCTTTTGCCCTCTGTCCCTTCTTCACCTAATCCCTAAGAGGAGAGGGACAAGAAAGGCATTACGGGGCATTTATCTTTTTTGTAAGCCAAAAATGTAGGCGTTTGCCAAATTTTAGCTAATCAGAATCTAATCTCTTATCCACTTGTATCGGAAATGAATGAGAATAGTGTTGTCTTTCTTTTGCAAGTACTATCCCTTTCCTTTCCTTATTTATACTGCATCAGTATGTTTTGTCTTTGCTGCACGGAGCTGCTTGCCGGGTCATCATTCAAACCACGAGTGCCAAAGAGGGGGAAACGAGCCCCCGGCAATAGGTTGGCGTTGTTCCCCGGCAGAGCTCCTTGTTGGTATCGGTGCTACCACCCCTATAAACAAAGACAGTGGGACGGCTCGTCTTGACAAGGGTTTTCACCACGTGGATGACTCCACAACCTGTAGTAAGGAAGATACTAAGGGTTTCCTTGAGAAATCGAGAAGTACTGAGCTGGAGCTATGCGATATACTTATCTTTTCCAAGCAGTATCTTCTTTTTGAGTGTGATGGACCGCCATCCTTGTTTCTTTGTCCCCCTTCCCTGTTTTCTCGATGGTAAAACATGTAGGGTGAGAACAGTAACAAAGATTACGGTTTCATCAAGTATTCTAGTAAATCTCTATAACTTAAAAGCGATAACATTGCAGTCATAAAAAATGCATAATGAGCACGTAAGGATGATGATATGATGCAATGCCTAGCTTTATTATTGTTGCACAGGGTCTGCGCCTGGCTTTGTACAAAGGGTTACATGCAACATCGGCAAGGCTTGTATAAAAGGTGGCTGTCGGGGACTGAGCACGGCAGCCACACCTTACGGGTAGAACTTACAAAGATGCTCAATGTTCCATGAGTTCTGCACCTTGGTGCCATCTTCAGTCTCCAGACGGACTGCGCCAGGTCTGGTGACTCGTACTACCCGGTAAGGGCCTTCCCACTTCGGCGTCAACTTGTTTGCACCCTTGGCGGACTGAACACGACTAATGACAAGGTCACCTTCCTCAAGACTCCGGGCGTGGACCCTGCGGCTATAGTAGCGGTGCAGGGCTTGCTGGTAGCGTGCGGCACGCACCGCGGCCCGGAGACGGTCTTCCTCGAGGAGCATGGCATCGTCATGTCGTTACTGCTGTTGCTCTACTTCGTCGTAGGCAAGCACTCGAGGTGACCCGTATATGAGTTCCGTGGGGAGCACTGCTTCCGCCCCGTATACTAGGGAGAAGGGTGTCTAGCCAGTAGCTCGATTTGGTGTCGTTCTGAGGGACCAAAGAACCACCAGCAGCTCATCTATCTAGCGCCTGCCGCTTTTCCGCAGCTTATCAAAAGTCCTTGCCTTGAGTCCTCGCAGCACTTCAGCATTCGTCATCTCGACTTGCCCGTTGCTTCTCGGGTGAGCAACAGAGGCGAAGGAGACCTTGCTTCCAAGGCTTTGGATATATTGCATGAAGGCGTGGCTCGTGAACTGGATGTCGTTGTCGGTGATCACTCTGTTAGGCACTCCAAAGCGGCACACCAGTCCTTTCATGAACTTGATAGCTGGTTGCGCGGTCACCTTTCTCACTGGTTCCACCTCAGACCACTTTGTGAACTTGTCGGTTGCCACGAACAAGAACTCAAAGCCCCCGACAGCGCGGGGGAAGGGGCCAAGGATATCGAGCCCCCAGACCGAGAATGGCCAGGATAGAGGGATCGTTTGCAGGGCTTGTGCTGGTTGATGGATGTTCTTGGAATGGAACTGGCAGGCTTCACACTTGGTGACCAGCTCGGTAGCGTCTTGGAGAGCAGTGGGCCAATAGAAACCCTGTCGGAATGCTTTCCCGGCAAGGGCCCTTGATCCAATGTGGGAACCACATACTCCTCCATGAATCTCTGCCAACAGCTTCAGTCCGTCCTCCCGGTAGATACACCTTAATTTCACACCATTCGGTCGTCTTCTGTACAGGGTGTCATCGACAAACTGGTACATACTTGACCGACGGGCTACTTTTTCGGCTTCCTCTTGCTCTTCAGGGAGTTCTCCTGTTTGAAGGAAACGGACTATGTGTTGTGCCTAGGTTGGAGCCTGTGGCTCGACAACAAGGACTAAAGGCATCTCCCCGTCTCCGAGAGCGCTTGCCTCTACCACGAGAACCTGAGGTCCTGCGGGAGGGAGCTGCTCGTCAACCGGAATGGGGTTTTCCCCGGCAGCCTCTCTACCAGCGGCTTCGGGAAGCTTTGCCGGGAAATGCTTGCCGGAGTTCAGGTTCCTTCTCTTCTTGGACATCGCTGATGGGGATACTGATGGTTGAGTGAGGCGGAGAACAAAAGTCCCTGGTTCCACAGGAAGCTTCTGCGCAGCGCACTTTGATAGATGGTCAGCAATGCAATTTTCTGCTCGTGGCACGTGCTCTATTTGTAGTCCATCAAAATGCTCCTCCAGTTTCCTCACTTCTTCCACGTATGCTTCCATTAGTGGGCTCTGGTAGTCCTTGTTGACTTGCTTCACCACAAGCTGAGAATCTCCTCGGACGATCAGCCTTTTTATTCCCAACTCTACCGCGATTCTGAGTACGACAAGGAGCCCCTCATACTCAGCGGTGTTGTTGGTGGCTTCCTCCCGGGGAAAGTGCATCTGGACGACGTACTTGAGGTGCTCTCCGGTGGGGGCGATGAGGAGCACGCCTGCTCCAGCGCCCTGGAGTGAGAAAGCACCGTCAAAGTATATGATCCAATCCTTGGGTGCTTCTTTGCTGGGGAGGATTGTCTTTGGAGCTTCATCATCTGGCGTGGGAGTCCATTCTGCAATAAACTTCGCCAATGCCCTGCTCTGAATGGTGGAAGTGCTCTCATACTTCAATCCAAAGCTTGACAATTCTAATGCCCACTCAACTATCCTGCCAGTGGCTTCGGGGATCCTCAATATGTGTTGCAACGGGAAACGGGTGACAATTGTTATCTCATGGGCTCGGAAGTAGTGGCGCAGCTTCCTCGAGGCCATGATGAGGCCGAAGATCAGTTTTTGCACTCCAGAGTACCTTGACCAAGACCCCTGTAGCAGGGAACTGACAAAGTACATGGGCCGCTGCACCATCTTCTTCTTTGCTACCTCCTTGGATCCGCTATCGATCTTTTGCTGAGGTCCCCCTTCCTCTGCATCGAGTCTTGCCGCGGATGTTTCTTTCTCATTCCAAGTAGCATCAGCAACAACCGCTGAATCCCCACCCACTTCCCGCTGCGCCACCAACGCTGCACTAACCACTTGATTCGTCGCTGCCAAGTACAGCAGCAACGGTTCTTGTGGTTTAGGAGCGACCAAGGTGGGAGCAGAGGATATGTAATTCTTCAGGTCTTGCAGTGCTGCATCTGCCTCTGGGGTCCACTTCATTGGGCCGGCCTTCTTCAAGATTTTGAAGAACGGCAAGGCGCGCTCAGCAGACTTGGAGATGAACCTACTCAACGCGGCAACACATCCGGTCAAGCTTCTGATCTCCTTGATAGTCTTGGGTCCCTGTATCTATTCAATCGCCTTGATCTTGTCGGGATTGGCTTCTATTCCTCGCTGAGATACAAAGAACCCAAACAGCTTGCCAGATGGGACACCGAATACGCACTTTTCAGGGTTGAGCTTCAGGTTGATCTTGCGCAAGTTCGCAAAAGTTTCTTCCAGATCTTGTATGAGAGTGGCTTCATCCTTGGTCTTGACCACGATGTCATTCATGTAGGCTTCCACATTTCTGTGCAGCTAAGGTCCAAAACCAGTCTGAACTGCTCTGGCGAAGGTTGAACCAGCACTCTTCAACCCGAAGGGCATACGCACGAAATAGTACGTACCACAGGGAGTTATGAATGCGGTCTTCTCCTCATCTTCTTTAGTCATGAATATCTGGTGGTTGATACGTCTCCAACGTATCTATAATTTTTTATTGTTCCATGCTATTATATTATCTGTTTTGGATGTTTTATATGCATTAATATGCTATTTTATATTATTTTTGGGACTAACCTATTAACCTAGTGCCTAGTGCCAGTTTCTGTTTTTTCCTTGTTTTTGAGTATTGCAGATAAGGAATATTAAACGGAGTCCAAACGGAATAAAATCTTCGGAATGATTTTTCTTGGACCAGAAGAAACCTACCAGACTTGAAGACGAAGGCAGGAGACCTGTCGTGAAGTCACAAGCCACCAGGGCGCGTCCTAGGGGGGGCGCGCCCCCTGGCTTGTGGCCCCATGGCAGACCTCCTAACCCTGTTCTTCGGCCTATAAATTCCCAAATATTCCCCCAATACCAAAAAGAGCCACGAAAATACTTTTCCGCCGCCGGAACCCTCTGTTCCCGTGAGATCCCATCTTGGAGCCTTTTCCGGTAATCTGCCGGAGGGGGATTCGATCACGGAGGGCATCTACATCAACTCCATTGCCCTTCCGATGATGCGGTAATAGTCCACCACAGACCTTCGGGTCCATAGCTAGTAGCTAGATGGCTTCTTCTCTCTCTTTGCTCTTCAATACCATGTTCTTCATGATCTTCATGGAGATCTATCCGATGTAATACTCTTTTGCGGTGTGTTTGTCGAGATCCGATGAATTGTGGGTTTATGATCAGATTATCTATGAATATTATTTGAATCTTCTCTGAATTCTTATATGCATGATTTCATATCCTTGCAAGTCTCTTCGAGTTATTGGATTGGTTTGGCCAACTAGATTGGTAATTCTTGCAATGGGAGAAGTGCTTGGTTTTGGGTTCAATCTTGCGGTGTCCTCACCTAGTGACAAAGTAGGGGTAGCGAGGCACGTATTTGTATTGTTGCCATCAAGGATAAAAAGATGGGGTTTTCATCATATTGCTTGAGTTTATCCATCTACATCATGTCATCTTACTTAATGTGTTACTCTGTTCTTCATGAACTTAATACTCTAGATGCAGGCAGGAGTCGGTCGATGTGTGGAGTAATAGTAGTAGATGCAGAATAGTTTCGGTCTACTTGACACGGACGTGATGCCTATATGCATAATCATTGCCTTGGATATCGTCATAACTATGCACTTTTCTATCAATTGCTCGACAGTAATTTGTTCACCCACCGTATTATTTTCCTTCAAGAGAGAAGCCTCTAGTGAAACCTATGGCCCCCGGGTCTATTTTCCATATTATATTTTCAGATCTATAAACCAAAAATACTTTGCTGCAATCTTTTTACTTTTGTTTTACTCTTCGTTTTAGTAATCTTCTATATCTATCTCTATCAGATCTCATCCTTGCAAGTAACCGTGAAGGGATTGACAACCCCTTTATAGCGTTGGGTGCAAGTTTTTGATTATTTGTGTAGGTACATCTATTGGGGACTTGCTTGTATCTCCTACTGGATTGATACCTTGGTTCTCAACAACTGAGGGAAATACTTATCTACTTTGCTGCATCACCCTTTCCTCTTCAAGGGAAAACCAACGCATGCTCAAGAAGTAGCAAGAAGGATTTATGGCGCCGTTGCCGGGGAGATCTACATCATGCCTACCAAGTACCCATCACAAACTCATCTCTTGAATTTACATTATTTGCCTTTTGCCTCTCATTTTCCTCTCCCCCACTTCACCAATTTGCCGTTTTATTCGCCTTTTTCTCGCCGGATCTCTTTTTGTTTGCTTGTGTTGCCATGTGCCTTCTATTTGCTTGCATCTTCGATTGCTAAAAATCTATTGATATGGATCCTCATCCACTTGCTAATCTTTTCAAAAAATCATATTATGTTGAACCAATTGCTAGTGAGTTGAGTGCACTTGATTATCTCTATGACGTTTTGTTTGAAAATCATGAATCTGAAAATTTTGATGAAGTGTTGAAAGAAGAAATTTATAAGGTGATTCATGATAGTTCCTTGAAAGATGAGCATGATTGCAATGTTGCTAGTACGAATTCTCTAAATATCCATGATGCTAATGATATGCAAATCCACAAGCTTGGGGATGCTATGTTTCATGAAGATGATATTTTTTGTTCCCCTAGTTTTGATGAGCAAATTCATTATGATGATTGCATGCTCATGCATCATGAAAAGAATGATTTATGTGATAGTTATATTGTTGAATTCCTTCATGATGCTACTGAAATTTATTATGAGGGAGGAACATATGCTTGTAGGAATTGCAATAATATCAAGTTTTCTCTCTATGTATTTAAAGTTTTGAAGTTATGCTTGTTTTGCCTTCCTATGCTAGTTGATTCTTGTTCCCGTAAATTGTTTGCTCACAAAACCCCTATGCATAGGAAGTGGGTTAGACTTAAATGTGCTTGTCATGAGATTAATGATGCTTTCTTGCATACTTCAATTACTACTTTTTATGTGAGCATCATTGAAATCATTATGCCTAGCTAGGGGCGTTAAACAATAGCGCTTGTTGGGAGGCAACCCAATTTTATTTTATGTTTCTGTTTTTTGCTTATGTTCTTGAGTGTTTTGCACATTATTACCTCTGTAGTAATTGTGTTTTATTGTTTTAATTAGTGTTTGTACCAAGTAAGACCTTTGGGATGGTTTGCGGTGATTGTTGATTTGGTTTTGCTGAAAAACAGAAACTTTTGCGCTCAGTCCAGGAATTTTATAAATTTACCAGAGCGTCAATTGGATCTGAATTTTTTACACAAGGTTGATATACAAATTTCCCTGATTGTCCTAATTTTTCAGAATTTTTGGAGGTACAGAAGTATTCGAAGTCTACAGATTGCTACAGACTGTTCTGTTTTTGACAGATTCTGTTTTCTTTGTGTTGTTTGCTTATTTTGATGTATCTATGGGTTGTATCGGGGGGTATGAACCATGGAGAAGTTAGAATACAGTAGATATTACACCAATATAAATAAAGAATGAGTTCACAACAGTACCTAAAGTGGTGATTTATTTTTCTTATACTAACGGATCTCATGAGTTTTCTGTTGAGTTTTGTGTTGTGAAGTTTTCAAGTTTTGGGTAAAGATTTGATGGACTATGGAATAAGGAGTGGCAAGAGCGTAAGCTTGGGGATGCCCAAGGCACCCCAAGCCATATTCAATGATACCAAAGAGCCTAAGCTTGGGGATGCCCCGGAAGGCATCCCCTCTTTCGTCTTCAATCCATCGGTAAATTTACTTGAGGCTATATTTTTATTCACCACATGATATGTGTTTTGCTTGGAGCGTCTTGTATGATATGAGTCTTTGCTTTTTAGTTTGCCACAATCATCCTTGCTGCACACATCTTTTGAGAAGCACACGCACTAATAGTGAATTTATTAGAATAATCTATGTGCTTCACTTATATCTTTTGAGCTAGGCAATGTTGCTCTAGTGCTTCACTTATATCTTTTAAGAGCACGGCGGTGTTTTATTTTATAGAAATAATTGAACTCTCGTACCTCACTTATATTATTTTGATATTCTTTAAACAGCATGGTAATTGGTTTAGGTTATGAATTTAGTCCTAATATAATGGGCATCCAAGAGGGATATAATAAAAACTTTCATATAAAGCGCATTGAATACTATGTGAAGTTGGATTCCTTGCATATAGTTTTGAGATATAAAGATGGTGGTGTTAGAGTCATGCTAGTGAGTAATTGTGGAATGGTAAAAATACATGTGTTGAAGTTTGTGACTCCCGTAGCATGCACGTATGGTGAACCGTTATGTAACGAAGTCGGAGCATGATTTGTTTAATGATTGTCATCCTTTGTGTGAGGGTCGGGAGCGCGCGATGGTTTACTCCTACCAACCTCTCCCCTAGGAGCATGCGTCTAACACTTTGCTTCGATAACTAATAGATTTTTGCAATAAGTATGTGAGTTCTTTATGACTAATGTGAGTCCATGGATTATACGCACTCTCACCGTTCCACCTTTGCTAGCCTCTCTAGTACCGCGCAACTTTCACCGGTGCGTTAAACCCACCTTCCTCAAAACAGCCACCATATACCTTCCTCAAAACATCCACCATACCTTCCTATTATGGCATTTCCATAGCCATTCCGAGATATATTGCCATGCAACTTCCACCGTTCCGCTTTTTTTATGACACGCACCATCATTGTCATATTGCTTTGCATGATCGTAAGACAGCTAGCATGATGTTTTTATGGCTTGTCCGTTTTTTGATGTCATTTGCTATGCTAGATCATTGCACATCCCGGTCCTCCACCGGAAGCATTCATATAGAGTCATATCTTGTTGTAGGTATTGAGTTGTAAGTAAATAAAAGTGTGATAATCTTCATTATTAGAGCATTGTCCCATGTGAGGAAAGGATGATGGAAGCTATGATTCCCTCACAAGAAGGGATGAGTCTCCGGACTTTACAAATAATAAAAGAGGCCAATGAAGCCCATAAAAAGGCCAAAGATGCCCAACAAAATAAAAAAAATGAGAGAAAAGAGAGAAGGGACAATGTTACTATCTTTTTTCCACACTTGTGCTTCAAAGTAGCACCTTGATCTTCATGATAGAGAGTCTCCTATTTTGTCACTTTCATATACTAGTGGGAATTTTTCATTATATAACTTGGCTTGTATATTCCAATGATGGGCTTCCCACTTAGTTTCTTTTTTGAGCTTTCATACACTTATAGCTCTAGTGCATCCGTTGCATGGCAATCCCTACTCACTCACATTGATATCTATTGATGGGCATCTCCATAGCCCATTGATACGCCTAGTTGATGTGAGACTATCTTCTCCTTTTTCCACACAACCTCCACCATATTCTATTCCACCCATAGTGCTATATCCATGGCTCACGCTCATGTATTGCATGAAAGTTGAAAAGGTTTGAGAACATAAAAGGGGTGAAACAATTGCTTGACTTGTCATCGGGGGTGTGCATGATTTAGATACTTTGTGTGGTGAAGATGGAGCATAGCCAGACTATATGATATTGTAGGGATAAACTTTCTAAGGCCATGTTATTTTGAAAGGACACAATTGTTTGTTAGTATGCTTGAAGTATTACTGTTTTTATGTCAATATTGAGCTTTTGTTTTGAATCTTATGGATCTGAATATTCATGCCACAATAAAGAATATTACATGGATAAATATGTTAGGTAGCATTCCACATCAAAAATTCTGTTTTTATCATTTACCTACTCGAAGACGAGCAGGAATTAAGCTTGGGGATGCTTGATACGTCTCCAACGTATCTATAATTTTTGATTGTTCCATGCTATTATATTATCTGTTTTGGATGTTTTATATGCATTAATATGCTATTTTATATTATTTTTGGGACTAACCTATTAACCTAGTGCCTAGTGCCAGTTTCTGTTTTTTCCTTGTTTTCGAGTATTGCAGATAAGGAATATTAAACGGAGTCCAAACGGAATAAAATCTTCGGAATGATTTTTCTTGGACCAGAAGAAACCTGCCAGACTTGTAGATGAAGGCAGGAGACCACTTGATTTTCCTGGTAGCATCAGCAGCAACCGCTGAATCCCCACCCACTTCCCGCTGCGCCACCAACGCTGCACTAACCAGTTGATTCGTCGCTGCCAAGTACAGCAGCAACGGTTCTTGTGGTTTAGGAGCGACCAAGGTGGGAGCAGAGGATATGTAATTCTTTAGGTCTTGCAGCGCAGCATCTGCCTCCGGGGTCCACTTCATTGGGCCGGCCTTCTTCAAGATTTTGAAGAACGGCAAGGCGCGCTCAGCAGACTTGGAGATGAACCTACTCAATGCGGCAACACATCCGGTCAAGCGTCTGATCTCCTTGATAGTCTTGGGTCCCTGTATCTATTCAATCGCCTTGATCTTGTCGGGATTGGCTTCTATTCCTCGCTGAGATACAAAGAACCCAAGCAGCTTGCCAGATGGGACACCGAATACGCACTTTTCAGGGTTGAGCTTCAGGTTGATCTTGCGCAAGTTCGCAAAAGTTTCTTCCAGATCTTGTATGAGAGTGGCTTCATCCTTGGTCTTGACCACGATGTCATTCACGTAGGCTTCCACATTTCTGTGCAGCTAAGGTCCAAAACCAGTCTGAACTGCTCTGGCGAAGGTTGAACCAGCACTCTTCAACCCGAAGGGCATACGCACGAAACAGTACGTACCACAGGGAGTTATGAATGCGGTCTTCTCCTCATCTTCTTTAGTCATGAATATCTGGTGGTTGATACGTCTCCAACGTATCTATAATTTTTTATTGTTCCATGCTATTATATTACCTGTTTTGGATGTTTTATATGCATTAATATGCTATTTTATATTATTTTTGGGACTAACCTATTAACCTAGTGCTTAGTGCCAGTTTCTGTTTTTCCTTGTTTTTGAGTATTGCAGATAAGGAATATTAAACGGAGTCCAAACGGAATAAAATATTCGGAATGATTTTTCTTGGACCAGAAGAAACCTGCCAGACTTGGAGACGAAGGCAGGAGACCTGCCGTGAAGTCACAAGCCACCAGGGCGCGCCCTAGGGGGGGCGCCCCCTGGCTTGTGGCCCCACGGCAGACCTCCTAACCCTATTCTTCGGCCTATAAATTCCCAAATATTCACCCATTACCAAAAAGAGGCACGAAAATACTTTTCCGCCGTCGGAACCCTCTATTCCCGTGAGATCCCATCTTGGAGCCTTTTCCGGTAATCTGCCGGAGGGGGATTCGATCACGGAGGGCATCTACATCAACTCCATTGCCCTTCCGATGATGCGTGAGTAGTCCACCACAAACCTTCGGGTCCATAGCTAGTAGCTAGATGGCTTCTTCTCTCTCTTTGCTCTTCAATACCATGTTCTTCATGATCTACATGGAGATCTATCCGATGTTGTCAGATTTCGGGCTCCGCAAAACCCTTCAGATTTGAACACAGGGGCGTGTGCGAAGATCCCCAGCAGCCTCGCCCAACCTAGCTCGCTACTCGATGAACACAGCAACGAACTCGCACGATGACGAGGAAGAAGATGGACACGACAGTTTACCCAGGTTCAGGCCACTGCGAAGCGTAATACCCTACTCCTGCTTTGGTGGATTGCCTCTCAAGGAGGTGGGGTGGATGAACTGGTTACAGTGTTTCAGGGCCTCATGAGGGCTTCCCTGAGGTGTTCGGGACCCTCTGTGGCTTGGCGATGGATGAATGGTGGAATGGATTCCCGCCACTCCTCTACGGTGCAGCCTACCCTCTATATATAGCGGTGGCTCGGGTCCTCTTTCCTTATCGCAATGGCGGGAAGGGATCCCACAATGACCAATTTTAAAGGGGGACAGGAGTACGTGCCCGCCCTGCCCAAAGGCGGTCTTCGCCTACAAAGTGGCTGTCGATGGCGCAGGGGTGGGCTCAGCGATGACATCCGCCCTGCGGGGCTGGTGGTTGCGGTCTTGTTGCACCGGAATGGAAACCTTTGGGGGTGCTTTGGGAACCAGCGTACGTCCCTGCTCCCTTTGCACCAAAGGGGAAACTGTGCCGCCTGGCGCGCTGGCGCCCGCCTGTCCTTCCTTGCGTCATCTTTGACTCCTGAGGCCGGGCCTTGCATAGAGATCTCCGCCGCTCCGGAGGGGGTCTGGGGAGGCCCATCCCTTGCCGGTCTTGATGCTGCTCCTCCTCGCGAGCCTAGGGCCCTCGCGAGGGCCTTGTCTTTGAGTGGGGCCACGCCTGGCTGTGTTCGGTTGATGAAGTGGGCCATGCCCTGGGCCGCAGGCAGGCAGGTCTGGGTACCCCCGTTCCCAGAACGCCGACAGTAGCCCCCGGGCCCAAGGCGCGCTCGAGCTGGCTTCTGGGCGAAGCCTCGAGGATGGACCGAAGCGCTGCGGGCCCCAAACGTCCGCGGGCCAGGCCTTACGCGTGTCGAATTCCCGGGCAGCGACGCTCCCGCTCCCCGAGGGCGTCCGGAACCGCTCCAAGTCAAATTGACACGACGCACGGGTGCAGCACCGGTCATCATTGCCTCCCTTTGAATACTGCCACTACTTCCGGCCTCTACTCCTCGGGCCACGTGGATTTGACCCTTCAGTTGGCAGGAGAGGCGGCGTGGATGGTACTGCATTGATCGAACCGCCTCGCGGCGCCCGAGAGGCGCACGACGCCTGCTCTCCCACGACGTCTCACGGCTGCGGTTACGCCTATAAATCCGCCCCGCCCATGGCAAGGGGGGGGCATTGCAGTCTTGAGGCTTCTTCTTGTTTCCTTCGCTCCGCCGAGAAAACCCTCTCTCCTTCCCATCTTCTCGTCCTTCATGGCGTCTGGTGGAAGCGGCGCGGGCACGGGGAAGCGCGCGGCACCTCCGACTCCCTCGTCCTCCTCCGGAGGCAGCGGTGGGGGGCCTCAGGGTCGGCGCAGGTTCGCCGACGCTGGGCCCTGGTCAACGAGTAAGTATTATGCCGCCTCCCTCTTCTCCAGTTCTTCCGCCCAGCGCTCTGAGCATGATCCTCTCCACCTCCCAGGGCGCCCGCAGCCAAGAAACGCAATCTTGGCGAGCTTCAGGAGGAAGCGGAGACGCTGCGGGCCCGGCTGACCACCGCCGAGGCCGCCTTCCAAGCTGCCCTCCGGGGCGAGGCGGAGGCCAGGGCGGAGCTGGCGTCCCTTCAGACCCAGGTCCAGGAGGCGGCCGACGCCGTGCAGGCCGCCCAGGATGAGGCGGCGCATGCCAGGCTGCTGGAGTCCCAGCGCGTCAAGCAGTTCTCGGGCATCACCAGCCGCGCGGCCGGCGCGGTGAGCCGGTTCGTCGGGGACGCCCCCGCGCTGCCGAACGTGTGTGGCGACGGGGGCTACTCTGAATTCTTCCAGAAGGTGGTGGAGGCGCTGGAGACCGGCGTCTGTCGCGTGGACGTGGACAGTGCGTCCGACACGCGCGACCTTCTGGACCTTGCCTTGACGCTCGTCTTCTCCAACCTGCGCCGCCTCGCCCCGCAGCTCGATCTCCGGTGCGTTGGGGAGCCGGTGCCTGACGGGCTCCAGTGCCCTCTTCGGGACGATGTGTGCCCGCACGTGGAGGCCATGGTGGAGCGGTTCATCTAGGTGCCTGCCTCCAGCGAGGAGGACGACTCTGACGCCGAGCCGGCCGGCGGCGCGGGCGGCGACGGCGGCTTCTCCTCCTACGCGTCCTCTGTTCCCCCTTTCCGGTTCCTTTAATGCTTGAAGAAGAACTTTGCCCTGATGGGCATCAGTCTTTTGCATGTTACCTTCGCCTTCTTGTCTCTCTTCCTTGAATCGCTGGTTGCTTGCTGGTCGTGACGCGACTTGGTTTTTCCGCGCGGGGCCCGGCGTCGCCATCGCTGCGGCCCCGCAACAGCCACTGGTAGGGCCCTCGCGAGGCTCTCCCCCTTGAGAGACGACTCACAGCCGTCGCCCCTTATCGGTCTCTGGGCCTCGCTGCTCATCGTGGCCGAGCCCCTCCCCATGTGTCGCCTTCCCTGTTGCCTCAGTCCTCAGGGGCCTCGGCAGCCGCGCGCGGTGACCATAGTACCTGCATCCTTACGTTAGTGCGCGTAATCCTTATCCAGTTCTCGGGTCGTTATTAGGCCAAGTGGCTCTTGCTTGGTTCGGTAGTGTACTTAGCTTGTATGACGCTGGCGATCTCGTGCGTCACGAGGCATGACTGGGCTATTCAGACAATCCGTGACTCCGTTTGGGATACTGCCACCTTGCTTGCTGGTCGGTTTGGGGGCCCTTTCGGCACTCTACGTCTACAGGTCCCAGTCCCGCACATTTCCCGACCACCATGGCGTACGACCGGATCACTAGGACGCAACCATGGGGCCAAGCCCCGACACCCTCGATGCCGACCGGATCACCAAGGACGACACCAAGGGGGGCGAGTGGCTATATGACCGGTAAGGCTCCTGAGGTATGCTGCTCAGGAGCCCCCTTTCGACGCTCAAACCGCTCTACGTCGGCAAGTCCCAGTCCCGCACATTTCCCGACCACCGCGGTGTACGACCGGATCACCAGGACGCAACCACGGGGCCAAGCCCCGACTCCCTCGATGCCGACCGGATCACCAAGGACGACACCAAGGGGGGCGAGTGGCTATATGACCGGTAAGGCTCCTGAGGCGTGTTGCCCAGGAGCCCCTCTTGACGCTCGAGCGATCCCCCATTCCGTCCCTTCAGGCGTTGCCCCGGGAGGCCCTGGGGCCTCCCGAGGTTCCGTGTCGTGATGTCATGCTGCGGTCGGAGCCCCCGAGCAGGGGTCGACAGCTAAAAGATGCATGCCCCTGAGGCGGCAAGACCTCGCTATCCAGCTCTGTGGCGCCTCGGGGCGGCGCGGAGCATTAGGCTCCTTGCGAAACACCATTCAGAAAGAGAGAATTCCAGTCTGGCAAAACGAGAAAACGCAGAGAGAAAAGTTCCCGCCCCTTTTTTTTAAATATAGAGTTTCGAAATTCTCAGACTTCATTCCAAAAAATGGCAGCTCGAACACCAAAAAGAAGCAAGCAAATGCCGCGTCCGGCCCCTAGGCTAGTCTTCGTCTTCCCCCAGCGCTAAGCGTAGGGCATCCACGTTGCATGGGCATAGCCATTGATGGGCAGTGTTGACCTCTCCGCCAGCTCTGGGCTGTGGCTGCCACATTGCGTGGGAGGAACCCCTCCGCGTCCTCAGGGGGCTCCGGGCGTATACAGCCCGCTCATTATTACGTGAGAGTGTCACGGCCGTAGATAGCTGGGCAAGCCCCCAAGCGCACGGCCTGGTGGCTCCCAACTCCGTCAAGAACCATCCCGTGCATTTCTGCCCGGTTGCGCGCCCTTATGACCCTAACCCGAATGCATCGTTCCCCGCGCGACCGCAGGATTGCGCTCCCGAGGCCCAAACATGAGCACGATGCATCGGCGCGGCCATAAGGGTGTTTTGTCGATGAAGCATGCCTCGTGAGGCATCCGTGCACCGGCCGGACAAGGTCCCGAGGGCCTCGTGAGGCCCAACCTCCCAAGGCCGTGCCGGCGCTGTAGTTGCCGCGGGTGGCCCGTGCTGCTTGTGTCTTGCTACTCCCCCCAGGCCATTACTCCTGAGGCCTGGGGGCTTGGTCCGGCGTCGCTCGCTCACGGGGGCGCCGGCTTGTGCCGCGCCCCGCGGGCCCGGGGGCGCCCTCCCGCTCGCTCCGCGCAGGCCCGGTGCTCCGCCGATGGAAGCCCCCAGGCCCGGCTCGGGGAGGACGCCCCGGGTGCTCCTTACTCCTGGGGGTGCTGGCGCCTGCGGCGGGCGCCTGCCCATCCCTCCGCCGGGTGGTACGACGTAGCATGGTACGTAGGGTTCCACGTAAGTGCTTGGTCCTCCTCCTGAGCCACCCGTCGCTGCGCCGGGGGCGATCCCTCCTGGCGGTGGCGGGAAGCCGCCCCGCGCGCGTCGCTCGCAGACCCTCCTGTGTCGGGCCTCAGAGCGGAGTTGCTTACCTCTGCCACCGCCGTTGGGTGGGCCGCACGGCTCCTGGTGTGGACTGCTCCCCTGGCGACCCAATGCGCCTTCGCCGCTGTTGCTTGTTTGTCCGGACGCCTGCGCCGCCTGCTCACTGCGCCGGATGGCGCGCTCCCGCCTGGTCAACCCAGGCTGCTGAGGGCCCGCCGGGTCGCGGAGATGCGTGTCGGTGTGCTCGAGGGGTGCCCCGTCGTTTGCTCCGTGTACCTGGCCGTCGTGGCCGGGCTGCGCCCCGAAACCGGTCACCGGGATTCGGAGGAGGAGAAGCACAGCGTGTGGCGCGCCCCGCTCAGACCCGTCCGGCGCTGGAACGGTCCCTCCGCCGGCTGGCTGGGGGGCGGGCGCGGCGTGAGAGCTCCCGGCGCCTGGCGCCTACGGCCTTGAAGAAGAGTGAGGGGGGATGGCCCTCTACGCGACGGTGACCAGCTCCGCGATGTGATCGGCCCATGCGTCGAAGCCCCCGTGCGTTGGTCGGTGGCGGAGCATCTCGCTTGCTAGCAGTAGCGCATCGTGCGTGTCGAGGTCCCCCACGTAGGTGCGGCGCGTCGCAGGTGCCGGGGGCGCCGCCCGCCCGCCGTGTGCTTGAGCGGCGCGGAGGTGATGCTGGCGACCTGGTACTGACCGCTCGGTACCATGCTGCCAGGGCGTGGGCCTCCGACTGCTGCGGCGGGGTTGACAGAAGCCGACCCGCCGCGGCCGGGGGAAGCTTGTTGAGCGCCGGCCATCGGAGCAGCGAAGCTTGGGAAGAACGAAGCTTGGAGAAGACCTCGACACGCCCCCTACCTGGCGCGCCAAATGTCGGATTTGGGGCTCCGCAAAACCCTTAAGATTCGAACACAGGGGCGTGTGCGAAGATCCCCAGCAGCCTCGCCCAACCTAGCTCGCTTCTCGATGAACACAGCAACGAACTCGCACAATGACGAGGAAGAAGATGGACACGACAGTTTACCCAGGTTCGGGCCGCTGCGAAGCGTAATACCCTACTCCTGCTTTGGTGGATTGCCTCTTAAGGAGGTGGGGTGGATGAACTGGTTACAGTGTTTCAGGGCCTCATGAGGGCTTCCCTGAGGTGTTCGGGACCCTCTGTGGCTTGGCGATGGATGAATGGTGGAATGGATTCCCGCCACTCCTCTACGGTGCAGCCTACCCTCTATATATAGTGGTGGCTCGGGTCCTCTTCCCTTATCGCAATGGCGGGAAGGGATCCCACAACGGCCAATTTTAAAGGGGGACATGAGTACGTGCCCGCCCTGCCCAAAGGCGGTCTTCGCCTGCAAAGTGGCTGTCGACGGCGCAGGGGTGGGCTCAGCGATGACATCCGCCCTGCGGGGCTGGTGGTTGCGGTCTTGTTGCACCAGAATGGAAACCTTTGGGGGGTGCTTTGGGAACCCGCGTACGTCCCTGCTCCCTTTGCACCAAAGGGGAAACTGTGCCGCCTGGCGCGCTGGCGCCCGCCTGTCCTTCCTTGCGTCATCTTTGACTCCTGAGGCCGGGCCTTGCATAGAGATCTCCGCCGCTCTGGAGGGGGCCTGGGGAGGCCCATCCCTTGCCGGTCTTGATGCTGCTACTCCTCGCGAGCCTAGGGCCCTCGCGAGGGCCTTGTCTTTGAGTGGGGCCATGCCTGGCTGTGTTCGGTTGATGAAGTGGGCCATGCCCTGGGCCGCAGGCAGGCAGGTCTGGGTACCCCCGTTCCCAGTACGCCGACAGCTGTAATACTCTTTTGCGGTGTGTTTGTCGAGATCCGATGAATTGTGGGTTTATGATCAGATTATCTATGAATATTATTTGAATCTTCTCTGAATTCTTATATGCATGATTTCATATCCTTGCAAGTCTCTTCAAGTTATTGGTTTGGTTTGGCCAACTAGATTGGTAATTCTTGCAATGGGAGAAGTGCTTGGTTTTGGGTTCAATTTTGCGGTGTCCTCACCCAGTGACAAAGTTGGGATAGCGAGGCACGTATTTGTATTGTTGCCATCAAGGATAAAAAGATGGGGTTTTCATCATATTGCTTGAGTTTATCCCTCTACATCATGTCATCTTACTTAATGCGTTACTCTGTTCTTCATGAACTTAATACTCTAGATGCAGGCAGGAGTCGGTCGATGTGTGGAGTAATAGTAGTAGATGCAGAATCGTTTCGGTCTACTTGACACGGACGTGATGCCTATATGTATAATCATTGCCTTGGATATCGTCATAACTATGCACTTTTCTATCAATTGCTCGACAGTAATTTATTCACCCACCGTATTATTTTCCTTCAAGAGAGAAGCCTCTAGTGTAACCTATGGCCCCCGGGTCTATTTTCCATATTATATTTTCAGATCTATAAACCAAAAATACTTTGCTGCAATCTTTTTACTTTTGTTTTACTCTTCGTTTTAGTAATCTTCTATATCTATCTCTATCAGATCTCATCCTTGCAAGTAACCGTGAAGGGATTGACAACCCCTTTATAGCGTTGGGTGCAAGTGTTTGATTATTTGTGTAGGTACATCTATTGGGGACTTGCTTGTATCTCCTACTGGATTGATACCTTGGTTCTCAACAACTGAGGTAAATACTTATCTACTTTGCTGCATCACCCTTTCCTCTTTAAGGGAAAACCAACGCATGCTCAAGAAGTAGCAGTGGTATCCGGAGTAGGCATCCAGAAATGAGAGCAAGTCACATCCGGAGGTGGAGTCAACAATCTGATCTATGCGCGGCAAGGGGAAAGGATCCTTCGGGAAAGCTTTGTTCAAGTCAGTGAAGTCTATGCAAAGCCTCCATTTCCCATTTACCATACGTACCACCACCAGGTTTGCTAGCCAAGTTGGATGCAGTACTCCTCTGACCGAACCAGCTTCTTCAAGCTTCTTGATTTCCTCGGCAATGAAATGTTGCCGCGCCAGGGCTTCCTTCCTAACCTTTTGCTTGACGGGCCGGGCATGAGGACAGACAGTAAGGTGGTGCTCAATTACCTCCCTGGGAACACCGGGGATGTCAGATGGTTGCCAGGCAAGCACATCGACATTCTCCCACAGGAAGGTAACGAGCGCGCTTTCCTATTTGTCAGTAAGGGTAGCACTGATGGTGAAGATACCACCAGTGCCGTCCAGCCTTGCCGGTATTTTCTTCGTCTCGGGATAGGTGACCCTGGTCTTCTTGCCAGTGGAACTCCCCGGCAGGTCATCGTCGGATGCAGCGCACTCCGAAGAGGCGCCCTTCCCGGAGTCCTTGCCGGTGTTCCTGCTAGTTTTCTTCAAGTTCTCTGTGTTCTTGGCGGGAGCTGGGATTTCTATGGCTTCAGCTGCTACCGCGTCATGATACATCTGGTCCACACAGATAACTGCGTTCTTCTTATCGGATGGAATGGAAATAACTCCAATGGGCCATGTCATCTTCAAGGTATTGTAGGCATAGTGGGATGCCGCCATGAACTTTGCCAGAGCTGGGCGGCCGAGGATTCCGTTCTAGGGCAGCGGGATCTCGGTGATGTCAAACACTATTCTCTCTGTCCGGAAGTTCAGTTCCTCGCCGAACGTCACAGGCAGAGTGATCTTTCCCTTGGGCCGGCTCCTGCCGGGGTTGATTCCTTGGAATGTACCTGTGGCTTCGAGCTCTTCATCAAGGATCTGCAGTTTCTCAGCCACTCTAGGGGAGATTAAGTTCAATCCTGCCCCGTCGTCAACTAACATCTTGGACACCTTGAGGTTGCGGATTGTCGGAGAAACCAACAATGGCAAGCATCTGACCGTAGTGGTATGGTCAGGATGATCCTCTTCGTCGAAGATGATAGGCGTGCGGGTCCATTTGAGTGGCTTCCTAGATTCTACAGTAGGTTCCACAGCATTGACCTTGCGAGCCCACTGCTTGAGCTGGCGGTGAGAGGAATGCAAGGACGCACCCCCCCGTCAATGCACATGGCCTCAGTTGCTTTCTGTAACTCCCTGTCGCTGGAATCCTCATCATCATCCTCATCCTCACTCATATCGTCTGTTTCCTTCTTCTCTTGGCCTCTGGCGGGTTTTTCCTTTTGTTGCGTTTTTTTGCCGCGGTGACCTCCTCTGCCCCCACGGCCTTTCCCGGCAGCGCCATCCTGGCCTTTTTCCTTGTCGCGCTTCTCGTACTCGGCTCTCTGCTTCTCAACAAGTTTCTTGACCTGCCGGCACTCTTGGAGATCATGGCCCTTGGTATGGTGAATTTTGCAGTACGGCCCGTCGGACTTTCCGGTCTTCTCAGCGGCAGCAGCCTCCTGGCAATCAGCGCACGAGGCAGCTCCCTTGCCGGGGGTTTCGGCTTTCGCCTTTTTTCTTGCACTGAGGTCTCTGGAGCTCTCGACAGCCAATACTGCCTTTCCCTTATGCTTATTGTTGCGCTTCCTGCTTCTTCTCTTCGGGTCGGGGGCGTCATCGTCATCATCGGAGTCCACTTCGACGCCCGCCTCCTCCCCGGGAAGTCGCCTCCCTTCTTCAGCTCGAGCACATTTATCCGCCAAGGTGTAAAGCTCATTAACGGTCTTGGGGAGCTTGACATTCATCTTGGCTCGCATACTCCTGTTGCGCACGTTCGAATGGAACGCGGCAATCACCGCTGCGGGATGGATCTCTAGATGTTGCGGTGCACTCGGCTGTATCTCTGGATGTACTTCCTCAGGGTTTCTCCCTCCTTTTGCGGGAGGACTTAAAGATCGTTGGGCTAGCCTGGTTCTTGATGACCACCGGTGAATGCGCCAATGAACTCGTTGCACAGATCAGCCCAAGACGAAATTGAATTCTCTGGCAGATGCATCAGCCACGATCTCACGTTCGGCTTAAGTGCCAAAGGGAAATAGTTGGCGAGCACCTTTTCATCTCTTCCTCCGGCAGCGTGAACAGCTATCGTGTATATGCCTAAGAACTCTTCCGGGTTCAGCTTCCCGTCGTATTTCTCAGGCAGCTCTGGTTTGAAGGCTCGGGTCGACAGCCAGCGGACCCGTCGCAGCTCGCTAGTGAAGGCAGGGCAACCAACCTCGTAAGGAAGGCTCGCTAGTGATGCGCGCATCTTCTTTCCACCGGTCTTCAAGGATGCGCCGTTGATCCCGGTGGTCGCGCCGGCCAGATGAGACTATGGACGCCTCGTCGTGCTCATCAGCATGCGAAGCTTGCTGCGGCTGCCTCTGGGCCTGTTGGCACGGAGGGGATTGCACCGTTGGGGTGGCCCCTTCGACGCGCTCGTCGCCCCGGGCTGCTGCTGCTGTTCGCGCACGTCGCGATGGATCTGTGTGCTGGGGCTTGTTGGCTTTGACGAAGGAAACCAGACTCTAAATGGTGGCTCTCCATTCATCCATCTTATCAGCCGCTGGCATGAAGTTGAGCAGCATCTGAACTCGTGCCATGGCTTCCTCTGTGGTGCCCGGCATGGCGAAAGAGGCGGACCATGACGTCGCTCGACTCCTGGTAGAACCAAGAGGAGCGTCGCCGCGGTCCTGATGTCGCGTGCCACTCGCCGGAGCTGTCTGGCATGCAGGGGGGTGATACGTCACCAACGTAACTATAATTTTTGCTTGTTCCATGCTGTTATATTATCATTCTTGGATGTTTTACAATCATTTTACTACAACTTTATATTATTTTTGGGACTAACCTATTAACCTAGAGCCCAGTGCCAGTTTCTGTTTTTTCCTTGTTTTTGAGTTTTACAGAAAAGGAATATCAAACGGAGTCCAAACGGAATAAAAATTTATGGTGATTTTTTATGGACCAGAAGAGACCCACGGGGCATCGGAGTTGGGCCAGAAGAGCCACGAGGAGATCACAAGCCACATGGGCGCCCCCCCTAGGGCGCGCCCCCTGGCTTGTGACTCCCTCGTGGCCCCCTAGGACTTGTTTCCGCCGCCATAAATTCTTATAAATATAGAAACCTCCGAAAATAAACCTAGATGGGGAGTTCCGCCGCCGCAAGCCTCCAGAGCCACGAAAAACCAATCGGGAGCCCGTTCCGGCACCCTGCCGGAGGGGGAAACCATCACCGGAGGCCATCTTCATCATCCCGTCGCTCTCCATGACGAGGAGGGGGTAGTTCACCCTCGGGGCTAAGGGTATGTACCAGTAGCTATGTGTTTGATCTCTCTCTCTCGTGTTCTTGAGATGGCACGATCTTGATGTACCGCGAGCTTTATTAATATAGATGAATCATATATAGTGTTTCCCCTCTCTATCTAGTTGTGATGAATTGAGTTTTCCCTTTAAAGTTTACTTATCGGATTGAGTCTATAAGGATTTGAGAACACTTGATGTATGTCTTGCGATGGGATATCTGTGGTGACAATGGGATGTTCTATTGATCCACTTGATGTATGTTTTGGTGATCAACTTGCGGGTTCCGTGACCTTGGGAATCTATGCATAGGGGTTGGCACATGGTTTCGTCTTGACTTTCCGGTAGAAACTTTGGGGCACTCTTTGAAGTTCTTTGTGTTGGATTGAATATGATGAATCTGAAATTATGTGATGCATATCGTATAATCAAGCCCATGGGTACTTGTGGTGACATTGGAGTATCTAGGTGACATTAGGGTTTTGGTTGATGTGTATCTTAAGGTGTTATTTTAGTACGAACTCTAGGGCTGTTCGTGACACTTATAGGGATAGCTCATAAGATTGATCGGAAAAGATAACTTTGAGGTGGTTTCGTACCCTACAATAATTTCTTCGTTTGTTCTCCGCTATTAGTGACTTTGGAGTGAACTCTTTGTCGCACGTGAGGGATTTATATATTATTCAACTATGTTAGTATTGTTGAGAGAACTTGCACTAGTGAAAGTATGAACCCTAGGCCTTGTTTTCAAGCATTGCAATACCGTTTTTGCTCACTTTTGTTACTTGCTACCTTGCTGTTTTTATATTTTCAGATTACAAAAACCTATATCTACCATCCATATTACACTTGTATCACCATCTCTTCGCCGAACTAGTGCACCTATACAATTTGCCATTGTATTGGGTGTGTTGGGGACACAAGAGACTCTTTGTTATTTGGTTGCAGGGTTGTTTGAGAGAGACCATCTTCATCCTACACCTCCCACGGATTGATAAACCTTAGGTCATCCACTTGAGGGAAATTTGCTACTGTCCTACAAAACTCTGCGCTTGGAGGCCCAACACGAGTCTACAAGAAGAAGGTTGCGTAGTAGACATCAGGGGGCGATCCTGCGGAGCTGCGGCTCCGCTCGGGGCTCCGTCTTGTTCCACGCGAGGTGCATGCCTAGTAGTCTCGCCTGCGGCGGGTGCGGCCGGAGGGTCACGGCTCGCAATGGACCGGGCATCGCCGAGTTGTTGTTGTAGTCGCTCCCCTCCGGCGCCTCCTGCTCCATCCTCGGCCATGAAAGACTGTACAGGGGCGCAGCCTGCGCCGGCCGCGTAATCCATGGCGCCCGCCTCACCCGCAGCCGCCGTGGCGTCGACGGCGCCGACGACCGCGTGTGAGGGAGCTTTCAAGGTGGAAGGATGCGTGGCCATGCCGGATTTCTTCTTGGAAGCCATTGTTGAAGGAGATGACGATGAAGGTCAATTCTCCGTTCACGAACTCGGGTTCGCGCAAATGATGCACGCCCCCTACCTGGCATGCCAAAGATGTCGGGGCACTGATGCTCACGATCACCTATGGGACCAGAGGCCCCTTTGTGGTTCGGCAGGGGGGGTCACGTTGCACGAAGAGCGGAGAGTGTGAGACGGCGTGACGATCAGGACACAAGCATTTTACCCAGGTTCGGGCCGCTGCTAAGCGTAAAACCCTACTCCTGCTTTTGGTGGATTTGATTGGAAGAACACAAGTGGTGCCTCGTGCTCTATCCCGGCAAGGGTTGCTTCCGGGGAAAGATCTGCTAGGTGAGTACAAATGTTCGGGGGTGGAATCTTGAGCTAGGTTGCCTCGGGCCTCCATTTATTGTGCAAGGGGTTACAACAATGGCAAAACAGTCATTATCTATCGATTAGATAGCTTAGCAGAGCTATCATACCTAACATTGGCATTTAGGACAAAATACCATGATTACCAGCCTAGGTGGCGCTCGGGGGTGCATCCCCGGCAAGCTCTTACCACCGCTTGGCCGGTCGCTGCTTATTGTCTTGACACGCTGCAGGGCGGGTGTCAACTGAGCGTAACTTGTCTTCTGGTGCGCCGCCACGTGCTTAGCGAGAGCTGATTAGCCACTTGAGGGCTCGACACCGCATCGACAAGTGACTGATGTAGCGATATGGTGGAGCAGTGACTGGTTAGCTCACGCTTGCCGGGGGAATGGCTTGCTGGGCCTTCGGAAAGGCGTGCATGTCTTGGTCCCCGGCAGGCACCGGGGGCGTGCTTGGCGCGTCGCAGTCCAGGCCTGGGCTGCCGCGTCGGGCTTGTTGGAGTCTGGTCTTGATCATTCGCTGGGATTGAGTGAATGTTGAAGGGCTCAGGTACTACCGCCTGTGCATAAGTCAGGGGCACTGGGTACCCCTGTATCAGTGCACCAACACATATCATGAGTTTTGCTTGGAGCATCTTGTATTATTTGAGTCTTTGCTTGATTTGCATTTTTGTTTGCCACAAGTATCCTTGCTATACACACCTATTTGAGAGAGCCAAAATTATGCTATGATTTTTTAGAATTGCTCTATATGCTTCACTTAAAAAATTTGAGCTATGGAATTGCTCTAGTGCTTCACTTATATCTTTTTGAGCACGGTGTGCTTTAAACTTTTGAGGAAATAATCTCATGCTTCACTTATATTATTTTGAGAGACGAAATTTTTATGCTCATGTTCTTCACCTCAATTTATTTGAGCTTGTCAAAAGCAATGGCAATATATGAAACTAGTCCCAAAGTGATAGATATTCAAGAGGGATATGATAAAAACTTTCATGAAGATCATTGGACAAATTAAACTTGATTCCTTGTCATAATTTTGAGACATGATGATAGTAATATGTGAGTCATGTTGATGAGTAATTGTGCTTTAGTAAGAATATTGGTGTTAAGGTTTGTGATTCCCTATGCAAGCACGAAAGTCAATAGTTATGCAATGAAATTACATCCTACTTGTGGTGCATTATTCGGTGTTAGTTATGCGTAATGCCCATTTATGTGAATTTTCGTTTCTTGGTTGGTTGCTTCTCAATCTATTTGCTAGCCTCCGCTTGTACGAAGTAGAAATACTACTTGTGCTCCAAAATCCTTAAACCCAGTTTTGCCATATGAGTCCACCATACCTACCTATATGCAGTATTTCCATGCCGTTCTAAGCAAATTTATATGTGCCAACTCTAATTTTCAAAATGAATTTCCTTTTTGTGTGCTCGTACCGCTCATGAAATGGTAGGGGTTGTCCAATATTTTTCCATGCTAGATGTGTTATTCTCAAGATGAGTGTTTATTCACTTGTCATTGCACGAGAGTACGGCAATAATAGGGATGCCCAGTCCTGAAATGAAAAGAAATTTACTTTATGTTGTCAAATAATAAATTCCTTGGAAAGTGTGAAAGAATGGTGGAAAAAGGAATAAATTTATTTTCTGTTTGGGAACTGCCTATGATATATCTAGCATGGAAAGTATTGAGAACTACTTTGTCGTTTTCGTTGACAGGAAATGCATGCCTCTCAAAAAATATATCTCTCAATTAAAGCTTTGATCTCTTGCACTTATACAAATCCCTACTTCCCTCTGCGAAGGGCCTATCTATGAACTTTATGCAATTTTTACTTTTATTTGAGTCTCCATCTTCTCTTATAAAGCACCAACTAGGGGGCACTATGATCATACTTGTGCATTGGGTATAGCTAATATTTGAGTGTGTTTCATGACTGGATCAATGATTGAGCATGATGGGCTAGGGATAACTTTCTTTAGTGTTGATATTTTGAAAGACATGGTTGCTTGTTGGTATGCTTGAGTATTGAAGTCTTCATGTCAAAACTAGACTATTGCTTTGAACCATCTAAAAGTCCAAATGTCCATGCTACAAAAGAAAAGAATATGTGATAAATATGTTAGGCAGCATTCCAGCTCAACAATTCTATTTTTATCATTTACCTACACGAGGATGAGTAGGAATTAAGCTTGGGGATGCTGATACGTCTCCAACGTATCTATAATTTTTGATTGCTCCATGCTGTTATGTTATCATTCTTGGATGTTTTACAGTCATTTTATAGCAACTTTATATCATTTTTTGGGACTAACCTATTGACATAGTGCCAAGTGCCAGTTGCTTTTTTTGCTTGTTTTTTTACTTTGCAGAATATCAGTACCAAATGGAGTCCAATCGCGACGAAACTTTTTGGAGATTTTTTTGGGCCAAAAGACAACCAGTGAGCCAAAGAAGCACCCGAGAGGAGTCCCGTGGGTCCCAGAAGACACTAGGGCGCGCCAGTGGCCCCGGCGCGCCCTGATGGGTTGTGGTGCCCTCGGGAGTCCCCTCCACCGCCTCTGAGCTCTATAAATACCAAAATATTCCAGAAGCCCTAGGGGAGTCGACGAAACACAATTCCAGCCGCCGCAAATTCCAGAACCGCGAGATCCAGTCTAACACCATCACGGAGGGGTTCATCATCCTCATTGGTGCCTCTTCGATGATGCGTGAGTAGTCCACCATAGACCTACGGGTCCGTAGGCAGTAGCTAGATGTCTTTTCTCTCTCTTTTGATTCTTAATACAATGGTCTCTTGGAGATCTATTTGATGTAATGACTTTTTGCGGTGTGTTTGTTGGGATCCGATGAATTTTGAGTTCATGATCAGTTTCTATCCATGAATATTATTTGTGTCTTCTTTGATCTCTTATATGCATGATTATTTATAGCCTCATATTTCTTCTTCGAATACTTGGTTTAGTTAGGCCAACTAGATCGATTTTGCTTGCCATGGGAAGAGGTGCTTTGTGATGGGTTCGATCTTGCGGTGTCTTCTCCCAGTGACAGAAAGGGCAGCGAGGCACGCATGTATCGTTGCTATTAAGGATAACAAGATGGGGTCTATTCCTACATGAATAGATCTTGTCTACATCATGTCATCGTTCTTATTGCATTACTCCATTTCTCCATGAACTTAATACACTAGATGCATGCTGGATAGCGGTTGATGTGTGGAGTAATAGTAGTAGATGCAGAATCGTTTCGGTCTACTAATCTTGGACGAGATGCCTATATATTGATCATCGCCTTGGATATCATCATGATTATTTGCTCTTCTATCAATTGCCCAATAGTAATTTGTTTACCCACCATGTGCTATACTCATGAGAGAAGCCACTAGTGAAACCTATGGCCCCCGGGTCTATCCTTTTAATATATTGCTTTCCGATCTATCTTTTTCCGCTTTTGTTTTCAGATCTATTATTCCAAAAACCCAAAAATACCTTGCTGCACTTTTTATTTGCTTCTTTTATTTTGTGTTCTTGTGCAATCTATTTATCCAATCTACTACACCTAATCTATCTTTTTACCGTTGAGAGATTGACAACCTCTCTTACGCGTCGGGTTGCAAGTATTTGTTCTTTGTGTGCAGGTACCGTCTACATAGCGTTGCGTGGTCCTCCTCCTAGGTTCGATAACCTTGGTTTCATAACTGAGGGAAATACTTACCGTAGCTGTGCTGCATCATCCCTTCCTCTTTGGGGAAATACCGACGCAGTCTCAAGCCACGTCAATGCTCAAGTCATGTATATGATGATGATGGAAGTTGCATGGCAATATATCTCGGAATGGCTATGGAAATGCCATGATAGGTAGGTATGGTGACTGTTTTGAGGGAGATATAAGGTGGCTTATGTGTGATAGAGTGTATCATATTACAGGGTTTGGATGCACCGGCGATGGCTGCACCAATCCTCGAAGTGAGAATGGGCAATGCATGGTACCGAAGAGGCTAGCAAATATGTGGAAACCTGAGTGTGCATACATCCATGGATTCACATTAGTCATAAAGAACTCACATGCTTATTGCAAGTTTTTATTAGCTCTCTCGAAGCAAAGTACTACTTGCATGCTCCTAGGGAGGAGGTTGGTAGGAGTTAACCATCGCGCGCCCCCGATTCAACAGCACAAACGATTTCAATCAAGGATAAATTATGCTTCAACTTCATCGCATAACTAGAGACTATACGTGCATGCTTCAGCAATCACAAACCTTAACACCGATATTCCTACTAATCCACAATCATCCACTAGTACCCCCACATATTACTATCTTAATGTCGCAAAACTATTGCAAGGAATCAAACATATCATATTCAGTGATCTACAAGTTTTATGTAGCATTTTATGACTAACCATGTGAATGACCAATTCCTGTTAACTCTCTAAATAGGTATAAGTGAAGGATGAGCGTTTAATTCTTTCTACAAAATACCATGATCTAATAAATATAAGTGAAGCAAAAGAGCATTCTACAAATAACGATTTTCTATATGTAGAGAAATAGGCTTCCAACTTCAAATGATATAAGTGAAGCACATGAATCATTCTATAAAGCCATACTCAAAAGATATAAGTGAAGTGCAAAGAGCATTCTATAAATCAACCATGGACTTTCCCATACCAGCATGGTGCATTGCTAAAATAAAAATAAAAGACACACGACGCTCCAAGAATTTACGCATATCATGTGAACAAAACAAAAACCGAGACATACCGATAATTGTTGAAGAAGAAAAATGGGATGCCTTCTGGGGCATCCCAAGCTTAGATGCTTGAGTTTCCTTGAATATTTACTTGGGGTTCCTTGGGAATCCCCAAGCTTGAACTCTTGCCTCTCCTTATTCCTCTCATATCGATACCTGCTCGATCTTCGAACACTTCATCCACACAAAACTTAACCAAACTTTTGTTGGAATGGTTAGTACATATAATCATCAAATCCCATCATGTCCTGCCATAACATTATTGTATAATTATAATCTAAAATTACCTACCATATGCTATCAAAATTCTATGGATCCCATGTCAATGGGGCTCAACAAGAACTCAAGCATAAGCAGACAAAGCAACTATAACAGCAATATGTGAAAAACAGGACAGTCTGTAAAGATGCAGATGAAACCTATACTTCCGTAACTTAAAAAATTCTAAAAAATTAGAACGAAACAAAAAATTCATAAAAGTACTGTGTAAAAATTTCAGATTTTTTGCACGCTTCAGTAAAATATGAAAATTCAAACACTACAGCAAAAGTTTCTGTTTTTGCACAACACATATCAAACAAGCAATTCAAACATCCTAAAGGTAAATCTTTTCACATTATTTTTATAATACAATGGATTTATACAAGGGGATAATTATTTTTGTTGAAAAATTTCTGTAATCAAGATTCACAAAGTTTCCATGGGCATGAACATAGTTCAAGGCTAGCCCCCACTTCAACGGTGCTCATCCTTGTCACTGTCACTTTTCTTTTTGAAAAGGTTTTAGGTTCCCCACTTTAGTTTTTAGTTTTTAAATATTTTAAAAGCACACAACAGAAATAAATGACTCTCTAAAACTTCCAGGTTGTCTCCCTGGCAACGCTTTCTTTAAAGCCATTAAGCTAGGCATATAGTGCTCAAGTAATTGATCCACTCGGATCCCAAGGTATATCAAAGCCAATTTTAATTAACAATGATTTGTAATTTAGTATTCAGCACAAATAAACATATATCATGTAACAAGGAAGTCTAACTCTCTTCCTATGCATTGGCATGTCATAAAAGAACAATTCAAGCACATAAAGTAAAGGCCAATAGATAGCATAAGTGGTTTCTTGCAATTTTATTGTATTGGAAACACAGAGTGGTGAAGATTTGGTTCCTCTCTCATAATAATTGGAAGTAGGATCAGAAAGCACATGCATATTATATTAATCAAAATCATCATGTGTAGTGGTAAAACACAACCCATCAATATAATCCTTAATAAGTGCAAACTTCTCCGATATGGTGTAGTTGGGAGAATTCAAAAACATAATAGGACTATCATGTGTGGGTGCAATAGCAACAATTTCAAGCTTAACATATGGAACTATAGCAAGTTCATCTCCATAAGCCTAATTCATATTGGCATCTTGGCCACAAGCATAGCAAGCATCAAGTTCATTAAAAAGGGATATTTCAAACGAATCCAAGGGATCATAGCAATCATCATAGAATTCATCCTTCGGTATGTGCGAAGGGAAATTAAACAATGTATGAGTTGAAGAGTTACTCTCATTAGAAGGTGGGCATGGATAGCTAATCCGCTCTTCCTCCTTTTGTTCTTCGCTCTCCTCCTCATCCTTTTCATCTAATGAGCTCACAGTTTCAGCAATTTCTTCTTCCATAGATTCCTGCAAAATATTAGTCTCTTCCAAGGCAGCAGACATTCTCTCAATAAATTCATTAATATCGGCATTGTATTCATAATTCTCATAGCAATATTTAAGTATGGCAAAATTTTCAGATCTGTAAACAGCATCATCATTGTTATCATACTTTTCAAAGAACGATTCAATTTCATAGGCACCCTTAAAAGCAACAAATTCTTCTATTTGTTCCACATCATAGTAATATTATATACCCTTAGCATAATAAGCCAAGGTTTCATTATCATTAAATTCACATTGAAAGGAAAGGTGTAGACCCTAAATCTTAGAGCAACAAGTATAATCACATCTCAAGCATAAATTCCAAGCATACCAATGCAACATTTTAATTTGATCCCATAAGTGTTTCCCTTTTTGAGACAAGCGATAATCCCTAGAGTACTCACGTTGATCCAATGTGTCTCCCATTATCAATTTGAATGGGGATTTCTCAGGATTATCAAAGTAGTATTTAATGTTTTTCACATAACCAACATCGAGGGTTTTAGGAGGTTCCCCATCTCCATGAGTAGCAAGTACAACTAATTTTTTGGTGTTTCGTGTTCCATATCCATAACTAAAGATATAAAACAACTTATAAAATAAAATAAAGTTACTTAGTGATAAAGCAAACAAGAACACACGAGAATATCAACCACTACACTATTGCTCCCCGGCAACGGTGCGATAAAAAGGTCTTGATAACCCACAAGTGTAGGGGATCGTTTGTAGCCTTTTTCGATAAGTAAGAGTGTTGAACCCAACGAGGAGCTAAAGGTAGAATTAATATTCTCTCAAGTTCTATTGACCATCGATACAACTCTATGCACGCTAACGCTTACTTTACCTAGAACAAGTATGAAACTATTTTGCGAAAATAAAACTAGAAGTACTTTGTAGATAGTTTTGCAAGATAATAAAGAACGTGGAAATAAAAATTAGGTGCTGTTTTAATAAAAGAACAATAAAGTGAATATAGCGAGTGTGGAAAAGTGGTGGTAGGATTTGCGAGATTGTCCTAGGCAATTGATAACAAGATCGGTAATCATTATTGTTGTTTTATATGAGGGAGAGGCATACGCTAGCATAATTTCCGTACTTGGATCATATGCACTTATGATTGGAACTCTAGCAAGCATCCGCAACTATTAAAGATCATTAAGGTAAACCCAACCATAGCACTAAACATCAAGTGATCTTTACTCCCATACGCAACAATCCTTTACTCGGGTGTAAGCTTTCGTCACTCTAGCCACCCACTATAAGCGAATCATGAACGTATTGCAACACCCTCCAGCGGGAGTCCCTCACATGTGCGCGGCACAGAGGGCACCTTAGGGCATTACCATATCAACATACCCCTCAAACCAATCAAGATCATCAATCAACTAATAGGACAAAGGGGACCTACTCAAACGTCATACGCTAGCAACAAATCATTGGATAATAATATGTAGCATAAAACACCATGTTCAAGTAGGGGGTACAGTGGGATGCGGGAGAGTGGACCGCTGTAGATGGATGAGGGGAGGTGATGGTGGTGGTGATGATAGCAGCGAAGTTGTTGGTGTAGATCGTCGTCACGATGGTTGCCCCGGCGGCGCTCCGGCGCCACCGGGAGAGAGGGGGAGAGAGAGCCCCCCCCCCCTCCTTCTTATTCTTCCTTGGCCTCCTCCCTAGGTGGGAGGAGAGTTTCCCCTCTGGTCCATGGCCACCATGGCTCCGGGAGGGCAACAGCCCCTCCGAGATTGGATCTCTCTCTCTCTCTCTCTCTCTCTCTCTCTCTCTCTCTCTCTCTCTCTCTATTTCTCTCCTGTTTTCACGACTATTTTCTGACCCCTTCGCCGTTTCTTAAATATCCAGAGATCCGTTACTCCGATTGGGCTGAAATTTTGAGGGGATTTTTATCGCGAAATTATCTTTCTTGCGGCAAAACAAGGGCCCTAACTGACTTAAGGGGAGCCACAAGCTATCAGGGCGCGACCAACCCCCTGACTGCACCCTGTTGGCTTGTGCCTCCCTCGGGCACCTTGTTGCGTTGATTCTTCTTCCCAAAATTCACATGTATTCCAAAAAAATCTCCATAAATTTTTATCACGTTTGGACTTCATTTGATATGGAATTTCTACGAAACAAAAAACACACAAGAAACATGAACTGGCACTGGGCACTCGATAAGTAAGTTAGTCCCAAAAATAATATAAAATGTTGCCAAAAGTATATGAAAGTTGTAGAATATTTTCATGAAACAATCAAAAAATATAGATACGGTGGAAATGTATCAGTACACGACTTCTTTGTCAAGTTGCTACCTAGCTCAACACCTCCCACGGGCATTAGTGGCACCCGATGGGGTTTTCAAAAAGTCTTTGGTAAAACATTTGTTTCCCATCTCAATGCATATTCCCGTCCCACTCACGTAGCAACTACTTGCTTCTATCTACTTCCCACCCGTATAAATCTTCAACGGAAAATAGAGTCATGCACAATGCAAGTATCAATCAGAAATGCATCGGAGGCAAACCAACAAGGTGGTCACCAGATCATCATCCTTTTTCATGCAACAAGTAAAGAGCTATAATGCCATGTACAAAAATAGTTTTATCAACATGGTCAAAGGGCTACTTGCCTGGCATCAACATAGTCTTTGATTCTCCTGGTCCTTCACCAGCACTCCGTCTACTTCGTCATCTACCGTCGAATTCGATTATTCTTGGACACCTCTAGTCATAGGAAAAATAACAGAAGAGGTTCCACTGGAATTGGATCAATAAGGATTTTTGAAAGGTGGATATGGAGGAAATAATGATTCTACAAAACTATTCACAGAATACATTTCTACAAAAATGAGTGGAAGCACTCATTAAATAGGGCATGATTTTAGAAACATTTAGAAATTGGTTTCACCGGATTTGGAGTTGGGATGAATATTCTAGGGGTTTTCTTAGATCGAATAAGTGGGGATGGGGACTATTTATTAGATCCATCAGAAACAAAGCTTGGCAAAAATATCCACTATTTCTAGATAAATAGGGCATTATATACAAAGCACATAGCAACTTGAATCATTCCATTTGGATCTATAATGAATGCTCTAGGGATTTTCAAAGTGGGCTTTAATATAAGAGAAATGGCAAAAATGGTGGTGGAGCAGAAAATGCTACATGGCAAAAATGTGCAATGTACAACATTCAATTGACCATGATTTAAGGGGCATGTAGGAATTTTAATCAACTAATTTGGATTTTGTTAGAATCCTCTATGAATATTTTTATCTCTCCAGAAAGATAAAAAGAAAAAAGAAATTTACTAAAATGGGCTAAAATGCGCACTAGGCATGGAACAGGAACTGGGCCGGCCCAGCAGCTCAGCCACACAGGAGGTCAGGCGGCGTCGAAGGTGCACCCGGGGAAATACGTTTTCCCCGGGCGAAGGCGGCCTCCAGTTGTTCCTGCCTCCACTTAAACAGGGCGAGGCCCACCCGTCGGCCTCGCTGGCCGGCCGACACGCAGGGCCTCACAGGTGACATGGCTGTCTTCAACCTCCCTCCGTGGGAGAGACAGGGGAGGTCCAGCGGCGATTGCCGGTGCTACCGGACACCATTTCTGACGGTCTAGCCACCGGCGAGCTCGGGGATCTGAGCCGCATCCACCTGGGTGACCCTTGGGCCTTTGGAAAGTCGAGGCCGAGCGCGGCGACGGCCATGGTGGACGATGTAGGAAATATGCCCTAGAGGTAATAATAAAGTATTTATTATCATATTTCCTTGTTCATGATAAATGTTTATTATCCATGTTAGAATTGTATTGATTGGAAACTCAAATACATGTGTGGATATATAGACAACACAGTGTCCCTAGTGAGCCTATATAGGACTAGCTCATTGATCAAAAGATGGTCAAAGTTTCCTAGCCATAGACATGAGTTGTCATTTGATAACGGGATCACATCATTAGGAGAATGATGTGATGGACAAGACCCAAACTATGAACATAGCATATGATCGTGTCAGTTTATTGCTATTGTTTTCTGCATGTCAAGTATCTGTTCCTATGACCATGAGATCATGCAACTCACTGACACCGGAGGAGTACCTTGTGTGTATCAAATGTCGCAACGTAACTAGGTGACTATAAAGATGCTCTACAGGTATCTCCGAGGGTGTCTGTTGAATTGGCATGGATCAAGACTGGGATTTGTTACTCCGTGTGACGGAGAGGTATCTCAGGGCCCACTCCGTAATACAACATCATATTGAGCTTGCAAGAAAAGTGACTAAAGAGTTAGCCACGGGATCTTGTATTACAGAAAGAGTAAAGAGACTTGTCGGTAATGAGATTGAACTAGGTATGGAGATACCGACGATCAAATCTCGGGCAAGTAACATACCGATGAACAAAGGGAGCTGCGTACGGGATTAACTGAATCCTTGACATAGAGGTTCAACCAATAAAGATCTTCGTAGAATATCTAGGAGCCAATATGGGCATCCAGGTCCCACTATTGGTTATTGACCGTAGAGGAGTCTCGGTCATGTCAGCATAGTTCTCGAACCCGCAGGGTCTGCACACTTAACGTTCGGTGACGATTTGGTATTGTTGAGTTATGTATGATGGTGACCCTATGTTGTTCGGAGTCCCGAATGAGAACCCGGATGTCATGAGGAGTTCCGGAATGGTCCGGAGGTAAAGATTGATATATAGGAAGTTGATGTTCGGGCACCGGAATAGTTTCGGGGTTCACTCGGGTTTCATCGGGAGTGTCGAAAAGGTTCTGTGGGTCCACCGGGAGGGTCCACCTGCCTCGGAGGGCCCCATGGGCTGTGAGAGGTTGCGCACCAGCCCCTGGTGGGCTGGCCGCACCTCCCATAAAGGCCCATGCGGCTGGAAGGTAGAGGGCCAAGCCAAAGGTGGCCGTCGGCCCTTGCCTTGGGTGGCAAGGCAACCCCCTTGGCCGCCGCACCAACCCTAGGGGAAACCCTAGGGCGGTCGGCCCCCTCCTCTCCCCCTATATATATGTGACAGGAGGGAGGGCTGCACACACCTTAAGCCACAGCGCAGCCTCCCCCTCCTCATAGATTGTTTCTCCTCTAGATCGGTTCGGTTTTGCTTAGCGAAGCTCTGCCGGATTAGCTCCACCACCACCGTCGCCGCGTCGTCGTGCTGCCGGAGAACTCGTCTATCTCTCCGCCCTCACTTTCTGGATCAAGGAGGCGGAGAATGTCATCGAGCTGTACATGTGATGAATGTGGAGGTGCCGTCCGTTCGACACTAGATCGTGATTGGATCGCGGGACGGATTGCGATTTGGATCGGGAAGACGTTCGACTACATCAACCGCGTTTCTTAATGCTTCCCGCTTAGCGATCTACAAGGGTATGTGGATCCGAACTCTCCTCTCGTAGATGCTCATCTCCTAGATTGATCTTGGTGAAGCGTAGGAAAATTTGTCTTTCCCATGCAACGTTCCGCAACAGTGGCATCATGAGCTAGGTCTATGCGTAGATGACATCACGAGTAGAACACAAAGGAGTTTGTGGGCGTTGATATTCAGATTGCTTCCTTCCTTAGTCTTTTCTTGATTCAGCAGTATTGTGGGATGAAGCGGCTCGGACCAACCTTACTTGTCCACGTACGAGAGACCGGTTCCATCGACTGACATGTAACTTTGTTGCATAAGATGGCTGGCGGGTGTCTGTCTCTCTCACCTTAGTTGAATCGGATTCGACAAAGGCATTCCTTGTAGAAGGTGAAATAGCAACTTGTATATCACCGTTGTGTTTTTGCGTAGGTAAGAATCGTTCTTGCTAGATACCCATAGCAGCCACGTAAAACATGCAACAACAAATTAGAGGATGTCTAACTTGTTTTTGCAGGATATGTTGTGATATGATATGGCCAAAGACATGATGATATATATTTGATGTATGAGATGATCATGTTTTGTAATAGTTTATATCAACTTGCATGTTGATATGGCAACCGACAGGAGCCATAGGGTTGTCTTTGATTATTATGTGGCTTGCGTATCACTCATTAAGCGCTATGTAATGCTTTACTTTATCGCTAAGCGGTAGCCATAGTAGTAGAAGCATGGTGGGCACGACAAACCCGATGGCAACACGATGATGGAGATCATGATGATGGGGATCATGGTGTTGTGCCGGTGGCGATGGAGATCATGCCGGTGCTTTGGAGATGGAGATCAAAAGCACAAGTTCATGGCCATATCACGTCACTTATGACTTGCATGTGATGTTAATCCTTTTATGCATCTTATTTTGCTTAGGACGACGGTAGCATTATAAGGTGATCCCTCACTAAAATTTCAAGATAAAATTGTGTTCTCCCCGAGTGTGCACCGTTGCGAAAGTTCGTCATTTCGAGGCACCACGTGATGATCAGGTGCGATAGACTCTACGTTCACATACAACGGGTGCAAGCCAGTGTTGCACATGCGGAACACTCGGGTTAAACTTGACGAGCCTAGCATGTACAGACATGGACTCAAAACACAAGAGACCAAAAGGTCAAACATGAGTCATATAGTAGATATCATCAACATGGAGATGTTCACCATTGAAACCACCTCATCTCACGTGATGATCGGACTTGGGTTGGTGAATTTGGATCATGTAGCACTCAGATGACCGGAGGGATATCAATTTGAGTGGGAGTTTTTAAGTAATATGATTAATTAAACAAATTATCTTGAACCATAGTCTAAGTAATCTTTGCAAAATTTATGTTGTAGATCAATGGCTCGCGCAGTAGCTCCCCTGAATTTCAATGCGTTCCTAGAGAAAGCCAAGCTGAAAGATGATGGAAGTAACTTTGTTGACTAGGCCCGTAATCTGAGGATTATCCTCACGGCTTCCCAAAAGACTTATGTCCTTGATGTTGGAAATATGCCCTAGAGGCAATAATAAATTAGTTATTATCATATTTCCTTGTTCATGATAATCGTTTATTATCCATGCTAGAATTGTATTGATCGGAAACTCAGATACATGTGTGGATACATAGACAACACCATGTCCCCAGTATGCCTCTAATAGACTAGCTCGTTGATCAAAGATGGTCAAGGTTTCCTAGCCATGGACATTAGATGTCATTTGATAACGGGATCACATTATTAGGAGAATGATGTGATGGACAAGACCCAAACTATAAACATAGCATATGATCGTGTCAGTTTATTGCTATAGTTTTCTGCATGTCAAGTATCTGTTCCTATGACCATGAGATCATGCAACTAACTGACACCGGAGGAATACCTTGTGTGTATCAAACGTCACAACGTAACTGGGTGACTATAAAGATGCTCTACAGGTATCTCCGAAGGTGTCTATTGAGCTGGCATGGATCGAGACTGGGATTTGTTACTCCGTATGACGAAGAGGTATCTCAGGGCCCACTCGGTAATACAACATCACAATAAGCCTTGCAAGCAATGTGACTAAGTGTTAGCCATGGGATCTTGTATTATGGAACGAGTAAAGAGACTTGCCGGTAACGAGATTGAACTAGGTATAGAGATACCGACGATCGAATCTCGGGCAAGTAACATACCAAAGAACAAAGGGAACATCGTACGGGATTAATTGAATCCTTGACATAGAGGTTCAACCGATAAAGATCTTCGTACAATATGTAGGAACAAATATGGGCATCCAGGTCCCGCTATTGGTTATTGACCGTAGACGTGTCTCGGTCATGTCTACATAGTTCTCGAACCCGCAGGGTCTGCACACTTAAGGTTTGGTGACGTTTCGGTATAATTGAGTTATGTATGATGGTGACCGAAGGTTGTTCGGAGTCCCAGATGAGATCACAGACGTCACGAGGAGCTCCGGAATGGTCCGGAGGTACAGATTGATATATAGGAAGTCCCGTTTTGGCCACCGGAAAAGTTTCGGGTATTTCCGGTAGTGTACCGGGAGTGCCGGGAGGGTCCCGGAGGGCCATCGGGAGGGGCCACTCACGCCGGGAGGCCACATGGGCCTTAGGGGTGGCGCACCGGCCCTTAGTGGGCTGGGCAAGCCAGCCCCTAATGGCCCATGCGGCTGGAGTGAGGGAAAAGGCAAAAGCCCAAAGGGGGAAGGGTTTCCAAGTGGGGAGGAATCCTACTAGGAGTAGGATTGGAGTTGGACTCCTCCTCCACCCCACTTTGGCCGACTCCTAGGGGATTCCCTAGGGGCTCCGGCCCCTCCCCTCCCTCCTATATATACTAGAGGGAGAGAGGGCCAAAGACACCCAACCCAAAAGGCCACGGTTCAGCCCTCTCTCCCAATAGATCGATTCCTCTAGTTTTTCAGCAGTGCTTAGGTGAAGCCCTGCTGGAGTAGTTCCACCACCACCGCTGCCGCGCCGTCGCGCTGCCAAAGAACTCTTCTACCTCTCCGCTCCCTCTTGCTAGATCAAGAAGGCGGAGATCGTCATCGAGTTGTACGTGTGCTGAACGCGGAGGTGCCGTCCGTTCGGTACTAGATCGGAAGGACCGTGATCAGGATCGCGGGACGGTTTGTGATTGGATCGCGGGACGGATCATGATCGGATCACGGGACGACTAGCGATTTGGATCACGAAGACGTTCGACTACATCAACCGCGTTTCTTAATGCTTCCCGCTTAGCGATCTACAAGGGTATGTAGATCCACTCTCCCCCTCGTAGATGCTCATCACCATGGATAGATCGTGCGTGTGCGTAGGAAAAAAATTGTTTCCCATGCAACGTTCCCCAACAATGGCATAATGATCTAGGTCTATGTGTAGATGAGGTATGAGTAGAACACAAAGGAGTTTGTGGACGTTGATATTCAGATTGCTTCCTCCCTTGGTCTTTTCTTGATTCAGCGGTATTGTGGGATGAAGCGGACCGCACCAACATTACTCGTACGCTTACGAGAGACCGGTTCCATCAACTGACATGTAACCTTGTTGCATAAAGATGGCTGGTGGGTGTCTGTCTCTCCCACTTTAGTTGGATCGGATTCGACAAAGGCGGTCCTTGAGAAGGTTGAATAGCAATTTGTGTATCACCGTTGTGGTTTTTGCGTAGGTAAGAATCGTTCTTGCTAGATACCCGTAGCAGCCAGGTAAAACATGCAACAACAATTCGAGGACGTCTAACTTGTTTTTGCAGGGTATGTTGTGATGTGATATGGCCAATTACATGATGAGATATATGTGATGTATGAGATGATCATGTATTGTATAGAATATCACGACTTGCATGTCGATGAGTACGGCAACCGGCAGGAGCCATAGGGTTGTCTTTAATTTAATTTCGTCGTTTTGCTTTACTTTATCGCTATGAGTTAGCAATAGTCGTAGAAGCAACAGCTGGCGCGACAACCTCATACTGACACGTTGATGGAGATCAAGATGATGGAGATCATGGTGTCATGCCGGTGACGATGGAGATCACGCCGGTGCTTTGGAGATGCAGATCAAAAGCACAAGTTCATGGCCATATCATGTCACTTATGATTTGCATGAGATGATAATCCTTTTATGCATCTTATTTTGCTTAGGACAACGGTAGCATTATAAGGTGATCCCTCACTGAAATTTCAATATAAAATTGTGTTCTCCCCGAGTGTGCACCGTTGCAAAAGTTCGTCGTTTCGAGACACCATGTGATGATCGGGTGTGATAGACTCTACGTTCGCATACAACGGGTGCAAGCCAGTGTTGCACATGCGGAACACTCGGGTTAAACTTGACGAGCCTAGCATGTACAGACATGGCCTCGGAACACTAGAGACCGAAAGGTCGAACATGAGTCATATAGTAGATATGATCAACATGAAGTTGTTCACCATTGAAACCATCTCAACTCACGTGATGATCGGACTTGAGTTGGTGAATTTGGATCATGTGACACTCGAATGACCGGAGGGAAGTCAATTTGAGTGGGATTTTTTAAGTAATATGATTAACTAAACTCATTATCATGAACATAGTCAAAATGTCTTTGCAAATTATGTTGTAGATTACTATCTCACGTTGTACCTCCCTTGAATTTTTATATGTTCCTCGAGAAATAGAGTTGAAAGATGATGGTAGCAATAATGCGGACTGGGTCCGTGATCTGAGGATTGTCCTCATTGCTGTACAGAAGGCTTATGTCCTTAATGCACTGCTCGGTGCACCACCCCCTCAAGCGTCGTCTATAGATGTTGTGAACATCTGATAGGCACGTTCTGATGACTACTTGATAGTTCAGTGCATCATGCGTTACGGCTTAGAATTGAGGCTCCAAAACTTTTTGAACGTCACGGAACATATGAAATTTTCTAAGAGCTGAAATTGGGATCTCAGGCTCGTGTTGAGAGGTATGAGACCTCCAACAAGATTCTTTACCTGCAAGATGAAGGAGAATAGCTCAATCGGTGAGCATGTGCTTAGATTGTCTGGGTGCTACAATCGCTTAAATCGAGTGGGAGTTGATCTTCCAGATAAGATAGTGATTGATATAGTTCTCCAAGTCACTGCCACTAAGCTACTAGAAGCTTCGTGATGAACTATAAAATGCCAGGGATGGAAGTAATGATCCCCAAGCTATTCGCGATGTTTGACACCGCGAAGGTAGAAATCAAGAAGGAGCATCAAGTGTTGATGGTTAGTAAAACCACTAGTTTCAAGGAGGGCAAGGGCAAGGAGGGAAACTTCATGGATGGCAAGCCAGTTGCTGCTCCAGTAAAGAAACCCAAGGTTGATCCCAAACCCGAGACTGAGTGCTTCTATTATGAGGAGAGCGGTCGCTGAAGCGGAACAACCCTAGATACTTGGTAGATAAGAAGGCTGGCAACGTCAAAAGAAGTATATTTGATATACATTTTGTTCATGTGTACCTTACTAGTACTCCTAGTAGCACCTGGGTATTAGATACCGGTTCAGTTGCTAAATGTTGGTAACTCGAAATAAAAGCTACGGAATAAACGGAGACTAGCTAAGGGTGAGGTGACGATGAGTGTTGGAAGTGTTCCAAGGTTGATGTGATCACCATCGCACGCTCTCTCTACATTCGGGATTAGTGATGAACCTAAATAAATGTACTTGGTGTTTGCGTTGAGCATGAACGTGATTAGATCATGTTTATTGCAATATGGTTATTCATTTAAGTTAGAGAATAATGGTTATTCTGTTTACATGAATAATACCTTCAATGGTCATGCGCCCAATGAGAATGGTTTATTGAATCTTGATCGTAGTGATGCACATGTTCATAATATTGATGCCAAAAGATACAAAGTTAATAATGATAGTACCACATACTTGTGGCACTGCCGCTAAATGTCATATTGGTGTAAAGCGCATGAAGAAACTCCATGCTGATGGATCTTTGGACTCGTTTGATTTCGAATCGGTTGAGACATGCGGACCATGCCTCATGGGCAAGATGACTAAGACCCCGTTTTCCGGTATGATGGAGCGGGCAAGTGACTTATTGGAAATGATACATGTTGATGTATTCGGTCCAATGAGTGTTGTAGCATGTGGTGGATATCGTTATTTTCTTACCTTCACTGATGATTTGAGTAGATATGGGTATATTTACTTAATGAAACACAAGTCTGAAATGTTTGAAAAGTTCAAACAAATTCAGAGTGAAGTTTGAGATCATCATGACAAGAAGATAAAATTTCTACGATATGATCGTGGAGGTAAATATCTGAGTTACGAGTTTGGTATACAACTTTAGACAATGTGGAAGTTGTTTCACAACTCACGCCACCTGGAACACCATAGTGTAATGGTGTGTCCGAACGTTGTAGTCGTGCTCTATTGGATATGGTGCGTACTATGATGTCTCTTATCGATTTGCCACTATCGTTTCGGGGTTATGCATTAGAGACAACTACATTCACTTTAAATAGGGCACCATCTAAGTCCGTTGAGATGACACCGTATGAATTTTTGTTTGACAGAAACCTAAGCTATCATTTCTTAATGTTTGGGGCTGCGACGCTTATGTGAAAAAGCTTTTCAACCTGATGAGCTCGAACCCAAAGCGGACAAATGCATCTTCATAGAATACCCTAACGTAACAGTTGGGTATACCTTCTATCTCAGATCCAAGGGCAAAGTGTTTGTTGCTAAAACGGGTCCTTTCTCGAGAAAGAGTTTCTCTCGAAAGAATTGAGTGGGAGGAAGATAGAACATGATGAGGTTGTTGAAACTTTGTTTCAACCAGAGAGTAGCACAGCACAGAAAGTTGTTTCTATGGAGCTTACATTAGTTGAAGAGGAAGTTAATGATGATGATCATGAAGCTTCGGATCAAGTTACTATCGAACCTCGTAGGTCAACAAGGACGCGTACTGCTCCTGAGTGGTACAGCAACCCTGTCTTAGAGGTCATGTTGTTGGACAACGATGAACCTACGAGCTATGGAGAAGCGATGATGGACCCGGATTCCGAGAAATGGTTAGAGGCCATGAAATCCGAGATGGGATCCATGTATGAAAACAAAGTATGGGCTTTGGAAGTATTACCTGAAGGGCGAAAGTCCATTCAGAACAAATGGATCTTTAAAAGGAAGACGGGCGTGGACGGTAATGTCACCGTCTATAAAGCTTGACTGGTGGCAAAGGGTTTTTCACAAGTTTAAGGAGTTGACTACGATGAGACTTTCTCACCCGTAGCGATGCTAAAGTCTGTTGGAATTATGTTAGCAGTTGCTGCATTTTTCGATTATGAAATCTGGCAGATGGATGTCAAAACATCGTTTCCTTAACGGTTTCCTTGAGGAAAGGTTGTATGTGATACAACCGGAAGGTTTTGTCAGTCCTAAGGATGCTAAAATGTATGCAAGCTCCAGTGATCCTTCTATGGACTGGAGCAAGCATCTCGGAGTTGGAATATACGCTTTGATGAGGTGATCAAAGTTTTTGGGTCTATACAAAGTTTATGAGAAACTTGTATTTACAATAAAGTGAGTGGGAGCACTATGGAATTTTTGATAAGTATATGTGGATGACATATTGTTGATCGGAAATGATGTAGAATTTCTGGAAAGCATAAAGGGTTGTTTGAAAAGGAGTTTTTCAAAGGAAAACCTGGAAAGAAGATACTTAAATATTGGGCATCAGGATCTATATAGATAGATCAAGACGTCTGATAAAACTTTCAATGAGTGCATACCTTGACAAGATTTTGAATGAGTTCAAATGGATCAGTCAAAGAAAGAGTTCTTGCCTGGTTTGTAAGGTGTGGAGTTGAGTGAGACTCAAAGCTCGACCACGGCAGAAGAAAGAGAAAGGACGAAGGTCGTCCCCCATGCTTTATCCATAGGCTCTGTATAGTATGCCATGCTGTGTACCGCACCTGGTGTGTGCCTTGCAATGATTTGGTCAAGGGGTACAAGAGTGATCCAGGAGTGGACCACTAGACAGCGGTCAAAATTATCCTTAGTAACTAGAGGACTAAGGAAATGTTTCTCGATTATGGAGGTGATAAAGAGTTCGTCGTAAAGAGTTACGTCGATGCAAGCTTTGACACCTATCCGGATGACTCTAAGTAACAATCCGGATACGTATAGTGGAGCAGCCATTTGGAATAGTTCCAAGTGGAGCAAGGTAGCATCTATAGTATGACATATAGATTTGCAAAGAACACACGGATATGAATGTTGCAGACCGTTGAATAAAGACCTCTCTCACATGCAAAGCATGATCGAACCCCAGAACTCATTGGGTGTTAGATTCATAACAATGTAAATCACATGGTGATGTGAACTAGATTATTGACTCTAGTGCAAGTGGGAGACTGTTGGAAATATGCCCTAGAGGCAATAATAAATTAGTTATTATCATATTTCCTTGTTCATGATAATCGTTTATTATCCATGCTAGAATTGTATTGATCGGAAACTCAGATACATGTGTGGATACATAGACAACAGCATGTCCCTAGTATGCCTCTAATAGACTAGCTCGTTGATCAAAGATGGTCAAGGTTTCCTAGCCATGGACATGAGATGTCATTTGATAACGGGATCACATCATTAGGAGAATGATGTGATGGACAAGACCCAAACTATAAACATAGCATACGATCGTGTCAGTTTATTGCTATAGTTTTCTGCATGTCAAGTATCTGTTCCTATGACCATGAGATCATGCAACTCACTAACACCGGAGGAATACCTTGTGTGTATCAAACGTAACAACGTAACTGGGTGACTATAAAGATGCTCTACAGGTATCTCCAAAGGTGTCTGTTGAGCTGGCATGGATCGAGACTGGGATTTGTTACTCCGTATGATGGAGAGGTATCTCAGGGCCCACTCGGTAATACAACATCACAATAAGCCTTGCAAGCAATGTGACTAAGTGTTAGCCACGGGATCTTGTATTATGGAACGTGTAAAGAGACTTGCCGGTAATGAGATTGAACTAGGTATAGAGATACCGACGATCGAATCTCAGGCAAGTAACATACCGAAGAACAAAGGGAACAGCGTACGGGATTGACTGAATCCTTGACATAGAGGTTCAACCGATAAAGATCTTCGTAGAATATGTAGGAACCAATATGGGCATCCAGGTACCGCTATTGGTTATTGACCGTAGAGGTGTCTCAGTGATCCCTACATAGTTCTCGAACCCGCAGGGTCTGCACACTTAAGGTTCGGTGACGTTTCAATATAATTGAGTTATGTATGATGGTGACCGAAGGTTGTTCGGGGTCCCGAATGTGATCCCGGACGTGACGAGGAGCTCCGGAATGGTCCGGAGGTAAAGATTGATATATAGGAAGTCCCGTTTTGGCCACCGGAAAAGTTTCGGGTATTTCCGGTAGTGTACCGGGAGTGTCGGGAGGGTCCCGGAGGGCCATCGGGAGCGGCCACTCACGCCGGGAGGCCACATGGGCCTTAGGGGTGGTGCACCAGCCCTTAGTGGGCTTGGCAAGCCAGCCGCTAAGGGCCCATGCGGCTGGAGCGAGGGAAAAGGCAAAAGCCCAAAGGGGGAAGGGTTTCCAAGTGGGGAGGAATCCTACTAGGAGTAGGATTGGAGTTGGACTCCTCCTCCACCCCACTTCGGCCGACTCCTAGGGGATTCCCTAGGGGCGCCGGCCCCTCCCGTCCCTCCTATATATACTAGAGGGAGAGAGGGCCATAGACACCCAACCCAAAAGGCCACGGTGCAGCCCTCTCTCCCAATAGATCGATTCCTCTAGTTTTTCAGCAGTGCTTAGGCGAAGCCCTGCTGGAATAGTTCCACCACCACCGCTGTCGCGCTGTCGCGCTGCCGGAGAACTCTTCTACCTCTCCACTCCCTCTTGCTGGATCAAGAAGGCGGAGATCGTCATCGAGCTATACGTGTGTTGAACGCGGAGGTGTCGTCCGTTCGGTACTAGATCGGAAGGACCGTGATCAGGATCGCGGGACGGTTCGTGATTGGATCGCGGGACGGATCATGATCAGATCGCGGGACGACTAGCGATTTGGATCGCGAAGACGTTCGACTACATCAACCGCGTTTCTTAACGCTTCCCGCTTAGCGATCTACATGGGTATGTAGATCCACTCTCCCCCTCGTAGATGCTCATCACCATGGATAGATCTTGCGTGTGCGTAGGAAAAATTTTGTTTCCCATGCAACGTTCCCCAACACTTGATGCACCGCTCGCTGCGCCGCCCGCTCCAGTATCGTCTGCAGACGTTGCGAACGTGTGGCAGGCGCGTTCTGATGACTACTCAATAGTTCAGTGTGCTATGTTGTATGGCTTAGAACCGGGACTTCAAAGACATTTTGAACGTCATGGAGCATATGGGATTATCTAGGAGTTGAAGTTTATTTTTGAGAATAATGCCCGGATCGAGAGGTATGAGACCTCCGATAAGTTCTATGCTTGCAAAATGGAGGAGAACGGGTCTTTCAGTGAGCACATACTGATTCCAAACGTCTGGCTGAGTTGGGAATTACTCTCCCGCCGGAGGCGATCACTGACAGAGTTCTTCAATCACTGCCACCTAGCTACAAAAGCTTTAAGTTGAACTATAACATGCAAGGGATGAACAAATCAGTCGCCGAGCTGTTTGCGATGCTGAAAGTCGTTGAGTCAGAAATCCAGAAGGAGCATCAAGTGTTGATGGTCAATAAAATCACTAGTTTGAAGAAGAATGACAAGGGCAAGAAGGGTAACTCCAAGAAGAGTGGCAAAGCAGTTGCCCCTCCCGTGAAGAAACCCAAGGCTGGACCCAAGCCGGAAACTGAGTGCTTTCATTTCAAGGGAACTGGCCACTGGAAGCGGAACTGCCCCAAGTATCTGGCCGACAAGAAGGTGGCCAACACCAAACAAGGTATATATGATATACATCTTATTGATGTGTACCTTATCAACTCTCGTTGTAGTGCCTAGGTATTTGATACCGGTTTGGTTACTCACATTTGCAACTCAAAGCAGGAACTACAAAATAGACGAAGGCTAGCAAAGGATGAAGTGACGATGCGCGTGGGAAATGGTTCCAAGGTTGATGTGATCGCCGTCAGCACGCTCGCTCTTCGATTACCGTCGGGATTAGTGATGAACCTGAATAATTGTTATTTAGTGCCTGCGTTGAACATGAACATTATATCTGGATCTTGTTTAATGCGAGACGGTTACTCATTTAAATCAGACCGTAATGGTTGTTCTATTTATATGAGTAATATCTTTTATGGTCATGCACCCATTGTGAAGGGTTTATTATTATTGAATCTCGATAGTGATGATACACATGTTCATAACATTGATGTCAAAAGATGTAGAGTTAATAATGATAGTACCACTTTCTTGTGGCACTGCCGCTTAGGTCATATTGGTGTAAAACGCATGAAGAAGCTCCATGCTGATGGACTTTTGGAGTCACTTGATTTTGAATCACTTGACACATGTGAACCATGCCTCATGGGCAAGATGACTAAGACCCCGTTCTCTGGAACAATGGAACGGGCAAGTGACTTGTTGGAAATCATACATACTGATGTGTGCGGTCCGATGAGCATTGAGGCGCGCGGTGGATATCGTTACTTTCTTACCTTCACCGATGACTTAAGTAGATATGGGTATATTTACTTAATTAAACACAAGTCTGAAACGTTCGAAAAGTTCAAGCAATTTCGGAGTGAAGTTGAGAATCATCGTAACAAGAAGATTAAATTCCTACGATCTGAACGAGGAGGAGAATATCTGAGTTATGAGTTTGGCAATCACTTAAGACAATGTGGAATTGTTTCGCAGTTGACGCCACCTGGAACACCACAGTGTAATGGTGTGTCCGAACGTCGTAATCGAACCTTATTAGATATGGTGCATTCTATGATGTCTCTTGCCGATTTGCCACTATCATTTTGGGGTCATGCGTTAGAGACAGCATCATTCACTTTAAATAGGGCACCATCTAAATCCATTGAGACGACGCCGTATGAACTGTGGTTTGGCAAGAAACCAAAGTTGTCATTTCTTAAAGTTTGGGGATGCGATGCTTATGTCAAAAGGCTTCAGCCAGAAAAGCTCGAACCCAAAGCGGACAAATGCTCATAGGATACCCAAAAGAGACGGTTGGGTACATCTTCTATATCAGATCCGAAGGCAAAGTGTTTGTCACTAAGAACGGGTCATTTCTCGGGAAAGAGTTTCTCTCGGAAGAATTGAGTGTGAGGAAGATATAACTTGATGAGGTTGTTGAACCTTTGCTTCAACCAGAGAGTAGCGCAGTGCAGAAAGATGTTTCTGCAGAACCTACGTCAGTTGAAGAGGAAGCTAATGATAGTGACCATGAAGCTTCAGATCAAGTTACTATCGAACCTCGTTTGTCGACAAGGACACATACTGCTCCTGAATGGTACGGTAACCATGTCTTAGAGGTCATGTTGTTGGACAACGATGAACCTACGAGCTCTGGAGAAGCGATGGTGGACCCGGATTCAACAAATGGTTAGAGGCCATGAAATCCGAGATAGGATCCATGTATGAAAACAAAGTGTGGACTTTGTAAGTATTACCTGAAGGGTGAAAGGCCATTCAGAATAAATGGATCTTTAAGAAGAAGACGGATGCGGACGGTAATGTCACCATCTATAAAGCTCGACTTGTGGCAAAGGGTTTTTCACAAGTTCAAGTAGTTGACTACGATGAGACTTTCTCAACCGTAGCGATGCTTAAGTCCGTCAGAATCATGTTAGCAATAGCTGCATTTTTCGATTATGAAATTTGGCAGATGGATGTCAAAACAGCGTTCCTTAACGGTTTCCTTAAGGAAGAGTTGTATATGATGCAACCAGAAGGTTTTGTCGATCCAGAGAATGCTGACAAAGTTTGCAAGCTCCAGCGATCCATTTATGGGCTGGTGTAAGCATCTCGGAGTTGGAATCTTCGCTTTGATGAGGTGATCAAAGCGTTTGGGTTTATACAAGTTTACGGAGAAGCTTGTATTTACAAGAAAGTGAGTGGGAGCTCTATAGCATTTCTAATATTATATGTGGATGACATATTGCTGATTGGAAAGAATGTAGAATTTTTGGAAAGAGTGAAGGCGTATTTGAACAAGAGTTTTTCAATGAAGAACCTAGGAGAAGTTGCTTTCATATTAGGCATCACGATCTATAGAGATAGATCAAGACGCTTAATAGGACTTTCACAGAGCACATAGCTTGATAAAGTTTTGAAGAAGTTCAAAATGGATCAGTCCAAGAAGGGGTTCTTGCCTGTATTACAAGGTGTGAAGTTGAGTAAGGCTCAATGCCCAGTGACTGCAGAGGATAGAAAAAAGATGAGTGTCACCCCCTATGCTTCTGCCATAGGCTCTATCATGTATGCAATGCTGTGCACAAGACCATATGTTAGCCTTGCCATAAGTATGGCCGAAAGGTTTCAAAGTGATCCAGGAGTGGAACACTGGACGTCGGTCAAGAATATCCTTAAGTACCTGAAAAGGACTAAGGAAATGTTTCTCGTTTATGGAGGTGATCAAGAGCTCGTCGTAAAGGGTTACGTCGATGCAAGCTTTGATACTGATCCAGATGACTCTAAGTCTCAAACCGGATACGTATTTATTCTCAATGGAGGAGCGGTAAGCCGGTGCAGTTCCAAGCAAAGCGTGGTAGCCGATTCTACATGCGAAACGGGGTACATAGTTGCCTCGGAGGCGGCAAAGGAAGGTGTCTGGACGAAGCAGTTCATGACAGATCTTGGAGTTGTTCCCAGCGCACTGCACCCAATGACTCTGTTCTGTGACAATACTGGTGCCATTGCTCTAGCCAAGGAACCAAGGTTTCACAAGAGGACCACACACATAAAGCGATGCTTCAATTCCATCCGTGATTACATCAAGGAGGAGGACATAAATATTTGCAAAGTGCACACGAATCTGAATGTCGCAGACCCATTGACTAAGCCTCTTCCACGAGCAAAACATGATAAACACCAGAATTGTATGGGTGTTAGATTCATTACAATGTAAATCACATGGCGATGTGAACTAGATTATTGACTCTAGTGCAAGTGGGAGACTATTGGAAATATGCCCTAGAGGCAATAATAAAGTAGTTATTATCATATTTCCTTGTTCATGATAAATGTTTATTATCCATGCTAGAATTGTATTTATTGGAAACTCAAATACATGTGTGGATATATAGACAACACAGTGTCCCTAGTGAGCCTCTATAGGACTAGCTCGTTGATCAAAAGATGGTCAAAGTTTCCTGGCCATAGACATGAGTTGTCATTTGATAACAGGATCACATCATTAGGAGAATGATGTGATGGACAAGACCCACACTCTGAACATAGCATATGATTCTGTCAGTTTATTGCTATTGTTTTCTGCATGTCAAGTATATGTTCCTATGACCATGAGATCATTCAACTCACTGACACCGGAGGAGTACCTTGTGTATATCAAACGTCGCAACGTAACTGGGTGACTATAAAGATGATCTACAGGTATCTCCAAGGGTGTCTGTTGAATTGGCATGGATCAAGACTGGGATTTGTTACTCCGTGTGACGGAGAGGTATCTCAGGGCCCACTCGGTAATACAACATCATATTGAGCTTGCACGCAAAGTGACTAAAGAGTTAGCCACGAGATCTTGTATTACGGAACGAGTAAAGAGACTTGCCGGTAACGAGATTGAACTAGGTATGGAGATACCGACGATCAAATCTCGGGCAAGTAACATACCGATGAACAAAGGGAACTGCGTACGGGATTAACCGAATCCTTGACATAGAGGTTTAACCGATAGAGATCTTTGTAGAATATGTAGGAGCCAATATGGGCATCCAGGTCCCGCTATTGGTTATTTATCGTAGAGGTGTCTCGGTCATGTCTGCATAGTTCTCGAACCCGCTGGGTCTGCACACTTAACGTTCGGTGACGATTTGGTATTGTTGAGTTATGTATGATGGTGACCGAAGGTTGTTCGGAGTCCCCGATGAGAACCCGGACGTCACGAGGAGTTCGGGAATGGTCCGGAGGTAAAGATTGATATATAGGAAGTTGATGTTCGGGCACCGGAATAGTTTCGGGGTTCGCCCGGGTTTCATCGGCAGTGCCGGAAAGGTTCCGGGGGTCCACCGGGAGGGTCCACCTACCCCGGAGGGCCCCATGGGCTGTGAGAGGGTGTGCACCAGCCCCTGGTGGGCTGGCCACACCTCCCACAAAGTCCCATGTGGCTGGAGGGTGGAGGGCCAAGCCAAAGGGGGCCGCCGGCCCTTGCCTTGGGTGGCAAGGCAACCCCCTTGGCCGCCGCACCAACCCTAGGGGAAACCCTAGGGCAGCCATCCCCCTCCTCTCCCCCTATATATATGTGACGGGAGGGTGGGCTGCACACACCTTAAGCCACGGCGCAGCCTCTCCCTCCCTCATAGATCATTTCTCCTCTAGATCGGTTCGGTTTTGCTTAGCGAAGCTCTGCCGGATCAGCTCCACCACCACCGCCGCCATGCCGTCGTGCTGCCGGAGAACTCATCTATCTCTTTGCCCTCGCTTGCTGGATCAAGGAGGCGGAGAACGTCATCGAGCTGTACGTGTGCTGAACACGGAGGTGCCGTCCGTTCGACACTAGATCGTGATTGGATCGCGGGATGGATTGCGATTTGGATCGCGAAGACGTTTGACTACATCAACTGCGTTTCTTAACGCTTCCCGGTTAGCGATCTACAAGGGTATGTGGATCCGAACTCTCCTCTCGTAGATGCTTATCTCCTAGGTTGATCTTGGTGAAGCGTAGGAAAAATTTTGTTTCCCATGCAACGTTCCCCAACAGAGGATGGCATCGGATGAGATGGGCATGGCGCCACAACCACCGGAGGGAGAGATGGAGTGCGGGGGGAGCTCATGGCGATGCAGGAGGTACCCTGTAGTCCTAAGGAGAGAAGGGGCTCAAGGGAGCTCGAATTCGAGCGGAGGTCGAGGCGGGCATTGCCGACCATGGGAGCAGGAGGAGGGCACGGGACGAGCCATGGGCTGGTCCAGGATGTCCGCGGGAGGGAGGGAGAGCAAAAGGCAACAAGGGGGAGCTCGGGGAGGCCTTAAGTAGCCATGCCGAGGCACACCATGGACGGAGTCCACGGGCGATGCTCGGGCAAGCTCTGTCGGGGAAAGAAGAGGGCAAGGGAGGATGGGCACGATATGGTGGACTGTCGAGAATTCCAAGGTGACCTCGAGGGACACGATCCCGTCGCCCTAGGTCGTCGGATGCCTCAGAATGGACAAGCTACAGTGCGGGAATGCACTGTAGCATACTCTAGAGCATGAACCTTGCATGCCAAGGCATGTCCCACGCGCTCTGGGCGCGCCCACTCTTGTCCACTAGCTTCTGGGATCTTCTGAGATGCTCTGGGACACTTAGGGGCTAAGGAAAAGTCGGAAGAAAAAGGAAGGGAGGGAGGAGAGGTGATGCCATGATGAAAAAGAGAGAGAGCGAGGGAGTTACGCCCCCCCCCCCAATAATTGAGAAGAGGCTATAGCAAGGTTACTGGACGTAAAATGGGACTAGGTGGGACTATGGTAGAAAGATGGTTTCAAGGAGAATAGTGTAGGGGGTGAAAACAATCATCTTTAGTTTTTACCAAAAGATGTTTGATGTTGGTTTGGGATTGGTAAAAGGATCCAATGACTTTGATATTTACCAGGAATGAGTATTGGGACCAAATAGACATGCTCACCAATTTGTAGCTGATTCGAAGAAAGTTTCCAATGCAAAAGTTTCAAACCCTAGAAATGGGCAGAAATGGATTTGGGTAGATCTAGCTAGGATAAACTTTTTTTCTTAATGCACCACTTGGTGTGGATGCATGATTAGAGGATTAGAACATGTCCACAAAGTTTGAGATCAATAGGAGATACTTGGCAATGCAAAGTTGCTCAAAGTTGGATCTGAACAGAAAGAGTTTTGGGGCACTTTTGTGAACCAAAACAATTTAGATTGAGATGAAACTTGTCAAGATCATCACATGGGGCATATGTGACTTGCTGGAATTTTCCTAGATTTATTTGACAACATTTCTTATATAAATATTTCAAATACTTGAAATATCCAAAAAGGGTTTTGAGTATTTTGTCCAATATTTTGAACATGACCATGTGAAACTCATATATATGGCAAATATATGTCCACTGAATTTCCCTAAATTTTCTCAAATATTTTTGAAACATTAAAATAATTTGTCCCTATAAAAGACCATTTTTGGCCTTAAAAAGCCTTTAAATAAAATCTGAAAATAACTTTTAAAAATAATATTTTGTGGTTTTTGGAAGTTTTATATATAATAGGTTTCAAATATAATTTTTGAAAGAATTTAAATCCCTAATTTAAGGACTTGTAGTTCAAGCCTCAACTCAGGGGTTTTTGAAAAGCTAAATTTGATAAATGCTTTTTGGCCAAAATAAATTTGTATAAGAATAGTTTTAGGTCCTATACACATGGAATGATCATTGGGAAAGATCTTGGGTCAAGGAGATGAGTTTTGAGAGTACACGGATTTCTATGAATTAGGACACACACAAACAACAATCAATTCAATCATCACATGCACACAAATGTTTTTTTTGGTCCAAAGGGGTAGGCTTTATTAACATAGTGTTGTGACTCAAAACGCAGGGTGTCATAGACCTACCCCCTTACAAGAATCTCGTCCCCGAGATTCCTAAGCTAGGCGGTAAAGAGATGCAAAAATTCGGAGGTGAGGTAGTCTTCATGTTCCGTGTTGCTTCTGGTTTGGTGCGGTTGCTGCACTGGTCCTTGAAGTGCTTGATGATACGACTTTGAATGCATTGTTTGGCTCCATCTAAGATGTGAACTTAGGTACGATTAAAGTCAAGGGCTTGATGAACGAGGTTCAGGCAAGGGTCTAGCTTGTATGTGTATCCCAAAGTCGTAATACGTGAAGAGTAGTGCCGGAGTGCTAGTCCTAGGGGGTTACCCATGTTGGTTAGTGACATCATGATGTCTCGTGCTAAACTAGAAGGGTCCAAAGTCTTGGTGTAACCTTACGTTGATGTGGAATCGTTGGCTTCCCTGGAGCGGATGATCTTTTGATGCGTGTGATGCGTCTCCAACGTATCGATAATTTATAAAGTATGCATGCCACATTTACCTATGTTTACAATACTTTTACATGGTTTTGATGCACTTTATATGATTTATTTAGAACTAAACCGGAAAAACGTTGTTTTCAGCAGAATTACCGTGGTGTTGTTTTTTGTGCAGAAAATGAAAGTTCTCAGAATCGACAGAAACTTTTTTATAATTTGTTCTGGAGGAAATAAGAAATACTGGAGCAAAGAACCACCGGAGGGGAGCCACCTGTGGGCCAGGAGGCAACAGGTCACGGCCACCCCTGGTCACGCCCAGATACCTCCTGGGGCCCACGTGGCTCTGTTTGACGTGATTCCTACGCTGGAAAATCCTATAAAATAGAAACTCCCGAAAGTAAACCTAGAACATCCGCTCCATCGCCGGAACTCTCTGTATCGATGAAAAACTCATCTGGAGCCTTTCTAGTACCCTGCCGGAGAGGGGAAATCATCTCTGGTGGCCATCTTCATCATCCCGGCGGAGGCCACGATGAGGAGGGAGTAGTTCACCCTCGGGGCTGAGGGTATGTACCAGTAGCTATGAGTTTAATCTCTCTCTCATGAGATGGCACGATCTTGATGTATCATGGGCCTTGTTAATATAGTTGATCATATGGTGTTTTCCCTCTCTATCTTTTTGTGATGAATTGAATCTTTCCCTTTGAGATCTCGTTATGTTAGATTGAATATTTTGTTTGAGAACACTTAATGTATGACTTGCATGCAGATACACGTGGTGACAATGGGGTATTCTATTGATTCACTTGATATATGTTATGGCATCAACTTGTGGATTCCGGTGACCTTGGGGATCTATGCATAGGCGTTGATTGCACGTTTTCATACTACTTTCTCTGATAGGAATCTTGGGGTGCTCCTTGAAGTTCTTTGTGTTGGATTGAATATGATAGATCTAAAAATGTTTGACGCATGTCGCATAATTTACCCATGGATACTTGAGGTGACATTGGAGTATCTAGGTGACATTAGGGTTGATTGATATGTATCATTGGTGTTATTTTACTACGAACTCTAGGGCTGTTTGTGACACTTATAGGAATAGCTCAAAAGATTGATCGAAAAGAATAACTTTGAGGTGGTTCTACTACCTACACCAATTTCATCTTATGTTCTCCGCTACTTATGGACTTTGGAGTGATTCTTTGTTGCACGTTGGGGGATGGTTATATGATTCAACTATGTTAGCATTGTTGGGAGATTGCACTAGTGAAAGTATGAATCCTAGGCCTTATTTCCAAGCATTTATACAACGTTTTGCTTGTTGTTTACTATTTGGTACTTTGCTGTTTTTATATTTTCAGATTACAAGAACCTATTTCTATCATCCATATTGCACTTGTATCACCATCTCTTCGTCGAACTAGTGCACCTATACAATTTGCCATTGTATTGGGTGTGTTGGGGACACAAGAGATTTCTTGTATTTCATTGCAGGTTTGCTTGAGAGAGACCATCTTCATCCTACATCTCCCACGGATTGATAAACCTTAGATCATCCACTTGAGGGAAATTTGTTTCTGTCCTACAAAACTCTGCACTTGGAGGCCCAACAACATCTACGGGAATAAAGTTGCATGGTAGACATCAAGCTCTTCTCTGGCGCCGTTGCCGGGGAGGTGAGTGCTTGAAGGTATATCTTTAGATCTTGCAATTAAATCTTTTAGTTTCTTGTTTTTCACTAGTTTGGTTTATAAAAGAAAACTACAAAAAAATGGAGTTTATGTTGGCTCAATTGTTTCGTCTTTATAAGGTCTTTCGTGAAAATACGGATTCAGAAAATTGTGCTCAATTGTTAGAGGAAGAAATTATAAAAATGCTTAATGAGAATTCCTTGAATGATGAGCATGATTGCATTGTTGTTAGTATGAGTTCTATGAATATCCATGATGCGAATGATCATTGCACTAGTCGGGATAAAAAGGTTTCCTATAAGCATGTCAATTTTTGTGGAGTGAATAAAATTTGCAAATACATGCCATATAGGGACGATAGATTTTGTAAGAAACATAAAAATGATCGAACTAATTGGTGGCTTAAAGTAATAGATGAACGTGCCACAAGATTGTGCTCTCTTCATCCCATTACTTGTGAACTTTGCAATAGGGTTGGTCATCTTAATTTCCAATGCATGCTTTTTCATGACTGAACCGTTTCCTAATATTTTGATAATTTGATCTCCCGTGAACTCTATAATGAACTTTGCCTATTTTTGGGGTGTGAAGAACTATCACATAAAAATGATTGGTTTGAATTATTCATTGTCACAAATGGTAATGAAACTAATCTACAAGAAATCTATATGTTTTGCGTAGTAAATTACAATGAGAATGCTTATATCACCAACTATATAAAGAATGAGAAACCTATAGAATATATAAAAGGAATACTAATGAAAGGGTAAAGGTCTTCCATTACACTCCTATTGTTTTTCGTAATGAATCAGGTTGCAAGGAGGAGTTTCCCATCGAACCAATCTCTTCAATAAGAAGCTCGGAAAAATTACATAAACCCACACAAAATGTGGGAAAGGAGAAGAAGAAGAGAAGAAAAGGTAAAGGTAAAAAGGTATCCCTCTAAAACAATGTTGCTCCTATCATCGTGGAGAATGAATACGAAAGAAGTGTGCATGATGATACACTTGATGATTATTTTGTTATGCCTACTACTTGTTGTGATCAGGATGACTGGGAAGATAATGACACTCCTTATAATATTGAAAATCTTTTTGGCACCAACTTGGAAAATTATGATGATAATGATTGTTACACTATTGGTGCTATTCATGCTATCGATGATTATGCTAATGATATGCAAACCCACAAGCTTGGGGATGCTATGCTTGGTGAAAATGACATGTTTGAGAATTTATTTGCTGAAAATAATGTCCATCCCAAGCTTGGGGATGCTATGCTTAATGAAGATGAGCTTTTTAGTTCCCCTACTTCCAAGGACCAAATTTGTTATAATGATTACATGCCTCCTATTTATGATGATTATTGTGATGATACTTATGTTATGAAAGGTAGTGATGATTATTATTATAAAACTTGTCACAATTATGAATACCCTTTCTATGAACACTACTCTTTTAATGTGGAAACAATTTATATCATTCGAATCTCCTATGATACTCCCACTATTATGTATGAGAAGTTTGCTTTTGGGGAGAATAATAAATTTTCTATGCTTGTGGATCATGAAGATAATGATTTATGTGATAGTTATATTGTTGAATTCCTTCATGATGCTACTCAAGATTATTTGGAGAGAGGAACACATGCTTGTAGGTATTGCACTAATATCAAGTTTCCTCCATATGTGTTCGAAGTTTTGAAGTTATGCTTGTTTTACCTTCCTATGCTAGTTGATTATTGCTCCCATAAATTGTTTGCTCATAAAATTCCTATGCATAGGAAGTGGGTTAGACTAAAATGTGTTTGTCATATGTTTCATGATGCTCCCTTGCATGTTTCAAACACTATTCTTACGTGAGCATCATTGAAATCACCATGCCTAGCTAAAAGGCATTAAAGAGAAGCGCTTGTTGGGAGACAACCCAACACTTTTACTTTCTGTTTTTGACTGTTCACATGATTAATCTACTTTAATGATCATGTTTTATGTCTTTTATTTCAATAATGTGCCAAGTAAAGCCTTTGGGATAGTGTGGATACTTGTTGATTTGATCCTGTGCAAAAACAGAAACTTTTGCATCCAGTAAAGAATTTCTCTGATTTTACTGGAGCCTTAAAAAATTCTGAATTTTTTACATGTATTTCTATGCAAATTATCTGCGCTTTCCTAATTTTTCAGAATTTTTAGAGTCAGGGAAGTATGGTGTTCATTCAGATCTTCACAGATAGTTCTGTTTTTGACAGATTCTGTGTTGCATGCATAGTTTGCTTGTTTTAGTGTTTCCATAGCTTATATTGAGTGATAAAAATTATGGGAATGGTATAATACACTAGGTATTATGTGAGAACAATTATGAATCTTGTCTTGACAGTACCTAAGTGAATGATCTATCTTTATTATACTAACCCATCTCATGAAGTTCTGTTAAGTTTTGTGTGATTGAAGTTTTCAAGTATTGAGTGAGATGTCGAGATGAGGAGAATAAGGAGTGGCAAGACCCTAAGATTGGGGATGCCCAAGTCACCCCCAAAGCAATATCCAAGGAAGACTCAAGCGTCTAAGCTTGGGGATGCCCCGGAAGGCATCCCCTCTTTCGTCTTCAACAATGTTGGTATATCTTACTTGGAGCTATATTTTTATTCATCACATAATATGTGTTTTGCTTGGAGAATCATTTTATTTTGTTTTTCTCTTTTATATGTTATTTATAATCTTGTTTTACAATAAAAAGTTCCAAGAATTGCCTTTTAGGATGCTTGAATTGCATGTTTGATGTGTGTTGTGTAAAAACAGAAACTTTTGTTGTAGTGTTTGAATTTTCATATTTTACTAAAACATGGAAAGTTTCTGAAATGTTTACACATTATTTTCATATAAATATTTTTATGTCCTAAATTTTCAGAATTTTTCGAGATACGAAAGTATACTGTTTTGATAGATTGCTACAAACTGTTTTGTTTGGACAGATTGTTGTCATAGTTTTGTCATCTACTTATCCTAGAGTTTTCATGACTTATATTGGTAGATATAAATTGTGTAAATGATAGTATACAGTACCTAATGTTTGGAAATTATTATGCAACTTGTCTTGGCAGTACATGAAGTGTTGATTTATTCTTATGTGCATTAACCTATCTCACAAGTTCTTTCCAAGTTTTGTGTGGATGAAGTTTTTGAGACCTAGGTGAAACCGGGATATGAGAGGATTGAAATAGATACAAAAGCTCAAGCTTGGGGATTCCCAAGGCACCCCAAGTAAATATTTCAAGAAGTCTCAAGCATCTAAGCTTGGGGATGCTACGCATCCCGCCTCTCTTCATCCACAACTATCGGTTAGCCTATGTTGAGCCTACATTTTTATTCGTTCACATGATATGTGCTATTCTTGGTGTGCAATTATTCTTTTGTTTGCTATTTGAATAAAATACTCATATCTGAAAATATTTATTGAGAGAGAGTCCTCACATAGCTACTTGATTGTTTGACTACTCATTGATCTTCACTTATATCCTTTGAGAGTAGTTTGAGGTTTACTCATGTGCTTCACTTATATCCTAAGAGTAAATCGGAACTAATGAAATATCATAAACCTAAAATTATAAATGTGCTATACTCTTAGTAGCAGGTTCACTTTTGGTTTAGAAAGTAAAATCTATTGAACTTTAACGATCACAATATTGGTCATACAAGCAATTCATGAATGATTAGTATAAGAAAGAGAACTTTCACATACAAAGACATTATCTTGGACATCTTTTATGATTGTGAATACCCATTGTTATTTTCAACCTTGATCAAATAGTTGAAGTTGGACAAGGAAGACAATGTAATGGTTATGTTTGGGTATATTTGCATAGAAGTTATATTGTTATGGATCCTCCAACATGTGGTGCTTGTTTAGAACCTTTTGCTAGCCAAAACTTCATGCTAAGTAGAGATACTACTTGTGCATCCATATCCTTGAGAAAAGTTTTTTCCATGAGAGTCCACAATACCTACCTATATATGGTATTTCACTGCCATTCCAATTAAACTTGCATGTGCCACCTCTAAAACCTTCAAATAAACATCCGTTTTGTGTGCTCGTACCACTCATGGAGCGACGGGGGGTCATTATCTTCCATGCTAAGCGGGTTATTCTCAAGATGAGTGTTTATTCACTTGTCATTGCACGAGAGAGGCTGGTAAAAAGGATGCCCAGTCCTGCATAATACAAAAATAAATAAACAAAAACTTCCCCTGGAAAGTTGATTGTTTGGAGGGCAACCGTGGATTCGGCCAGCCATGGAATGTGTTTGAATGGTGGAGGGGGAGTAAAATTTTAATTCTATTTGGGAAACGCCAATAATGTGTTTAGCAAGGAAGATATTGAAAACTCTATTGTGACGTTGACAGGAAAAGTATACCATTCAAAATTACATATTCATCTCTGTTTTAAAACAATGATCTCTGGCACCTCTGCAAATCCATGTGTCCCTCTGCGAAGGGACAATCTATTTACTTTCATGTTATTTACTATTCATGTTGAGTCAACTTCTATTCCAACCTCAATCTATTAGTTGGCAAGCATCATGTGGTGGTGAAAGATCCAAACATATATATCCAGTCAAATATATTTGATCATGATTCATTATTGTTGACAATTATCTTCAAGATAAGTACGTTGGGAGGCGAAACATTAAGCCCCTATCTTTCTCTGTGTTCGTTGGATGCTGTTTGTTCTAAAAATATGCCTTGAGTATTAGCAATCATAAAAGACTATATGATAGTTGAGTATGTGGAGCTCTTACTTGGACTTGATGATGCATTGGAATTGTTTGGTGACTAAAACATATGTTGTTAAGTTTCAAGAGATTGCATTGTTTGAACCATGTCATGTGAATTGGTTACTACTTTATCATAATGAGTTTCATGAGAAAAGTTGCTGGTTATGATGCTAGAAAAGTGACTGAAATTATCCTTGATCAATATTATATACTATACTAGCACTCACAATTCATAAATTATTTCTTTTATCATTTACCTACTCGAGGACGAGTAGGAATTAAGCTTGGGGATGTTGATACGTCTCCAACGATCAATAATTTATGAAGTATTCATTGTTGGAAATATGCCCTAGAGGCAATAATAAATTGGTTATTATTATATTTCCTTGTTCATGATAATCGTTTATTATCCATGCTATAATTGTATTGATTGGAAACTCAAATACATGTGTGGGTACATAGACAACACTGTGTCCCTAGTAAGCCTCTAGTTGACTAGCTCGTTGATCAAAGATGGTTAAGGTTTCCTAGCCATTGACATGAGATGTCATTTGATAACGGGATCACATCATTAGGAGAATGATGTGATGGACAAGACCCAAACTATAAACGTAGCATATGATCGTGTCAGTTTATTGCTATTGTTTTCTGCATGTCAAGTATCTGTTCCTATGACCATGAGATCATGCAACTCCCTGACATCGGAGGAGTACCTTGTGTGTATCAAACGTCGCAACGTAACTGGGTGACTATAAAGGTGCTCTACAGGTATCTCCGAGGGTGTCTGTTGGGTTGGCATGGATCAAGACTGGGATTTGTTACTCCGTATGACGGAGAGGTATCCCAGGGCCCACACGGTAATACAACATAACAATGAGCCTTGCAAGCAATGTGACTAAAGTGTTAGCCACGAGATCTTGTATTACGGAACGAGTAAAGAGACTTGCCGGTAACGAGATTGAACTAGGTATAGAGATACCGACGATCGAATCTCGGGCAAGTAACATACCGAAGAACAAAGGGAACAGCATACGGGATTAACTGAATCCTTGACATAGAGGTTCGACCGATAAAGATCTTCGTAGAATATGTAGGAGCCAATATGGGCATCCAGGTCCCGCTATTGGTTATTGATCGTAGAGGTGTCTCGGTCATGTCTACATAGTTCTCGAACCCGCAGGGTCTACACACTTAACGTTTGGTGACGATTAGTATAGTTGAGTTATTGTGTTGGTGACCGAAGGTTGTTCGGAGTCCCGGATAAGATCCAGGACATGACGAGGGTCTCCGGAAGAGTCCGGAGGTAAAGATTAATATATGTGATAATAGTGTTTTGATCTCCGGAAAGGTTCCGGAATTCACCGGAAGGGGTTCCGGGTGTTTACCGAAGTGTTCGGGTGCAGCAACACTTTATATGAGCCAAAGGGGTAAAGCCCATGAGGTATTGGAAAGTGCAAAAGGAAGTTTTGCTACTGCCTTAAGCGGTACTACCGTTGGTAAAGGCAGTACTACCGCGTAAGCGGTACTACCGCTTGTTGGAAGCGGTACTACCGCCCAAGCGGTACTACCGCTTGTGTGAAGCGGTACTACCGCTCAAGCGGTACTACCGCTCGTGAGCGGTACTACCGCTTGTGCGCGGTACTGTAGGGATCCGAGTTGGACTATTTCCCTGCGGGCCAAACCGACCTTGTGCGGGCAAAACCGACCTGGAGGAGGCTTTTACTCCAAGTTTAGACCCCAAGGCTCAACATATAAATAGAGGGGCAGGGCTAGCACACGGGACACATTAAGATTTCCCAAGCCGTGTGTCGGCAACCCTAACCCTCTAGTTCTCCCGTCATAATCTCCGTAGTGCTTGGCGAAGCCCTGCAGAGATTGTTCCTCACCAACATCACCACGTCGTCGTGCTGCCGGAACTCATCTACTACTTCATCATCGCTCGCTGGATCGAGGAGGTGAAGGCGTCATCAAGCCGTACGTGTGTTGAATGCGGAGGTGCCGTCCGTTCGGCACTAGTTCGTGATCGGATCGAGGGACGACTTGCGATTTGGATAGCGGAGACGTTCGACTACATCAACCGCGTTTCTTAACGCTTCCGCTTAGCGATCTACAAGGGTATGTAGATTCACTCTCCCTCTCGCAGATGCTCATCACCATGGATAGATCTTGTGTGTGCGTAGGAAATTTTTTGTTTCCCATGCAACGTTCCCCAACAGTGGCATCTGAGCTAGGTCTATGCGTAGATGAGATCTCGAGTAGAACACAAACGAGTTGTGGGCGTGGGTGTATACATATTGCTTGCCGTTACTAGTTGATACTTGATTCGGCGTTATTGTGAGATGAAGCGGCCCGGACCGACATTACGCGTACGCTTACGCGAGACAGGTTCCTTCAACTGACATGTAACTTCGTTGCATAAAGATGGCTAGCGGGTGTCTGTCTCTCTCACTTTAGTTGAATCGATTTCAATGAAGAGGGTTCTTTTAGAAGATCAAAAAGCAATCACTACACCACGTTGTGGTTTTGCGTAGGTAAGAACGGTTCTGCAAACCCATAGCAACCACGTAAAATATGCAACAACAATTAGAGGACGTCTAACTTGTTTTTGCAGGGTATGTTGTGATGTGATATGGCCAATTACATGATGAGATATATGTGATGTATGAGATGATCATGTGTTGTATAGAATATCACGACTTGCATGTCGATGAGTACGGCAACTGGCAGGAGCCATAGAGTTGTCTTTAATTATTTTCGCCGTTTTTGCTTTACTTTATCGCTATGAGTTAGCTATAGTCGTGGAAGCAACAGTCGGCGCGACAACCTCATGGCGACACGTTGATGGAGATCAAGATGATGGAGATCATGGTGTCATGCCGGTGACGATGGAGATCATGCCGGTGCTTTGAAGATGGAGATCAAAAGCACAAGTTCATGGCCATATCATGTCACTTATGATTTGCATGTGATGTTAATCCTTTTATGCATCTTATTTTGCTTAGGACGACGGTAGCATTATAAGGTGATCCCTCACTTAAATTTCAAGATAAAATTGTGTTCTCCCCGAGTGTGCACCGTTGTGAAAGTTCGTCGTTTCGAGACACGCCGTGATGATCGGGTGTGATAGACTCTACGTTCACATACAACGGGTGTAAGCCATGTTGCACGTGCGGAACACTCGGGTTAAACTTGACGAGCCTAGCATGTACAGACATGGCCTCGGAACACAAGAGACCGAAAGGTCGAACATGAGTCATATAGTAGATATGATCAACATGAAGATGTTCACCATTGAAACCACCTCAACTCACGTGATGATCGGACTTGAGTTGGTAGATTTGGATCATGTTACACTCGAATGACCGGAGGGATGTCAATTTGAGTGGGATTTTTAAGTAATATGATTAACTAAACTCATTATCATGAACATAGTCAAAATGTCTTTGCAAATTATGTTGTAGATTACTAGCTCACGTTGTACCTCCCTTGATTAACTAAACTCATTATCTAAAACAATAGTCTAAGTTGTCTTTGCTATATTTATGTTGTAGATCATGGCTCGCGCAGTAGCACCCCTGAATTTTAATGCGTTCCTAGAGAAAGCTAAGTTGAAAGATGATGGAAGTAACTTTGTGGACTGGGCCCGTAATCTAAGGATTATCCTTACGGCTTCCCAGAAGGCTTATGTCCTTGATGCACCGCTTGGTGATCCACCCGCTCCAGTTGAGTCTCTAGACGTTGTGAACGCCTGGCAGGCTCGTTCTGAAGATTACTCAATAGTTCAATGTGCAATATTGTATGGCTTAGAACCGGGACTTCAAAGACGTTTTGAACGTCATGGAGCATATGAGATGTTCCAGGAGTTGAAGTTTATCTTTCAGAAGAATGCCCGGATCGAGAGATATGAGATCTCCGATAAGTTCTATGCTTGCAAGATGGAGGAGAATGGGTCTATCAGTGATCACGTACTCAGAATGTCTGGGTACTCCACCCGTCTGGCAGAATTGGGGATGCCCCTTCCACCAGAGGCTATCACTGACAGAGTTCTTCAATCATTGCCACCTAGCTACAAGAGCTTCGTCTTGAACTATAACATGCACGGGATGAACAAGTCAGTCGCCGAGATGTTTGCGATGCTGAAAGCCGCTGACTCTGAAACTCAGAAGGAGCATCAAGTGTTGATGGTCAATAAAACCACTAGTTTCAAGAAAAATGGCAAGGGTAAGAAGGGTAACTCCAAGAAGAGTGGCAAAGCAGTTGCTCCTCTCGTGAAGAAACCCAAGGCTGGACCCAAACCAGAAACTGAGTGCTTTCATTGCAAGGGAACTGGACACTGGAAGCGGAACTGCCCCAAGTATTTGGCTGACAAGAAGGCGGCCAACAACAAACAAGGTATATATGATATACATGTTATTGATGTGTACCTTACCAACTCTCGTTGTAGTGCCTGGGTATTTGATACCGGTGCGGTTGCTCATATTTGCAACTCAAAACAGGAACTGCGGAATAGACGGAGGCTGGCAAAGGACGAAGTGACGATGCGCGTGGGAAATGGTTCCAAGGTTGATGTGATCGCCGTCGGCACGCTCGCTCTTCGATTACCATCGGGATTAGTGATGAACCTGAATAATTGTTATTTAGTGCCTGCGTTAAGCATGAACATTATATCTGGATCTTGTTTATTGCGAGACGGTTACTCATTTAAATCAGAGAATAATGGTTGTTCTATTTATATGAGTAATATCTTTTATGGTCATGCACGCAATGTGAGGGGTTTATTCTTATTGAATCTCGATAGTAATGATACACATATTCATAACATTGATGCCAAAAGATGTAGAATTGATAATGATAATACCACTTTCTTGTGGCACTGCCGTTTAGGTCATATTGGCGTAAAACGCATGAGGAAGCTCCATGCTGATGGACTTTTGGAGTCACTTGATTTTAAATCACTTGACACATGCGAGCCATGCCTCATGGGCAAGATGACTAAAATGCCGTTCTCTGGAACAATGGAACGGGCAAGTGACTTATTGGAAATCATACATACTGATGTGTGCGGTCCGATGAGTATTGAGGCGCGCGGTGGTTATCGTTACTTTCTCACCTTCACTGATGACTTGAGTAGATATGGGTATATTTACTTAATGAAACACAAGTCTGAAACATTTGAAAAGTTCAAACAATTTCAGAGTGAAGTTGAGAATCATCGTAACAAGAAGATTAAATTCCTACAATCTGATCGAGGAGGAGAATATCTGAGTTATGAGTTTGGCAGTCACTTAAGACAGTGTGGAATTGTTTCACAATTGACACCACCTGGAACACCACAGCGTAATGGTGTGTCTGAACGTCGTAATCGAACCTTATTGGATATGGTGCGATCTATGATGTCTCTTGCCGATTTGCCACTATCGTTTTGGGGTTATGCATTAGAGAGAGCTGCATTCACTTTAATTAGGGCACCATCGAAATCCGTTGAGACGACGCCATATGAACTTTGGTTTGGCAAGAAGCCAAAGTTGTCGTTTCTTAAAGTTTGGGGATGTGATGCTTATGTCAAAAAGCTTCAGCCTGAAAAGCTGGAACCCAAAGCGGAAAAATGCGTCTTCATAGGATACCCAAAAGAGACAGTTGGGTATACCTTCTACCTCAGATCCGAAGGCAAAGTGTTTGTCGCTAAAAACGGAACATTTCTTGAGAAAGAGTTTCTCTCGAAAGAATTGAGTGGGAGGAAGATAGAACTTGATTTTGTTGTTGAACCTTTACTTCAACCTAAAAGTAGCGCAGCGCAGAAAGATGTTTCTGTAGAGCCTACATCAGCTGAAGAGGAAGTTAATGATGATGATCATGAAGCTTTGGATCAAGTTGCTATCGAACCTCGTAGGTCGACAAGGACGCGTACTGCTCCTGAGTGGTACGGCAACCCTGTCTTAGAGGTCATGTTGTTGGACAACGATGAACCTACGAGCTATGGAGAAGCGATGATGGGCTCGGATTCCGAGAAGTGGTTAGAGGCCATGAAATCCGAGATGGGATCCATGTATGAAAACAAAGTATGGACTTTGGAAGTATTACCTGAAGGGCATAAGGCCATTCTGAACAAATGGATCTTTAAGAGGAAGACGGACGCGGACGGTAATGTCACCGTCTATAAAGCTCGACTTGTGGCAAAGGGTTTTTCACAAGTTCAAGGAGTTGACTACGATGAGACCTTCTCACCCGTAGCGATGCTTAAGTCCGTCAGAATCATGTTAGCAATAGCTGCCTTTTTCGATTATGAAAATTGGCAGATGGATGTCAAAACAGCGTTCCTTAACGGTTTCCTTAAGGAAGAGTTGTATATGATGCAACCAGAAAGTTTTGTCGATCCAGAGAATGCTGACAAAGTTTGCAAACTCCAGCGATCCATTTATGGACTGGTGCAAGCATCTCGGAGTTGGAATCTTCGCTTTGATGAGGTGATCAAAGCGTTCGAGTTTATACAAGTTTACGGAGAAGCTTGTATTTACAAGAAAGTGAGTGGGAGCTCTATAGCGTTTCTAATATTATATGTGGATGACATATTACTGATTGGAAATAATATAGAAATGTTGGAAAGCGTGAAGGAATATTTGAACAAGAGTTTTTCAATGAAGGACTTAGGAGAAGCTGCTTTCATATTAGGCATCAAGATCTATAGAGATAGATCGAGACGCTTAATAGGACTTTCACAAAGCACATACCTTGACAAAGTTTTGAAGAAGTTCAAAATGGATCAGTCCAAGAAGGGGTTCTTGCCTGTATTGCAAGGTGTGAAGTTGAGTAAGACTCAATGCCCAGTGACTGCAGAAGATAGAGAAAAGATGAGTGTCATCCCCTATGCTTCAGCCATAGGCTCTATCATGTATGCAATGCTGTGCACAAGACCCGATGTCAGCCTTGCCATAAGTATGGTCGGAAGGTTTCAAAGTGATCCAGGAATGGAACACTGGACGGCGGTCAAGAATATCCTGAAGTACCTGAAAAGGACTAAGGACATGTTTCTCGTTTATGGAGGTGATCAAGAGCTCATCGTAAAAGGTTACGTCGATGCAAGCTTTGACACTTATCCGAATGACTCTAAGTCGCAAACCGGATACGTATTTATTCTTAATGGGGGTGCGGTTAGCTGGTGCAGTTCCAAGCAAAGCGTGGTAGCTGATTCTACATGCGAAGCGGAGTACATCGCTGCCTCGGAGGCGGCGAAGGAAGGTGTCTGGATGAAGGAGTTCATGACAGATCTTGGAGTAGTGCCTAGTGCGCTTAACCCAATGACTCTGTTTTGTGATAATACTGGTGCCATTGCTCTAGCCAAGGAACCAAGATTTCACAAGAGGACCAGACACATAAAGCGACGTTTCAATTCCATCCGCGATTACATCAAGGAGGACGACATAAATATTTGCAAAGTACACACGGATCTGAATGTTGCAGATCCGATGACTAAACCTCTTCCAAGGGCTAAACATGAACAACACCAGAACTGCATGGGTGTTCGATTCATTACAATGTAAATCACATAGTGATGTGAACTTGATTATTGACTCTAGTGCAAGTGGGAGACTGTTGGAAATATGCCCTAGAGGCAATAATAAATTGGTTATTATTATATTTCCTTGTTCATGATAATCGTTTATTATCCATGCTATAATTGTATTGATTGGAAACTCAAATACATGTGTGGGTACATAGACAACACTGTGTCCCTAGTAAGCCTCTAGTTGACTAGCTCGTTGATCAAAGATGGTTAAGGTTTCCTAGCCATTGACATGAGATGTCATTTGATAACGGGATCACATCATTAGGAGAATGATGTGATGGACAAGACCCAAACTATAAACGTAGCATATGATCGTGTCAGTTTATTGCTATTGTTTTCTGCATGTCAAGTATCTGTTCCTATGACCATGAGATCATGCAACTCCCTGACATCGGAGGAGTACCTTGTGTGTATCAAACGTCGCAACGTAACTGGGTGACTATAAAGGTGCTCTACAGGTATCTCCGAGGGTGTCTGTTAGGTTGGCATGGATCAAGACTGGGATTTGTTACTCCGTATGACGGAGAGGTATCTCAGGGCCCACTCGGTAATACAACATCACAATGAGCCTTGCAAGCAATGTGACTAAAGTGTTAGCCACGAGATCTTGTATTACGGAACGAGTAAAGAGACTTGCCGGTAACGAGATTGAACTAGGTATAGAGATACCGACGATCGAATCTCGGGCAAGTAACGTACCGAAGAACAAAGGGAACAGCATACGGGATTAACTGAATCCTTGACATAGAGGTTCGACCGATGAAGATCTTCGTAGAATATGTAGGAGCCAATATGGGCATCCAGGTCCCGCTATTGGTTATTGATCGTAGAGGTGTCTCGGTCATGTCTACATAGTTCTCGAACCCGCAGGGTCTACACACTTAACGTTTGGTGACGATTAGTATAGTTGAGTTATTGTGTTGGTGACCGAAGGTTGTTCGGAGTCCCGTATAAGATCCAGGACATGACGAGGGTCTCCGGAAGAGTCCGGAGGTAAAGATTAATATATGTGATAATAGTGTTTTGATCTCCGGAAAGGTTCCGGAATTCACCGGAAGGGGTTCCGGGTGTTTACCGAAGTGTTCGGGTGCAGCAACACTTTATATGAGCCAAAGGGGTAAAGCCCATGAGGTATTGGAAAGTGTAAAAGGAAGTTTTGCTACTGCCTTAAGCGGTACTACCGCTGGTAAAGGCAGTACTACCGCGTAAGCGGTACTACCGCTTGTTGGAAGCGGTACTACCGCCCAAGCGGTACTACCGCTTGTGTGAAGCGGTACTACCGCTCAAGCGGTACTACCGCTCGTGAGCGGTACTACCGCTTGTGCGCGGTACTGCAGGGATCCGAGTTGGACTCTTTCCCTGCGGGCCAAACCGACCTTGTGCGGGCAAAACCGACCTGGAGGAGGCTTTTACTCCAAGTTTAGACCCCAAGGCTCAACATATAAATAGAGGGGCAGGGCTAGCACACGGGACACATTAAGATTTCCCAAGCCGTGTGTCGGCAACCCTAACCCTCTAGTTCTCCCGTCATAATCTCCGTAGTGCTTGGCGAAGCCCTGCAGAGATTGTTCCTCACCAACATCACCACGTCGTCGTGCTGCCGGAACTCATCTACTACTTCATCATCGCTCGCTGGATCGAGGAGGTGAAGGCGTCATCAAGCCGTACGTGTGTTGAACGCGGAGGTGTCGTCCGTTCGGCACTAGTTCGTGATCGGATCGAGGGACGACTTGCGATTTGGATCGCGGAGACGTTCGACTACATCAACCGCGTTTCTTAACGCTTCCGCTTAGCGATCTACAAGGGTATGTAGATTCACTCTCCCTCTCGTAGATGCTCATCACCATGGATAGATCTTGTGTGTGCGTAGGAAAATTTTTGTTTCCCATGCAACGTTCCCCAACATTCATGCCACATTTACCTATGTTTATAGAACTTTTATATGGTTTTGATGCACTTTATATGATTTATTTAGAACTAACCCGGACTGACGTTGTTTTCAGCAGAATTACCGTGGTGTTGTTTTTTGTGCAGAAAATGAAAGTTCTCGGAATCGACCGAAACTTTTTTATATTTTTTCTGGAGGAAATAAGAAATACTGGAGCGAAAAACCATTGGAGGGGAGCCACCTGTGGGCCAGGAGGCAACAGGGCGCGGCCACCACTCTGGCCGCGCCCAGATACGTCCTGGGGCCCACTGGCTCCGTTTGACGTGATTCCTACGCTGAAAAATCCTATAAATATAGAAACTCCCGAAAGTAAGCCTAGAACTTTCACTCCGCTGCCGCAACTCTCTATATCGATGAAAAACCCATCTGGAGCCTTTCTAGTACCCTGCCGGAGAGGGGAAATCATCTCCGGTGGCCATCTTTATCATCCCGGCGGAGGCCATGACGAGGAGGGAGTAGTTCACCCTCGGGGCTGAGGGTATGTACCACTATCTATGTATTTAATCTATCTCTCTATCGTGTTCTTGATATGGCATGATCTTGATGTATCACGGGCTTTGTTAATATAGTTGGATCATATGGTGTTTTTCCCTCTCTATCTTGTTGTGATGAATTGAATCTTTACATTTGAGATCTCATTGTGTTGGATTGAATATTTGGTTTGAGAACACTTGATGTATGTCTTGCATGCGGATACCCGTGGTGACAATGGGGTATTCTATTGATTCACTTGCTATATGTTATGGCATCAACTTGCGGATTCCGGTGACCTTGGGGATCTATGCATAGGGGTTGATTGCACGTTTTCATACTACTTTCTCCGATAGGAATCTTGGGGTGCTCCTTGAAGTTCTTTGTGTTGGATTGAGTATGATAGATCTGAAATTGTTTGACTCATGTCGCATAATTTACCCACGGATAGTTGAGGTGACATTGGAGTATCTAGGTGACATTAGGGTTGATTGGTATGTATCATTGGTGTTATTTTACTACGAACTCTAGGGCTGTTTGTGACACTTATAGGAATAGCTCAAAAGATTGATCGGAAAGAATAACTTTGAGGTGGTTCTACTACCTACACCAATTTCATCTTATGTTCTCTGCTACTTATGAACTTTGGAGTGATTCTTTGTTGCATGTTGGGGGATGGTTATATGATTCAACTATGTTAGCATTGTTGGCACTAGTGAAAGTATGAACCCTAGGCCTTATTTCCAAGCATTTATACAATGTTTTGCTCACTGTTTACTATTTGGTACCCTGTTGTTTTTATATTTTTAGATTACAAGAACCTATTTCTATCATCCATATTCCACTTTTATCACCATCTCTTGGACGAACTATTGCACCTATACAATTTGCCATTGTATTGGGTGTGTTGGGTACACAAGAGGTTTCTTGTATTTGATTGCAGGGTTGCTTGAGAGACACCATGTTCATCCTACACTTCCCATGGATTGATAAACCTTAGGTCATCCACTTGAGGGAAATTTGTTGTTGTCCTACAAAACTCTGCACTTGGAGGCCCAACAATGTCTACAAGAATAAAGTTGCGTAGTAGACATCAGCGCGTGGTCTTCAACTGTAAGGGCGTCGAGGTTTGTCGGCGTAGGTTTCTCGTTGAGACCTTCTACTTGAGTAAGTTGTATAGGCACGTCCTCTAGTCGACTGCGCTTGCTTCTTGGCCATTTGTCTTCGTAAGAACAGACGCACACTTTCAGTGTGTCTGTGAGTGTTTGGTTTACTTGTCTCTTCGTAGACATTTGTGGCAAGGTTTGGGTTGAGTCTCGTCCCTAAGACTTAACTTAGAGGTTTGGTAGCAAAAGTGGGTTCCTTCATCTGAAAAGGTCCTAGCGGGGGTTTTAAGTAAGCTGGCTATTCAAAAGTGTAGATTAGCCAACTAGTCTTCATGGTCGAAGGTTCGGGCAGGTGGGGAGGTCTACCTTTGGCAGGTGGTTCACCATTATCCAGTGAGGGCGACGTCCTTGATTGGACAAAAAGTGGCTATTAATTAAGTCATGACAGTTGTCCCACTCCATCCTAGGTGCTGAAGAGAGTAGGGAAGTCATGCTCATCTTACTCTATCCAGGTGGTGAAGTGAGGGGGGTGCTATTAACTTCTTAGTTCCTTCCTAGTCAGGAACTGAAAGGTGACCTTTACAACAGGGAACTCCTTAATATCTCTTGATGTCCAAGGATTTTATCTTGCTTGATCGTTGGCGTTGCTTGACAAAGTCTAGCTGAGGTAGCTGACAAGGGATTTGTGGTTGACTTCTCATACTTCTTTATCTTCGCCGTGGTTTCACAACCGTAATGGTTCCTCATCTTGTTTGGGGTAAGAATGTCTTCTGGTGTAGGGAGAGTACTCCGTGGAGTCCAACTCCTTCGAGGTAGAACTTTATACTTGAGAAACTTGGCAATCGGTGCCTTGGGGCTTATCCAACGTAGGGCTGGGGTGTTGCTTTCTCTCATTGCGTAAATAATGTTATCCATGGGGACAACAACATATTTCTCCAAGTATCACATAAACACATTGCTCATGGGATATGTGAAATGAGTGGGCTGATACTTGTGATCTGCGTTGGGATTTCCGTGAAGAGGAACGGGTAATTGCAGCACAAAGTGGGTAAGTATTTCCCTCAGTTATGAAACCAAGGTTTATTGAACCAATAGGAATATCAATCCTCAACCGTCTTCAGCGGCTGCACACAAATGAACAAACGACTTGCACCCAACGCGGGCAAGAGGGTTGTCAATCCCCTTGATCTCATTATTTGCAAGCAAATGAATTGTGTAGATAATTGTTGATAAATGCAAAATAAATAAAAAGTAAATAAAGGAAGCGAGGAAATAATAGCGTTTGTAAATATATAAGTGAATAGACCCTGGGGCCATAGTGTTCCCTAGCGGTATCTCTCATGTAGGCAGCATACGGTGGGTAAACAAATTACTGTTGGGCAATTGATAGAAAAGCGGATAGTTATGCGATGTTCACTTCAATGATCATGTATATATAGGCATCACGTCCATAAGAAAATAGGCCGACTCCTGCCTGCACCTATTACTATTATTCCACTCATCGACCGCTATCCAGCATGCATCTAGAGTATTAAGTAAAATAGAGTAATGCTTGGAGAACGATGACATGATGTAGACAAAGTAAACTCAAACAATATGAATTAACCCCATCATTTTATCCTTAGTAGCAACAACACAAAGACGCATCTTGTCCCCTACTTTGTCACTGGGATATAGAAACTCGCCAGGTTGAATCTACCACAACGCACCACTCCCACTGATGAAATATCAATCTACTTGGCCAAAGCACATCAATAGATCGAAGAGCATTATGAATCTATAATGATCATGCACTTAAGAGATAATATAATTCAGAGGCATCTCAAATACTTTTCATGAATAATCTAAACATAAACCCACAATTCATCTGATCCCAACAAACACACCGCACAATAGGATTACATCGGATAGATCAAAGCGAAGATGCGATGACCATTGTATTGAAGATCATAAGAGAGAGATTGCCATCTAGGTACTAGCTATGGACCCGTAGGTCTGTGGTGAACTACTCACACATCATCATGAGGGCAGCAAGGTCGATGAAGAGGCCCTCCGTGGTCGATCCCCCCTCCGGCAGGGTGCCGGAACGGAGCTCCAGATGGACTCGCGGCGGAACAAAGACTTGCAGCGGCGGAAAAAGGGTTTCGGGATTGCTTTCAGGGTTTTCGCGATTTTAGAGAATTTATAGGCCGAAGAGGGACGTCGGGAGAGCCACGAGGGGGCCACCACATATCAGGGCGCCCCCAGGGCACGCCCTGATGTGTGGTGGGGCCCTCGTGTGCCTCCTGACCTCCTTCCGAAGCTTCTCGGTCTTCTTTTAGTCCAGAAAAAATCATCAAAAAGTTTCGTGGCAATTCGACTTCGTTTGGTAATGTAAACCTGAAAAACAAAAAACAAGCAGAAAATAGCAACTGTCACTGGGCGCTGGTCAATAGGTTAGTGCTCAAAAATATTATTTATTGGAAAATAATGACCCAAAAAGTATCCTAGAATGATAATATATTAGCATGGAACAATCAAAAATTATAGATACGTTGGAGACGTATCAAGCATCCCCAAGCTTAATTCCTGCTCGTCCTCGAGTAGGTAAATGATAAAAACAGAATTTTTGATGTGACATGCTATCCATTATGTAATCTTATTCAGGTATGCTTATTGAGAAAAGATGAATCAACAAATATTAACACATCAATATTCAAAATGTAAGAAACAAAATCATTAATCCTTAAAAGTATACGATCCTTAAGAAATGTTTACCCCCACATTCATCTTATTGTATTAGCAAGGCATGGCTCCATCTTCACCACATTAATACAAATGTTAAGCACCACGGTGTCCAAGTCAGGCAATTGAATCGTACTGTTTCAATATGCATCAACTTTTTTATTCTTCACGCAATACATGAGCGTGAGCCATTGGACATAGCATTTAGGTGGAATAGAGTATGGTGATAGATATCAAAGGGTTAAAAAGTGGAGAAGATAATCTCACATCAACTAGGCATACCAACGGGCTATGGAGATGCCCATCGATAGATATTAATGCGAGGAGTAGGGATTGCCATGCAAATGATGCACTAGAGCTATAAGTGTATGAAAGCTCAAATGAAGATAAGTGGGGTGTGCATCCAACTTGCTTGCTCATGAAGACCTTGGGCATTTGAGGAAGTCCGTCATAGGAATATACAAGCCAAATTTGAAATAATGAATAGGTAATTCCCACTAGCATATGGAAGTGATATATCATGAGACTCTCTACATGAAGAGCATGGTCCCACTTTGAGGCACAAGTGTGGTAAAAGATAGTAGCAAAGTCCCTTCTCTCATTTTCTCTCATAATTTTTTTTGAATGGATGGTGGGCTCATTTTGCCTCCCCCATCTTTATTTTTCGTCCGGAGTCTCATTTCGACTTATGGGAGAATCATAGTCTCCATCATTCTTTCCTCACTGGGACAACGCTCTAATAATGATGATCATCACACTTTTATTTACTTACAACTCAATATGGAGAATTGATATGTAGATATGACTCTGTATGAATGCCTCTGGCAGTGTACCAGGATGTGCAATGATCTAGCATGACATGTATCAAAAATATGAACGGTGGCTTTGCCACAAATACTATGTCAGCTCTATATAATCACGCAAAGCAATATGACGATGAACAAACTAGTCATGTGAAGTGATGATAGAATTTGCATGGCAATATATCTCGGAATGGCTATGGAAATGCCACGATAGGTAGGTATGGTGTCTATTTTGAGGAAGATATAATAAGGCTTATGTGCAACAGAGCGTATCATGTACGGTACTGAAGAGGCTAGCAAATTATGAGAAGGTGAGATTGCATATGTCCATGGTTTCACATTAGTCATAAAGAACTCACATACTTATTGCAAAGTTTTATTAGTTTATCATAGATCAAAGTACTACTCGCATGCCCCGAGTGAAGAGGTTGGTTGGAGTGAACCATCGCGCGCTTCCGACCCGAAACAACACTAGGATTTCAACGAGGAATAGAAATGCTCACACATCATCACCATGCCTCTTTAATTTTTTAGATGAAAAAAAAGGTCAACCCCTCTTAATATCGACACTTCTACGGTTTAACAATTATGAACTCACACCTATTTCATATTACCACATAATTATCATTGACCCACAATTTCCCTATATGTGCTACATGATGGTTTTGATTATCACGCATTGAATACCTAATATTTTTGGACTAGTCTTATGACCCGTGCAAATTACCGTCACTATTTATTAGCTCTCAAACAAATATAAGTGAAGAACGAGAGTGAAATCATATCTTTAAAATCTACACGCCACCGTGCTCAAAAAGATATAAGTGAAGTACTAGAGCAACTGGTAAGCTCAAAAGATATAAGTGAAGCACATAGAGTATTCTAAAAATTTATGATGAAGGTGTGTCTCTATTAAATAGGTGTGTCTAGAAAACAATGATTGTGGCAAACTTAAAGTAAAAGCAAAACAAAAGCAAACGACGCTCCAAGCAAAACTCATATCATGTGACGAATAAAAATATAGCTTCAAGTGACATACCGATGGATTTCAGACGAAAGAGGGGATGCCTTCCGGGGCATGCCCAAGCTTAGATGCTTGAGTCTCCTTTAAAATATTACCTTGGAGCACCTTGGGCATCCCCAAGCTTAGGCTCTTGCTACTCCTTATTCCGTGGTCCATCATAATAACACCCAAAACTTGAAAACTTCAATCACACAAAACTCAACAAAACTTCGTGAGATCCGTTAGTATAAGAAACATATTGCATACTTTAAGTACTGTTATAAATTGATTCAAATTTCATAAATTCATAATAGGTACTGTATTATAACTTCTCCATGGCTTATACCCCCCGATACAATCCATAGTTTAATCAAAATAAGCAATTATGCAAGCGAAAACATAATCAGTCTAAAACAGAACAGTCTGTAGAAATATTTAGAGAACCTATACTTATGTAACTCTAAAAATCTGAAAAATTAGGAAAACCTCGAAAATTTGTATATAAACACTGTGTAAAATTTCAGATCATTATCACGCTCCAGTAAGAAATGAATATTCCTTTACTGTAGTCAAATTTTTTTGTTTTCTTTTAGCATCGATTCTACTTATCTTGTGAGTCGTCCCAAAGGCTTTACTTGGCACAAACACTAATTTAAACACAAAAACATAATCATTATAGAGGCAATAATCATGTTATCAAAAATAAACATAAAGTTCTAAGCAAAAATTTAAAGATAACTATTGGGTTGCCTCCCAACAAGCGATGTTGTTTTATGCCCCTAGCTAGGCATAATGCATAGTTTCAAGTATTGTCATCTTTGACACTCAACCCATAAGTAGCTCTCATGATTGATTCATAAGGTGGTTTAATTCTCTTTCTAGTGAAGTGTTCCATCCCTTTCTTTAATGGTAATTGGAATCTTATGTTTCCCTCTTTCATATCATTAATTGCACCTATAGTCCGTAGGAAAGGCCTACCAAGTATTACGAGACAAGTAGGATTGCAATCAATATCAAGCGCACTGAAATCTATAGGCACATAATTTTTATTTGCAATAATAAGAACATCATTAATTCTACCTAAAGGTTTATTAATGGTAGAATCCGCAAGATGCAATTGAGGGAACAATCTTCAATATTAGTGAGACCAAGCACATCACAAATAGTTTTGGGAATAGTTGAAACACTAGCACTGAGGTCACAAAAAGCATTGCATTCATATTTATTGATCTTAATATTGATAGTAGGTTCCCACTCATCATGCAATTTTCTAGGAATAGAGACTTTAAGCTCAAGTTTCTCATCATACGCTTTTATCATAGCTTCTACTATATGTTCGGTAAAAGCTTTATTTTGTTCATAAGCATTGGGTGAGATAATAATGGATTGCAACAAGGAAATATATTCTACTAAAGAACAATTATCATAATTAAAGTCCTTGTAATCCAAAATAGTGGGCACATCACTAGTTAAAGTTTGTGCCACATCACTAGTTAAAGTTTTGGCCTCCATCCACTCAAAAAAAAAAATTGACCTCTCCAAACCCACGTTTTTCAGTTTTAGCATCAAAATCATCACCCTCCAGGCAAACGGGATGCTCCTCGATGCTCCTCAATTAAAGTTGACTCATCTCCAGTCCCTTTATCATTTATATTCACAGAGTTAAATAAAGATTCAATAGGAGAAATACCAATCATTTTAAGATCTTCATCATGATTCTGGTAAAAACCGGGTGGGAGAGCTTTTTCTAAGAATTCCCGCTTAGCTCTCAACTTAGCGGTCCTCTTCTTACTTTCATTAATAGATATTTGGATAGATTTAATAGAATCATTAAAATCATGCTTAGGTGGCAAGGCTTTACCTTTAAGAGTTTCCACATCAAGAGCTATTCTACCCATGTTTTCTAGCCAAAGTGTCCACTACATGCAATTTTTCTTCTACCATAGTGTTGAAAACCTTTTTGAGAATTAATAAATGATTTAATTGTGTTATAAAGATCAGAGGGTATCCTATTAGCATTTGTAGAAGAATTTCCATAAGAATTACCATAAGAGTTTCCATAGTTGTTAGAGGAATTACCGGGATACAGTCTAGAATTGAAGTTCCCTCTATAAGCATTATTGTTGAAATTATTTCGCGAGACAAAGTTCACATCAATAGCATCATTATTTTTATAAATCAAACTAGAAAAGGGCATATCATTGGGATCAACATGAGCATTTTTACTAGCAATCATATTCATAAGATCATCCACTTTTTCACTCAAAGTAGCGATTTCTTCAATAGAATTTACCTTCTTACCGGTTGGAGCCCTTTCGGTATGCCATTGAGAATAATTTGTCATGATGTTGTCCAGAAGTTTTGTGGCCTCTCCCAAGGTCACATCCATAAAGGTACCACCTGCAGCAGAATCTAGAAGATTTCTAGACACAAAGTTTAGTCCAGCATAGAAATTATGGATAATCATCCACATATTTAAGCCATGAGTTGGACAATTTCTTAGCATTAATTTCATCCTATCCCAAGCTTGTGCAACTTGCTCTTGATATTGCTGTTTAAAATTAATTATTTGATTTCTGAGGCAGATGATCTTAGCAGGAGGAAAATACTTGGCAATAAAAGCATCTTTACACTTATCCCATGTTCCAATACTATTACGAGGTAAAGATGAAAACCAAGCTTTAGCTTTATCTCTTAGTGAAAAGGAAATAATTTTAATTTCACAACATAATTATCCATATCCTTTTTCTTTTGCAAGTCACATAATTCAACACAGGTATTAAGATGTGACGCGGGATCCTCATTAGGACTTCCTGAAAATTGATCTTTCATGACAAGATTTAGCAATGGAGCATTAATATAAAAAACTTCCACACTAGTGGCGGGTGGTATAGGTGTACTAATAAAATCTTTATTATTAGTATTTGATAAGTCACACAACTTAGTAGTATCTTGAGACATGGTGACTAAACAAGCAAGACAAGTAAACTAGCAAGCGAAGAAGTAAACTAGTAACAAGCAAAGATAAATATGTTTGTATTTTTTATTTTTATGTGACCAGATAAATATAACAGCAAATAAAAAGAAGAACAAGTGAATGAAAATTTGTGTGAAGTTACTTGATAGTTGATGATGATATTCCCCGGCAGCGGCGCTAGAAATCCTTCCTGATACTTGTGATATGCGTTGGGTTTTCCGTGAAGAGGAACGGGTAATTGCAGCACAAAGTGGGTAAGTATTTCCCTAAGTTATGAAACCAAGGTTTATCAAACCAATAGGAATATCAATCATCAACCGTCTTTAGCGGTTGCACACAAATGAATAAACGACTTGCACCCAACGCGGGCAAGAGGGTTGTCAATCCCCTTGATCTCGTTATTTGCAAGCAAATGAATTTTGTAGATAATTGTTGATAAATGAAAAATAAATAAAAAGTAAATAAAGGCAGCGAGGAAATAATAGCATTTGTAAATATATATAAGTGAATAGACCCGGGGGCCATAGTGTTCCCTAGCGGCATCTCTCATGTAGGCAGCATACGATGGGTAAACAAATTAATGTTGGGCAATTGATAGAAAAGCGGATAGTTATGCGATGTTCACGGCAATGATCATGTATATATAGGCATCAAGTCCATAAGCAAATAGGCCGACTCCTGCCTGCACCCATTACTATTACTCAACTCATCGACCGCTATCCAGCATGCATCTAGAGTATTAAGTAAAATAGAGTAATGCTTGGAGAACGATGACATGATGTAGACAAAATAAACTCAAACAATATGAATGAACCCCATCGTTTTATCCTTAGTAGCAACAACACAAAGACGCATCTTGTCCCCTACTTTGTCACTGGGATATAGAAACTCGCCAGGTTGAATCTACCACAACGCACCACTCCCACCGATGAAATATCAATCTACTTGGCCAAAGCACATCAATAGATCGGAGAGCATTGTGAAGCTATAATGATCATGCACTTAAGATATAATATAATTCAGAGGCATCTCAAATACTTTTCATGAATAATCTGAACATAAACCCACAATTCATCGGATCCCAACAAACACACCGCACAATAGGATTACATCGGATAGATCAAAGCGAAGATGCGATGACCATTGTATTGAAGATCATAAGAGAGAGAGATTGCCATCTAGGTACTAGCTATGGACCCGTAGGTCTATGGTGAACTACTCGCACATCATCATGAGGGCAGAAAGGTTGATGAAGAGGCCCTCCGTGATCGATCCCCCCTCTGGCAGGGTGCCAGAACGGAGCTCCAGATGGCCTCGTGATGGAACAGAGACTTGCGGCGGCGGAAAAAGGGTTTCGGGACTGCTTTCAGGGTTTTCACGATATTGGAGAATTTATAGGCCGAAGAGGGATGCCGGGAGAGCCACGAGGGGGCCACCACATATCAGGGCGTGCCCCCCAGGGCGCGCCCTGATGTGTGGTGGGGCCCTCGTGTGTATCCTGGCCTCCTTTTGAAGCTTCTCGGTCTTCTTTTAGTCCAAAAAAAATCATCAAATAATTTCGTGGCGATTGGACTTCGTTTGGTAATGTAAACCTGAAAAGCAAAAAAACATGCAGAAAACAACAACTGGCATTGGGCACTTGGTCAATAGGTTAGTGCTCAAAAATATTATAAATTGGTAAATAATGACCCAGAAAGTATACTAGAATGATAATATACCAGCATGGAACAATCAAAAATTATAGATACGTTGGAGATGTATCATGGGCATAGGCCAAATTAAGAAGGGCTTGATGGTATATCCATTAACCGTAAAGTGCGGACGGTGTGGTCTTGGGGTGCCACACTCTGTCTTGTATCACTTTGCTATGCTTGGATATACAAAATTTGGAACCAATTAAAACTTTTGAGTCCATATACTTGTTTGAATTGTTGCTTGTTTGCTTGTTTGGTTGTTTGTGTATGGCACCCTTAGGTTCTACTCCTCTCCATATTTACCTTCCTTGATCCAAACTTCTTGCCCAATGATCATACCATGTGTATATTACCCAAAACTATTTTTATCAAAATTTATTTTGGCCAAAGAGGATTTATTCAAACTAGGTTTTCAAAAAACCCTGAATTGAGGTTTGTACTACAAGACCTCAAATTGGGTGGACCCTTTTTCCCCAAAGGCTTTATTTGAAACCAACTATATATATTACTTCCCAAAACCACCAAATAATAATTTTAAAGATTATTTTACTATTTTATTTAAAGGCTTTTTCTTAAGGCCAGAAATGGTTTTTTCATAGGGAAAAATTATTTAAATACTTTAAAAATAATTGAGAAAATTGAGGGAAACTCAGTGGACATATATTTTCCATATATATGAGTTTAAACATATGGTCATGTTCAACATAATGGGCCAAACCCTCCAAAACCCTTTCTGCTTAAATCAAGCTTTTGAAATAGTTCTGTAAGAAATATTCTCAATAAATTCCAGGAAAATTCCAGCAAGATGCACATGCCATATGTAATGATCTTGCAAAGTTTCATCTCAATTACCCTTGTTTTGCTTCACCAAAATATTCCAAAACCATTCCTGTCCAGAGTCAAGTTTGAACAACTTTACATTGTGAAGTTTGTCCTATTGACCCCAAACTTTCTGGGCATGTGCTAAAGCCCAACTGATGATACCACACCAAGTAGTGGATTTGTGGGAAGTGAAATGCATGCCTAGATCTACAGAAATCTGATTCTATTGATTTCTAGGGTTTTACAAAGTTGCATTGTGAACTTTCTTCAATCAAGCTCCAACTTGGTGATCAACCCTAATTCTAACCACCATTTGACCCTGTCAAATCTTATGGCAAGCAAAGCCCATTTGCTTGCCCTAATCCACATCAAACACCTTCTGCATATTTAGTAAAAACCATGTTTGACCCCCTTTCTCTGTTCTCCTTGGGTCCAACTTTTTACCACACCATCTTGCAATGATCATTCACCTCCAGTAAAAACACCAAGCCCTCAAGCCACTGATTGGTGTGGTAAAACCCCATTTTTACCTTCTGGACAGCATGACCAGCACCTCTTTTACCTCCTCCTCCTTTCACCTCTACTCTCCCTAGCTCCCACTAGCCCCCTAGAGCATCTCCAGAACCTCCATTTGCTAGTATACAAGCTTTGGCATGCCCAGAGCGCGTGGGCACGCCATTGGCATGCCAAACGCATGCTCCAGAGCGTGCTACATTGCACCCGAGCACTGTAGCTGGCGCCCATTCCCACCCCCAACAGCCTCGGGATGCAGGGACTTGTCCCCCTAGTCGGCCTCGGCGTCCGCAGCATGGCAGGCAGTCGCCCCCCTCTCCATTCTCTCTCCTTCTCCCTCCTCCCGCGCGTGCCTGACGCCGCCCACTCCGGCCACTCCCTATCCAAGCTGCGGGGCCCTCTTCGAGCTCGTCCCGCTCTCCCACTCGCTCCCCAGCAACCTAGGCGATCCCCTCGAGCACCGCACAGAGGCCAGGACCCCCTCCCGTGGCCATCCGAGCCATTCCCGCGGGCGACCGTGGGCTTCGTCCACGGTGAACCTCGGGATCGCTATTTAAGCGAGCCCCGCACCCCTCTCTCCCCTCTGGTCGCCCCCTCTATCATCTAATTGCCCCCCTGTGCCACCCAATCATCCTCCCCCTCTCTTTGTGCTCGACGCGAGCCGGAGCTCCGCCGCCTCGGCATGCTGCTGTCCGGCCACGGTGAGCCTCCTCCGGGCCCGTCTTCTCTCTCCATGGTCCTCCCTCTGTCCCCTGATCCTTTTCCCCCCTTTCCCCGTGCCTATTGTAGCTCGAAGCGGGCGTACCCACCTTAAGCCGAAGCTCCTCCGCTCGGGTCCGACGTCGTCGGCGATCCCGTCACCTCCGACGACCACCTCCGGCACCACGCGACAGGCGAAGATCCCCTGAGCACGCCTGGACCATTGGCAGGCCTCCCCATCGACCGCATCGTCGCCGGTGAGCTCCTCTGCTCCCTGTAGCGAGGTGGAGGATGATAGGTGGAGCCCACCTGTCATACCCTCACCCCCCCTCTCTCTCGCTGGCAAATAGGGCCCGCGGGCAGGTTTAAATAAAACCTGCCGCGCGCGCACCCCTTCGCCGTGGGCCGAATCTTCTGGGCCGGCTCGGGTCTCTCCCTGTTTCGGCCCAGATGAATAGTATAGTTTTCCCTTTTATCTTTTTCAGAAACTTTCCAAAAATTTCACAGGAAAAAATACATCTCCAAATTCAAATATTTTTCCACCATAAATCTTAGAATAATATGTAGAATTTAATAGTGCCATTTGTGAAAAAAATTGAAAATATTTTATATATTGATTTTATTTAAATGCTAGTTTTGAAAATTTTAGCCTCTGTTAAAAATAGTTTTGAAAACCTTTTCCACCCCAAAACCTTAGGGAAATATTTTTAGAATAGCTTGTAGTATTTATCAGAATAGAGTAACATTTTTTAAGTGGCTTTTGTGCTCTGTTTTTGTTGTGATGCTTATTATTATCGTTATTTATTGCGACGATAGATTGCGCTGTTGACGAGGGAGTTGGACCCGAAGACTTTGAAGACCCCGAAGACTTTGTTGAGCCAGGCAAGCAGCCCTTTGACCATGTTAAGAAACTTTTCATGCATGTCATATAGCACTTTATGTTCTGATGATGATCATGATGATGTGGTATCCCCTTCGGTGGGATGCCTCCGATACTTTCTTGTTGATACATGCATCGTGCATGACCCTACCTCCTTATGAGGTTTGTGTGGGTGGGAGTAGATAGGATGCTTAGTAGATGCTACGCAAAGTGGGACGGGTATATGCATGGTGATGGAAATAAAAATGATTTGAAAGATTTTTCGAAAACCCCTTCGGGTGCCACTAATGCCCGAGGGAGATGATGATGAGCTAGGTAGCCACTTGATAAAGAAGTGGTGTACCAGAGCAAGTGAGTGTGTGTGGTTTTCGAAAATGGATTGGTGTAAGTTGCGACCATTATTCCAACCTTACATGTACAACCACGATACCCCTTATGGGACGGGGCTTTGTTGACTACCTTGGTGGGTACTAGCATAGAGCCCGCATTACTATTGGCGGGAGTGACGTGGTCACTCTTGATACGGGGTCGTGCCTGTTAGGGCGACCATGCGCTATCTTTACAAGCACCGGGCACACCGTTGCATGCCCTCGTGGATGATACGTGTGATGTATATCATGAGGGATGGCACCAACGAGTGGACTCTTTGTTTAGTATCGCTAGGGGAAAGGCAATGTTCGGGTACTTACCTCAGGTGTGAACAATACCGCGAGTCGTGGCTTGACACGGAAGTTTCCCGAGTCTTGTGGGTAAAGTGTGCAACCTCTGCAGAGTGTAAAACTATTCGAATAGCCGTGTCCACAGTCAAGGACAGTTGGATGACCGCTCTTGTGCTACGTCCATGGTTTCTAAACTTGGTGTGTGTGTGCGTGTGTTGGTGACAGGATGAAACTTGAGCCGAGTCCGATGACTTGGCATGTTGATGAACATGAGATGTTCAACCCCTGTTTATGATGATAATTGTGACTTGTTGACATGAATGACTGTCAACGGTTGATGCATGCTTACTTAAGTTACTTGATCATGCATTGCACTTAAAACTAGCTTTCTGCAAAACTTACCTACTTAGTGCTATATCATGCATTGTTATACCTTGTTCCAAAACTTGGGTTGCTTGCGAGTACATTCAAATTACTCATTGGCTTGCCACTGGTTATTTAATTGACCAGGCATGGAAGCGCAGGAATATGGCGAAGAGTTCGTTGGTGATGAACATGCGAACTAGGACGCTTCCCAGTCAGAATGCCTGTAGGTTTAAGGCATATGGCATGGGTTCACGCTTCCGATCAAGAATTTCCGTTGCTTGTTATGTTTAAGTGTTTGGCCCTTGCGGCCCTATCGATGTAAGACTTGACCTTCATGTTCTTTATTTGTGTAAGACGCTAAATGTGGATGTAAGACTCTTGTTATTCAGCTTCTGTGTGTTCAGTGAGCATTGATCTTTGGGATCACTGTACACGTGCATTCGGTGATCACGACTTATGAGTCGGGGTCCCCACAGAGCTGGTATCAGAGCCATCCTGACTGTAGGAAGCCCTTAGTTAGCATGGACGTTAGTTAGGATAAAACCGTTTTCAAAACAACACCTAGCACCCATACTTAGGAGTTTCTTCACTTATTACCTCTTCTATTCTTCACACAGCACTCTAATGACTCTCCTCCCTTCAAACCTTTGTAGATGGCCGTCGTACCCGAAGCCTTCCTGACATCCGGCTTTCCCCTACTCCTTGAGGATAGCCTGGGGAAGTGCCAGTTTCGCCAACCACCCATTTTCCTCTACCACGAGCACTGGGTCGATGCCGTCACGAAGGAGTACCACGTTGATGTGGTCGTGAAGGCAAACGACTCCCCGACTAGTTGGTTCTTTGAAGGACCACAGATGGAGAATATGGCAGTTGCAGTCGAGATAGCTGCACGCAAGGCACTCCTACACCTTCGAGACATCATTCCAGAGATGGCTGACGAGCCAGCTACTCGCTACCTACCTTTCAGGAAGGATGATTTGAGCGAGAGTTGGACGTTGATCCCATCCAAGGAGGATGGCACCCAACTCAGGTTCCAGACCTACTTTAGCCTCTCCGCCGACAGTCTGGTTCACAACCTGATTAAGGAGTCCGTGAAGCTCCGCGAGGAACTTCACCACACCCGAGAGCTACTTCGTCAAGCCAAGACGAAGCCAGATAGGATCAAGAAGGATGGAGCCCCTGAGGGACGACCAGCTGTCGCTTATCAAGGAGGAGTACCCCCGGCTAGAGATGCACCCACACGTCGTCGTCGCATGAGTGCGAAGGAGTACCGTGAGCTCTTCACTGACCCACCGATGAAGCGTCGCCAGGATGGACCTCCTCGTTCTCCGACCCCTTCGACCGGAGACGATGCCCGTAGGAATGATGATCAGGAGGAAGACCCAGAGGAGCGTGACTACGAGACCGAGCATTCCACCACCTGAGTCCGAGAACCCCTAGGGTAGGATCAGTCATGTACCCCTCATGCGAAGTCGAGTCCGTGTAATGGTTCATATGAAACACTGTGTTCCTGTTGTTTTTGTTGTTTGTGTTCCGATGCAAGTCGCGCTTTTGCCTTAGGCAACATGTAAGCGACTCCATCGTCTATCTTATCTTAATATATGTATTGGTCTTTCGACCTTTATTTTACCACACTTGCACTATACCAACCCCCTTAGGCGCGCTTTCTCCATTATTGCTTTTCCTCTCGTCTATCCCAGTTATTTGACTTGGCTGCTCCAAACAGGATGGTGACTGCAACCCGCAACAGCTTCTTCACCAACCCTGAAGCCGGCAACTCCAGAGGGAGCTGGTGGGACTGCTCAGGCTGGAGGACACCAGGAGCAGCCACAAGGCGACATTCCCCCGCCACTACCTCCACCCGAGAACATGAGCATAGCTCAGTTTCTCCAAGTTCTCCGGGAGGAATGCCAAGCCAACACTGCTGCTATCCAGCAGATGGCCCAAGTCCTTGTGAACAACCAGCAGCAAGGCAGGAACGGCAATGGCCGTTCCACTTTGTCTGAGTTCATGAGGAAATCGCCCCCAACCTTCACCGAGACTGCAGAACCACTAGATGCCGATGACTGGATCCGCACCATCGAGGACCTCCTTGCACTGTTCAATTGCAATGAGGATCGTGAGAAGGTGATGTATGCATCTCACTGCCTCGGAGGTACCGCCAGAGCTTGGTGGGATGGATTCAAGGTCATGCAAGGCGATCGTGTGATCACCTAGGATAACTTCAAGGAAGGATTCCGCACCGCCCACATTCCTTCTGGGATCATGGCTATCAAGAAGAGAGAATTCCGAGCGCTGAAGCAAGGAATTGGCTCTGTCAAGGAGTACATGCAGAAGTTCAACCTGCTGTCGAGGTATGCACCTGAAGATGTCAACACGGAGGCTGATAAGATGGAACGCTTCATGGAAGGACTTTAGCAGACCCTGTAGTATCAGCTCATCGTCTGCGACTGTCGGGACTTCTTTGACCTAGTGAACAAGGCCCTCATGCTGGAAGACAAGCGTCGTGCCATAGACGACACTCGCAAGCGCAAGATGATTAGCAAGGGTAGTTCCAGCAACCACAAGCCTCGCCCCTGGCAGCCAGCCCCAGCCAAGCCAACCTATCAGCCATAGCAGGCTAGAGCTCCTGCACCTCGCGCTACCAGCCTCAGCAGTATGCCAATCCCAGGCCAGCCTACCACAACCCCAATAACAATAACAACGGCAGGAACAACAACAACAACTATGGTCAAGTCACTTGCTTTGGGTGTGGTCAGCCTGGACACATCTCTAAGCAGTGCCCCAACAAGAAGCCAGATGCACCGCACCCCAATGCGCCCAACCAAGGTCAAGGCCGTGGAGCGCCACCAAGGAACCCAGCTCCCCGCAACCAGCCCAACAATGGCAAGGGTCGTGTGAATCACGTCACCGCTGAGGAAGCCCAGGAAGACCCGGATGTCATACTGGGTACGTTCCTCGTCAACTCAACCCCCAGCAACCGTACTGTTTGATTGTGGAGCTTCGCATTCTTTTGTCACTCAAAATTTTGCACTAGAGAGTGGTATGAAGCCTACACCCCTGGGTAGTCATATGTTGATACAAACCCCGGGTTCGGTTATGAAGTCCAAGATAGGATGTAAAGGAGTTGAGATTATCATCAACGGGGTAGACTTCCTAGCAGACCTTATAGTTCTGGATTCACCAGGCTTGGACGTCATCCTTGGTGTGAATTGGTTGACCAAGAACCAAGGCTACTTGGACTATGCCAAGAGGATCATTACCATAACCAATAGCCAAGGAGTAGAAGTCAAGTATGTTCCCAACCCTGCCTCCACTCGAACCCCTCAGGTTAATTGTCTGTCGGGAATTGAGTTGGATCAAGTGCCAGTGGTATGCGAATACCCCGATGTTTTTCCTGATGAGCTGCCCGGAATGCCTCCTGACCGCGACATTGAGTTCATCATTGAGCTAATGCCCGGAGCAGGACCCATCTATAAGAAGCCCTATAGAATGGGATCCGAAGAGTTGGCTGAATTGAAGAAGCAACTGGCCGAGCAGCTCAGAAATGGATTCATTCGCCCTAGTGCCTCTCCTTGGGGATCACCTGTTCTATTTGTGTCAAAGAGGGACGGAACTATCCGACTCTGTGTCGATTACCGTTCTCTCAATGAGGTCACAATAAAGAACAAGTACCCACTCCCCAAGATTGAAGACTTGTTCGATCAGCTGAACATAGCCAAGGTGTTTTCCAAGATCGACCTCAGGTCAGGGTACTACCAGTTGAAGATCAGGCCCCAAGACATTCCGAAGACGGCGTTTGTAACCCGGTATGGCCTGTATGAATACACGGTCATGTCATTTGGATTGACCAATGCCCCAGCCTACTTCATGTACCTCATGAACAAAGTCTTCATGGAGTACTTGGACAAGTTTGTTGTCGTCTTCATTGATGACATACTCATCTTCTCCAAGTCTGAAGAAGAGCATGAGCAACACTTGAGATTGGTCCTAGACAAGCTTCGAGAGCACCAGCTTTATGCCAAATTCAGCAAGTGTGAATTCTGGCTGCATGAAGTTGGATTCTTGGGTCATGTGTTGACTGCGGAAGGATTGTCAATGGATCCTGCCAAGATTGAAGCCGTGACTGAATGGCAATCCCCAACCAATGTGAAGGAAGTCAGGAGCTTCCTTGGACTCGCGGGATATTACCGCAAGTTCGTCGAAGGATTTTCGAGCATTGCCTGACCCATGACTCAGCTTTTGAAGAAGGACAAGAAGTTCGAATGGACGCCGAAGTGCGAAGAAAGCTTCCAAGAGCTCAAGAAGAGATTGACAACAGCCCCAGTTTTGGCCACCCCCGATATTCACAGGGAGTTTGTGATATATTGTGATGCATCGAGAACCGGGCCTGGAGGTGTTCTGATGCAAGAAGGCAGAGTCATAGCATATCTATCCAGATAGCTACGTCCTCATGAAGAGAACTACGCTACTCATGATCTTGAGTTGGCAGCCGTAGTTCATGCCTTGAAGACATGGCGACATTACCTTCTGGGGAAGCGATGTGAGATATACACAGACCACAAGAGTTTGAAGTATATTTTCACTCAAAAGGTATTGAACATGAGGCAGCGAAGATGGTTGGACTTGATCAAGGACTATGACCTCAGTGTTCAATACCACCCTGGAAAGACTAACGTGGTAGCTGATGCCTTAAGCAGAAAGGCTTGTTCCTTGAATGCTATGATTAAGGAAAGGCTACCCGCCCTATATGAAGAGCTTGAAAGCTTCGGCTTGGAACTAGTTGCACCTGGATTCCTAGCCAGCCTCGAAGTAAAGCCTACCTTAATGGATGATATTAAGGAAGCCCAGAAGGGACACGAGAGCATTGAAGGCATCAAGAGGAAGATCAAGACAGGCAAGGCCCCAGGATTCTCAGTGGATGAACAAGGAGTTGTATGGTTCGGGAAGCGCATCTGCGTACCCAACAAAGGAGAGCTCAAGAACTTGATCTTGCAAGAATCTCATGACACTCTGTATTCCATCCACCCTGGAGGAACCAAGATGTACCAAGACCTCAAAACAAGATTCTGGTGGCATGGCATGAAACGGGAGATAGGCACCTTTGTTGCTAAGTGTAACATATGCTAGAGAGTCAAAGCTGAGTATCAGCAACCCACTGGACTATTGCAACCTCTCAAAGTGCCTGAATGGGAGTGGGACAAAGTCGGGATGGACTTCATCACAGGATTACCTAGGTCAAGCAAAGGACATGATTCCATCTGGGTCATTGTCGATCACCTGGCCAAGGTAGCCCACTTCATTCCCGTCAAGACGACCTATAATGGGAACCAACTGGCCAACCTCTACATCAACCGGATCGTGAGCCTCCACGGAATTCCTAAGGAGAATGTGTCAGACCGAGGTACCTAGTTTACCTCGAGATTCTGGAATAGATTCCAAGAAGCCCTGGGAACCAAGCTTTCCTTCAGCACTGCTTTTCACCCCCAGACCGGTGGACAGACGGAACGAGTAAACCAGATACTCGAGGATATGCTCCGTGCTTGTGTATTGGCGTATGGAGCCAAGTGGGAAGATTGCTTACCATTCGCCGAGTTCTCCTACAACAACAGCTACCAGTCGAGTCTTCAGATGGCACCATTTGAGGTGTTGTACGGACGCAAGTGCCGCACTCCCCTCAATTGGTCGGAAACCGGAGAAGGACTAATCTTTGGCCCAGACATCCTCCGCGAAGCAAAAGAGCAAGTTCAACTCGTCCGAGAGCGTCTCAAGACCGCCAAGACCAGACAAAAGAGCTACGCTGATTCCCACCATCGAGACATGAGTTTCCGTGTTGGAGACCATGTTTATCTTCGAGTCACGCCTCTCAAAGGAACCAAGCGTTTTCACATCAAGGGGAAGCTTGCACCAAGATACATCGGCACCTTCAAGATCATTGACAGACGAGGAGAAGTTGCCTACCAGCTAGAGCTGCCTTCCGAGCTATTAGATGTACACAACGTGTTCCACATGTCACAGCTCCGGAAGTGTCTTCAAGTTCCCAACCGTCCCGACCTCTACAAGGACATCGATCATCAAGCCATCGACCTTCAGCCAGACCTCACTTATCATGAGAGGCCAGTTCGCATTCTGGATGAAGCAGAGCGTTGCACCCGAAGCCGCACCATCAAGTATTTCAAGGTCCAATGGAGCAACCACACTGAAGCAGAAGCAAACTGGGAGCGTGAAGACTATCTTAGATCTGAGTTCCCTTATCTTTTTAGCGCTTAGCCTAGGAATCTCGGGGATGAGATTCTTGTAAGGGGGGTAGGTCTGTTACACCCTGTGTTGTATCACTTTGCTATGCTTGGATTTACAAAATTTGGAACCAATTAAAACTTTTGAGTGCATATACTTGTTTGAATTGTTGCTTGTTTGCTTGTTTGGTTGTTTGTGTATGGCACTCTTAGGTTCTACTCCTCTCTATATTTATATTCCTTGATCCAAACTTCTTGCCCGATGATCATACCATGTGTATAGTACCCAAAACTATTTTTATCCAAATTTATTTTGGCCAAAGAGGATTTATTCAAACTAGGTTTTCAAACACCCCTGAATTGACGTTTGTACTACAAGACCTCAAATTGGGTGGACCCTTTTTCCCCAAAGGCTTTATTTGAAACCCACTATATATATATATTACTTCCCAAAACCACCAAATAATAATTTTAAAGATTATTTTACTATTTTATTTAAAGGCTTTTTCTTAAGGCCAGAAATGGTTTTTTCATAGGGAAAACTATTTAAATGCTTTAAAAATAATTGGAAAATTTAGGGAAACTCAGTGGACATATATTTTTCATATATATGAGTTTAAACACATGGTCATGTTCAACATAATGAGCCAAACCCTCCAAAACCCTTTCTGCTTAAATCAAGCTTTTGAAATATTTCTGTAAGAAATATTCTCAATAAATTCCAGGAAAATTCCAGCAAGACACACATGCCATATGTAATGATTTTGCAAAGTTTCATCTCAATTACCCTTGTTTTGCTTCACTAAAATATTCCAAAACCATTCCTGTCCAGAGTCAAGTTTGAACAACTTTACAATGTGAAGTTTGTCCTATTGACCCCAAACTTTCTGGGCATGTGCTAAACCCCAAATGATGATACCACACCAAGTAGTGGATTTGTGGGAAGTGAAATGCATGCCTAGATCTACAGAAATATGATTCTGTTGATTTCTAGGGTTTTACAAAGTTACATTGTGAACTTTCTTCAATCAAGCTCCAACTTGGTGATCAACCCTAATTCTAACCACCATTTGACCCTGTCAAATCTTATGGCAAGCAAAGCCCATTTGCTTGCCCTAATCCACATCAAACACCTTATGCATATTTAGTAAAAACCCTGTTTGACCCCCTTTCTCTGTTCTCCTTGGGTCCAACTTTTTACCACACCATCTTGCAATGATCATTTACCTCAAGTAAAAACCCCAAGCCCTCAAGCCACTGATTGGTGTGGTAAAACCCCATTTTTACCTTCTGGACAGCATGACCAGCACCTCTTTTACCTCCTCCTCCTTTCACCTCTACTCTCCCTAGCTCCCACTAGCCCCCTAGAGCATCTCCAGATCCTCCATTTGCTAGTAGACAAGCTTTGGCATGCCCAGAGCGCGTGGGCACGCCACTGGCATGCCAAAGGCATGCTCCAGAGCGCGCTACAGTGCACCCGAGCACTATAGCTGGCGCCCATTCCCACCCCCGATAGCCTCAGGATGCGGGGACTTGTCCCCCTGGTCGGCCTCTGCGTTCGCAGCACGGCAGGTAGTCGACCCCCTCTCCATTCTCTCTCCTCTCCCTCCTCCCGCGCGTGCCCGACGCCGCCCACTCCGTCCACTCCCTGTCCAAGCTGCGGGGCCCTCTTCGAGCTCGTCCCGCCCTCCCTTTCGCTCCCCAGCAACCTAGGCGATCCCCTCGAGCACCGCACAGAGGCCAGGACCCCCTCCCTTGGCCATCCGAGCCATTCCTGCGGGCGACCGTGGGCTTCGTCCACGGTGAACCTCTGGATCGCTATTTAAGTGAGCCCCGCACCCCTCTCTCGACTCTGGTCGCCCCCTCTAGCATCTAATTGCCCCCTTGTGCCACCCAATCGTCCTCCCCCTCTCTTTGTGCTCGACGCGAGCCGGAGCTCCGCCGCCTCGGGCTGCTGTCGTCCGGCCACGGTGAGCCTCCTCCGGCCCCATCCTCTCTCTCCGTGATCCTCCCTCTGTCCCCTGATCCTTTTCCCCTTTCCCTCTGCCTATTGCAGCTCGGAGCGGGCGTACCCACCTCGAGTCGAAGCTCCTCCGCTCGGGTCCGACGTCGCCGGCGATCCCGTCACCTCCGGCGACCACCTCCGGCACCACGCGACAGGCGAAGCTCCCTTGAGCACGCCTGGACCATTGGCAGGCCTCCCCGTCGACCACATCGTCGCCGGTGAGCTCCTCTGCTCCCTGTCGCGAGGTGAGGGATGACAGGTGGAACCCACCTGTCATACCCTCACGCCCCCTCTCTCGTTGTCAAATAGGGCCCGCGGGCAGGTTTAAATAAAACCTGCTGCGCGCGCACCCCTTCGCCGTGGGCCGAATCTCCTGAGCCGGCTCGGGTCTCTCCCTGTTTCGGCCCAGATGAATAGTATAGTTTTCCCTTTTCTCTTTTTCAGAAACTTTCCAAAAATTCCACAGGACAAAATACATCTCCAAATTCAAATATTTTTCCACCACAAATCTTAGAATAATATGTAGAATTTAATAGTGTCATTTGTGAAATTTGTTTGAAAACATTTTATATATTGATTTTATTTAAATGCTAGTTTTGAATATCTTAGCCTCTGTTAAAAATAGTTTTGAAAACCTTTTCCACCCCAAAACCTTAGGGAAATAGTTTTAGAATGGCTTGTAGTATTTATCAGAATAGAGTAACATTTTTGAAGTGGCTTTTGTGCTCTGTTTTTGTTGTGATGCTTATTATTATCGTTATTTATCGCGACGATAGATTGCGCTATTGACGAGGGAGTTGGACCCGAAGACTTTGAAGACCCCGAAGACTTTGTTGAGCCAGGCAAGCAGCCCTTTGACCATGTTAAGAAACTTTTCACGCATGTCATATAGCACTTTATGTTCCGATGATGATCATGATGATGTGGTATCCCCTTCGGTGGGATGCCTCCGATACTTTCTTGTTGATACTTGCATCGTGCATGACCCTACCTCCTTATGAGGGTTGTGCGGGTGGGAGTAGATAGGATGCTTAGTAGATGCTATGCAAAGTGGGACGAGTATATGCATGGTGATGGAAATAAAAATGATTTCAAAGATTTTTCGAAAACCCCTTCGGGTGCCACTAATGCCCGAGGGAGATGATGATGAGCTAGGTAGCCACTAGATAAAGAAGTGGTGTACTGGATCAAGTGAGTGTGTGTGGTTTTCGAAAACGGATTGGTGTAAGTTGCGACCGTTATTCCAACCTTACATGTATAACCACGATACCCCTTATGGGACGGGGCTTTGTTGACTACCTTGGTGGGTACTAGCATAGAGCCCGCATTACTAGTGGCGAGAGTGACGTGGTCACTCTCGATACGGGGTCGTGCCTGTTACGGCGACCATGCGCTGTCTTTACAGGCACCGGGCACACCGCTGCGTGCCCTCGTGGATGATACGTGTGATGTATATCATGAGGGATGGCACCAACGAGTGGACTCTTTGTTTAGTATCGCTAGGGGAAAGGCAATGTTTGGGTACTTACCTCGGGTGTGAACAATACCGCGAGTCGTGGCTTGACACGAAAGTTTCCCGAGTCTTGTGGGTAAATTGTGCAACCTCTGCAGAGTGTAAAACTACTCGAATAGCCGTGTCCACGGTCAAGGACAGTTCGATGACCACTCTTGTGCTACGTCCATGGTTTCTAAACTTGGTGTGTGTGCGTGTGTTGGTGACAGGATGAAACTTGAGCCGAGTCCGATGACTTGGCATGTTGATGAACATGAGATGTTCAACCCCTGTTTATGATGATAACTGTGACTTGTTGACATGAATGACAGTCAACGGTTGATGCATGCTTACTTAAGTTACTTGATCATGCATTGCACTTAAAACTAGCTTTTTGCAAAACTTACCTACTTAGTGTTATATCATGCATTGTTATACCTTGTTCCAAAACTTGGGTTGCTTGTGAGTACATTCAAAGTACTCATTGGCTTGCCACTGGTTATTTAATTGACCAGGCATGGAAGAGGAGGAATATGGCGAAGAGTTCGTTGGTGACGAACTTGCGAACTAGGACGCTTCCCAGTCAGAATGCCTGTAGGTTTAAGGCAGATGGCATGGGTTCACGCTTCCGATCAAGACTTTTCGCTGCTTGTTATGTTTAAGTGTTTGGCCCTTGCGGCCCTATCGATGTAAGACTTGACCTTCATTGTCTTTATTTGTGTAAGACGCTAAATGTGGATGTAAGACTCTTGTTATTCAGCTTCTGTGTGTTCAGTGAGCATTGATCTCTGGGATCACTGTACACGTGCATTCGGTGATCACGACTTATGAGTCGGGGTCCCCACATGGGGTAAGTCTTGGGAATGACTTTTAGACTGACAGCATCTTGATTCACCTTGCTCTCGAGAGAAACATCGGGAACCAATATTTGGCCAGTTAGTTTTAAACTTCTAGGAGTGGTATTGCTCCAGGTGGTTACTTGTCTAGGGGTTTGTGGTTCTCGTAATCTAACTCTTTTGTTTCCACCTTTCTTAGAGACAAGATTGGTGGCAACCAAGGTGGAGTATTGGCCAAAGTCTTTTAACATAGATCCAAAGCCTATGGTCATAATCCAACCATGAAAAGGCTTGGCAAGGCTTAGAGGTTTCAAGGAATTTGTGATGCGAGTGAACGTTTATCATCTTATCCTTCAGCACAGTTCTTGGAGGCAAATAGTTCTATCTAATTTTCCAAGCAAAATCATCTTATACCATCGAAAGCATTGTCTAAGTCGTCTCGAAACATCACTCATGCTATTCTTATCTTCATGGTTCTCGAGAGAAGGGCTAAATAAAAATCATGTATGTCATCTATAACTATCCCACATGTATCCATATGTAAAACTCCTTGGGTGGAGCATATAAGCTACTAAGCTTGAGTAAAACACTATAAATCAAAGTGCTCCGCTAACCTATCCAAGGTCCAAGGTATTGCACCTTTATCCTAAGGAAACACGTATTGTACCAATCCAAGACCTTGTTTCCTTCATATGAATCCAATCCAGTGGTCCAGCACTCCCATCAATCATTACATGATGCGTTACCCCTACAAATCCAATATCGATGGTGTACTACATAATCTTCTAGTGTTCCTCTAATCCCCAAATCCATGGAAGGACTATCTTATCATAGTAGATCGATCAATTTCCCCTATCATGATCAAGTAAACTCCAATGTCAAATGTATATAGATCTCTATATCAACTCTTGACAAGCAATGCAAGTCCCTAGTTTATCTTCCACCGAGAAATATGGTATTATGATCGAGATCATCAGACTAAATCCAAATTACTCCGAACCATGTAGTCTCATTTATCATCAACACCCTATTAGGATCACCTATTTAACCCAATCTCATGTCCAATGAGAATTCCTACTTGTTCTTCCAAGTCATTACTGTCAAATCACCAACTTCCTATAAATACCATCCGGTGTAGTCAAACTCTTACTCCTCCAAGAATCTCAGCTTGTGATCATAATTGTCCTACTAGATCCAATTTACTCAAGGGAGAAGTAAGTGATGCTACTCTATTAAGTCGATCCACCAAGTTCTTCTACCAACATAAAAGTCTCATGATCCACCAAAGAGTCTTAGCTATATCCTCAAGGCATCTATTGTAGCTACATCAAATCATTTGTATACTATCAAATATCCTCAAAACGATCTTCTCTATGGCATCGTCTATCCAAGTGCTGGCTTAAGAATGTAATGTGTTCGTTCACTATGATCACTGGTTCCATAGTGAACCCAGTGCCAAGCAAAGGTTATTTAAGCTTAACCGGTGCTCTTGCAAACCTGTATGTTAAGCATGTGGTTAAAGGTTTGAGCAGGGGTAACTGGTGAGGTCTAGGTTAATCTAGGGAAGGGTTTCCAACCTTGGGGGAGAGGCATAACTCTACTGAGATGCACTTGGTTGAGCAGGTTGTCGCAAAAAGTTGATCAGTGCTTGTTATTGGTCGAGGTGGGATCCTTCGTGCATCTTGTCTCTCTGGTCTTCACTTGATAAGAAAGGTGAGAGGGAAAAGTAGCACATAGGGGAGTGCCTAAAGGGGGTGGTATAGTGCAAGTGCAATCAAATAAGTGTCGAAAGAGCCAAACACAAACATTAAGATAAGCCAGGTGATATAGTCGCGTACTTGTGGCCTAGGGTAAAAGGGCGACTTATATCAAAACACAAACAAATAAAAACAAGCAACACATCCTACCCTAGGGGTTCTCAGAGTCAGTAGGTCGTGCTTTGCTTCGTGTCTCGGAGAGAAGGACATTTAGTCTTCTAGGTCTTCCTCGGGTGTCACTACGTCTCTTGTAGTTGTTCGTCGAAATGATCCGGGTTGAGCCTGAAGAATCTTTGACAACTTATCATCTGGTAAGCTGACGGGGAGAAGGTGGTTCCACGTGGATGCCATTCACTCGGTCTTTTGTTGTCTTCTTTATCATGACAATCCCCTTTGCCTTCTAAAGCATCAAGGGTTCCAGGTAGGCATTCCTTTATGCAATGGCATTGACAAGGCATGGTAGAGGTCCAAACTATTGGTTATGTTGATGAAAACATCGACACCAAGAGCGGGGGATGAAGAGAACCGTTTTCCTGCTCACTGTGGGGAGGAGGACAAATTGGAAAGGTTCTCATCCATCAGTGGTTGCCGATACAACAACAGTAAAGACAGTGTCGCTCTACTAGCGATGTATATCAAAATCTTAAATATCTTCATCTTGATCATCATAGGCCAAGGTTGCATCAGCATGGGGCAGTGTCAAGGGTGTCACCATCTTCCGGGTCTTAATATCCTCATACCTCGAGAAGGTATCTCCTGTTGGTGTCGTCTTGTCGTGGTGTCGCCAACCTTCTTTTCAAGAGATGTGGGTGGAATTCTGGCAAGGTGGCTTCCTTCTAGGTTACCCACGAAGGATTTCAAGGAATCCAGTGGTCAGGGGCATAAGGGTACTAGCGACAGTTTGCAAATTTTTGAAATAGCAGATGAGGAGAGCTAAGAGAAAAATGGTGGAAGTGATAAGGCAAAAATCTTCGGTTTCTTTGAAATCTTAGAAGAGGTAACAAATATAGAGGTTTTTTGCAAGTGGTCTGAAAGGTCTAGAAAAATAGTTTTGTCCTAACTAACGTCCATGCTAACTAGGGCTTCCTACAGTCAGGATGGCTCTGATACCAGCTCTGTGGAGACCCGGACTCATAAGTCGAAGTCACCAAATGCACGTGTATAGTGATCCCAGAAATCAATGCTCACTGAACACACATAACTGAATAAAGAGAGTCTTACATCCATTACATACCGTCTTTCTGAAATATGACCTTTATGGCCAAGTCTTCATAGATAGGGCCAGGAAGGCCAAAACACCAATCATAAACTTGCAGCGGAAATCTTCAACAATAGCGCGGACCCATGCCATCTGCCTTAACCCTATAGGCATTCTGACTGGGAAGCGTCCTAGCTCGCATGTTCGTCACCAAGGTACTCTTCGCCATATCTTGTTCTTTCATGCATGGCCAATTAAATAACCAGGGACAAGCCAATGAGTACTTTTGAATGTACTCGCGAGAAACCCATGTTTGGAGCAAGGTAAACAATGCATGGTATAGCACTAAGCAGGTAGTTTTGCGGAAAGCTAGTTTTGAGTGCAATTATGTCCTAACATTTGTAAAATCATGCATCATGAGTTTACAGATATCAATATAAGTAGAGTTGTAACAACTCCAGTTTAATCATCTCATCAAGTCATCTGACTTAGCTCAAGTACCTCTTTACCATACACACGCACACCAAGTTTTGTAAAACAATGGACATAGCCCAACAGTGGTCATCCAACTGTCCTTGACTGTGTACATGGCTATTCGAATAGTTTTACACTCTGTAGAGGTTGCGCACTTTACCACTCAGAATCGAGGAACTTCCGTGTCATCCACGACTCGCGGTATATTACATACCCGAGGTAAGCACCCGAACAATGTCTTTCCCTTGACAACACTAAACAAAGAGTCCACTCATTGGTACACATCCCTCATGATGTACATCACAAGTACCATCCAAGAGGGGATAGAACGGTCTGCCCTTTGTGTGTGAAAACAGCCGTCGTCCATTTAGGCACGACCCCGTATCGAGAGTGAACACGCCACTCCCACCACTAGTAGTGCGGGCTCTCTACTTGCATTGACCAAAGTAATGTACAAAGCCACGTCCCATAAGCGGTAGCATGGTCGTACATGTAAGGTTGGAGTAACGGTCGTAATTTAAATCAATCCCTTTTTGAAAACAACACACTCACTTGCCTCGGTACACCACTTCTTTGTCAAGTGGATACCTAGCTCAACACCTCCCACGGGCATTAGTGGCACCCGATAGGGTTTTTGAAAAGTCTTTGGTAAAACATCAGTTTCCCATCTCAATGCATATTCCCGTCCCACTCACGTAACAACTACATGCTCCTATCTACTTCCCACCTGCATAACTCTTCAACGGAAAATAGAGTCATGCACAATGCAAGTATCAACGAGAAATGCATCGGAGACAACCCAACAAGGTGGTCACCAGATCATCATGCTTTTTCATGCAACAAGTAAAGAGCTATAATGGCATGCACAAAAATAGTTTCATCAACATGGTCAAAGGGCTGCTTGCCTGGCATCAGCATAGTCTTCGATTCTCCTGGTCCTTAACCAGCACTCCATCTACTTCATCATCTACCGTCAAAAGAAATCACAATAAGCAACACAACAAGGAGGAAAATAAAAGTGTCCTAAAAATAGGAATTTCATTATTCTTGGACACCTCTGGTTATAGGAAAAATAACCAAAGAGGTTCTACTGGACTTGGATCAATAAGGCGGCCCAGCAATTTGGATTTTATTAGAATCCTCTATGAATATTTTTATCTCTCTAGAAAAATAAAAAGAGAAAAGAAATTTACCGATGGGCTAAAATGTGCACTGGGCGCAGAACAAGAACTGGGCCGGCCCAGCAAGCCGCGCACGAGGCCGGACAGCGTCGAAGGCGCATCCGGGGAAATGTGTTTTCCCCGGGAGAAGGCGGCCTCCGGCTATTCCCGCCTCCACTTAAACTGGGCGAGGGCCGCCCATCGGCCTCGCTGGCCGGCCGACAGGCGGGGCCCGGCGGCTGACAAGCCGTCTTCAACCTCCCGCCATGTGAGAGACAAGGGAGGTGTGGCAGCAATTGTCGGTGCTACCGGCCACCGTTTCCGATGGTCTGGCCACCAGCGAGTTTGGGGAACTGAGACGCATCCACCTGGGTGGCCCTTGGGGCTTTGAAAGGCCGAGTGTGGCGTCGACCGTGGCGGAGGATGGCGTCGGCTAAGATGGGCATGGCGCCACGGCCACCGGAGGGAGATAATGGAGCATGGGAGGAGCTCGTGGCGATGGAGGAGGTACCCTGGTGTAGTCCTAAGGACGGAAGGGGATCGGGGGAGTTCGAATTCGAGCGGAGGCCGAGGCGGGCATCGCCGATTGTGGGAGGAGGAGGGCACGGGACGAGCCGTGGGCTGGTCCAGGAGGTCCACGGGAGGGAGAGAGAGCCCTTATCTACTTTGATTGAGCAAAATAATTATGCTATTGATTTGAACTTTGTCTCTAGAATAATTTCAACAACAATTCTTATAGAGGTAATTTCAATCCTAGACCGTATCTCAGAAATTCCTCTAATAATTATGGCAATTCTTATGGAAATTCCTATGGTAATTCTTCAAATAATAATAATAGGATGCCCTCTGATCTTGAGAACACAATTAAAGAATTTATTAGTTCTCAAAAAGTTTTCAATACTATGGTAGAAGAAAAACTACATAAAGTTGACGATATGGCTAGAAACATGGATAGGATTGCTCGTGATGTGGAAATTCTTAAAAGTAAAACTTTTCCACCCAAACTTTAAATTAATGAGTCTATTAAATCCATCCAAATATCTATTAATGAAAGTAAAGAAAGAAACGCCAGGTTGAGATCTAAGCGAGAATTCCTAGAAAAGGTGCTTCCTCCAGGTTTTTATCGTAATCATGATGAAGATGTTAAAATGATCGATGTTTCTCCTATTGAATATTTATTTACTAATATGAAAATAGATGATAAATGGGACTAGATATGAGTCAACTTTAGCTAGAAGGCGTCCAATTTGTTCGGAGGGTGATGATGTTATTGATAAAAATGAAAAAAGTGGGTTTGGAGAGGTCAAAACTTTAAATAGCGATGCACCCACTACTTTGGATTACAAGGACTTTAATTATGAAAGTTGCTCTTTAGTTTAATGTATTTCTGTAGGATCCGATGTAGGTCTAGAGGGGGGTGATTAGACTACTTGACAAATAAAAACCTAACCTTTTCCCAATTTGAGTTCTAGGCAAGTTTTAGCAATTGTTGCAAATCAAGTTCACCCTACACATGCATGTTTACGAGTATAGCAGCGGAAAGTAAAGACAAGCACATGTAATTAGAGGATAGGGATAGGAAGATCAAACGCAATTTGGAGACACAGAGATTTTTCCCGTGGTTCTGATAGGTGGTGCTATCGTATCCACGTTTATGGAGACTTCAACCCACGGAGGGTAACGGTCGCGAGAGTCCACGAAGGGTCCACGATGTAGCAACCTTGTATATTCCATGATGGCCTACGTCCACGGAGGACTAGCCTTACTCGGGGTAGATCTTCATGAAGTAGGCGAGCTCCTTGCCCTTACAAACTTCTTGGTTAGACTCCACAACACGAAGAAGGAGGCTCCCAAGCGACACCTAACCAATCTAGGAGGCACCACCCTCCAAAAGATAATAGATGTGGTAGTATGATGAACTCCCTTCTCTTGTGCTTCAAAAGATAGTCTCCTCAACACTCATTCACTCTCTCACAGGTTTGGCATGGGTAGAAGAGATTGATTGGATGGAATGCAACTTGGGGAGGCTAGAAATCAAGATCCATATGGTTGGAGTGGATGATCTTGATCTCAACACATGAGTAGGTGGCTCTCTCTCTCTCAGAAAAATGGATAGGACAAGTGTTTGTATGTTTTGAGTGCTTCCTCTAGGAGTGAGAGGTGGTGGAGGTGTATATATAGGCATCTCCAAAAATCCAACCGTTACAGCATTATTGCCCAACTCTGTAAAACCGAAGTGAAAACTCGGTTGCACCGACTAGTGCAAAATGTGGCAACTTTAGCCTTTTCGGTGAGACCGGTATATGAATCTCGGTGGTACCGATTCTTGAAAATGGCTAACCAGAGAGTTGGTCCAAAACTCAGTTGGTCCGATTCATAGGACTTGGTGGTACCGAGATGCTAGGGTTTGGCATGGGAATCTGTCTAAGTGAAACTCGGTAGGGCTGAATGGAAATTGTTGGTGGCACCGAATTTGAACTTTAGGCTTTGGACAGAGAATATTTGTGGGAGAATGGATGAGTATATTTGGTGGCTAATCTCTAAGCACATGAGCAACCAGATCATCATAATTCCTCATCCCCTTTTAATAGTATTGACTTTCCTTTGGACTCAAAAGTGATTTCTCACAAAATATAAAGTGTAGAGTCTTCAAGCTTGAATCATGGCCAATCCTATTCCTTTCCTTTCCTTTCCTTGGGGAGGTTCTCCACACAATCCTTTAGCCATCCCATCATTGAACTTCTTCCTGAGATAAATTTGGTGGAAACATTAGTCCATTGAAATATATATTGTTATTAATTACCAAAACCACCTAGGGAGAAGTTGCGATTTCAATCTCCCCCTTTTTGGTAATTGATGACAACATATAGATCAAAGCTTCGATAAGAGATATAATCACTGAATATCATCGTCGCTTTGAGAGGTATATGATAAGCAAGAGCTCCCCTTAAATTTTTGCACTATTATAAATTTGCGTTTGAATGCAAATGCACAATCGATTAGGATTATGGGTCACTCTTCCATGTCACATACAACTTGGTGGTGCGCAAGAATTAATATGAGTGAGTTACAAAAGCACATCACACCAAACAGTAGTGAATGATCATCATGTAGACATCTCAAGGGTAGCAAGTAGTATCATCACACAAAGAGTACACGATCAAACACCGACGAAGTTTTAAACAAACGAGCGATAAACCAAATGTTTTCAAAAAGCAGAGAGCAACCAAAATGCAACACACTCTCTCTCGAAGCCCTATGATATATAACTTCTCCCCCTTTGGCAACAAGTTACCAAAAAGTTCAAAGCTATAGAGCTAATAGTCTCTCTGGGCATGGTCTCCTCCATGAGACGATGAAGCAGCTCATGTAGCTGTCGAAGGAGTCGAGAGGAGCATCCGCAAATGCTTCGGTTGAAGTCCTCTGAGATGGTGGAGTAGACACTGGAGGTGCTGAAGGAGCAGTAGGGCTAGTAGCTGGTGCTGATGAAGATGGTCTCGACTCGGGAACTGCCATAGCAGACGATCTTGCCTGAGTCTTGAACTGGGTGTTGGTCCTGAGAGGAGGACTATCATCATGTGAGGAGTGGGGACTAGGCACTGCATCAACCTCCTGCTTCACCTCAGTGACTGTCTTGGTAAGCTCATCCACCTTGTTGTCCAGAGCATGAAACTTGGTTTCCATGATCCGCACTATGCTCTTCTGGTTCTTAAGAATCTCAGCCACATCCTTCTCTATACCTTGGACAGATTTGATGAGAAGTGCCGTTTGATCACTCTTTGACTTGGGCACTTGAGCACTAGTGGCTCTGGCTGCTTCTGCCTCTGCCTGTGCAGTAGCTGAAGTGGGATGAGAGGGGTCCATCACCACAACATTATCCTCTAGCTCTAGCTAAAGTGGCATATGAGGACGATCAAGTGCATATACATTCTTCTCCAGCTTGGAGTTGATGAGCATCTGAATGTATGGTGCATATCCACATGATGGTTTCTGATCAGCAGCTATTCTCTTCATCTGACTTGAGTTTCCTCCTTGCCCTGGTGGCAACCTTGGGTAATCCATGGGAGATGGGGGTGCCTGGATCCTCTGAAGATGAGGAACTAGCTTCAGGGCTAGTGCTAGCATCCATGTCCACACTTGGATCATTAATATCATTGTCATTGTCTGACCCTGAGCCTGACATCCTGATCCTGTGAATAGATATAGATGAGTAGAAGGGATGAGCATCACAAAAAACAGAAGGTTTTTTTTTGCAAATTTGAACTCAAATTCTTAAGTTTAACTTTCTGCAAAGTGGATTTCGGTTCCACCGAGTCAAAACTTTCGGAGCCACCGAGACAAACAAACTCATTAACAGAAACTTAGCGGCCCTTTCGATTTCACCAAACCGAAACGAGCAACTCGGTTTCATCGAGATTGTTCTCTGTAGCCCAAAAACACAAATCGGTAAGACCGATTTATCTGACTCGGTGACACCGAGATTCACTTGGCGGATGGTTAAACCTAAAAAAATTGTTCTCTAATCTAATGGAATTTTCTTCCTGATAGGGCATTGCAAAACGTGGATTGTAGATGAACTTAGCCTATTGCGTGAGAATCCGATTTGGGAGCGCAAGTAGGGGCCGAAACCTTACCCTAGTTTGGTGAAGGTTCCGCTATGGCGGCGACGGTGGTGGAGATTGACATCGATGGCGGAGGAATCCTACGGTGAGGGCACACGGGATGCAAGGGCGACGTCCGGAGACTCGAGCTCAGCAGCGAGGGGGTGCGGGAGGCGACGTTTGAGGATTGAATTTCAAAAGTAGGGTCCACTGGGAATATGTACCCCGTAGCTGTCGCTGACACCGAGTTGAACCTTTCGATGCCACCGAGTTTCTGAACTGTCAGGTGACAGTGAAACTCGATGATGCCGAAAATTTTAGATCGGTGGTACCGAGATACCAAAACCAGATCAACCCTAGGCCTTGGTGGAACCGAATTTTTGAAGTTGGTTACACTGAGTTGCACTTGGGAGGTTTTGGAAGTCAACTCTTGTCGAAATGGAACTCCGAGTGCTTCTCACACAGAGGGTTCGAAAAGTGCTTGCTCAAATTTTGTGATGAATCATGAATAGAATTTGAGACGAGAAAGCATAGATAGCTAGAGGAGGGTACTTAGGCATTCTTGTATATCCAATTGGCCAAAGAAAAATGAAAGCCAAATAACAACAATTGGATATCCTCGAATGAGAAAAGATATGCATACCAACATGCTCACACAATAAAATGTCAAATGAAATATGGCAAACATGCAAAACCACTCTAGTATCTACCAAGCACTTTGGCGATGACGTAGTCATCTATATATGAGTATATTGACTTTGGAGCCAAGTAAGAATACTTGATCATAGGTCGTACTCATCGTTTAAGCACAAGTGGGGTTACCACTTTTACATAAAGCATTTAATGTGTTCACATTTTTAAGAGATGCTTTAACTCAAGTCTTAGAGTAAAGCTCCCCCTTGATGTGACATCCCCCCTAAGAGGGATAAACTAACCTTGGGTTTTGCCGTAGAAGACTTCATGTGGGTGAGGTAGTAGTGGATGCTCATTGTTGATGAAGATCATCTTGAGTTGGTAGCAATCCTCATTGTTTCTTACTCTTCTCACCTACATGGGTTAGTCCCACACAAGAGACAAATACAAGGATATCTATGGACATGGAGTGCAATGCATACATGATGATGTCCATGGATTCATTAATTACCTTGTCCCTTGCTTGCCTTTGAGGGAATGTGTGACTCCTTGAACTATTGCATGAAGTTGACGTTGATTGCAAATAGTTCTTACCAAGTATGAATGTGAGTGAATTTTGTTGGCGGAGTCACCCCTCAAGAACTTATCTAGTTCTTCTTCTTGGGGACCCACATCAAGTTGACGGGGATCCTTGGAGTTGAGCTACCTTTTGATGATGAGCTAGTAGTAGCTTTGGGAACCCACTTGGCCATGGATTTGGAATCATCTTCATATGTGTCAATCTCTCCTTGAATCTTGTCCTTGCCCTTGAGCTTGTGGTCTTGTGGTGGAAGGTCATCAGGAGCTTTTGTTCCCTTGGGGAGAGTATGTCCATACTTCTCCTTTTGAGGAACAAACTTCGGCTTGGGGTATTGACCTTCTTCCCATTCAACTCCATTGGCGTTGAAGTAGTCAATGCCTTGGTTCTTCCGGTATCCTCCATGCTTGCGTACAATCTCCTCGAATTGCTTACATCCTGCAAGACTTTTATAGATACCTTTTTCTATAATCCCTTTCAAAAGATCATTTCTTGCTCAAGTGTAACTTGGCTAAGAGAATCATTAGTGGAATCAATATAACTACTAGAAGCAATATCGTTGGATTTATCATTTTTATTGTTGCTACTAGATGAAGAACCTTTCTTGCCTTTTTTACTAGTTTGCTTAGTTTTAACTTGTGGAATGAATGTAGACAAGAGTAGTCATTTGGCTAGATAAGAGGAAGTCTTCTTTCTAAGATCGTCATTGATAGATTTAAGAAATTCATGTTCTTGCTCCAAATTGAGCTTCTCGAAGCGTAGCTTCTCATGAGTTCTTACAAGCTCTCTATGATCTTCTAGAGTAGATTCATGGGCTAACTTAAGAGTGTTTAATTATTTAGTTAGTCGCTCTATTTCCTTCTTATCATCATCACACGACTTATCTTGACTAACATGATTATTATCAAGTTCATTTTAACTAATATCACTAGTTTTCTCAAATAGCAAGTCATCATCTCCAAGTAAGTCATCCTCATCACTATTAAAGTCAATGTATTCGGGGTGTGATACCTTGGGGCCTTTAGCCATGAAGCAACTTCCACTCCCTTCATTTGGTGAATCAAATATGTCATAGGAGTTGGAGGAAACGAGTGCAAGTTCGGCAACACCTTCATCTTGACTATAGTCGGAGTCGGAGTGATAGCTCCTCTTGGAGTGGTTATCGGATTCGGAGCCGGAAACCCATTCACCAACATGACCTTGATGTCTTCTTCTTGTGTAGCTCTTGGTGTACTTGTCCTTCTTCTCCGAGTCTTAACTTCTCCGGGAGGGTCTTCATTCATAACGATCATCTCTACTCCTTCTCTCTCTTCGAGGTGACTCGTCTCTTGAGCTCTTTCTTCTAGGCATCTCTTCTCTTCTTTTGTGGGGGGCGTGTACTCATTGAAGTAGTGTCCGGGCCTTCCACAATTGTAACAATTCCGCTCACGACTAGATGAACGCTTCTCTTCATATCTTGAATTGGAGCTTCTCTCTTTGCCTCTACTCTTGTATAACTTGTTGAATTTCTTGACCATGAGGCTTATCTCTTCATTGGTTACAAGGTTGTCACTTGATGTAGCGGGAGTGTCACTTGAAGCTTTGTAAGCACTACTTGACTTGTTATGAAGCTCTTCCTTATCTTTGAGTGACATCTCATGAGCGACAATCCTTCCAATGACTTCCGTGGGCTTGAGATCTTTGTAGTTTGGCATCATTTGGACCAATGTGCACACGGTCTCGTACTTCCCATCCAAGGCTCTAAGTATCTTCTTGATGAAGAATTTATCCGTCATCTCTTTGCTTCCTAAGCCGACAATCTCATTTGTGATGAGAGCAGGCCTAGAGTACATTTCCGCGACTCCTTCACCATCCTTCATCTTGAACTTGTCAAGTTGACTTTGTAGCACATCCAACTTAGATCCCCTGACGGATTCGGAACCTTCGTGCATAGCAACCAAATTATCCCAAATTTCCTTTGCATTCTCAAGACGGCTAATCTTGTTGAATTCTTTGGGGCATAGGCAGTTGAATAGAATGTCACATGCTTGAGCGTTGTATTGCAACATCTTCAATTCTTCCGCGGTCACTTCACGATTCGGTTCCTTTCCATCACCAAACAATTCACCTTGCAAGCCAACATGAACAACAACCCATACGGCAGGGTTATGACCAAGAATATGCATTTTCATCTTATGCTTCCAACTAGCAAAGTTTGTACCATGAAAATATGGACCTCTACGGTGATAATTTCCCTCACTAGACGCCATACTATCCTAGGTTGTGAGACCAATGCAATGGAGACCAAATCTCTGATACCACTTGTAGGATCCGAAGTAGGTCTAGAGGGGGTGATCAGACTACTTGACAATAAAAACCTAACCTTTTCCCAATTTTAGTTCTAGGCAAGTTTTAGCAATTGTTGCAAATCAAGTTCACCCTACACATGCATATCTACGAGTATAGCGGCGGAAAGTAAAGACAAGCACATGTAATTAGAGGATAGGGATAGGAAGATCAAACGCAATTTGGAGACACGGAGATTTTTCCCGTGGTTCTGATAGGTGGTGCTATCGTACGTCCACGTTTATGGAGACTTCAACCCACGGAGGGTAACGGTCGTGAGAGTCCACGAAGGGTTCACGATGTAGCAACCTTGTATATTCCATGATGGCCTACGTGCACGGAGGACTAGCCTTACTCGGGGTAGATCTTCACGAAGTAGGTGATCTCCTTGCCCTTACAAACTTCTTGGTTCAACTCCACAACACGAAGAAGGAGGCTCCCAAGCGACACCTAACCAATCTAGGAGGCACCACCCTTCAAAAGGTAATAGATGTGGTAGTATGATGAACTCCTTGCTCTTGTGCTTCAAAAGATAGTCTCCTCAACACTCAATCACTCTCTCACGGGTTTGGCATGGGTAGAAGAGATTGATTGGATGGAATGCAACTTGGGAAGGCTAGAAATCAAAATCCATATGGTTGGAGTGGATGATCTTGATCTCAACACATGAGTAGGTGGCTCTCTCTCAGAAAAATGGATAGGACAAGTGTTTATATGTTCTGAGTGCTTCCTCTAGGAGTGAGAGGTGGTGGAGGGGTATATATAGGCATCTCCAAAAATCCAACTGTTACAACATTATTACCTAACTCGATGAAATCGAAGTGAAAACTCGGTTGCACCGACTAGTGCAAAATTTGGCAACTTTGGCCTTTTCGGTGAGACCGATATATGAATCTCGGTGGTACAGATTCTTGAAATCATCTAACCAGAGAGTTGGTCCAAAACTCGGTTGGACCGATTCTCAAAACTCAATGGTACCGATTCCTGAAAATGGGGTCGTGGTTTTGTCACGGCAGATGTCCTCGCGTAAGGACTTAGGTATGAGGCCATCGCCTCTAGGTGGCGACTCAAAGGGGTTAAATAGGAACAGGAGGCAAGTTTACCCAGGTTCGGCCCCTCCAATGGAGGTAATAGCCTATGTCATGCTTTGTGTCTATATTGATGATGATCTCGATTACAAGGGTGCGGAATCGGTAACCTAGCTTTCGAGGGTGTGTCACCTCCCCCTTTTGGTTCTAGGGGCTCGCCTTTATATACAGGTCGAGACCCTAGGGTTTACGACAGAGTCCGAGTCATATCACAACTCGTAACCTATCATGTCTCTAACATGCCTTGCCTCTCAAGCAAGGAACCTTCTGGTGTCTTCTGCTCTGTGGGCCGTGAGTCGCCGTCTTCACGCGCTTGGGCCGCCCGGTGACATACTCAGCAACCGCCTTGTTTGCCTTATCTTCACGACACGGCCCATCTTGAATATGATTCCAGAGCCGCCATTACATTGACACGGCCCAATAGGACGGGTTATATCGTGGGGTTATGTCCCCGACATTAGGCTCCAAATTGATTTTAATTCATTCATGTCAATTTCCCTTACTTTCTCTTGGCGGCTTACCATCTGCCTGCATCTGTGTTCTTCATGGACCTCAAAGCGCCGGCTCGTAATAATTCCAAACTTGTCAGTTTTCTTGTGTCGTCCATTTAGTGACGTCGTCCACCAGAAATCCAGGAAGCCAATGATGACATCACAGCGAATCTGAGTGTATCCGTATATCCCGAAAATTGAGGTGTCTTTATTTTCCAAAATTTACTACATCTCCTTGATCTTCGCGCCTGCCGGTTGCCCCTTCGGGTTTTCCCCTTTTAAATATTCACTGGAGGGTCCCTTATATCACTTTTACCTCGCCCTTCTCGCTTCTTCTTCCTCGCACCCGAAGGTTTTGTTGCACCAGTGCCGTCGCTCGTCTGTCACCAGTGACCACTCTCGGGACTGCAGCGATGTCGCGTCTTCATCGAGGTCCAGCCGACCGTCTCCGCTGCTCTCGGCATCCTTCAGGTAAATCGTTCTTCCTTTTCAGATCCACAGTAGTTCGTCGAAGTTCTTGAATACTTTGGTAGTTCCCTCTTTGTTTATCGCCATTGCTTGTTCATGCATAGATCCCACGAGCTTTATCATAGAAACATAGCGGTTTAAATGACAGATTCATTTCGTGCATAACATCTTCAAACCCTCCTTAAGGTTCTGTACATTAGACTACTGCTACTCACATGCCTTGTTGTTAGGTTTAGTAAATATTTTCCTTTTCCGAACCATTTGTAGATCCGTAATTGTAGCCAGTTTGGTACAAACTTGTTTGTCTCACACTTAGCAAAAACCAGAGGTCTTTGATTTTAGCGTAAGTCGCCCTTATTTTCGCTAACTCAATAATGGTAACCCGCCATGTGATAGACTGCTGTATCAATATGTTGGCTTCTCATGAGGCGACTTATCCATTGTAAATGATTAGGCCACCTTATTTTAACCATATGCTTAAGCCGCCCTTTTTACTTTATCCAAGAAATTTATTATGTCGAAATCCAACACCTGCAACTGGGTGGCCTCCCAAGTTTCTGAACTCATTCTAAAAGATTACCAAGATCAGGGGTTTTGCCGCCTAAAGAAGTAATTGGCTGACGGGTTGCCCTTGGAGAGAAAATCCCGAAACCGGAAGAAGGGGGAGTGGTAGTATTCTTGGATCATCTTCTTAGAGGCTTTTCTCCTCCCGGATCAAAATCTTCCGAGATGTTCTGCATTTCTTCCATCTTCATCCTCAAGATCTGGGTCCCAACTCCATATCCAATCTTTGTTAGTTCCAAGTGCTCTGTGAGGCATATATGCACATAGAACCCTCTGTCTCCCTCTTTAGGGAATTTTTCTATTTGAATCGCCAGACTGAATGTGCTGACGGCCCCAGTCTAGAGCTTGACGGGGTCTCAATCCAGAGGAGGAGAGATGTTGCCTTTCTTGGTGCCATTCTGCCAAGCCACCCTAAAGGGTGGAATAAAACTTGGTTCTATTGCCGGAATACGGCTCCGGCTGTTGAGAACCCTTTGCCGGGTTACAGGCCAAATCGTCTTCCCATGGACCTCGAATTCCCTGGCTAGGCTCCTCCAGAAGAACGCGCTCAGCACGCTCCTATATATCCAAAGCTGAGGGCCTTAGTAGCCAATGGGTTAACTGGAATTGATTTGACCTGGTGTTGGGTGTCCTGGAGCATCTTGCCGCTAAGCCGCCGTGACAGTCTGATGTGCGCTTACTCCGGCGACTTAGATGACGCCCAAAGATATAGCAATTTAACTTTGGGTGCTGATGAAATAAATCGGATCGTGAAGAAGCTACTGGGTGAAAGTCAAGATGACTGCAACAAAGACGGGCTGAAGCCCTTTTACGCTCTTAACCCGGCTCCTCCAGTAAGAATCTTTAGCAACTTTATGTATGGCTTGTATAAATGTCTTCTTCTAAATTCCAAATCCTTACCTGTTATTTTTTATCGTCAACTTTGCAGGCTAAGTATTCATTTTGGGGCAAGAAGCAAGCAAAAACCGCAGCAAAGAAAACTAAGGCCCTTCCAAGTTCAAAGAAAGATAAGGCGGTCGTAGAAAAGCCGTCACTTATGGGCGAATCAACAGCAGCAGATGTTCAATCGGAGGTAGAAATCAATTTCCTTTAACTATATTTTATTGAATCCAGCTGATATCTCCTTTCCTTAGGGCGATGTTGAGATGAACCGGACTGACGATGTCGAGGTAATTTCCATTTCCTCCGGCACAGAATCCTTGCTTCCAACAAGAACAAGGCGGGTTATTCGAAAAGTAAGCTTCTCTCATCCGGATGCTTATTTGGATCCCAATTTTATTTTGAAGAAAACTCAACATACATCAAGGCGCCAAACTCGAAGCGGTAATGGTGGTCTTACAGCCAGCTTACCCAATAAACCAGTCGCCCGTAAGCGACCAAATGAGGTACCTTTCAGTCCAACTCCTTTTCTTCCGAAGCTGGTTCAGTATAGCAGTCTTTTAATCATTCTGATTTTGTTTATTAGGAGTCGCCACCTTCGTCAGGCGACTCAACCGCCTCCAAGCTGCCACCATTAGTCATCAACCATGGGTAAATTCTCTGTTGTCATATGTGTGCCTATACGAACTTTTTCGCATATTCTTGATCATGTCTTCTTGTTTTGTATGGCTCAAGCCAAGGCCAAGAAGAGAAAAGCTGGCGAGCCGTCCACTAATCCTGAGGCCCCTAAGCCGGGGAAACCTGATTTGGTAACCCCTGAAGTTCATGCAGATCAGCCTGAAGATCATCAGGAGGCCCAGACTAATTTACCCTCTCAACCTGAGCCAGCAAGCGCTGATGTTATGGACACTGAAATTGCCCCGGCGGCCAATCTTAACCCGCCCAGTCCTCCAAAGACAACTGAAGATGACCCTTGTGATAAGAACGAGGAGGTCGTCATTACTGGGTCGAGTTATACCGTTCCTGAGGTCTCCATAGTGCTGGAAAAACTTGTTACCAAAGATGAAACAGTACTGCCTGAGGAGGGAAAAGTCAAGCTGGTGCTTTCAAGTTATGAGAACATGAGTGCTGAAGAACTACATGCTGGTTATTTGGACCGTCTTGCTGGGAGATGGAAGTCGGCCTTGTCAGCATGATGAAAAACAAATACGAGGTATGTTCCTCTTTGTTGTATACTCCATATATCCTTTTATAGCGCCCAAGGGCCGGCTCGTCTTCTTGAGATGAGTCGGGTCTTGTAAATAATTTATGAAGAATTTGACCTGTAGCCCCCAAGGGCCGGCTCATCTTCTTGAGATGAGTCGGGTCTTGTAAATAATTATGAAGAATTCGACCTGTAGCCCCCAAGGGCCGGCTCATCTTCTTGAGATGAGTCGGGTCTTGTAAATAATTATGAAGAATTCGACCTGTAGCCCCCAAGGGCCGGCTCATCTTCTTGAGATGAGTCGGGTCTTCTCCATATCCTTGCTTTGGAAAAACTGACATGCATTAGCCCCCAAGTGTCAAATATATTGTTTTGCAATCTGTTTGAGACTTGTTATAATTTTTCTTTGTCATGTGATACTGCATCCTAGTATCGGCTTATGACTGTTGAATATCATGGCTCTTATTATGCAGAAAGCTCTACAAGCAGCCGAGTCAAGTGTGACCGGTTTGAAGAAACATCTGGAAGTAGGGCAACATGCCCGAACTGTTGTTGAGGAGAAACTTCGCCTTGCTTTTGAAGAATTGGATAAAACCAAGGCCCACCTTGAAAAGCAAAATGAATCCTTTGAAGCTGAGAAAGCCGCCTTATTGGAGCGCGCAGAAAATGCCGAGGGCCAGTTAAAACCCATCACGGAAGAGTTATCCGGGTTAAAGCAGCACATTGCCCATATGACCCAGGCTATCTTTGGTAAGTATCTTGTAGTAACTTTGCAAAGATACGTATGTTCGTAGATAAGCCGTCTGGCGATTCATCCGCTTAAATTGTTTTGTAGGCCCACAAACATGTAACCTCCAAGATAACAGCTTGCTTATGCTGAAGGCCATATATACATTGACCGAGCAACTCTATGCTGGAAGCTATCTCGCCATCAAGGCGGTTATGGGGAACAAAGAGCCAGTGAAGCTCATCAAGGATGTGCTGAGGTTTCTCTCAACAATTCCCAAACAAGTTGAAGAGTTGAAAAGGTCAGCCGCCCAAGCCAGTGCAACATCTTCTTTGAGCCGGGCTTTTGCCTATTCAGAGGAGCTTGATCCGGCAGAAATGGCCAAAGGGTTTCCTAAGCTCAAGGATGATGGCTCGGCTTTCGGTGATGCTGACTATCTTAAATGTGTCAAGACATCTCGAGTGTTGGCCACACAACTTGTCTCTGAAATGGAACTGAAGAGTTATCAGGCGGCTTACGATGCAAACAACTCACGAGTTTGGCCACCTTCCTTTGTGCCGGTGAACCTGATCCCTGAACGTCATAAGCACATTTTCGCCCCTGACATTGACCCGTCCTCCATCCTGAATAACGAAGCCGTTTTCCACACCTTGACCCATTGCAACTGGGTTGTGGACAACCTTGAAATCGAAGAGCCAGAAGATCCAGTGGAGGATAACGCAGAGGCGGCTCAGGCGAGAGGTCAGCCTGAGGTCAACCCGAACGGCGCAGAGGGCGAGTCACAGAGGTGATATGTAAAAACAATTTAAGTCACCCGGTCTTTCTAGCCCCCAAGTGTTGGGCAGAAACAATGAATATTTTGTGGCTCCTGAGATGAGCCTGTAATAAGAGTACTTTGAAAACTTCTTGAAAAGTTATGTCATGCCTTCGCGCATGTTTGCATTTGTGAAGGTACTTAAGAAACTTTGATCCTTTGATCTCTTTTGATAATTTTTTATTTGTGCCACTCTCTTGCTTGTCTTTGAGTATCTCTGTTGTGCTCGATGAGTCTTTTGATTGAAAGAGAGGGCAGGCCAAAGATTGAGCCGGCAAAGAAACTTGGCTTTCGAAGCTCAAGTCTTGTTTGAATAATATTGAAGAAAATAACGACTGAACCGATCATAATATGACAACGGTTGATAGCCCGGATGCCCATGTGTGAGCCGGTAACAAAATAATGTTGTGCCTACAAAACTTGTGAGGTAGTAATAATAGTTTTATAACAATATCAAGTACCGTTAATAAGCCGACCTAGTGAGGCTCGGCAAGAGGAGACTGGCTTTCGAGGTTCAGCGAGATAACTGGCTCTTTCTGAGCTGGTTTGGAAATTCCAATCATTTGATCCTGGTTATAATAAACCATGATGAGTATTAAACCGAAAATTTATTTTTCCGCAGAATTTTACGATGTAACCTGGTTTTGAAAACCGGCTTTTCATAAACAAATATATAAATATGCATGCATGATGCAGTGATGCCATGTAAAATGATGTATGTATATGATAACAAAGAATAAAAAATGCTAGCTTTCGAGGCTCGACATAAAGACCGGCTTTCGAGGCTCGAATCTTGCTTCCATGAAGCAGGTATGATAACCCATGGTTTATCCTAGCTTTCTGTATGCCGGCTCTCACATGACCTACACCGGTGTTTTAACCTTGAGAAGTTTAGGGTCCAAAAAAACGATTGACTTGCAAGAGTACACGGTGTCACCTGATCGGAGTCGCATCAAGCATACAGGCGAGTTTAACCATATGTGGTGTTTTTTGCCGGGTCAAGAGGGTGAGAAAGCTAAACTCAGTGAGTTGGAAGCCCCCAAATGCCCAATAAATCATGGCGTTTTTGCCGGGTCACAAGGGTGAGAAAGCTGAACTCGGTGAGTTGGAAGCCCCAGGTGCCACCGGCTCTCACGTGACCTACGCCGGTGTTTTAACCTTGAGAAGTTCAGGGTCCAAAAAAGGATTGACTTGCAAGAGTACACGGTGTCACCTGATCGGAGTCGCATCAAGCATACAGGCAGGTTTAACCATATGTGGCATTTTTTGCCGGGTCAAGAGGGTGAGAAAGCTGAACTCGGTGAGTTGGAAGCCCCCAAATGCCCAATAAATCATGGCGTTTTTGCCGGGTCACAAGGGTGAGAAAGCTGAACTCGGTGAGTTGGAAGCCCCAGGTGCCCAACGTTTTAGAAAATAAAGACTCATGCTCAATCTGTAGGCTGATAGGACAAAAACTCCGAACTTTGGGTGTGCCGGCTTTATTATATTTGAAACATAAAGAAGTATGTACAGAATTTGCAGGGGGGGTTACAAAAAGCAAAAAGAGTCGGCAGCTCTAAATGTCATATGGCCGTATGTGAGCAATGCTCCAAAGCCGAGTTGTTTGAGAATTCGGGTACTAGTGGTACTGACCGCTATTCAACTGCTTGGGGTTACTCTGGAAACCACCTTGGTTGTTATGTTGATTTCCTAGGCCAGGATGATGTCCATTGCTATTATTCGCCTGATGTTGGAAACGAGCTCCTGAGCCGCCATGTGACCCGCTTGGACCATGCTGGCCCGGGTGTCCACCACCGTTGCCTCCTTGATGATTCTGGAAGGCTTGGTTGCGGAATTCCTACATGATGTAATAGTTCTCCCATGAGTGGGTAGCCGGCTTATGCTGGGTACTATGTTTAGGACATGGTGCCTTGAGCGCCTCCTCGTAATTATGAGGCTTATTCCCATTATAAGTCCCTCTAGGGCGACCATTACAGCGTTGGTTTTTTAAACCAACATTGGTATTGGCAACGAAGACTGACCCGCCATCTGGCTTCTTCCGTTTGCCATTGTTATTCTGAGCCCCCTGGTTACCACCGTGATTGTGCTGGCCTTTACCACCTTCACCTTTCTTTCCTTTGCTAGTCTTGTCCTCATCTGAGCCGGGATCCTTCGTGCTGTCTGACTCGGCGTATCTGGTGAGGACATCCATTAAGTCGCCCATATCTTGCACCTTTTGCTTGAGTCGCCCGAGCTTCTGGACCAGCGGCTGGAAGTGGCAGTTCTTTTCTAGGATCAGGACGGCTTGAGCCGCCGTAATACTATCTGACGAGTGTATGATTTTTGCAACCTGGCGAGTCCATTGATGGGTCGACTCATCTACGCACTGGACGCAATGCTAAAGATCTACTATCGTCATTGGCTTCTTGCATGTTTCCTGAAAGTACCTAGATGGCTCACTCTCTCTCTATGATATTCAATACAAAGTTCACCGCGATTCCTGCGGTGATCTATCCGATGTAATATTTCTTTCCGGTGTGTTTGTTGGGATCCGATGAATTGTAGGTTTATGTTCAGATTATTCATGAAAATATATTGAGTCTTTACTGAATTCTTATATGCATGATTGTCATAGCTTCGTATTGCTATCCCAGTGATAGAAAGGGACATGACACGTATTGTATTACTGCCATTAAGGGGAAATGATGGGGTTTATTCATATTGATTGGATTTACTTTGTCTACATCATGTCATCTTGCTCCAAGCAGTATTACTCTGTTTTTACTTAATACTCTAGATGCATGTTGGATAGCGGTCGATGGGTGGAGTAATAGTAGTAGATGCAGGCAGGAATCGGTCTACTTGTTTATGGATGTGATGCCTATATACATGATCATTCCCGTGAATAAGTATTGCATAACTAAGCGCTTTACTATCAATTGCCCAACAGTAATTTGTGTACCCACCGTACGCTTTCTTCGAGAGAGAAACCTCTAGCGAAAACTATGGCCCCTGGGTCTCCACAAAATATATTATTATCAAAACACCAAAAATATTGCTGCCATTTATTTACTTTTATTTTATATTTTATTATCTATCTATCACTACTTATCGCTTGCAAGTAACGAGTTCAAGGGGCTTGACAACCCTCTTGCCCGCTTTGGGTGCAAGTGCGTGCTCTTTTGTATGTAGGTGCTGAAGACGGGAATTTGCGTGGTCCTCCTATTGGTTCGATAATCTTGGTTCTCACTGAGGGAAATACTTATCTCTACTATGCTGCATCTCCTCTCCTCTTTGGGGAAAATCCCAACGCAGTTTACATGTAGCACCTGCATCTATGGTATTAAGTTCATGACAAACAGAGTAACGCTTTAAGCAAGATGACATACTGTAGGCAAATTAAGACAAGCAATATGTTCAGACCCCGTTGTTTTATCCTTAGTAGCAACAATACAGTACGTGCCTCGCTACCCCTACTATCACTGGGTGAGGACACCGCAAGATTGAACCGACTACTATGCACCACTCCCACTGAAGATCAATAGATCAACTTGGCCAAAGAAAACCCATAGATCGGAAAGCATTACATAGCTATATAAATCACACATAATAAAGTTCAAAATTTACTCAATTACTTTCAATGAATAATCTGATCATAAACCCACAAATCATCGGATCCCAACAAACACACCACAAAAGAAGATTACATCAGATAAATCTCGAAAGAGAACATGGTATTGAAGATCAAAGAGAGATAAGAAGCCAATCACTATGGACATGTAGGTCTGTGGTTAACTACTCACACATCATCGAAGGTGCAGCAAGGTTCGTGTAGAAGCCCTCCGTGATCGATTCCCCCTCCGGCAGGGTGCCGGAAAAGGCCTCCAGATGGGATCACGGAAAAACAGAGACTTGCGGCGGCAAAAATTTGTTTTGTGTGCTCTCTGAGGGTTTCATAATATTTGGGGATTTATAAAGTTGGAATTAGGTCAGACGGAGCCACGAGGGTCCCACAAGACCTAAGAGCACGGCCACCCCCCTGGTCGCGCCATGTTGTCTTGTCATCTCTTTGTTTCACGTCTGCTCTCCTCTCGAAGCTTCTAGGGTCCCTCTTGTCCAAGAAAAAAATTGTCAAGAAGTTTCGTAGTGTTTGGACTATGTTTGGTATGGATTTTCTGTGAAATCAAAAACAGGCAAAAAACAGTAGGTGGCACTAGGCACTGGGTTAATACGTTAGTCCCCAAAAATGATATAAAATTGCATAATAAGTATCTAATATTGATAATATAATAGCATGAATTATAGATATGTTGGAGACGTATCAGCATCCCCAAGATTATTTCCTTCTCGTCCTCAAGTAGGTAAATGATAAAACAGAATTTTTTATGTTGAATGCCACCTAGCATGTTTATCATGTAATCTTTTATACGAAATGAATATTGACAAACAATGAAGTAATTGACATCAACATAATAATATCCATGAATATAAGAACATAAACATTATTGTTTCAAAATATACGATGCTTAATGAATGTTATCCCTACTCATTGAATTATGTAAGCATGGCATGACTCTGTCTTCCTAACACAAGTACAAATCATAAGCACTCTTGTGTCAAGTTAGGCAATTGGATCATACTTTTTCACGTCCTTTGGCATTTTCAACTACACTCCATACATGAGCGTGAGACATGGACATAGCACTATGGGTGGAATAGAATATGGTGGTAGAGATTAAAGCCATGTTTGGATTGTCGTTTTCCTACTAAATACACTTGTAAGAAATACAAGCACCCACCCGTCATTTTGTTTTCCGGCTGGAAATAGCACTGAGCCAGTAGGTTATACCGGTAGGTTAAATACACCTGTATCAGATTACATCCATACCAAGCGCGGCCTAATAATGTAATAAAAATGAAGAAAGTCTCACATCAACTAGGCGAATCAATAGGCAATTGAGAGGCCCAACAATCCATATCAATGCGAGGAGTAGGGATTACGACGCAACAGATGCACTAAAGCTATAAGTATATGAAATCTCAAAACTGAAACTAAGTGGGTGTGCATCCAACTTGCTTGCTCAAGAAGACCTCGGGCATTTGAGGAAGCCCGTCATCTGAATATACAAGCCAAGTTCTATAACCAAAAATTCCCACTAGTATATGAAAGTGACAAATCAGGAGACTCTCTATATGAAGAACTTGGTGCTACTTTGAAGCACAAGTGTGGTAAAAGGATAATAACATTGCCCCTTCTCTCTTTTTTTCCTTTTTTCTCTTTTTTTCTTTTTTGCTTTTCTCTTTTTTTATCTCTCATAGTCCGGAACCTCATCTCATTCTTTGGAGGAATCATTAGTACCCATCATTCTTTTACTTCATTGGGACAATGCTCTAATAATAATGATCATCACACTTTTATTTATTTACAACTCGATAAACCTAGAACAAGATGACTCTATATGAATGCCTTTGGTAGTGTACCAGGATGTGCAATGATCTAGCGTAACATGTATTACAATGATGAATGGTGGCTTTGCCAAAAATATCATGCAGCTCTATATGATCATGCAAAGCAATATAATGATGAACACACATGTCATCAAACGGAATGGTGGAAGTTGCATGGCAATATATCTTGGAATGGCTATGGAAATGCCATTATAGGTAGGTATGGTGGCTGTTTTGAGGAAGATATAAGGAGGCTTATGCGTGATAGATCGTATCATATGAAGGGGTTTGGATGCACCGGCAAAGTTTGCACCAACTCTCGAGGTGAGAAAGGGCAATGCACGGTACCGAAGAGGCTAGCAATATGCGGAAAGGTTGGGGTGTGTATAGTCCATGAACTCACATTAGTCATAAAGAACTCACATAGTTATTGTGAATGATTTATTAGCCCTCGAAGCAAAGTACTACCCGCATGCCCCTCGGGAGGAGGTCGGTAGGAGTTAACCATCGCGCGCCCCCGACTCAAACAACACAATGATTTCAATGAGGAATAAAAGTGCTCCAACATCCCGGTCATGCCATGACCGACGCTTAAATGACTATTTAATAACAAGCTTTAATATCGATATATTTACTAACCAATGATCATGAATCTATACCCTTTCATATTAGTACATCAATATAATCAAATCACGCAAGTCATAATTAGTTATCTACATGAAATTTTTTATTATATCACTATTATATACCTATCATTTTCAGACTAGTTTTTATAACCCGAGCATATGGCCACTCCATACTTAAGACTCTCAAAAAGATTTAAGTGAAGTATGAGAGTGCAATCATTTCTATAAAATATAACCACCACCATGCTCTAAAGATATAAGTGAAGCACATGAGCAACTGCATAGCTCAAAAGATATAAGCGAAGCATATAGAGTATTCTAACAAATTATGATGAATGTGTGTCTCTCTAAAAAGGTGTGTCCAGCAAACAATGATTGTGGCAAACTAACAAGCAAACAAAATAAAACAGACACGGCGCTCCAAGTAAAACTCATATCATGTGATGAATAAAAATATAGCTTTGCTACTTGTGAGCTACGTTGGGATTTTCCCCAAAAAGGAGAGGAAATGCAGCACGGTAGAGATAAGTATTTCCCTCAGTAAGAACCAAGGTTATCGAACCAATAGGAGAACCAAGCAAATTCCTTTCAATGGCACCTACACAACACAAAACCAAACACTTGCACCCAACACGGGCAAGAGGGTTGTCAAGCCCCTTGAACTCGTTACTTGCAAGGATTAAATCTTGATAGAAATAGATATTGTAAAATAAAAATAAAATAAAGTAAATAATATGAAGCAAGGTATTTTTGGAGTTTGTGTATTTATCTTTAAGTAGAACTGGGGGGGCACAGTGTTCGCTAGAGGCTTCTCTCTTGAAAATAGCATACAGTGGGTAGACAAATTATTGTTGAGCAATTGACAGAATTGCGCATAGTTATGACATGTTATTCACGGCAATGATCGTGTATATAGGAATCACGTCCATAAACAAGTAGACCAAAACGATTCTGCATCTACTACTAATGCTCCACTTCGAGAGCGCTTCTATGCTTGCCTCTCTAGGTATTAAGTTCATAACAAACAGAGTAATGCTTGGAGCAAGGTGACATGATGTAGACAAAATAAGACAAGCAATATGTTCGGATCCTGTCCTTTTATCCTTAATGACAACAATACAAATACGTGTCTTTTCCCCTTCTGTCACGAGGATATAGAGCACCGCAAGATTGAACCCACTACAACGCACCATTCCCGCTGAAGATAAATCAATCTACTTGGCCAAACCAAATCGATAGATCAGAGAGAAATACGAAGCTATAATAATCATGCATAGAATTCAGAAAAGACTCAATTACTTTCAATGAATAATCTGATCATAAACCCACATTCATCGGATCCCAACAAACACACCGCAAAAGAAGATTGCATCGAATAGATCATCGCGGGAATCGCGGTGAACTTTGTATTGAAGTTCAAAGAGAGAGAGGAATCCATCTAGGTACTAGCTATGGACCCATAGATATGTGGTGGACTACTCACGCATCATCATGTAGATGGCCTCCATGGTTGATTCCCCCTCCGGCAGAGTACCGTAAAAGGTATTCAGATGGCCTCCCATCAGAACAGCGGCTTGCGGCGGCATAAAAAGTGTTTCGGGTGGCTCTCTGTTGGTTTCTTGATTTTAGAGAATTTATGGAGGTGGAATTAGGTCACACGGAGCTATGAGGGGCCCACAAGGCATCAGGGCGTGCCTACCCCCTGGGTGCGCCATGTTGCCTTGTCGTCTCCTCGTCTTGCTTTTGGTCTCCTCCTCAAGCTTCTTGGTTCTCTTTTGTCCATAAAAATCGTCAAAAAGTTTCATGGCGCTGGACTTCGTTTGGTACTGATTTCCTGGAAAATCAAAAACAACAGCTGACACTTGGCACTGGGTTAATAGGTTAGTTCCCAAAAATGATATAAAATAGCATATAATTGTACATAAAGTATCCTGGATTGATAATATAGTAGCATGGACCAATCAAAAATTATAGATATGTTGGAGACGTATCAAGCTCCAAGTAACATACCGATGAATTGTGGACGAAAAGAGGGGATGCCATACGGGGCATCCCCAAGCTTAGATGCTTGGGTCTTCCTTGAATATTACCTTGGGGTGCCTTGGGGGTCCCCAAGGTTAGGGTCTTGTCGTTCCTTATTCCTTCATCCATCGTGTTCTCACCCAAAACTTGAAATTTTGAGCACACAATACTCAACAGAAACCTCATGAGATCCGTTAGTATAATAGGACAACTTTAGGTTCTGTCATAAATAGATTCATAATTATTCTAGCATAATACCTACTGTATTTTAAATCTCCCATAATTTATACCCCTTATACAATCCATAGAATCATTAAAAACAGAATATGTCTAAAACAGAACTGTATGTAATGATGTGTACTAAAGCCATACTTCTGTACCTCTGAAAATTCTCAAAAAATAGGACAACATGGGTAATTCTCAGGACAATACTGTGTAAAAATTTCAGCAATTTTTCACATTCCAGCAAAAAATCAAATTCAAATATTGGTCGTAAAAGTTTATGTTTCTACACCGCGTCAATTATACTATCATCCTAATCATCCCAAAGGCTTTACTTGACACAAACACTAACTAAAAGATAAAAGCACAATAATTACAGTAGCAACAATCATGTCATCACACTATAAGAGATAAAAATGCAAAATAAAATAAATATTGGGTTGCCTCCCAACAAGTGCTATTGTTTTATCCCCCTAGCTAGGCATAATGCATAGTTTCAAGTATTGTCATCCTTCAAGTTAATTACATAGGTAGATCTCATAATGGATTCATATGGTGGTTTAATTCTATTCCTTGGGAAGTTTTCCATCCCGTTATTTGTAGGAAATTGGAACCTAATGTTTCCTTCTTTCATATCAATAATAGCACCTATTGGTCCGTAGGAAAGGCCTACCAAGTATTATAGGACAAGACGGATTGGAATCAATATCAAGCACAATGAAATACACGGGAACATAATTCCTATTAGAAATTATGAGAACATCATTAATTCTACCCAATGGTTTCATAATAGTACAATCCGTCAAATGCAAATTAAGGGAACATTCATCCATGTCGGTGAAACCTAGAACGTTGCATAAATATTTTGGTATAGTAGAGACGCTAGCACCTAGATCACACAAAGCATTAGATTCATAAGTTTTTATCTCAACTTTAATAGTAGGATCCCACTCATCATGTAATTTTCTTGGTATCGATACTTCCAACTCTAGCTTTTCTTCATGAGCTTTAATCATTGCTTCTATAATGTGTTTAGTAAAAAGCCTTATTTTGTTCGTAAGCATTGGGTGAATTCATCATAGATCGTAACAAGAAAATACATTCAGTCGAATAAAAATTATCACAATTGAAGTCCTTGTAATCTAAAGTAGTGGGCACATCACTATCTAAAGTCTTGACCTCTTCAAACCCACTTTTATTGCTTTTATCATTAAGATCATCACCCTCCGGACAATTGGGATGCCTCCTAGCTAAAGTTGACTCATGTCCAGTCCCTTTTTCATCAAGATTTACTTTACTAAACAAAGATTCAATAGGTGAAACACCAATCATTTTAATGTCTTCATCATTACAATGATAAAAACTGGGTATTGGTGTTTTTTCTATCAATTCACGTATAGCTCTAAGCATCTCGATTATTTTCCTACTCTCATCCATAGTTACTTGAATAGACTTTAAGGATTTATAATATCATGCTTAGGTGACAAAATTTTAATTTTAAGAGTATCCACATCATGAGCAATTCTATCCAAATTTTTAGACATATCATCTACTTTGTTTAGTTTTTCTTTTACCATGGTATTAAAGATCTTTTGAGAACTCATAAATTCTTTAACGTTGTTATCAAGTTTAGTAGGTATCCTATTATTATTATATGATTTTCCATTGGAATTACCATAATTATTAGAAGAATTACCGAGATGCGGTCTAGAATTGAAATTCCCTCTATAAGCATTGTTGTTGAAATTATTTCTAAAGACAAAATTCACATCAATAGCATCATTATTTTACTCTATCAAAGTAGATAATGGGATATCATTAGGATCAACATGATCATATTTACTAGTAAACATATTCATAAGCGCATCCATTTTATCACTTAGAGTGGAAACTTCTTCAACAGAGTTTACCTTCTTACGAGTTGAAGCTCGTTCGATGTGCCATTGGGAATAATTTACCGTCATATTATAGAGAAGCTTTGTGGCTTCTCCCAATGTCATTCCCATAAATGTACCACCTACAGCTGAGTCTAGAAGATTTCTCGACACAAAGTTTAGTCCAGCATAGAAGATTTGTATAATCATCCATAAATTCAATCCATGAGTGGGACAATTCTTAATCATTAATTTCATTCTTTCCCAATATTTTGTGACATGCTCTTGCTCATGTTGGTTAAAGTTCATGATTTGAGTTCTAAGAGATATTATCTTGGCAGGACGAAAATATTTATTAATAAAAGCATCCTTACACTTATCACAGGAATCAATACTATTATGAGGCAAGGATAAAGACCAAGTTTTTGCTTTATCTATTAGTGTGAAAGGAAGTAATTTCAACTTAACAATATCACTATCCACATATTTTTTTTATTTTGCATGTCACATAATTCAACGAAGGTATTAAGATGGGATGCAACATCTTCATTAGGATTTCCAACAAATTGTTCTTTCATAATAAGATTTAGCAATGCGGCATTAATATCATATGACTCTGCACTAGCGGCTCTTGGCTTCCCCTCAACTGTTTGAACCGGGTGGTATTGGAGTACTAATAAAATCATTGTTATTAGTATTTGAGAAGTCACACAACTTAGTGTTTTCTTGACACATAGTGGCAAACAAGTAATAAAGCAAACAAGCAAAATAAATATTTTTGTGTTTTTGATTTTTTATATAACTGAAAATAAAAGCTATTAATAAGTATAACAAGTAATTGATAATCTGTATGAAGGAACCTTTTAGTTATTTGATGATGTCTCCCTGACAACGACGCCAGAAATTCTTTTGCTACTTGTGATGCGTTAGGATTTTCCTTGAAGAGGAAGGGTGATGTAGTAAAGTAGCAAAAAGTATTTCCCTCAGTTAAGAACCAAGGTTTATCGAACCAGTAGGAGATCCAAGAAAACAACCGTCAGCAGCACCTACACACAAAAGAGCAAATACTTCACCCAACGCAGGCAAGAGGGTTGTCAATCCCCTTGTACTTGTTGACGACAAGGATTAAATATGATAGTGATAGATAGATAATTTGAGAAGTAAAATAAATGTAAATAAATTGCAGCAAGGGATTTCAGGTTCAGACCCTCCATAGTTTTCACTAGAGGCTTCTTTCTTTTAGCATAGCATACGGTGGGTAAACAAATTATTGTTGGACAATTGATAAAAAAAAGTGCATACATATGACATTATTCATGACATGATCATATACATAGGCATTACGTCCGTGACAAGTAGACCAACTCCTGCCTACATCTACTACTATTACTCCACCAATCGACCGACTCCTGCCTGCATCTATGGTATGAAGTTCATGACAAATAGAGTAACGCTTTAAGCAAGATTGCATAATGTAGACAAAGTAAGACAAGCAATATGTTCAGACCCCATCGTTTTATCCTTAGTAGCAAAAATACAATACGTGCCTCGCTACCCCTGCTGTCACTGAGTGAGGGCACCGCAAGATTGAACCCACTACTATGCACCACTTTCACTGAAGATTGATAGGTCAACTTGGCCAAAGAAAACCCATAGATCGGAAAGCATTACATATCTATATAAATCACACATGATTAAGTTCAGAATTTACTCCATTAATTTTAATGAATAATCTGATCACGAACCCACAATTCATTAGATCCCAACAAACGCATCGCAAAAGAAGATTACATCGGATAGATATCCGAAGAAAACATGGTATTGAAGATAAAAGAGAGAGAATAATCCATCTAGCTAATCACTATGGACCCGTTGATCTATGGTGAACTACTCACACATCATTGGAGGTGCAACACGGTTGATGTAGAAGCCCTCCATGATCGATTCCCCCGCCGGCAGGGTGCCGAAAATGGCCTCCAAATGGGATCACGAAAGAACACAGACTTACGGCGGCGGAAAAATTGATTCGAGTGCTCTTTGGGGGTTTTAGAATATTTTGGGATTTAAAGAGTTGGAATTACGTCAGATGGAGCCACGAGGGGCACACAAGACACCAGGGCGAGGTCATCCACCCCCTCCCCCCACCCCTTGTCGTACCCTGTTGTCTTGCCATCTCCTCGTTTCACGTCTGGTCTCCTCCCGAAGCTTATAGGGTCCCTCTTGTCCAGAAAAAATCCTCAAAAAGTTTTATAGCGTTTGGACTCCGTTTGGTAAGGATTTTCTGTGAAACCAAAAACAGGCAAAAAAACATCAACTCGCACTAGGAACTGGGTTAATAGGTTAGTCCCCAAAAATGATATAAAATTGCATAAAAAGTATCTAAGATTGATAATATAATTGCATAATATAATGCTTTATATGTCATTTTATATTGTTTTTATGGACTAACCTATTAACTCAGTGCCCAGTACTAGTTCTTGTTTTTTGCATGTTTTTGGTTTCCCAGGAAATCCATACCAAACGAAGTCCAAACGCAATAAAACTTTTTGACGATTGTTTCTGGACAAAAAGATACCCTGGAAGCTTTGGGAGAAGGTCAGACGCTCCACGAGGGAGCCACAAGGCAGAAGCGCGCAGCCTTGTGGGTAGGGCGCGCCCAAGTGCCTTGTCGCCCCCCGGTGGCTCCATTTGACCTAAAATAGTCCTATAAATTCATATCTATCCAGAAACTATCAGAGCGAGACAGGAAACAATTTTATTGTTGCCGCAAGCCTCTGTTCTTCCGTAGTCCAATCTGGAGCCCTGTCATGGCAATCTGTCAGAGAGGGAAGTCATCGGGGAGGCCATCTTCATCAACCTTGTTGCCTCCATGATGATGTGTGAGTAGTTCCTTCAAGACCTACGGGTCCATAGTTGTAGCTAGATGGCTCTCTCTCTCTCTCTCTCTCTCTCTCTAGATCTTCAATACAATGATCTCTTCGGAGATCTATTCGATGTAATTATTGTGGTGCGTTTGTTTGTATTCGGTGAATTATGGCTTTATGATCAGATTATTCATTGAAGTAATTGAGTCTTTTCATATCTATTATGAGTAGTTTTATAGCTATGTATGTTTTCCGATATATGAGTTTTCTTTGGCCAAGTTAATGAGTAAATCATCAGAGGGAGTGGTGCATAGTAGTGGGTTCAATCTTGCGGTGTCCTTACTCTTTGACATGAGGGGTTACGAGGCACATATTGTATTGTTGGTACTAAGGTTAAAACGACGAGGTTAGAACGTAGTGTTTGATCTTACTTTGTCTACATTATGTCATCTTGCTTAAAGTGTTACTCTTTTTGTCATGAACTTGATACTTTGACTTGCATGCCAGATAGCGGTCTTGGGGTGGACTAATAGTAGTAGATGCAGTTGGATGACGGTCTACTTGTCACAAACGTAATGCCTATATATGAATTATGGCATGAAGAACCATCATAACTATGTGCTTTTCTCCCAATTGATCAATAGTAATTTGTTTACCACCGATACTATGCTTATCAGAGAGATGCCTCTAGTGAATTATATGGCCCCTGGGTCCAATTTTACATTAAAACAAGGGGATTGACAACCCTCTTGCCTTCGTTGGATGCAAGCATTTTCTTTGTGTGTGTGCAGGTAATGTTGACGTTATTTGTGTGTCGTCTCCTTTTGGTTCGATAACCTTGGCTCTTAACTGAGGAAAATACTATTTGCTACTATACTGCTTCACCCTTCCTCTTCGGGGAAAACCCAACACATACACCAATGGTGAACAGTTTTCGGGGAAGTCTGCAATTTGCATGACACCCTAGAGTTGTCTTTTGCCATACGCCAAAAGCCCTTGGACACCACCAGGCACCCGGTCTCTGTGAGTCTAGGCACCAGGACCCCTTTGGTCTAGGCACCCGGGGTATGCTGGGTGACGACCTATATAAGTGGCACGTGTGGGGGTTAGGGTTTTCTTTGACCCCATTTGCCCTCACACCCCATAAGGACCTGCCAGCCACCTCCTCCATTGGCGCTTACTATCTGAAGACCCTCTGAGCCTCCGTACCTTGCCCCCGACGACTTGCTCAATCTCCATGGAAACTTCCTCTGGTAAAACCTTATTTCCATTCGTTTTGTTGGTTCAAATATCGATTATCTTCGTACCTAGATGAGATTTGACTAGGGCTATGCATCCTACGTATTATCTTAGTGGATTTAAGCTTGCATATGAGTATGGACTCATATGTGCTCATTTTCCCATCGTGATTTTTTGAAACCAATGATGAGATGCAGAAACTGACGAGACCCCGGGTGCCCGGTCATTGGACCCCTGGTGCCCAGACCCTCCAGTTCGGGTCCCATGGCAGCCCAAGAGATAATATCATATACAAAGTTTCATGATTCATTAAAAAAATCATGGACACTTATCCCTGGTCTCTTCATGTTGCCTTTGCTTTAGATTCCTCAAGAAGGGTTGTTGGTTATGCTCGTTGCAAGAAGACCAAGGACGATGCCATCAAGGGCAAGTAGTTCGCAGGACCGTGTTTGCCAGAGTTCAGAGGCTGATCCTCCACCATCACGTGCTTGTAGGGCGGCCACCAAGGTTGTCGTGATTGAGGCTCCAACAGTGAAGAGGAGTATGTTTCAGTTGAGGATGGACACTTTGTGGCAGATGAGGCCACATCTCAAGATTATGATGAGATTGAGGAAGAGGAAGATGAGCGGGAGGATGGTGACTTTGATCATTTGTCCCTTGATGATCTAGATAGGTTGAGATAGTCTGGGTACCATCAAGTCCACGAGCAAGGTCCATATGTTTGTGCTCGCTCTGAAGGTGTGGATTAGCGCTTTTATAATATGTTCCAGCACCATACATATGAAGAGAATCTGAAGGTCAAGAAGTACAAGGTGACTGGTCATGGGAGCTTGGATGTGGAACACATTCACACTCGTGTTGGTCTTTATCCAGATGTGCATCATGTTCTACACAAGATGGGTTTGCTTCACTTTCTGAGTTTCAACAAAGCCTACAATAAAGATGTGTCCATCAGTTTGTGTATTTTTATAGGAGCTCTGATTTTTCGTTTGTGTGGAGATCTGGGGGTGCTACTCAGCATGCATCTATGTCTGACCTTGTTGATATCACTAGATACACTTTCTTTCCGGACCCTCGTGATGACTATGGTATTGTTGTTCGCGATGGACTTGGGAACCATCGGTCACTTACTTAGGTTACTCCAATTAACAATATTGGGAACATCAAGGAACTGACACCTAGTACGATCTTCTGCACCACATCTTTCATGCCTCCCTTGCTCCCAAGACTGGAGGTTCTACTGAGTTGTGGGGGGCGATCTTCTTATCTATGCTCATGAGGAGAATGTGCTTGATTTCATGTTTGAGGAGTTGAGATCCTATATGTTTGATAAGAAGTATATTGTGTTTGCTCCCTTCATTCAGGCCTTGATAGATGCCAAGATTGATTATCGTGACAAGCTACTCTCCAAGTTTCATGTCTCCTTGCCCAATCGTTTGACCAACTTCGGTCCTGAGGTTGCTGAAGATCTTCTTCACTTGGTTGGCAAGAAGCCTAAGCCTAAGAAGACCAAGTCGGCTGCTAATGTTATTGCTACTGCTGAGGTGGGAGGATCTTCTTCAAGGGGTGCTACTGCTCATGCACCTGATTCCACTGGCTTTGCTCATACTATTGCGTCATATCCTTCATTATGCAAGAAGGATAAGACCATGCTATTTTGTGGGTTCAACAATCTTTTTAAGCTATGCAAGTCTAATAAGGTGTGTCACTTCAGAGATTTCCACATGGGGAAGAAAATGTGGAGGGATCAAGAGGCTATCAAGGCACACAACATCGGATATCCTCAGCCACCTGGGCATGAGGATGTCAACTACAAACTACTCAAACCCTTGCCTGAACTATGTGCTAGAGGATGTGGACAATGGTGTAGACAGTGCCCTCTGGTCTTGGTCCTCGTGTTAGCATTGCATGTTCCCCTTTTGGTGTCTCAATTCCAAAGGGGGAGAAGTATTCTATTTAGGATCGCTTCCTTCGAGACATTGCAAGCCCTAGTATTCGCATTTGATTCTTCTATGGGTTTGTATTAACTTTTATCTCTCAATCTATACTATGGTACTATGGCTGTGAGCTACCTTATTTATTATCATGTGAGACTATGTGTTAGTTATAATTTATTTCGGTGATATGTGACATCTTAACATTATATCTTTGCTCTTATCATTGTGGCGCCATAATCTCTCACATATTGTTTTGCTCTCACAACACCTATAGTTTGTGATCCTTGGTATCGTTGTATCTATGTTTTATTTGATCACAAACTAGCTTGTGCAATGCGCTCCCATCATTCATATTCATTTCATTGTACTTGTCTATTAATTTAGGGAGGATCCTTCTTAGTGTGTGATATGGTTCCTAGCATATATTTATATATGCACACATCATGGATTCATGGGGGGGGCTCCTACATTAATAGTGGTGCATGGTAATATATTTTATCCTTCATCTTATTATTGTCATGTGTTAATCTTATTGTCATCAATACCAAAAAGAGGGAGATCCAAAGTGCATTGACACTCAATTACTATTTTGGTGTTGGTAAGAATAGGATTAGCGAGATAAAATGTTGGTTGTCTACTTTATTCAGGACATTGGCATCTCTTATGTGCCTACGGACTTCGGTGACCCCCTATTCAAAAAGGACAAAAGGCGTTGTTCTTTTGTGACTCGGGAAGTTTTTTGTTTAATTTTGAGTCATAGGAGAAACTGTACTATACAGAGGGGTTGCCGAGATTAGGGAGTTGGGAAACTCATTTCAATTCTCCACATATTGCCTTCCCAAGTTTAACCTCCAAAGGAAGGGATTTTTTCAAGAATGAGGTGGGCACAGCCTTGTCCGGGCGCCCGGAGGCAGAGAGCCACAAGACACCACTTGGTGGTGTGGGTACCCCAAGAGGGGCTTGACCCTCTGACTCGTCTGAGTGACCGGGTATTGGATCACCAGGTGCACGGTGATCCTTGTTGCGCCAACCTAGTGTTGTTTGGGTGCCCAAGGTCCTTGACCCCCGGGTTCCCAGCCCTCCCCGGTTTGCTCCTTGATGGTTCGGGTGTTGGGATCCCTTTGGCCCGGGTGCCCGAGGTTGCCGCCTGGGCAACGGTTACCTCGGCCTTGGGGGTATAAATACCCCCTCCTCCTTCCACCATAAACCCTAATCTTCTTCGAGATTTCTCCCACAATTTACAAACCCTAAAAACCTGAGATCTCCACCCCCATCCATCCAAGCACTACGACTCTTTGGGGATTGGAGGATATTCACCCATTCTATATCCCTACCAAACTGATTTCTGTTTCTCCAACTCGTTCATCTTCACCAACTTGTTACTCTTGGAGCTTGGGCTCCTAATGGTTAGAGGTTCCTCCGGAAGCTTCCTTGCTTGGGGTGTGCTCCGGCGACGTATATAAAGGTGTGGTGGTCACCTTCAATACCAACCTCCGGTGATTCGAGGCACATTTGTTGGGGTAGCTCAAGGAGAATCGGGTGAGCCTTCTGTGGCGTTCCGGAAGCCATGGATCCAGCACCACTCCAACGGAGATTAGCACTTCCCCAAGAAAGTGTGAACTTGGGGATAAAATCCGTTCCCACACTTTACTTTACTTTACTTTGTATGCTCGTTGGCTTACTAACTAGATTGTTGCCTAGCATACCTTGCCTTAAGCTTGCTTAACATATCGGTTGTGTTCACCTAGCTGCATTTGTAAGGAACCTACTTTATTCACATTTCTTAAAATTGGTAATTTAGCTTAAATTTTGTAGCCTCCTATTTCACCCTCTCCCCTCTAGTCGGCCGTATCTATCCTTTCACTTGCTTCCTAGGGCCGTGTATGATCAGCTTGTGGAGGTTTTATTTTGGTGGGAATTAAGTTGTGACGTGCCTACACACCTCTGGGCTAGCGTGTGACTGGTCACGAGCAAGGATCACTGCAAAGCATGGGCGCCTACACACCGCAGCACTAATTACAATCGAGGGGACAAACTACCAACTGTTTGCCAAAGTGGGATCTTTTTCCGAGCTCAAAGTTGGTCCTCCAATGACGCGAGAGCTATATCTCGCTTATAGCGACATGGAAGCAGCTCTCGCGCGAAGGAATCCCCTCTCTGGTCGTTTTTCTCGGTCGGAATGTTTTCCTAGGGGGTTTTTCATTCGTAAGTTTTCTCGTCGCTCGATCAAGTTGTTCATTGCTTTTGGTCCGGTTTTCTTCTGCATTTTTTCACTTTTTTTCTTTCATATTATTGTTTCATCATAGTTTTCTTCGGTTTTCATTTTTTTTTTTGTTCTTTCAGCGGTTTTCTTCGCTCTTTTCTAAGTTTTCACTCGGGTTTTTTCTTTTCTTTTTCTCCGTTTTTCTTTGGTTTTCTTTGTTTCTTTCTCTGTTTTTGGGTTATTTTCTTTTGTTTCCTATTTTATTTAATTTCTTTCGTTTTCTTTGTTTCGTTCTTGGTTTTCATAGGTTCTTTTCGTTTTTCCTTGTTTCTTTAACGGTTTTCACTTTTTTCATTCTTTTGCGCTGGTTTTCAGTGGGTTTTTTTTCTCGTGTTTTGTTTTTTTTGTCGGTTTTCATTGGTTTTCTCATTCCCTTTTCATATAGAATTGGAATTTTTTATATGCGTCGAACCTTTTTTCAAATACATGAAACATATACATTTGAAACATTTTTCCTATACACGTTGAACATTTGTTCATTTTCATGATTAACACTTTTTCAAACATATATTTTGAGGTCAATATTTTACATACTAATCAATATTTTTCGTATACATCAGGAACATTTTTTATATACACGCTTAACATTTTGCAAATACATGATCGACATTTTTTAAAACCTATATCTTTTGATATCTATGTATTTCCATACTCATTGTACGTTTCTTTTATACATCAGGACCATTTCTTGTATAAATGTTTAACATTTTTAAACTAGATGGTTACAATGTTTTTAAACCTATAGAAAAATATGTCTACATTTTCCATAAATATTATATATATTTTTTATGCGCTTTAACATTTTTCAAATACAAGATTAAATTTTTAAAAGCATATACTTTTCTATGTTAAGTTTTTGTATACGTTAGGAATATTTTTATATACACATTTTGCAAACACATGATTAACGTTTTTCAAACACATATTTTGTGCGTATTTTTCTAAAACATTGTAAAAAATGGTATATATGAGGAACATTTTTATATAAACATTAAACATTTTTTAAATACATGTTTAACATTTTTTTCATATATATGCTTTGAGGTATATTTTATTTCATACAAATTGTACAATTTCCGTATACATCGACTAACAATTTACAATTTCGTATATAAAGTGATTTTTATAATAGATATGTTAAGAATATTTTGAAATGCAAATAACAGACACGCACTCGAACAGGGCCTCCATCCGACTGGACCAGCCCAAGTGGAGCCGCGAGCAAGAGTGTCATTATACCAAACCAGGTACTCTACTGAACCGGTTTCTTAGTTATTGTCATCATTTTCAAACATTTTCTAAAATTTATGAACTTTTGAAAAGTTTGAAAAGAATTTGCCAACGAGAAAATTTTCTAAATGCGGAATCTTCTGGAATAACTTGATGATTTTTTAAAATTTATATACAAAATTTAAAAATGGGAAATACTTTTTGACATTCTGAAAAACTATTCGAAAGCGTGAACATCCTTCTAGAATAGCGTATAATTTTTTAAAATATGAATATTTTTGAAATTTCCTATATTTTTTAAAAATGGAAAATTTCGAATTTATGAACAAATTTGGAACAAGAAAAAATAAAAAATAAAAAAATTTCAAACATGGTAAAGGAAAAACAAAAAAGGAAAATAAATAAAACTGTGAGGAACTAGTAAAAACCAGCTTGAACCTTCTAAACGGTTCAAATACAGCGCAACGACTATATCTCGATTTCAGCAAGATGACAGGATGTCTCGCTGGATGCACTACAGTAATTAGGCCGACCCACTTCACGGCGCATGGTTAAAGAAAAAGGGAAGAGAAAAGGTGTGAACAAGGGATCGGTCGGAAGAAACGAGCGCTAGTAGCCAGCGCGCTGCGCTACTGTTCGTGTTAAGTAAACGGGTCGCGACCTATATAAAGCGTATCAAGCCGGTTTTCTCCGGGTTTTTTTTTTTCTCTTTTTCTTTGGTTTCTTTTTTTCACCGAATTTTTTCTCTTTTTCCTTTTCCATTGGTTTATTTTGTTCCTTTTACAGTTTTCCTTTTTTCTTTTTGGGTTTCATTCTATATTTTTTGTGTAGGTGAACATTTTTCTAATACATGTCTAACATTTTCCAATACAAATTTAACATTTGTTTAATATATGGTGAACATTTTTTATTGCAAATTTATAACATTTTCTATATGTTTGATTAACATTTTTCGAACACAAGATTAACATTTTTGTACATAGTCAACATTTTTTAAATGCTTGATTATCAGTTTTCAAATAAAAAGATAAACATTTTTAGAATACATGGTCAACATTTTTCTATACGCATTTAACATTTTCGAATGGCTTGATTAACATTTTTCGAAAACTTGTTCAACATTTTTTCAACTGCTTGATTAACATTTTTATATACATAATAAAAAATCATCATTTTTTTAGTACATAGTCAATACTTTTTATATACACATTTATCATTTATCATATGCTTGATTAACATTTTTTAAATACTTGTTGAATTTTGTTTTTCAAATGCTTGATTAACATTTTTATATACATGATCGACATTTTTCAAATACTTGTTCAATATTTTTCAAATACTTTTTCTAGTGTGTTATTTGTAATATATATTTTTGACATGTTTTAAAGTACAAAAAAGTATATAAATAAAGAAAAAATGTGGCCTCCCGCGTGCGTAGGCCGGCCCAAGTCGCTCGCCCCTTCTACGAGTCGGGAGCCAGACTCGCTGAAGGCGAGATATAGGAGCGCCCCCAAAACCAAACCAGAACCCTCTAGGTCAACCACTAAAATGGGTCGTCCGACTTGCTTCGCGGTAAGCTCTATCCCCCTGTGTGAAGCGACGACTATTTGCTATGATGAGCGGCAAATAGGAATTGCGCTCAAAGCTTACATCGCAGCTTGACAACGCTTGCACCTATTCACACGGGCTACCCACGCGTTAGAAAAATTGTAGGTGATACAACCGGCTAATGTTTAGCTGTGTTGAAGACTAGCAGGGCTATATGTTTGTCGTGTCGATTTTTAATAAGAATGGTGTACGGACGACGACTAGTGAATCGGCCCACTAATCCAGTTTGCTCGCGGCACGGTATAGGGTCGATATGCTTAGGTTTTCTTGGTAAATTTTCTTGTATACGTTTTTCCCTTTATTTTTCAACAGTTTTCTTCCAGGGGCTATTCTTTTTAATTTGGTCTTGTTTGTTTCCTCATTTGTTTCTTTTATGTTTATTTAACTTTTTTTGTTGTACTTTCTTTCTTTCTTGGTTTTCTTCGGCATTTTAGCTTTTTTTGTTTCTTTCCTGGTTTTTATTGGGTTTTTAACACATGTCTATTTTTTCTGTACACTATGTACATTAGTAAAGCCCACGTGAAACATCTGCATGTTGGACACTTTTCAATTACATGCTGTACAATTTTTGCAAATACATGTTTTTGAACACTTTTTGGAATACACGGTAACATTTTTCAAATACACGCTGTTCATTTGTTAATTGAACATTTGAAAATTATTTTTAAAACAATGGAAACATTTCTTTTACGTTGTATAAACATTTTTGAAAATTGGATGGACTTTTTTCAAAAACACATGATTATTTCTTTAAATTCACATGTAAATTTTTAATGGTGAATTTTTTTTATCCTATGCTAATATCTTTTTACACTATGTAAATTTAAAAATTTCACAGACAAAAAAAATGAAACGCGGGAATATTTCCGTGAAATGTCGTTTATATTTTTTAAATGCTACGAAATATTTTTCTACAATATGCAAACATATTTAATCATTGTATACAAATTTTATGAAAAATGGGCATACATTATTTTTCATTGTTACGGACATTTTTTACAAGTTGTTCGTCAACATATTTTTTAAATTGCATTAAAAAATCATACTATGTTAACATTTATTTTTGAAAATTGTAGTTTGAAATTTGTTAAGTAAACTTACATATACGAAATATATGCATTTAAAATATAAATAAAAGTAGAAAAGAGAAAATTGTTCAAGTGGCGTCAGCATGATGTTTCGCGTCCACGCCGGCCCACCACTTTGCCCCCGTAGGCGAACGAGTCATCTGCCTCGTACCAGGCGGCACATGACCGCTCCCATAATAGAACTGCGTTGTATACTTAATCGAGGGCCCCTATTTAACAGTCTTTGTGTCAAATAGATGCGCCAGCACAGGGACTACTCTGAGTGGGCCACCCCAGCAGTGAGTGGTACAGTACAAATTTCAAAAAAAGTAATGCACGAACAGTGGCCCTCCTGCTAATGTTCTTTCAGTGCAAGTAGAAATTCCCGTCGAGCACAAATCGTCTGTGATGGCTTCGTCAATCACAAGATGTGATGTCGACTGAGTAACTACGAGGTGCTCATAGAGGTAGGGTATAAGCGCATGCATAAATAAGGGTGAGTGGATGTGCATGTATGTGAGCATCAGCGATAGTAATAATGTACTAAAAAAGACAGTGGAGTTGACGAGCTTTCATATCTAATAGGCTGCATGGAAATTTAAGAGCTATAAACAGGGATAGATATATAAAAATGAAACGTCAACAATTAAATTTTTTGAAAAAAATCTTGAACATTTTCAGAAAACGCGAGTATTTTTAGGAAATCTCGAACATTTTTTGAAAACATGATTTTTAAAACTACAATATTTTTTGAAACTCCTAATAAAATATGTAATAGCAAATACTCTTTTAATTCGTGATTTTTTTTTGAAAATGTGAACATTTTTAGAAACTCTAAAAAAAATGGAGGCACGGACATTTTCTCAAATTTAGGAAGAATTATAGAAAGGGGGGGATATTTCTTATGTAAGTACGACATCTTTTTGAAAGTAGTAAAAACATTTAAAAGAACATAAAGAAGAAAAGAAAACAGAGAAGAAGCGAAGAAAAAGGAAAAGAAATATAAAAATAGGAGACAATTGTAGAAAACCACATGTTTTTTCAAAAATCTTGAACACTTTATCGAAATTTCGAACATGCCTTGGAAAATAGAATAATTACAGAAATTTCGAACATGCCTTGGAAAATAGAATAATTATAGAAAATTCGAACATTTCATCAATATGTATTGAACATTTTTTGAAATTTTCCTGTTTTAAAAAGGAGAACGAAAACAGAAAAAAAAAAAGGAAACCCGAAAAGGAAACCTACAATCTCTGATCAATATTAATTGTTGCCGGTTTAGTACGGTGAAAACTAATATTGATCGAAGGGCGCAGAAAAACCGAACAAAACAAAAGAAAAGCCAAAAGGACAAAAAAGGCAACAAAAAAAAAACAGATTCCAAAAGAAGTAAAACTAGATTTCCAAGACTGTTGTTAATGGTCGTCTTATATCTTGGCAACATGAGTAACACTGGAAATTCCGATTTAGCTCGTTGGAGGCAGATCCTATCCGGCGCATTCGCCCGCGAGCGTCCTAGGCGATACATTGTTCGGCTAGCTCATTCAGGATATATTCTCCACCAGTTTTTTCTTTTATTTTGAGTTTATTGTTTTTCTTTTCTTCTCCTTTGCGTTTTCAATTTTCCTTACATGTATAAAATTTGAAAAAAAAAATAACCAATTTTCTTTCTTTTGTTTTACATTTATTTTTCTAACTTTTTTTCTTTTGTTTTGAATGCGTGGATATTTTAGGATTTTTTGAACATGTTTTCATAATCATGAACATTTGTTTCTGAATTCTCTATTTGTTTTATTTCTTGAACTTATTTTAGTTCATGAATTATTTTATAAAATTCGCAATTATTTAGAAATTTGGAACTTATTTAAATTCTTGAATTATTTTAAAAAGCAAAATAAAAATAAAAAAACAGGGGGCATCCCAGGTTTCAGCGACTTCCGGCGTCCAGGTCTTCAAATAGGAGCTCCCCTTGTTGGAGACGACGGGAAAGACACCTCCTGCATGACGCATGTGCGCATCAAACAGCAGAGACCACGCCTGCATGCAATCCAAATGGGCCAGGCCACTCTGGCGCAAAAGCATTTTTTTTGTTTTCTCCTATTAGTTCTTCTAGTCTATTTTCCGTAAAATTGAAAACCCATTAAAAATAAAATTATATTTATAAAAGTTATTCAATATGAGTTCAATTTTTTTGGTGATATTGATAATATTTCCATCGTATATTTATAAAAATTCATCATATATTAGAAATATGTTCAGTGCATATTAAAAATGTTAGTTGGTACTAAAAATATGGTCATAATATAGTTAAAAAAGTATATCGTATATTAAACAAAAGTTCGTCATATATTAATAAAAAATTACTGTATATTAAATAATGGTCAATATTGTATTTAAAAGAAACTCATCCTATATTACGAAAAAGATTACTATATTAAAAAGTGGTCATCGAATATGAAAAAAACATATTCACCACGTATTAATAAAAAGAAAGTAACTAAAACATGAAATAAAAAACCTAACACAAAAAAGGCAAAAAATCATGAAGGAAACCAGAAAAGAAAAATCCAACAAGAAAAAACAAAGCGGGACAATACCATACGGAAACCCAACATTCGGTGGAAACCGGTGAAAACCACGCGAAAACAATGTTTTGAAGTTTCAGAATAAATCTGAAAAAATGTGGCATGTTAAAAGAATGATGTTTTGTTGTCATGGGAAATTTCGAGTTTAAATACATTACGGGATATGAGGTATGAAAAAAATAAAATCAGCATTGAATAGTGTCGAACAGTAATGTCACTATTCATTGTTGAATTTGTCTTTTTCATAGCTCGCATCACGTAATGTGTTTTAACTTGAAATTTCACATGACAATCGATCATCATCCTCTGAACCTCCCACATTTTTTTGAAAGTTTTAAACACGGTTTTCCTGAAGTTTTCTTTGGGTGTTTCCGTACGATATTCTCCCAAACATAGCCGCAAACTGGATTGGCCCTCCTGCGGGCCTTTAGGATCTGTCGTTACAGATTGCGTTAGAGCATCTCAATAATTCACGTATACATAAAATAACCATCGTTTAGGAAAAGTTAGTCCCGAAAAAGCTCTCCAATAGTTCATGTAAACGTGCAAAAAAATACGAGATCCTGATAAATCTCGAAAACTTTCCCTCCATCCACGGAAAGATGACCATTCCGGTAAAAATGACATGTCAGCTAACTGCGTATTGATGCAGTCCGTCGCAGGTAGCTCTAATCCATCATTTGATCATGTTGACATGATTCGTAATAGATGGGTATCGTTTGTAAGTGGACACCCCAATGGGCTCGGGCAAAGTAAAACTTCTAATAACTCTCAAAACTGTGGTCAAAATGAGTCGATTCTTCCCACAATACTGGGTACTTATTTTTTTTTCCTATATGAAAAGAATTGAAATTTCGATTTTTTTTTCAATTTTTAAAATATTATCTTTTACCCAAAATTGTAGTGAGTAACTAAAACTCCGACTATTGGCAGCTTTTATTGGCCGGATGACATGACCGGATTTTTTGCCATTGTGTGCATTTAGAAACAGGTCCCACTCACCTGGAATGATGCCAGCATAGTCAAATGATGGATTGGGATAATTACAACAGGCTACATCAATAGATGGTGTTTTGTGCAAAATCAACCACCGATCAGACAAAATTCAGAGTTGAACGCAATAGTTAGTGGTCGTGCAATTTCCTCAAAAGAGGATGACTAAAAATGAAAGGATTAAGATAACTCTTACATTCAACGAATTATGCCGCCTTTAACCATTTAGATCAAACATTAAAACCTGTAAGGGCATCAACGTTCAGATCAAACATTAGAACCTTTGCTTCGGAAAGCAGGACCACGTACCGAACATTGATCATTAGCCAGTTAAAAGATTTTAACAACAAAAGGGCTTGGGAAAGTAACAAGACGACCAGTATGCTGTCTTCAAGAGACAAAGCCAAGTTTCTGATTTTGAGGTTGATACCATTAACAGAAATTTAGCCTGCCACTCGTTACTGATAATAACAGCGTGTTCATATCATAAAACTCACAGATGATTAGACAAGCTCCCAGGGTGAACAGTTTCCAACAAACAAAGCGGCCTAACAGCAGTGCCAAGAAAACATTTCACTCGTCCTCCTGGCTGCGAAGCCTAGCAAGCTTGTTTGTGACAACAATATCCAGCTGTGCAGCACGCTCCACAATGTCCTTCCGCTTCTTGGTAGAGACGTTGTGGGCGATCTCAGCACAGTATGTCCTGTTGGCAACAAAAGCGATGCAAGAGTTAACCAGAAAATGAAGATTGTTGACACAAATCAGCACAGTTCAGAATCAGAAGAGTGAAGAACCATCCAACTTGAGAATATTAGGTTCTTGACACCAATCAGCACCTAATATTGACAGCGTAAGTTACCTGTTGTGCATCATAAGCAACTCCAGCTCGGAGACATTGTGGACAACAAACTTCTTGAACTTGTTCGGCAGGTAATGCCTGGTCTTCTTGTCAGAACCATAGCCAATGTTGGGCATCAAAGTACATCCCTTGAACTTTCTCCTGACACGGGAATCAATACCCTTTGGCCTGCGCCAGCTGGTCTGTAGATATAGAGAAGTGAAATTGTTTGCTTTAAGCACAAGATAAGTACTCCATCCCAAAATTCTTGTCTTATATTTGTCTGAATACAGATGTATTAGTTACGTTTTAGTGTTAGATACATCCGTATCTAAACAAATCTAAGACAAGAATTTTGGGACGGAGGTGATAGTTAACATGTGGGATTAAGAAAAACAACTTGTCAAGAAGACACAGAACTTAAGCATATAAGAAACACAAAAGAAGCTTAGCATATGCTGCTGTTTATGTGTTGTATAAAGCATGTTGCCAGTCAGGAATAAGCTACAACTACAAGAAGCTATGCATTCAATATTTTAGATATTGCTTAGAAAATACTCCCTCCGTTCACTATTATAAGATGTTTGGATATTTCAATATGGACTACATACGGACTGAAATGAGTAAACAAACACACTAAAATGTGTCTACATACATCCGTTTTAGAACAAAGTTAGAACATCTTAGTGAACAGAGGGGGTGCGTTTTAAAAAAGAGTACTCCATGCAAACAACGGATATTTAAAGATGTTAAGCGTAGCAACACAAATAATACATCTCACCTCTTTGGCAGGTGCACTTGCTACCACAGATTCATTGAACAAACAAATATACAAGAATTTAAATTCAGAAAAAGAAAATAGACTACAGCCACCAATTAAACATAACAGGGAATGAATTCGTTTACTGGAAGGATCAGACAGAAGGCTCTAATCATGCGGAAGATAAGATTTTCTTCAGCAAACCAGTGGATAACAAGTGTTGGGAGAAATCTAGGCAAGCACTCATACTCAGAATGAAGCCACGCCTTTAATATCCAACCCACTTCATGAAATCATGAAGTAATTGCTGTAGAAGAGTTTGCAACAGCCACAGTGCTATACTTATGCAAGGGCTAGTGTGCTCTCTTACTTCATCCCAATGGTCACTGAAGAAAATGTTCTCTTCCTCAGACCTTTTACTAAGACATCATTTCCTTCCTTTCAAACCGCAAGAGAGAAACAGTGAACCAAAACATCAGCAACGCTCAAATTTTGGAATCACCTTTGCATGAAGTGTTCAAATGATGTGTCAAGTTAAAATAAACAAGGTTGATTGAACATGCAATAATTAGTTTCCTTCAAATTAACTACAGACCCCAATATAAAAGAAACAACAAATCATTTCTACAGGCTATGTCCGGCTTCCACTTTCCTACCATTTCAAAGTACCTTTGTGCTGTTAACGATACATTATGAATACACCGCCGCCGCCACGACCAACAATAGTCACGCTTAGAATTTTGCATCAGAACTCAGAAACTACTTGGAAAGTAAAACCAACCACACCGGCGCACAGCAATCGCGAACTAGAGCCAGAACGAACACATCATCTGAACTGAGCGACCAAAACATGTGGTGCCTACGAATTCCACTGTGTAAAAGTTTGGTATAAGTGGTTACCTTGAGGCCGATGTAGCGGTCGCTATGGGCCCTCTTGAAGTGCTTGACCCGCTTCTTCACGATCTTCCTCGTCAGAAGCGGCACCGCCATCTCTGATCTACCGGACAAAACCAACAGAAGGAGTTTGAATCAGATGGAGAAAATAGCATCACAAGAGTACAGGATGGGAGCTCTGCTATGGACTGCTCGCCGGTACCTGAGAAAGCTGACGACCCTAACTCTAACACGAAGCGAGGAGGAAGAAGAACGTCGGCGGCGGCGGCAGGGTTCTATTTGCGAGACGGCGCGGTCTTTATATCTTCCGCGAACCCTAGGTATGTGGGCTCTGATGGGCCACTACCGTCTAGCCCACCGACGAGAAAGATGCAACTTCAAAATGTTAGCAAATTTGGTCATTTTCCTACCTCTGAAGTGAGCAACACGCTCAGTTCACATGATTCGCACAACTTACGCACAGCAATCGACTCTGTGTTTTAGCTTCAATTGATATCAACTTTTTTTTTCTGAAACGGTTCGATCTATTAAGCATGCACGTGCAACGCACGTCTCAATCAAACCATGTTAAATTTTGTGGGTATAAAATTTTGAATTCAAACTTTAGGATGACACAAATCAATGGCAATCGATTGGCTGAATAACTTCTCCACATAGAATGTAAGGGCGTAGCCTATTTAGTCTATTGTATAGTAAAAATGGAATCAAATATCCTATGAAGATTTCAGAAATTTTATTTTCTAGGGTGAAAGTCAAAGGAATATATAAACATTGTCCAAGTGGACATGGTGTCAATGCAAAGTTGGAACAAAGATACCCAAAAAATTAGTAGTCTTGGCATAACTAAATTAGTTTTCTTCTTGGATTCGAGCTGCTTGTTATCTTCAGAATTTGAAGGCTCGACGGCTGCGGTAAAGCCACCTATGGGAGCCATAGCGGGCACTGCCTGCGAGCAGGAAAAATTGGATTTTTTTTTGCCCCATTCTTAGTTTATATCAACTTCTCATGGAGTGTAACTAATTTTCAACAGACATTATCTATTGTGTATATAGCTGCAGAACATCTAGAAACTAAAAACAGATCAATAAAGCGTTAGGTTCATGGTAAGGAAATGGAGAGAGGGAATTTAACATTTTTTCTATGACATGGATTGCACGCAAGCAACCCTTTCTCTACCCTATGCTTAGTGCTGACAATATTAAACATGAGTTAAACATGTCGTCGTGCTTCAACATCTTAGCTGCAGAAAGGCTACTATTATAGAATGGGAAACTGTACAATATGAGGAAATTGGGCATGTGCAGATCAAGGACTATAAGAAATGTTGTTTCGTAAAGCTAACCAAGACTGAAAAAAGAATCTACACAAAATTTAGGATGACCAAAGCCACTCAAAGACCTTCCTAACTAAGATGAATATACAAGAAATCATACTAATTTAACACCAGATACATAAGTAAGTTTATAATGGCTAAAATGAAGAAAATGCGTAACGTCATGACGCTTTTAGTTATTCATGTGCAAATCCAACAGTAATCATGATCTGATGAAAGATGCAGAAATTAATAGAATGTAGCCTTTCTGCACAATTCAACAGCAAGCATGATGCACCTTATTAAAGGGAAAGCAACTACATAATATCCCAATAAATTTAAGAAGAGAGATGTCGCTAAGATCTGTTGAAAGATCTTACCAGTGCTTGGAAAGGAGTCCATTACAGTAGCAGTTGCATAAGAAATGATGCACTGATCTCTTCAGAAGCGTTCATGCTTATTCACACTTCTTGAATTCGGCATAAAACACATCAGGATTTAACAATCTGGTTGGTTGTAGCCGATTTTCCATGTGATATTACACTGAAATGTTGAAGCTCAGCAACGTTGCTTCATGGTTCAGTAGGTCAGTGTAAAATAATTATGTGGCCGTCAAGTCTCTATCCCAGGTTATTTACAATCTCAAACGATTAAAGCTTGATTTCTACAGTTCACCAAAGGTTCTAACTTACTGCTTTTTAGTCAAAGATCTGATGTCTACTGATCTCTCTTAATATTATGGCTGAGATTAAGATAATTGCAGAAAGCAACACCAACTCAAATCTTAATCTGAATTGGAAAACACCCAACAATTGACAGCAAGATGTTTTTTGAAGAATGGAGGGAGCATATGACTTCCATTTGTCTAGGAATAATGTGGGTAAACCTATACAAACAGCACACATATATACATTTGTACCTGGTAATTTCAAAATGCTCATGACGTGGAACCAGAGGCAGAGTATACAAGGTAGAATTCCCATATACGGATTAACTTCTCATCGAAGTCTAGTTTCAAAACTGAGAGTGGTTTTTCTACACCCACGCTCGGTGCACCCACGGTGTACCCACGCAAGAAAACGTATCAAAACATTTTGAAAAAATATGAAACTTTGTGGAAATGATCTTCAACAAATGTTATGGGCACCTGCAAAGTTTGGTGGTCAAATAACATTCGAGGAGCGCTGTACAAAAAAGAAAAAAAATCACTGAAAAATATTCAAAATGTAAGTACATTGTTTGAGCAGATTTTGTAATTTTGTCTTTTTTGTACAGAGCTCTTCGAATGTTATTTGACCACCAAACTTTGCATGTGCCCATAACATTTGTTGAAGAACATTCGCATAAAATTTCAGAATTTTTTGAAATGTTTTGATACGTTTTCTTGCGTGGGTGCACCGTGGGTGCACCGAGCGGGGTTCAGCCACTACTTTCCCTTCAAAACTTGTCTGCAAGAAAAAGGAAGCGATAGGAAATTAATACTAACTGAGCAACCAAGTGGAACATATATGTATATAATCGTCACAGCAGTATTCTTCCTGTAGTGAGTGTCAAGTGATCCTTACTCTTTGTTGGCCATGAGTTAAACTTGACAAGTGATACTTACTCTTACCCCCACCTGCACCTGCTTCGCGTTGTTGCCCGTCCGTCGTGGACGTGCAGTCGCTACGGCTGCGCGCTACACATGTGTTGCTGTCCGCCGATGTGCTGCTGCTCCCCGCCGCCGTCGCCTCCCCTGGCAACCCCAGAAGTCACAACTATTCATATCCTCTGCACCTTATTATCTCATTTTTCATAGCTAAAGTGCAATTCACACACATAAACATCATGCAGTATATTCACAAATTTTACTTCAGAAATTATTTTAAAATAAATTGATGCGTCGTCCTATGCAAAAAAAATTGAAATATCTGTAAATATAAATTCATAGACTATAGTGTTAACATAAAAATTGCATCCCAATAACTTTTTGAAAAACATAACTGCACTGGAAAGATCAGATCTCCATCCTTCTAGGAAGGTGATCTTCGTGCCCTTCTTCCACCCCGGCTTCACATTGATAGTCGGGATCTCCTCCACCGGGATGGTCTTTCTACAAATAGTTGCCATGAAGAAGTAGCGTTCAGTGTTTATTTTAGCACCTAAAATAAGTCTGTTGTTCTATTAAAGACATGCACCCAAAACTGAAACTAAATAATTCAAAATGACCAAGCAGGCTAAAAAACAAGCTGGCTTAAATATTAGTAAGAACCGACCAGGCGGAACTATTCGATTGAACCAATAAAGATGTTGGACTGCTAATAGTCTATCTTTAGAATAGATCATGAACTATGGTGGTTGTCGCTGCATCTACTAAAGAAATCAAACATACCCAAGTGGTCTGCTACACATTTCTCAGGTTTAATCTTGGGAACACGTGTGTCTCGTACTAACATTAAATAATTCAGAATGATTGAGGAAGCTACAATCCAAAGACGGCTTAAAATTCCTGAAAACTATCGAAATCAATAATACAACTGAATAGTCAGATGGAACAAAAAAGTAAATTGCATTTATCAAGTTTAACCTCAACCAAATAACACAGTCTCAATATTCAAGAATGTAGTGGCTCTTCATTCTTAATCAGCGATAATAAATAACCACATGTGTACAGGAGAGGGAAGCAGAGCATACTCACATGTGTACCACACTTGAATTTTCTGTAAATATAAGAAGGGATAAGGATAAAGGATTACTAACAAAGATTCATCCGGTAAGAATTGAGCCATGAAAAGTTCCCAGTTATTATCCCATAGCTCAGCATGAGCATCAATACATCACCGACGGACATGAAATTGCAACCACAAGCATCAGACTATATTGAACTTGGGATATGTATGTGTGTACCTGAGAGTGGTCCTCGCGGTAGGTTCGGATGAAGCTGACCTTTCCGTGATTCCGTCGGCGGCGAGGCTGAAGCTGTCTTCCCCGGTGGCTTGCAGTTTCCATACGTGCGTGTGCTCCTCAAAGAAAAATCCATCCAGGTTCTTGCGTGTCTGCTTCTTGTGTATGCGCGTATCTTCACGAAGAATCAATCCATCAGGGTTGGTTTTCTGGTTCGGCCACTTGTACGTTCTGGGCGTCGAGGAGAGGAGGGCGCCAGATCTTGAACCTTTGAAGGGCGAGGGGCTTTGGAGGAGATGAATCGGCCACTCGTGCTCACGAGCAGTCGCATCACTGTAATCCGAGCCATCGCCGCCTCCGTCGCCGCCCGACTGCTTCTCCCCGTCAACCTACTGCTGTGGGGCGGCGCGGGGAAACCCTAGCGCCCCAGGCGGCCGCCGAAGCACGCTCGCCGGCGAGCCCCGCCGCCGCCAGGCCTCTCCTTCTCCTCCCCCTCTCCTCCTCTTCTGAACATGCGCCGCCGCAGGCCGAACCAATGCATGCGAACGCCATATTGCTGGACGTGGGCCATGCCGCATGCAGGCCATTAATCACGCGAGTCGGTTTATTTTTTGGTCGCGCAGCGGAATGTTTTGTCGACTAGCACATATGCCCGTGCGTTGCAACGGGGTAACAAAATTGTTTTGGTTGGGTCTTCCTCGACTTCGACCACCGTCCAACCAACACCCGTTGTGGCATGACAACGGTTGGATGGTACCGGAAGTTGGCAGTACTCGCATGGCATGGCATGTCATGTAGATTGTGTGTAGCATAAGCGGGAAGCAAGTATCTCAATGTATTTTTCCATCCTCATCTAAAGCAGAGCCGCGCGCAGGCATGTCAAAATGGCCTCTATTAGCATTCCCCGATATAATTTGTTAACATAAATATTAATTCATTTCCTTTACAATGAACACGACTGTCCCTCTATTAGCCGAAAAATGTTGATAGTACATCAAGGCTTTAGTCAACACCTTCTGAGGCCAAAGAATCTGAGCATGTACCTTCAGAAGTAAGCCAACTATAGGAAACAGAGAAGCAAAGAGTACCCTTCTACTCTGGGAGCTCCAGCACTAACAAAAGTTTGCCACAACTGTTATCACAAAAGCTACTGAATGAGCCTAGCAAAAAAATAGAAAGGTTATAGGAATCAGTCTGTACGTCTTCCCTCAAATCCATCAATGGTTCACCATGGACAAGACACTCGAACTCTTCAAACAATAAGTTTCTTCTTGACTCGTGTTACAGTTTCAGCATCCACATCACTTGAATGCCCCTTGGCTAGGATCAACCTTATCTGGATCATAAAGCTCTCATGTGAGTCCGCTAGCACCTTGTTCTCTTCAACTGTCACAAGGTGGGTGGATTCCCCTGTCTGCAGCCTGCCAGCAGATAAATGCTTCTCATACATTCTTAAATTCGGATAGGAAGCAATATTTTGAAACACTATATGAGTGGAGACATTATTTAATATTATTAGAAGGAAATGACGACCGAGGTTGAGTTGAGGGAGCAGTCAGAAAGAATTCTGGAGTGTAGAAAAGAGCACTTCTAATACATCGTGAGTTGGTGTTGTTTTCTAATACATTCTTAAATTCGGTTAAGACGCGATATTTTGAAACACTATATGAGTGGTGACATTATTTAATATTATTAAAAGGAAATGATGACCGAGGTTGAGTTTGAAGAGCAGCCAGAAAGAAAGAGCACTTTTACTGAATTTCTTTCAAATAAAATAATTTTGAACATAGATGGAAAGCACACCCTACAACAAAGGGAACCTGTATATAAGAACCTGGATAACCCAAGTACTCAAAAAGTTATCTTAATTTTTGCATGACAATGGCAGCATGGACTACTGATTCTTATAACACACACCTAATATATGTTTCCCTTTATTCTGTCAATATTTTCTGTGAGATGCTATCACACTAACATACAAATAAACACTCGTGGGTCATGTTGAATTAGCTTCCAGATACATACAAAATGTCTTAAAGACAATGGACATATCAGAATCTATGGCGGTGCATAGAGAAATCTGGGAGATGAGTTTCAGTTTTGTCAAGTTTGTTACTTTGTTTGGTGTTAACAGAGTCGATGGGCATGCCAAAAGCAAAAAAAAAACAGATACAACAGGCTGATTTCCTACCAACTTGACAATGGTGCGTCATTTTTCTGCAGTAGATTAACTCCTGAACATTGGCATCCTTATAATCTGGAAATAATTGAAGAGAACAGTAAGCAAAGTATTCTGCCATCTCGCATTAATAGTAAGCAAAGTAGATTAACTCCTGAACATTTTTTCCGCACAATTTGGAAAATGCTTACTAACCGATACTCCTTCTGTTCCTAAACGTAAGTCATTTCAGAGATTCCACTACGGACTACATACGAAGCAAAATGAGTGAATCTACATTCTAAAATATGTCTATATATATCTGTATGTAGTTTGTATTTAAATCCCTATAAAGACTTATATTTAGAAACGGAGGGAGTAGAAGAGAAATCAATATTCTCACATTGAAGATATGAGGCAAGCACCCCCTACAATCTGTCCATCACCCCGTTGGCAGCCAAGCTCCCCTTTTGCCCAGTTCCTCACTGTTGCATGTACTGATTAGTGGGGTCATATATTTTTTTGTCTTCCCTACTTTGGAAAAGAAGAGGTAAGGACCTACAGTACTGCAAATCCTCACATTTAAACATATTAACAACCCCTTGTTTTTCTTTTTAAAAAGTAATCCTTCGTTTTATTATAATTATTGATTATCTTAAAATTGATTTCTACGTTGTGATTTGTCAAAGCATAAACAATTGTGTACAATAAGAGGTCGTATTTGAATGTTCCATTGACATCGGATAATTACCTACTGAATGTAATAGCTAGTGATCGATGGATGCAAGTTGGTATAACTTTAATGTCAAATGTATAGGAAAATATCCAAAGTGTAGTCCAGGTGTTGCTGCAAGGATTAGATGCTGGCATGCTATGACTGGAACCAGCAGAACTTATACACAATATACAATTTAATATTGATGAACTAATTGATCTTGTTATTCTCTTCGTGTTGTAGGTAAAAACAACATATAGATCAAATAAGTTAGATGAACCAGCAAATATTATCTTAGTGAGCTCTATAGATGCAACAATCAGTAACAGACCATCTCCATGAGCTTTGACTCACTGATCACTATGTAATACAGGAAAGGAAAGGCCAATATTGCTCAACTGTTACTGAAATTTTAAAGAAAATCAAGTGGCACTACAATATCATTACATATGTGTAGAACAAAATGTCCATTGGTTGCAGTAGAAGACAATTCACTTCATCTCCTTTCAGAATAACACATTTACTCTTGGAGCATGTACAACAGAAATAGAACATAAAGTTAACCAAGAATATACATATCCATGTGCGCCACTTTCAGAATATATGAAGTACCTCTGAGATATCTAACTTTTTGCTTCCATGCATTCAAGAGGCGCTTTATTACTTTCAGAGATCTTATTCCAAATTTAATTTGTTTGACTCAAACTTATGTAGTAGCACGGTATCTTTCTGTGACAACCAAAAAAATATGTTTACATATCAATAGGCAACACAATAATTCTTGGTCCAAATCAAGCATGGACAGGTTTGCAGCTGCTAGAGAACACTATATTGTTTCTCCTGTTCCACAACATAATGACCACATTTAAGCATGGACAGATTTGTGTATATGATAAAAGAACAAGATTCTCCAAGTAATAAATCACAGGCTGGGAGGAAGCGATGCAGATGAGGGTGGATTAGCATACTTGTCAGCCTAGTGGAGGAGGTAGAGGTAGGTGACGGAGCTTCTTCACCTCGGGTGACTGCACCTCCATGTTCTTACATAACATAATATTCTTACAAATCTACAATTCAGAACATAAAGGTAAAATTATCAAGTTCAGTACCCTGTTCAGAACAGAAAAACAAATATGCTTAATTGGGATGTACCATATGCAGGTATATAAAAGTTCAGTGCCCTGTTCGTCCTTTCCAAATCTACCAGACCCTGCAATCCACCCATTCCGTCCATATACAATCAGATATTTGCACAAAAGGTGCAAGCAGTCTACTATAGACACTGCAGCAGAGAAGAGAGGGAGCTTCACCAGCAGAGCAGTGAATCGAATGGAATCCAACAGAGGGGAAGAGAAGAAGGAAGACATGCAGATGGTGGAGGCCTTAAGGATGACGACCTGCAGATGGTGAGGGAACCCCATCACCATCAGGAACAAGACTGCTTGAGCTACTGGTCCACGGCGACGTTGGGTGTGTGCCTGCGAGAGGGAGAAAATAGCATCAGGGAAGGGGAGGTACGAAGGGCACGCCACTCACCAAGGTCGGACCTTGACGAGCAGCTCCACGGCGTGGTCTCCTTGACGAGCAGGTCCGGTCCAGGCGCGGATCTTGCCGCCGCCATGGATCTCCCTCTCCTCTCCTCTCGGGATTCAAGCGGTCGTCGATGGAGAAGAGAAGGGGCAGAGGGGATTCTATGCCGTACCACTGTCATCGAGGTAGCCACCACCGTCATCATCGCCGTCGGTCAGCTAGGTTCTCCAGCGCGAGGAGTGAGGGAGAGAGGGCGGATCTGACCGCTGCCTGAGCTGTCGCAGCCATGGAGAGAAGGGGATGATTCATCCGCCATCACCCGGCTCCGGCGAGCTCGTGCCTGGGTCGCCGCACCGCCCCTCTTTTCTCCCCTTTTCTCTCCCTCACCACCGTGTTCTCTCTTTTCTCCCATGGAACCGACCGGGAAGCCGCCATCCTCCCAAGCGAGCACGCTGGCCGCCGTCGGCGCCCTCGCGACCGTCGACGCCCTCGCCAAGCCCCCATCCACCTACAGCGTCCTCCTGCGCCTCCTCGATCCCGTCTCCTCGCGCCCGCACGCTGCCCTCTCGGCCTTGCGTCACCGGCGTCAAGGCTCAGCCGGAGCTCCCCGAGCTCCCTCGCCGGAAGCCGGCGGCCGACATCCTCCTGCGCCCGCGCGCCGCCCTCCTCAACCCTGCCTCCTCGTCCTCCTGCGCTTGCACGCCGCCCCTCCTCGCGCCCGCACACCGCCCCCTCGACCTCGCCTCCTCGCGCCCGCACACCGCCCCCTCGGCCTCGCGTCGCCGGCGAAAAGGCCCCGCCCCGAGCTCCATCGCCTCCTCGCCCGTCAGCCCGGCGGTGGAGGACGGGAATGGATAAGCCACGGGGCGTTACGTAAAACGAAACCTTTTTTTAACTTAAAAAGGACTGCGAGTTCTATTACCAGAAAACACAAGGACTTTTCTGTAAAATTGCCGACGACGTACGACACAAACAGTAGCTGCTTTATTATTACTAGCAAAAATGCCCGTGCGTTGCAACGGGAGACCTACTTCGACATGGAGAAAACTTATCGAGGCATAATTGCATATCCTCTCCTAATATTCTCCTTGAAACCATAATCATAATATACCATGTACCTCCACAATTTTCGAGTTCTCTTAGATGTAAATTGATGTTCTTTAGTGCCGATGCCACTTCTTATAATTAGCCTAAAAAACAACAACCTCCAAATGTAAACATCACATTTTAATTAACAACATTCGAAGGTAAAATATAGTAGTATCATTTGATGTCCAGGAGATCCTGCTCCTCCCAAGATCCCCTTCGGTCCATTTTCGGCTGTATGTTATGTGCACATTCAACCCTAGGTTGTCTTTCTTCTGAAGCTAAAGATTCAGTTGTCACATCATTTCTGGTCCGCATTACCCTTAGTTTGTAAACCTCAAGATGTCATGCAACTCCAAGCTTGCTTGTACAAAATTGAAAGAGATCCTACAGTGAAAGTGTTCCAAGCATTTACACCGATAATGTTGTGTAGCCATGATTGATTAACTGATTTTGAGCAGACGATGGTTGGGACATGGCTTTGTTTTTCTTGCGGGGAGAGATGCATGATCTCAAAATATTGACTACACCCGCTACTCCAGATCATAACCATGGAGTATCTTGACAAATAGTAGTTGTATACTCCCTTCGTTTCTAAATATAAGACATTTTAGAGATTCCATTATGGACTACATACATATGTATATATAGACATATTTTATGGTGTAGACCTCATTTTGCTGCGTATGTAGTTCATAGTGAAGTCCTAAAATGTCTTTTATTTAGGAACGGAGGGAGATACTAACATTTTCTCCATTCCTTCTGAACTTGCTTTTCTATGCCATGTCATGTGTGTTTCCATCGACAGATGTCTTTCCTTCGGGTGACGCCCTGAGTCATGGGTAGCTTCTTAAATTCGGATTTTTCAATAAGTTTGCACTTCTCATCCAACTGAGCAAACTGACTTTGCTGAACGAATGGTTGTTCAATGAACAAGAAGTTCTTCAGACCATATAGCACAGGAACACCAGGAACTTGCGACGAAGCAAAACTTACATGAGCTCATTCTGCTATGTCATTTATGTTAAGTAGAAGATATGGTGCTTGCCGATTGTATTGATATCACTGAGCAAATTCTTTCACAAATCAAATTCAGGTGACAAAATGGTAAAAACAGAATGCTAACTAATCTTCATACATCCCATAGTTTTGCACGGAGCTCAGAATCCTGGGTGGCAAACGAGTAATGTTCCTGATTCTAAAGACATACCAGTAACATAATACAATCGACCGCCGTGACCACTTTGGCATGCTCAAAACTGAACACAGCAACAAAAGTGCATTGAACAGAGTCAGTGCCCCTGCCTCAAGCTCATCAAGTCATGAAACGGCAAAACTATCCTGACTGAATCTAGTAGCAGTATTGTATATTCAGCCAAACTGAAAAATAAAACTAACAAGATCTGAATTCAGTATGCAATTTGAAAATTCTCAGTGAGGTTTCCTACTGTATTTTGGTTTAATAGAACCAAACTAAATTCATAAGTGTTTCATAAGATAAATGTTTCGGACAGGTGACGGTGGCGCGTGCTCACGGCCGGCGAACGCGCCCAGCGGCGGACTGGTGACGGTGATGCGTGCTCCCCGCAGCCAGCCGCGCCTGCCCCTCGCGAGCACAGCGACGCCGTGCCCGAGACCTCGAGCCTCCTCCCTCCGGCCATCTCCGGCGTACAATGGAGGCTCAGCGCAGCCGCGACCCGCCTCTGGTCACCGGAGCACCGGCCCCCTTCTGCCTCGACCCCGCCAGCGAAGAATAGCTTCAGAAGAAGTGCAGCAGCATCAGCGCTAGGAGAAATGGGACAGCGGCAGGCAGCAAGGAGCAGAGAGGAGAGGCAGTAGCAGTAGCAGAGAGATGGAATTAGAGGAGCAGCAGCAAGCACTTGGGGAAAGAGAGATGCAGCAGCAGCGCATTGGGAGAATTCAGAGAAATTACGGGCATCAGAGAAGGAGAAGGAGCAGCAGCAGGGTAGCTCGCTCAGGTGTCCAGGCATCGTCGGCTCCGTGTCCGCCTCAACAGGAGCTCGCCGCCCTGCCGCCGTCCAGTCATCGGAGGCGCCACCGCCGGCGACCGCCGCGCCTGCCTCCCGCGAGCACAGTGACGCCGTGACCGACACCCTCGAGCCTCCTCCCTCCGGCCATCTTTGGCGTCCATTGGAGGATCCGCGCAGCCGTGACCCGTCTCAACAGGAGCTCGCCACCCTGCCCGCCGGCCGGTCACCGGAGTCGCCACCGCCGGCGACCGCCGCGCCTGCCTCCCGCAAGCGCAGCGACACCGTGGCCGAGCCCCTCGAGCCTCCTCCCTCCGGACATATCCGGCGTCCAGCTGTGACCCTATTTTGGCCACAGGTGCCACAGGAGCACCGGCTCCCTTCTGCCTCGACCCGGCAGCAGAGCGCCAGCCGTCGACGACCTGCGCCGTTGCGTCTGCTCTGCGGATAAGAAGACGACGCAGGGAGGGGGGATTTTGTAAAAGCGAAACGTTTTTTAACTAAAAAAAGACTGCGGGTTAAATTCTCTGAAATAGAGGGACTTTTCTGAAAAATGCCATGACGGACGACCAGAAACCCAATTTGCTTTATTATTAGGTAAAGACTAGCAAAATAGCCTGTGCGTTGCAACGGGAGAAGAAAATACTGCACGACGCTAACCTAATAACCATGACTAATACCTCAATAGGTCTTGATGAGGCGTATGTCTTTCTCTCGGCGTAAAATGAGGAATCTGTTGTTTTTTCATGCAAGATTTTGCCGAGGCGTACATGCACGGTTATCGACAGTTTCTTTCGTCTCCAATTGGCTTTGATGAGGTGTTCATTGTAAGTCAGGTCGGCGTCGGTACGAAAGAAAGATGAATCGTGCGCTATTAATTAAGGTTGCATACTAAGTATCATTTAAAAATATTTAAGAGGTAAAATAACATCATATTCATATTCCACATATATTTTTAACTAAATTCAATATATAACATGTTTAAATCGGAATTAGGGTTTAAAAGATACGATTTTGCTAAAGCACATTTAGATGTGACATAAGTATTGCACATCTAAATCATATATCATTGATCTTACATGAAGATTCGTGTGTGTATTTTCTTTTTCTTATCTTTTCCTTTTTATGCTTGATTTAGTAATTTAGATGTGCAATAACTATGTCACATCTAGATATGTCTTAGACACATCTTAAAAGATATGGGTATTTTTTTAAAGTATTATTTGTTCTAGATGGACTGCGGGTTGATTATACAAACAGCAGGGTGTTTAAAATCTAGCTCGGCCGTAGCCCCGACGCGCACGAGCTCCATCCTCGGCGGGCGCGAGCTCTAGCCGCCTCCTCTGCCAACATTGTCGCCGTCGTGAGGCACCGTCTCCTCTCACTGTGTCGTTGCCGCGATAGCGAGAGGAGTGGGTGGCCATAGATGGGACCGTCTGGAATGGCTATGACATGGAACAGGGTGCCATGGCGTGTCTGGTCACTCTTATATTGCCCCCAAATTTGGTTCTAGTTTGAGATATGTCGGTCGGCCAGACGATTAAAGAGAAAATTAGGGGTTCATTTTTTTAGACCGGACACTGACTGCATCGGACAAACGTTTCTGACGTTTAGGGATGAAATAGGGGTCCGGGTTATCTTTTGTTAAAAAAACCTTGTGTGTCACTTGGTGTTTGTACGGGTGTTATGAAGGATAGAGGTCACGTGTGGATGGGAATCGGTGGAAGAAAAATGAATGGACCAGGCGAGATGAGGTAGCAGTGCGTGGGACCCTCAGCACGCGTGTGTATCTCGCGCAAGCCGGCTAGCAGGCTACAGGCGGATTAGATCAATTTCCCCATCGAGGGACTTGCAAACAGCGGCACAGTGCAGTCTTCCTTCTTCCCCAGATCTCACCGAGCCCGAGCACCTCCTTGTGCCCTCTTCCACGAAGCGGGCAACAACAACAGGACCACGCCGGTGAGTCGGCTCTTCCTCGTGCTTCTCCCTCCCAGTTCAACCATAAGTCTCATCTCTGTTCTCACCCTGTCTCTTCTCTGTCGAACAGGAGAACTCACACGAACAACAATGACGCGGCCACCATGGAGTTCAAAACTGCCGCCGGCACGCCCCAGTCAAGTCGCCGGATTCAGACCGCCCTGAATCATGCGTCACCTGCGCGCCCCATCCTCGAGCTCCTCCTCTGTCGTTGTTCGATCTGGCCCGCCCAGTCGCCGTCCTGCTCTACGGATCCGGCAAGCAGCCTCGCGCCTCCGACCCCGATTCGGACCGTCGCTTCATCCTCGTTTCTTCATCTGCTCGCGTTGACCGCGAGGAGGCAAGCGCCTCGTCTAGGCGCATCCCACCAGTCGCCTCGCCCGGGCTTGCTCTGCCACAGTCGTGTCCTCTGTCTTAGGGGTTATCGAGGGGATTAAGTAGCATGCCAGCCACCGCCAAGCACTCGTGACCCCCGCTGTCCTCGCCAATCCCTCGCCGGAGCGCCACCTGCCGGCATCCTCCTGCGCCTCCTCGACCCCGCCTCCCGGCGTCATCCTGCGCCTCCTCGAGCCCGCCTCCTCGCGTACGTTCGCCGCCTCCTCGGCCTCGCCTGGCCAGCGATAAGACCCCTTGCCCGAGCTCCCCGAGCTCCCTCGCCTCCTCACCGGAAGCCGCCGCCGCCGGGAATGGATTCGCCAACGCCAGCCGCGAGTGGTGAACCAATTTAATTAAGCGGCAGTGGTGCCCGGCCGGCAGTGGTGCTTGGTGGTGATTGTTCGAGGGGGTTTATGTAAAAACTGAAACGTTTTTTAACTTAAACATGGAGTGCGGGGTGAATTGTCAGAAATAGAGGGACCTTTCTGCAAAAAAGCCGACGACGTACGATCAGAAACCCAATTCTCTTTATTATTAGGTAGAGATTGATATCAACTTTTTTTTTCTGAAACGGTTCGATCTATTACATAAGTTCATCCGAAGCACAAATCACCTTAATAAACGTATTAAAAATTACATTGCGGTTCCTAGACCACCGAAAGACCACAACCGATGCCAGAACAAACCTCTAACGCCTTAATGCTCCCTTACCAGAGTCAACTTTATTGAGTATCATGATTATTTAGCAAACATAGGATAGACTAGTATTTGTTCTAGCTTATTTGATACTCTAAGATGGTCATGTACTCCTCTATATATAATAGCACATATGCCCGTGCGTTACAACGGGAGATACAGTTGATGTGTCCACTTTCCGTCCGCACGACCCAACAACATTCAAATTGTGCCCGTCCACGGTAGAGAGGCGCACACAGGTCTAGCAGAAATTCATATCAATAGTACATGAAGAAGCATGCATACAATACTTTTGCTACAGTTTTTGTACGACTAATCTGATTGTAAAGAGCCTAATTTTCAAAAAAAAATCATACCAAGGTATTATTCATAAGTTGAAGCAGTGCTTGGAATTTGCATCAAGTCGTGAGAAAAAATCTTAATGAAAGGATTCTATTAAATGTGTTTTAGGTCATCTCTGCATACGCTTGAAGAATATCAGGCCCATTATTTTCTTCTTTCTTTATTACTCTATATGCCCATTAAAACTTATACTTTATACTCCATCCGATCCATATATATGGACCCTCTTAGCATTCGTCATATATATAATTGTTATATTGTGTGTTAGTATTTTCCAAAATACACCACAACAATTAATTAGATTAATTAGGGTTATGCCCTAAACAGAATTTTAAAGTGGTTCACAAGAACAAATAATACCACGGTTGGAAACTAAATATTTTTCTGATCAAATTACATATACAAATTATTTTAATCCGAGTTACGGTTGCAAAGTTGTAGCGTGATCATGTTTAACATATTCTCTGTAAATAATAAAAGACACGGACCTAAACGGGATGAAAACAGGACGAACTGGGCCTACTGCAGTGCAGCTGAACACGGTATACTAACGAGCGCCCAGGCGCACGAGATAGCGGGTACTACAGTTGGGCCCTCCAAGGACACTTAATGTTGGACTGCGGGTTACTTAAAAAAATTCAGGGTTTTTTTTATAAAATTTATGACGGACGGACAGAAACGCTCCGTACTTTATTAGTAGGTATAGATATACTTCTACATGGTATCAGCCTAACCCCGAGCCAAAACCCTAGCTGCCGCTGCCACACCGCGCCGCCCCTGCGGCGGTCAATCCCCATGAACGCCGTCAGGGCTCGCGCCGCCCTTACCTAGGGTTCCTCCACCGGTCGTGTTGATCGGCTGTTCTAGAGAGTTTTTTTCCCGATCCTTGATCCGGGTTCTTCTCTCTCGCAACCGCGGGCGACATCATGACATCATCTTTTCCGACCACTACATCTACTCCGGTAACCGGGGCGACATCGGCCCCACGCCGATTGGCGCCGCAACCGTCGTCGAGTCCTTCGCTGCTAGTCCCCCTCAACATAGCGTACATCTCATGTAGGTCCCCTCTACGCATGCCCAGTGCTGGCTACACCGACGCGTGCTTTGTCCACGACGTGTCCCCGAGCCTAGCAAGCCTGGTGCGGCGCCTCGTAAACATCGACTCCGTCCATCTACGCATGACCGGTGCGGGCAACACCTCCGTGTGCCTTCGTCCACGATGTGTCCCCGGGCTTGGCAAACCTGGCGTGACGCCTCGTCAACACCGTCTCCTTTCTGGTGCACCACTACCTCGACACCACTGCCCCCATGACTAACATGTGCCTCCTTGCGCCCCACGGCTCCACGATGACTACCTCGACACCGGCCACCTCGACTCGACATCGACCACGACGACCCTCGCACGGCTATACCACCCTACGCTCTCGGCTATCTTGACATCGGCACAAAGGGCTACCACCTTGCTTGAGCAACCTCGTTGGTTTCTACTTCAACCATGACTTTCGCGATGTATTGATCGTTACAACTGGGGGTGTCGGTGTCAAAACCGGCGGATCTCGGGTAGGGGGTCCCGAGCTGTGAGTCTAGGATCGATGGTAACAAGGGGACGAAGGAGACGATGTTTACCCAGGTTCGGGCCTTCCTATGGAGGTAAAACCCTACGTCCTGCTCGATTATATTGATGGTATGAAGGTTACAGAGTTGATCTACCTCGAGATCAGATAGCTAAAACCCTAGATGAGTTTCTCTGCCCTACATTCTAAAACCCTCTCGGTTTATATAGACACCGGGGGGTACCTAGGGTTTACACATGATAGGTCTCCTGCCGAGGATGGAGATGTTGATTTCCTCATCTTGACTTGGAGTGCACGACGCGCCTTCGGGGCTTCCTTCTGGAATGTGGGGTCTCGATGTATCCAGTCCTTCCTGCGATAGTTAGAGAGCGGCCCACCGAGCCGACCTATTGGGAGATAGGCCAGCGACCCGAGGACCCCTTAGTCCAGGACTCCCTCAGTAGCCCCCGAACTAGCCCCCAACGCCAAGGGTCTCAGCTCTGGCAGCTTTTGTGACCAGAGTCTTCGGCTTGCGGGGTGAGTTCTTCTTCCCATAAATTATCGGTTGAGACTAGTCCGGCTTCCGATGACGCGTATTTCATCCGATCATACGATCGTCCGAACACCATGAATCGCTTAGCCCCGAAGGCCAATCGTCAAAGTGTAAACAGTGTTTTCTGACGACCTTTCCGACGAAGGGTCGTGGCCTACCACGACCGCAAAACCAGTTATGAAAACTCGATTCGCGGTTCGAGGCCGTTTTTACATTGGCACGACTTATCAATGTACAGATCGTGCTCCGTTTCACACGGGATATAATTAACGCCTGAGGTTTATTTTGCGCGTGCATAACGGCTCGCACGCCTTGGGAAGCGGAAAGACTTGAGGCGCAGTAACGGGAGGCTAATCGGCGCGACGCCTCATAAAAGGGAAAAAACCAAGGCCTATTCACGCTTTCCATTCGCATCCTCTGCTTCCCCAATCTCTCCAAGCTCCAAGAGCCCAGATCCAGTTTTCCCTCAACTTCTCCTCCGAGCTTAGCCATGGCGGGTTCGGGCTCCATGGGCAAGTGGGAGGCCTCCACAATCACCGACAAGGACATCCGGGACTTAAAGCTCACTGGCTACCTCCCCGCCAACGTCTTCCACCGCGCTCCAGAGGCGAACCAGGTGGTGCCCACCCCCAAGCCAGGAGAGAGGGTGGTGTTTGTCCCCCATTTCATCCGGGGACTGAGCTTCCCACTCCACCCCTTCGTCAGGGGACTCATGTTCTTCTACGGGTTGGACTTCCATGATCTCCCCCCGAACTCCTTCATGCATATTTCGGCATTCATTATTATCTGTGAAGCCTTCCTGCGGGTCGAACCGCACTTCGGCCTGTGGCTCAAGGTCTTCAATGTCAAGCCGAAGACCATCGCGGGTGAACACGCAGACTGCAGGGGGCGGTAATCAGCAAACTCCCCCGCGTCGAGTGGCCCACTGGCACCTTCATTGACACAATCAAGATCTGGCAGAAAGAATGGTTCTACATCACCGAACCGAGGGATGAGAGCTGGGCGGCGCCTGCCGAGTTCAGATCCGGACCCCCTACGAGATTGACCTCATGGCTCAGGAAGGGCCTCGAGTGGGGGTTGGATGCAGAGTTGAAATTGCTGCAAAAGCATATTACCTCGGTGGTCAAGGCCAAAGTCGAGCTGGTGAATGTGGTCCAGGTCATGCTCCACCACCGTATTCTTCCCTGCCAGCGCCGGGCCTCTCCAGTGTGGGCTTATCAGCTTGAGGACGAGCCTACCGTGCGCCAACTCTTTCGCACTACCTCCGAGAAGTTGTGGAAGGCATTATTCAAGCCCCGAAAGAGCTGGCCGGCCAAGGAGGAGGATTCGGGCCTGAGCGCCGATAACCCACCTACCCAGGTACGCTATAATTTTAATCCACCGACTCTATTTCTTCGACAAAAGGACTTAACGCCTTCCCCTTCATTTTTGCAGAAATGGTTGAGCAAAGCCGCGGGAATTAACTGCCCAGCACCACAGCCCGAAGACCCCAGGTCGGAGCTGTTGACGGAGATGCTCGTCGTGGCGCCATACACGGCGCCAGAGAAGAAGGAGAAGAAGAAGAAGGCCAGAGAAGGTCTCCGCATCAGGGACCAGCCGGACGCTATGTCCGAGGAAACCCATGCCTCCTCTACTCATGAGGAAGAGCACGAGGACGGGGGGAAGGCGATTCCCCCCTTACAAGAAAGAGGGCGGCGTCGCAGGACGCTGCGGAGGATCTACCTCCTCCTGCCCAGAAGAGGGCGCGTAGGCCGAGGTTAATCCTGGCCGACGACAGCTCGGACTCCGACGCCGAGTCCGAGGACTTTGAGAGGGTTCCCCGAAGGAACCTAAGGGTCAAGCCCCCGGCCCAAAGGTAGGAATCCGAAGACTCCCTGGGTCGTTTATGTGAAGTTTTTAATGTTTTAAATGGATGGACGCCTTTCAATCTGCAGCCCACCACGCGTTCTTCCCACCGATCAGATATCGGACGGGGAGTCTCCACCCGCCGAGCTGGCGGAGAGCGGGACCGCATCACACCCCACACCTGCAGGGGCCGCGAAGGATGCCACGGAGGTGTCATCCCGCCAGGCCCCTTTGGAGCCGAACACAGGCGGTGGGGGTGATGACGTCATGGCCGAGGTTAATGCCTCGACCGCCGAAGACCAGAGGGAGGAGCCCTTCTTGGCCGCTGAGGAGGAAGGACAGAGGAATGTCTAGTCCCTTCTGAGGTCATCTCCAGAGCGCACTGTGCCTCCGGAGCTACCAGCTCAATCCCCGGTCAGAGGTCGGGCTAGCCGGTCATCACCGGCGCCACCGATGACTGGGTGGCTGGTCATGGAGGAGGCCCTATCAAGTGCCTCCATCTTCGAGGATCACCGCACTCTTATGGGTGCAGTTTTGCAAGGAATTCAGTCCGTCGACAGCGGACTGAAAGAGGCCTTCAATGGTCTCTTGACGGGCTTCAAGGTGAGTCACGTGATACCCTTTTCCCGAACAAGTTTAATTTTTATTAGGTTTATGCTATCTTTATATATGTAGTAGCCCCCGAGCCCCGGGTGGGTTTGCAAAAACGCACCCGGGGGTCAAATACTCAGGAGTGATCAACGATGCACAAGGCACCATTAGTCCCGCAATGTTCTAAAAGCCCTTAAGAGGACCGAACATAGGGTCATATCCTTGACAGTTCGGGGGTTGGAACGCACATAACCAGATTTATTTTTTGTAGGCCTCATCATCGGCGGCGACCGTTAATGCCGCTGAGCTTACCGAGCTAAATCGGAAGCTCAAGATCTCCGAGGAGGAGCTTGATAGCCTGAACAAGAGGTTCGACGAGGCACAAGGTAAACCGAATTGTAACATCCGGGCTGTATATTGTTAATGATCTGCACTGGTAACCCAGTGTAATTATTTATTTATTGCTTCCACAGCTTTAGCTACGGAGGTTGAAAAACTCAAGGCCGAGCTCAAAAAGATGAAGCAAGAGGCCGCGGATGAGAAGGCGGCCACCGAACAAGCAGCAGCCGCACTCTCCACTTTGAAAGCTGTGAGTGCTAAGCATGAGGCCCGGGTGGAGGAGGTCCAGCAGGAGCTCAAGGATGCCAGCACGAAGTGTGAGGCCCTTGAGCAGAAAGGCAAAGAGCAAGCCACCGAGCTATCCGCACTGAAATCCGAGCTCCAAAAGGAGCGGGTGGACAGGCGGTCCTTTGAAGAAGAAGTTTGCCAAGTCAAGGTTGTCACAGATGGTAAGCCGTATTCACTACAATGCGACTTTGGTGGTAGCAGGTTTGATTTGCTCACCCAGGTGTGGCGTTCCTCAGGCGTCTGTGCGGATCTCCAGAAGAGTGCAGCGGACGCGAACAAGTTCTATGCTTCGTGGGAGGAGAATGATGAGGCTCGGCTATTTTGGGCACAGTTTGAGTCCCCCGAGCATTCTCCTCTTCTGATCGAGCAGATGAAGCAACTGATGGAGCTGCACAGGATGGCGGAGCCGGCCCTGAAGGATCTCTGCATCCGGTTGTGGCCTGAAGAGCCGTTGCCGAGCAGTTACTTCGGCTTGGTGCGAAAACTGTGCGATGCTGCGCCTCGGATTGACGCGCTAAAGCGTTCTACATGCATCGAGGGAGCTCGAATGGCTTTTGCAAAGACCATGGTGCACTGGCCGAAGCTCAAGCCGACCGAGATGGCCACCGCACCTCCGCCTCCTGGAAAGGAGTATAGGTGCCCCGAGCTATACTTCTCCGCAGTGATGGAGGGTGCTCGGGCGATAGAGGCCCAGTGCTCTAAGGATGTACTTTATGAATGAGCGCGTTGTAATATGTCCGAAGACTTCTTAACGCTTTAGAATTAGTGTTGCATGGTTTATCATGTCTTATAAGTGTTTAGTTGTTATTTTGACTCCCATGTGGCCGTTTTATCTGAAAGTTGCGAGTCGTCGGCTTCAGCCCCCACGTAGATACTACGCGAGGTGTCTCTGCCTCCACACTATGACCCTTAGCCGAGGTATCGGTGCCCGAAGGCAGTAGTGCGAGGGGGACAAGGCAATCGGACTATGATGCTTTATCGCTTTCACTTAGCCGTAGGAGCGTAAAAAAATGCGGGGGCTGATGACCAGCCCCCAGTGTTTTGTGATGTGCGGATGTACCGGGGCCGAAGCCAGCATCACATGGTTTGTACAAGTACAAAACCCATCGTATAACACGGAATAACGTCTATCGATTTTTTTAGTATGACACTTATGCTCGGATTTGCAGACCGGTTCTCGCTTACTATGACAGTCAGTTTTCGGCTTTCTCCCCTGAGGTGCTTGACCAGACGAACTGGAAACACAATCGCAGTGGTTCTCCCTTTGCCCCTTTAGCTGAACGAGCGGAACGTAAGGGGGCAAACACAGGAGCCGGGCAACCCAACTATTGACCCAAGACATAGTTTGGATCCGATGCATATAAAGCAAAATCCAAGACGCCGAACACACGACCAGTTGTGTCGGGGTGATGCTAAGGGCGATATTTTAAATTCAAGCCCCCGGTCTATTAGCCGGTTGCATCGTAATGTGTACCGAACAGTTGCGCGAGAGGCGTTGACAAGAACAGAGTATGTACCATAAAATACAGCGGAGGGGCCATGTATAATGGTCTTTTATTTGCTCGATAATTCTTATAACTCAAATTGCCGAAGCAACTGTTTACAGGTATTTTGAAGATAAAACATAGAATTTACAGAGGAGAGGTTGTACCAGGGGTCTTCGATTGGTGGCTTGACGTCCTCGATGTGCCTCGTCGTCAGTCCGCTCCTGTGCCTCCTAGGGAGTTGCATTCCTTTAAGGGTGATGCTGTCGTCGAGCGGACCTTGGGAAGACGGTCTTGAGAAGTCGCCGAAGTATGGATGAGCTTTACTCTTTAGCAGGTCCTTGATGGTACCTGTGTTATGTTCGAGAACGTGTACTGGTAATGGTTCGGTCCAGCCGAACACTTACCCTTTAATGGTTGTTCCCCACTGCTGCCCATGGAATCTTGAGTGCGAAGTTGTGCCTTCTTGGCACGTGTTTGACGGTCATTAGGGCTATGCAATGGGGAGCGTGTCCCTATTTCTGGGGAGAAGAAGATTCTGGGAGTTCGGATTGAAACCGAGCTCGTTCGTCAACCTTACGTGCCTTTATGGCAGATTTCGGTGTTTGCCGACCGTCCTCATAATGGAATTCGGCCGCCAGGACCAATGCATGTTCCTCAGTTCGGAGGGAACGCTCTGTGTTGCCGTTGACAGTGATGACCCCCTTGGGCCCGGGCATCTTGAGCTTGAGGTATGCGTAGTGTGGGATGGCGTTAAAGCGAGCGAACGTTGTACGGCCTAGTAGGGCATGATAACCGCTGTGGAAAGGTACGATGTCGAAGATCAAGTCCTCGCTACGGAAGTTATCGAGCGAACCGAACACCACTTCCAGGCTCACAGAGCCCGTGCATCGGGCTTCGACGCCTGGGATCACTCCTTTAAATGTAGTGTTGCTGGGTTTGATCCTTGATGGATCTATACCCATCTTTTTCACCGTATCTGAGTAAATCAAATTGAGGCTACTTCCTCCGTCCATTAGGACTTTAGTGAGGTGATACCCATCGATAATGGGATCTAGGACGAGGGCAGCTGATCCCCCATGACGGATACTGGTCGGATGGTCTCGTCGATCGAAGGTGATCGGGTACGCCGACCATGGGTTATACTTCGGGGCTACGGGCTCTACGGCGTAGACCTCTCGAAGGGCGCGCTTCCTCTCCTTTTTGGGTATGTGAGTGGCGTATATCATGTTCACAGTTTTTACCTCTGGAGGGAACTGCTTCTGTCCACCATTGATCGGACCGCGGGGCTCATCATCGTCCTCGCTGCGTGGGCCCTTGCCTTGCTCCTCGGATGCAAGTTTGCCGGCTTGTTTGAACACCCAACAGTTACGGTTGGTGTGGTTGGTGGGCTTGTCTGGAGTGCCATGGATCTGGCAAGGCCTCTCCATGATTTTGTCCAACGGGGTGGGTCCGTCGCGATTGCCTTTAGGAGGCTTCTTCCGCTGCCCGGATCGAGGGTTGCGGAAGCCGGCGTTGACGGCCGTGTCGTCGGCGTCACTAGTGCTGTGCCGGCGTTTATTTTTGTTGCGTCGTGGTTTCCTGTTTCCATCCCGAGCTTCGGAGGTGCCGGGGTCTTCGGGGTTGTGGCTTCGTCTTGCTAGCCAGTTATCCTCGCTCGCGCAAAAGCGGGTCATCAGTGATGTAAGGGCGGACATGGTCCTAGGTTTATCCTGACCGAGCTGGCGAGCCAGCCATTCGTCCCGAATATTGTGCCTGAAAGAGGCTATAGCCTCGGCATCTGGGCAATCGACGATCTGGTTTTTCTTGGTCAAGAACCGATTCTAGAATTGTCGAGCGGACTCTCCTGCCTTTTGGACAACATTGCTTAGGTCGGAGGAGTCCAGAGGCCGTACATAGGTGCCCTGGAAGTTAGATCGGAATGCATCCTCGAGATCCTCCCAGCTCCCGATAGAATTTTCGGGGAGACTGTTTAACCAGTGTCGAGCTGGCCCCTTAAGTTTAAGGGGTAGATACTTGATGGCGTGGAGATCGTCTCCTCGTGCCATGTGAATGTGGAGGAGGAAATCCTCGATCCACACTGCTGGGTCAGTTGTTCCGTCGTATTGCTCTATGTTCACGGGTTTAAATCCTTCCGGGAACTGATGTTGCATCACCTCGTCGGTGAAGCATAGTGGGTGGGCAGCGCCTCTGACCCGGGCTATGTCACGCCGGTAGTCGGCATCTGTTCTGGCCCGGTTTTGTTCCCGACCTCTATTGTTTCGGTCGAGCCAAGGCCGGTACCCGCCCCGTCTATCGGGGGAGTACCCTCTAGATCTGTAGATGGATCTCGTGCGGCCTGTTCTATAATCCAGGTCGTGTCGCAGGTCATACTTGTCCTCAGGCTCCATTGGCTCCTTTCCCCTTCTGCGGGGTATCGCCGGCCTATAACCGGTGTCGCCACCCGTCCTATCTCGTCCTCGGGGAGGGCGGTTCGGCTGGTCGTATGGAGTGTGCTTGGGGGACGGCGTATTAGGGAGTTCGTCATCGAATTGTGGCAGCAGCCGTCGGCGTGGATAGCTTTTGGGTTGGTCCAATAGACCGGTACCGTATCCTTCCTTGGCTGACAGGACCCTCGTCCATCTATCATTGAGGGTGTCTTGTTCGGCCTTGAGCTGCCGTTCTTTTGCCTTTAGGCTTCGGGCAGTGGCTATAAGTTGTTGCCTAAACCATTCCTGATCCTCAATATTTTTGGGGACGGTGAAATCTTCGGCTTCCGGGCTATCCTCCTCCTCTACAGGGGGGAGGTAGTTGTCATCTTCGGAATCGTTTGGATCTTTGGGGTCGCGCTGGTCCTCACGGCCTTTCCTGGTCTTCTAACGGATCCTCAGGAATATCGGGATCGCTGAGGTCTTCCGGGGTATCGTGTTCCCCGGTGCCAGCAATAGCTTCCCTTCCCTTTTTTGTCTTTGATCGTTTGCGCGGTTTCTGGCGCCTTGACGGCGCTTCACCCGGTTTATCACCATTGTTTGCGGGTGTGCGCTCGCCGTTATCGGATGGAGTATCCACCATGTAGACGTCGTAGGTGGAGGTGGCAGTCCATCGCCTGGTGTTGACGGGGGTGGGAGCGCGATCCTCTTCATCCATGTCTTCTGCTTCCTCTGAGGCGTAGTCCAACATATCGGTTAAGTCTTCGACGGTGGCTATGAAGTGGGTGGTGGGTGGGATGAAAAATTCCTCTTGACCCGCCTTAAGGCCGATCTGAACGTGGATCGGGGTTGGGTCGTCAGTAACTTTCATCGATAAGATCTGATCTAGAGCTTCGTTGAGTGTCGAGAGCTCGATCGGGTCAGTTTGCTCGGCGCTTTCGGAGTTAACCTCCGATGCGTCCGGACAAGAAGTGTGTTCGGTAGGAGCTGGTACCCGGCCATCTGGCGCTATGGCCGGATCCGGACTAAAAGCCAGATCATCGCCGGGGTTAGTCCCGTGGGCGGGGTCGAAAGCGACATCCGAGGTTAAGGCCTCGGAGTCCTCGGGTGCGTCAGATGAGACTGCGAGCCCGGTGAGCGAAAGATCGCCCCGAGAGTCTACGGAGAACTCTAGGTTCTCGAATATGACCTCTTGATAAGGGGCGAAACTCCCGACCCGGCCAAGACGGCCGGTCGGGTCAGCATGCAGCACAATGCTGCCGAAAGCGAAGATCTGTCCACGGACGAAGGAGTCCATGTTCCGGACTTCTTTGTTAATGACAACGCGAGCCATCGATTCCTTTGGAGATCACAGCGGAACTCTCAATGAAAGCACCAATGTCGGTGTCAAAACCGGCGGATCTCGGGTAGGGGGTCCCGAGCTGTGAGTCCAGGATCGATGGTAAAAAGGGGACGAAGGAGATGATGTTTACCCAGGTTCGGGCCCTCCTATGAAGGTAAAACCCTACGTCCTGCTCGATTATATTGATGGTATGAAGGTTACAGAGTTGATCTACCTCGAGATCAGATAGCTAAAACCCTAGATGAGTTTCTCTGCCCTACATTCTAAAACCCTCTCGGTTTATATAGACACCGAGGGGTACCTAGGGTTTACACATGATAGGTCTCCTGCCGAGGATGGAGATGTCGATTTCCTCATCTTGACTTGGAGTGCACGACGCGCCTTCGGGGCTTCCTTCTGGAATGTGGGGTCTCGATGTATCCAGCCCTTCCTGCGATAGTTAGAGAGAGTGGCCCACCGAGCCGGCCTATTGGGAGATAGGCCAGCGACCCGAGGACCCCTTAGTCCAGGACTCCCTCAGGGGGGTTCGTCGGCTTACCTTCGGATTCTACTCCAGTCTCACCGTCTGCGTCGCTACCATTGTGACTGCGGGGGGATATTGAGTGTCATGGTTTTTTAGCAAACATGGGATAGACTAGGATTTGTTCTAGCTTTTCTTGTATAAATTTAATAATTCTTGTATAAGAAAATCCATGTATTTTTGTTGTAAGTCAAACATAGAGTTAGATACAAAATCTCCTATGGTTGTATTATGATGGTGATTCTTTCTCTTACAACAAAGGAATCAAACTTCTCAAAATCTCCTTATGTAATCAAAATAGAGTTCTGTTAACATAGTTAAATAAGGTCCGTATAGAATAAAAATAATAATATGTCATTACAACATGCCTACATTGGACATCAGATTCAATAACCCTGTGAACGTTGATATACATACAAAGATATGTTCACAATTATCAATTAACATGAAGAAAATGGAATGTGTCATCATATCTGGCACTCAAAATGTACAATTGTGGTAAGAACGAAAGTTTTCATTGTGCGTGTGATTGTGAGAATTCGAACTATAATATTTGGATGGACATATATGTACAAGTAGGAATGAATGTCTTAAGCTTTGTTAGTACTGAACACTGATGTCCAAAATGTAAAAAATGCTTTGTAGTGAAATGAATAATTTAATTCAATATAGAGTAAACTTGAGTAATGATGTGTTACTATAACATTTTTAAGTCCTTGCTAATTGGTTTGTATATTACTTTCATGGAAGTTTAAAGAGCATATTAAGAATTAGTATAATGGCCGTTCCAATCTGTAGTAATTGTCAATGGTTAGGATATGTTCCGAGTTATAAACTAGTCAAATTAGTATGGGATTGAATAACTGCACAAAGTAAACGAATCAAGAACAGGGATATCAATGAATTACAGATAAGTTGACTAACTCTTGTGTCTGTAAATATCATGTTCAATAATTATTAAATAGAAGAAAAACATTGAACAATTGATATCAACTTGATTACGTAGAACTTCCAACTTTCGCAGCAAATGTTGTGCACTGACTTTTTTTGTGGCCGGCAATGTTACATGAACTGCAAATAGGAGCCTTCCTTGATTGCTTTGGCAAATGAGCTATTTGAGGGCATCTTGCACGTGTGTCCTTTCTCATGGCATATTGTACAAAATTTACTTCTTTGTGTACTCTTCTTATACGGTGGTCTTGATCGCGACGATGTTGGATGCCTCGATCCACATTTTTTTGCAGGTGCCAAAATAGGAACAGTTTGATGTGAGTCATGTCAAGTTGTGACTTCATGATATGTAGACTGCTTCTTAATGATTGTTCCATTTCTTTTGTTTTCAGCATTTTGATTGTGTAAAAGACATTTTCCATCTTGGAATTCCTTATAAGGGGTAAGCGTACAACCAAGTTTGTCAAAACCTTGCATAGCAACCTGATAAGATTCTGCATTGCTATCACCAAGTTGAACTACTTCAAGGGCTTTGGCGTAGAGTGTTTGATGATAGAATGTATTATGTCCAGGCAAAGCATGATACTTTTGGTATATTACTAGATCACCAGGTAGAATATCACGAGCATTGAATGTCCATCTTTTCATTACATAGTTTTTGGGTATGTCAGAAATATCCAAAGAAGTCATGACCTAGCAGATTATACATATAGAATTAGAATTTTTAAACTTACGGACTAAACATGTGCACATAAACATTCAATAGAACAAACCTTTAGTATATGAGCGCAAAGAAGACCCATATGTTCATACTGGCCGCATTCACAAGTGAAAATGTTGAAAATCATGAGCAGTTGACACTGTGTAAGCAAGGTGGCACCACTTCTGTTGTTGCACAAGTTTTCTATGAATTGTCTTGTGCTGTTTGTTTGGAATGATAATCTCCAGATTCATATATGTAATTTTGAAACATCTCAAACATTTTGTGTGTATACTTTGCTAGTATTTCTCTCAAGTGGTTTATTAGCATTTAACACAACACCACTCAGCATAAAAAAAGTAAGAAAAGTTATAAATAGTCAATTCAATGTAAGACCTAAAACATAGAAATGTATATAAGTAATGAGAAAAATATTATGAGGCTTGTTCTTTTCTCTTCATAACTTTCTTCGACTGCTCTGTCGAATTGCATTTTCTGTTATTATTCGACAAAGGTGTGCATTGGAGAAAGAGTGGGTATATAAGTTTTTAGTAAATGGTTTGCATTTTTGCTACGTTGCGTGCTTGTCTCTTTGCACAAAAAATTCCAGCAAAATAGGGTTTAGCCCACTTATGTCTAACATCAAAGCACTGTATAAAGAAGGTGTTCTACTCTAACTTGTATTTTTCAATAACCATTTTCCAACCTAACTCACATTCATCCACAATGATCCAAGAGATTCTTTAGCTTTCCGAAGAACATGCCACTTGCACCACCTATGTGTTGTATTTGGCATTACAGATCCAACAGCCATCGCCATGGCTAAACATTGATCTACAAAATGAAGTGATGAAGTATTAGATGTGTAAAAAGATTGTAAAATGTATAGAAGGACATAATTGTAACAAAACTGAAATCAACATGTCAGTATGGTAATAGGATGCTTCCCACCCATGAGTGTTAGGAACTCGGAGATAAACCATTAGAAATTCTATGTTGCTTCATGTCGCATAAAAACAGCTCCAAGAATGATACTTTGAAAATGATTGTTGAAACCAACAAAAAGACCTAAAGGCATGTCATAAATATTTGTTCGGTAAGTTGTATCAAAGTAATAACATCTTCGAAGTATTTATATTATGATTGACTGCGACCATTTGTCCAAAGTAAAGTATCAATTCCGCTTTGTGAGTTCATGCGTCTTCAACGTATCTATAATTTTTGATGTTTTCATGATATTATTTTATCAATCTTGTATGCTTTATATGTCATTTTATATCATTTTTGGGAACTAACCTATTAACTCAGTGCCAAGTGTTAGTTGTTGTTTTCTGCTTGTTTTTGGTTTTACAAAAAATTAATACCAAACGGAGTCCAAACATGACGAATTTTTTTGATGATTTTTTCTGGACCAAAAGAAGACCTGAAAACTTCGGAGGGAGACCAGACACCGCACAAGGGAGCGACAAGGCTAGGGGGCGCCTAGGGTGGTAGGGCACGCCCTATGCCCTTGTGCCCCCCTGTGGCTCCCCTACGCCGCCTCTTCGTTCTATAAATACCCAAATATTCCAAAAATCCTAGGGGAGCATCCAAAACACCTTTTCTGTCGACGCAAGTCTCTGCTCCACCGCGATCCCATCTGGAGGTATTTTCCGGTATTCTACCGGAGTGGGAATCCATCACGGCGGCCGTATTCATCAACCTTTTTTCCTCCCACGTCATGTGTGAGTAGTTCCTACAAGACCTACGGGTCCATAGTTGTAGCTAGATGTTTCTCTCTCTTGATTTTCAATCTTGCGGTGTCCTCGCCTCGTGACAGAAGGGGTAGCGAGGCATGTATTTGTATTGTTGCTACTAGGGATAAAACGACGGGGTCTGAACATATTATTTGGTCTTACTTTGTCTATATTGTGTCATCTTGCTTAAAGCATTACTCTGTTTGTCATGAACTTAATATCGTAGATGCATGCTGGATAGCGGTCGATTGGTGGAGTAATAGTAGTAGATGCAGGCAGGAGTCGGTCTACTTGTCACGGAAGTAATGCTTATATATTGATCATGCCATGAACACCGACATAATTATTTTCTTTTCTATCAATTTCCCAACAGTAATTTGTGCACTCACCGCTACTATGCTCATGAGAGAGATGCCTCTGGTGAATGCTATGGCCCCTGGGTCCATCTTTATATTTTATATACCAAAAACATATAAAGATATTTGTTGTTATCTATTTATTTTTCATTAGTATTTATTTATCCTACTCAATCAAGATTTAATCCTTACAATTACCGAGTACAAGGGGCTTGACAACCCTCTTGCCCGCGTTGGGTGCAAGTATTTGCTCTTGTGTGTGCAGAAACTATTGATCGTGTGTTTGGATAACTTCCTATTGGTTCGATAACCTTGGTTCTTAACTGAGGAAATACCTATCTCTATTGTACTACATCATCCCTTCCACTTCACAGAAAAACCGAGCGCACCTACAAGTACCATGAGTCAACATTAACCCAATAGGCAAACTCAGGATCTTGAGAGCATATATCATCAAAAACATCAAATGTTTTTTGATGTCATCATGAGAAAGCTCTTTATTGATGCAACCACTTAAAGTTTTTAAACTACGCTTACTGGAAGGAATGCTTTCCACCCTTCCAAAGAAAGTACCAAGAAACATGTACACCTTCGATATGTGAACATTGTTTGCTCTCATATTGGTTGAAGGTATATATCTAAATATGAGGATGGGACTTCCGGTGCGTCTTTCCAGAATCACTTCTTGATAACGGATATTTCTGATCGGATCGAAATTCATTGATTACCATTGATTGTCACTGTGAAGGGTCAATCGAATTATAGAAGGGCATTCAATCCTTATGAATTCACTATTTTTTCTGTCGAGGCATACCCTGCAACGAGATCATTTTATGCATAGAACATAACAGAAGACATTTAAAACATATAAGTATTGAGTTTAGAACTACTCTTTATAAGCAAGTTAATTCTTGCATTGCATGAATTTTCTTAGAATTCTTCCAACTCTTTTCATACCGGATGCTGAAGCCCATTTCCCAGTTGTATAAATTGTAGAATTCATATACCTCGGTGATAGTACTGAAGCATGTTTTGATAGATGGGCACATAATAGTTTCTGTTGTCCGTGTTAAATATGTGTGTAATGATTTTTGGAGAGCACAAAAGCGAGAATTTTTCGCTGGCTCAACATGCGGAGGAGACTTATCACATGACCTGGTAAAGAAAACAAAAGAGAAAGATTTGTCCCTAGGCAATCGATAACTAGATCGGTAATCATTATTGCAGTTTTATATGAGGGAGAGGCATATGCTAACATACTTCCTGTACTTGGATGATATGAACTTATGATTGGACCTTTAGCAAGCATCCACAACTACTAGAGATAATTAAGGTAAACCCAACCATAGCATTAACACTTCAAGTCCCCTTTACTCCCATACGGAACAACCCCTTACTCGGGTGTAAGCTTCTGTCACTCTAGCCACCCACTTAAGCGAGTCATGAACGTATTGCAACACCCTACAGCGGGGATCCTCCACATGTGCGTGGCACGGAATGCACCATAGGACATCACCAAAATAAAAACATACAACTCAAACCAATCACGGTCATCAATCAACCCATAGGACAAAAGAAATCTACTCAAACATCATAGGATAGCCATATATCATTGGATAATAATATATAGCATTAATAACCATGTTTAAGTAGAGATTATAGCGGGGAAGGAAGGTTTTACACCACTGCATAGAGGGGGAGACAGTTGGTGGTGACGGCGGCGAAGTTGTTGGTGTAGATTGTCGTCACAATGGTTGCCCCGGCAGCGCTCCGGCGCCACCGGGCGAGAGGGGGAGAGCCCCTCCTTTTTATTCTTCCTTGGTCTCCCCCTAGATGGGAGGAGAGTTTTCCCTCTGGTCCATGGCCGCCATGGCTCCCGGAGGGCAGCAGCCCCTCCGAGATTGGTTCTCTCTCTGTTTCTCTCATGTTTTCGCGACTGTTTTCTGACCCCTTTACCGTTTCTTAAATATCCAAAGATCCATAACTCCGATTGGGCTGAAATTTTGAATGAATTTTTATCGTGAAATTATCTTTCTTGCGGCGGAAGAAGGGCTCCAACCAACTTAAGGGGTGGCCACAAGCTATTAGGGCGCGACCACCACTCTTGGCCACGCCCTGTTGGCTTGTGGGGCCCTCGGGCATCGTGTTGCATTGACTCTTCTTCCCAAAATTCACATATATTCCAAAAAAAATCCATAAATTTTTATCGCATTTGGACTTCATTTGATATGGATTTTCTGCGAAACAAAAAACAAAAAAACAGGAACTGGCACTGGATAAGTAAGTTAGTCCCAAAAAATAATATAAAATGTTGTCAAAAGTATATGAAAGTTGTAGAATATTGGCATGAAAAAATCAAAAATTATAGATACGATGGAGACGTATCAGGTCCATCCAATTCAAATCTTTTCTCACTTTTTCCAAGACCTCGACATAGCTAGGACTACTCTCAAACACCATGTCAAGCTCATCTGGGTCCGGCTCGATATTGCCTTTCAAAAAGGCGTCCTTTTCCACATGATGAACATAAACACATGTTCTTCTCATCCCTAAAATATTTAAACAACACAATGGAAAATATATTCTATAAGCACTCATCCAAAAATTAAAACATAAACCGAGTCAAAATATAGTCCTAACATATATACTGAACAACCCTAACCCCAACATAACCCTAACCCTTACATACTAAGAACCCTAACTCTAACATAACAAGCATACCCCTTACATACCAACAAGCCAAACCCTAACAAAGTGCAACACAAGCATACACATTCCAAAATTCATGAAGAACTAGGGTTTCCTCAAACTTGCAAAAAAGTGAGCAAATGAGAGCATTTTTTTGGATGAAAGGGAGGGGATCGGAGAAGATTATCTTAAGGGAGGGATTGGGGTCGAAATCCACAGACCAAACCTTCAGATTGGCTTGATTGGGGGAGGGATTTGAGAGGGGGGAGGGAGAAACTCGGGGCGCCGTAGCTCTAGAAGTGGAAAATTGTGGAGGTGGGGATGGGGGAGGAGGGGCCCGCAGCTGGATAAGTCATTGTGCAGCGCCTAACGGAAAGGCGTTGTACATGGCAGCATAGTGCCTTAGAGCTAGGCGCTGCATAGCGGGTGGGGGGGCTAGCATGGCCCCGGGGTGCCAAGCTGGATGGGGGTGCAGCGCCTGTCGGTAGGGTGTTGCACTGTTGTGTGCAATGCCTTTGTGTCGGGCGCTGCACAAAACGGTCATGCGGGTGAAAAAATTACGTCCACGGTGCACTTTGTGAATTTGTTGCGTTTGAGGGACATTTTTGTCCATTTTGCCAAAATGAACCGGATCTGAAAACATTTCATAGGATGACACTTCTTCATGATGTCCGGAGCTGGGGCGTCATGCCAGATAGGATGACGTCGTGGTCTGGACCGAAAATTCACAGGTGCACTTAAGTGCAGGGGCATGACCTGCATTCATTTCCATCGTGATTGATTTAGTTTTTTCTACTCAAATGTCGTGAAATAGTAGTGGTAATTGATAGACGCTATGAATACGTCTGAATACGGTCCAGTATACATGTCCTTCTTCTACCTATAGTCGTACGTATCATTTAAGATGGCATAGTCTTAATTCTACCAACATCTCAATTTATTCACTTGATGTTCTGTCCGATGTTTCACTTTCCTCTCATATTCCTCTATTTCACTTTATGCCTTCACCACAATCATCTCAATGAGTACATACACATGCTTCAGATTATTCCATTATATGTAATCAACACTTTGTCATTTTTTTTGCCAATAGATGAACTAAATGATGCTGATTTGATGCAACATCCACCGACAACTCCTATGTAAATACTCTACCTTCCTATAAATTTACTGTCTTTAGTTTACATACCTTGGCCTTTATATTACTAATTTCAAAACAAAAAGCTTTCTACTAAACAACTAACTTAATTTATCTTTATCTAAGCTGCCCCTAACTTTTATTTACTTGAACCGGGTTGCCTCCTCGATTTTGATAGGAGTCCTCCACGCATGAACCAAGATGACATGAGTGAACCTATTTTGACCCAACAAGAGAGACCAACATTGAGCCCGATTTCGAAAAACCAAGATGAAGCATTTCAAGAGGAGAATGATGTGTATGGGGATGATGAGAATGGTGGTGGTGTTCTCCAAGACAACAATGTTGGTGATTTGGACAAATATTATTTGCAAGAGACCATGGAACATTCCATCCCCTATTCCCATGGCTATGCATCGGGGTTGGACAACGACGGTCCCGATGAAGAAGTTGATGAGGAGGGGTTCACGGTGAAGGAGGCCGAAGCTTTTGAGAAGGTATTATGGTGGGATCATCGGACACCATTGTTCGAGGATCTTAGTCTTGCGGATGAAGCCGTGGTTGATGGCAAGGGCATATTTCTTGGAGTCATTCCAACTTCTCACCGGGACATGGAACATGGGAAGAACGGTATTTCTCCCGGGTCGAAGTTCCAGACATTCTTGGAATTGAACATGTGGTTGTATGACTTCTCGATTATGCATTATCGTCCACACAAGATTGTTAAGTCGGACATCAAGATGCGTTACACGATTGCATGTGAGGAGCCGGGATGTACATGGATTGTGAGTGCAAGACCATGGAAAGGAGGGACCGGGTGGCACATCGTGAGTTATGTACTAAGTCACATGTGTCGAGTGATACGTCTCCGTCGTATCTATAATTTTTGATTGTTTCATGTCAATATTATGCAACTTTCACATATTTTTGGCAACATTTTATATGATTTATTGGACTAACATATTGATCCAGTGCCCAGTGCCAGTTCCTGTTTGTTGCATGTTTTTTGTTTCGCAGAATATCCATATCAAACGAAGTCCAAACGCGATAAAAATTTACAGAGATTTTTTTTGGAATATTTGTGATTTTTGGGAGGTGGAATCAACGCAAAAGGAGGCCCACAGCCACCACAAGACACCGGGGCGCAGCCCAGGGCCCAAGCGCGTGGTGATGTCTTGTGCTCACCTCGTAAGTCGGTTGGAGCTCTACTTCGGGCGCAAGGAAGCTTATATCCGGAAAAAATTGTGTTAAAATATCAGCGCAATCGGAGTTACGGATCTCCGGGAATATAAGAAACGGTTTTCGACCAGAAAACATGAACGAGAAACAGAAGAGAACAGAGAGGGAGATCCAATCTCGGAGGGGCTCCTGCCCCTCTGCCGCCATGGAGGCCATGGACCAGAGGGGGAACTCTCCTCCCATCTAGGGGGGAGGCCAAGGAAGAAGAAGAAGAAGGAGGGGGGCTCTCCCCCTCTCTCCCGATGGCGCCGGAACGCCGCCAGGGCAATCATCATGACGACGATCTACACCAACAACTTCGCCGCCGTCAACACCAACTATCTCCCCCTCTATGCAGTGGTGTAACACCTCTCTTCCCCACTGTATTCTCTACTTAAACATGGTGCTCAACTCCATATATTATTTCCCAATGATATGTGGCTATCCTATGATGTTTGAGTAGATCCGTTTTGTCCTATGGGCTAATTGATGATCATGGTGGGTATGAGTTGTATGTTTTATTTTGGTGATGTCCTATGGTGCCCTCCGTGTCGCGCAAACGTGAGGGATCCCCGCTGTAGGGTGTTGCAATATGTTCATGATTTGCTTATGGTGGGTGGTGTGAGTAACAGAAGCACAGACCCGAGTAGGTGGGTTGTTGCGTATGGGAGTAAAGAGGACTTGATACTTAATGCTATGGTTGGGTTTTACCTTAATGATCTTTGGTAGTTACGGATGCTTGCTAGAGTTCCAATCATAAGTGCATATGATCCAAGTACGGAAAGTATGTTAGCTCATGACTCTCCCTCATATAAAATTGCAATAATGATTACCGGTCTAGTTATCAATTGCCTAGGGACAAATAACCTTCTTGTTTGACAAAAGCTTTCTACTAAACAACTAACTTTTATTATCTTGCCATTTACTCGTAGTTTTATTCCCGCAAAGTACTTCTAGTTTTATTCGTGCAAACTATCATATCACCTACAAAATAGTTTCATACTTGTTCTAGGTAAAGCAAACGTTAAAGTGTGCGTAGAGTTGTATCGGTGGTCGATAGAATTTGAGGGAATATTTTTTCTACCATTAGCTCCTCGTTGTGTTCGACACTCTTATTTATCGAAAAAGGCTACAAACGATCCCCTACACTTGTGGGTTATCAAGACTTTTTCTGGCGCCATTGCCGGGGAGCAATAGCGTGGGGTGAATATTCTCGTGTGTGCTTGTTTGCTTTATCACTAAGTAATTTTTATTTTCTGTTATTAGTTGTTTTATATCTTTAGTTATGGATATGGAACACGAAACACCAAAAAAAATAGTGGTACTTGCTACTCATGGAGATGGGGAACCTCCTAAAACCCTCGATGCTAGTTATGTGAAACACGTTAATTACTCCTTTGACAATCCTGAGAAATCCTCATTCAACTTTATAATGGGAGACACATTGGATCAACGTGAGTACTTTAGGGATTATCGCTTATCTCAAAAAGAGAAACAATTATGGGATCAAATTAGAATATTGCAATGGTTTGCTTGGGATGTATGTTTGAAATGTGATTACACTTGTTGCTCTAAGATTGAGGGTCTTCACCTTCCCTTTCAATGTAATTTAACGATAATTAAACCTTGGATTCTTATGCTAAAGGTATTTATGATTACTATGATGTGGAACGAATAGAAGAATTTGTTGCTTTTAAAGGTGCTTATGAAATTGCTTCTTTGCTTGAAAAGTATGATGATGTTCCTTACAAATCTGAAAATTTATCCATACTTCAATATTGTTATGATAATTATGAATACAATTATGATATTATTGAATTTATTGATAGAATGTCTGCTACCTTGGAAGAGACTAAAATTTTACAGGAATCTATAGAAGAAGAAATTGTCGAAACTGTGAGCTCATTAGATGAAGAAGATGAGGAGGAGAGCGAAGAACAAAAGGAGGAAGAGCGGATTAGCTACCCGTGCCCACCTTCTAATGAGAGTAAATCTTCAACTCATATATTATTTAATTTCCCTTCATGCTTACCGAAGGATGAATGCTATGAGCCCGTGGATTCTTTTGAAATATCCCTTTTTGATGAACTTGATGCTTGCAATGCCTGTGGCCAAGATGCCAACATAAATTATGCTTGTGGAGATGAACTTGCTATAGTTCCTTATGTTAAGAATGAAATTGTTGCTATTGTACCCACACATGATAGTCCTATTATCTTTTTGAATTCTCCCAACTACACTATATCGGAGAAGTTTGCTCTTATTAAGAATTATATTGATGGGTTGCGTTTTGCTACTACACATGATGATTTTTATGAATATAATATGCATGTGCTTGCTGCTCCTACTTACAATTATTATGAGAGAGGAACTGCATCTCCACCTCTTTATGTTTCCAATACGATAAAATTGCAAGAAACTGTTTATACTATGCATTGGCCTTTACTTGATGTGCATGAATTGTTCTTTTATGACATGTTGATACGTCTCCAACGTATCTATAATTTTTGCTTGTTCCATGCTATTATATTATCATTCTTGGATGTTTTACAATCATTTTATAGCAACTTTATATCATTTTTTGGGACTAACCTATTGACATAGTGCCAAAGTCCCAATTGCTGCTTTTGCTTGTTTTTTACTTCGCAGAATATCAGTACCAAACGGAGTCCAATCGTGACGAAACTTTTTGGAGTTTTTTTGGACCAGAAGACACCCAGTGGGCCAAAGAAGTGCCAGAGAGGTGGGTCGTGCAGACCACAACCCACCAGGGCATGCCAGGGGCCCCCCGACGCGCCCTGATAGGTTGTGCCTGATACGTCTCCAACGTATCTATAATTTTTGATTGTTCCATGCTATTATATTATCTATTTTGGATGTTTTATATGCATTAATATGCTATTTTATATTATTTTTAGGACTAACCTATTAACCTAGTTCCCAGTGCCAGTTTCTGTTTTTTCCTTGTTTTTGAGTATTGCAGAAAAGGAATATCCAACGGAGTCCAAACGGAATAAAATTCTACGCTGATTTTTCTTGGACCAGAAGGAACCCAGGAGGCTTCGAGAAGAGGCCAGAAGACCTATGGGTGGGTGATACGTCTCCGTCGTATCTATAATTTTTGATTGTTTCATGCCAATATTCTACAACTTTCATATACTTTTGGCAACTTTTTATACTATTTTCGGGACTAACATATTGATCCAGTGCCCAGTGCCAGTTCCTGTTTGTTGCATGTTTTTTGTTTCGCAGAATATCCATACCAAACAAAGTCCAAATGCGATAAAAACTTATGGAGATTTTTTTTGGAATATATGTGATTTTTGGGAAAAAGAATCAATGCGAGACGATGCCCGAGGGGCCCACAAGCCATAGGGGCGCCCCCCAGGGGGTAGGGCGCGCCCTGGACCCTTGTGGTCACCCCGTAAGGCGGTTGGTTCCCTTCTTTCGCCGCAAGAAAGCTAATATCTGGATAAAAATCGTATTAAAATTTCAGCCCAATCGGAGTTACGGATCTCCGGGAATTTAAGAAACGGTGAAAGGGCAGAATCTGGGAAGGCAGAAACAGAGAGAGAGATCCAATCTCGGAGGGGCTCCCGCCCCTCCGCTGCCATGGAGGCCAAGGACCAGAGGGGAAACCCTCCTCCCATCTAGGGGGGGAGGTTAAGGAAGAAGAAGAAGAAGGAGGGGGGGCTCTCTCCCCCTCTCTCCCGGTGGCGCCGGAACGCCGCCGGGGCAATCATCGTGTGACGGCGATCTACTCCAACAACTCCGTCATCTTCACCAACACCTCCATCACCTTCTCCCATCTATCTACATCGGTCCACTCTCCCGCAACACATTCTACCCTCTACTTGAACATGGTGCTTTATGCTTCATATTATTATCCAATGATGTGTTGCCATCCTATGATGTCTGAGTAGATTTTTGTTGCCCTATCGGTGATTGGTGAATTGCTATGATTGGTTTAATTTGCTTGTGGTTATGTTGCTGTCCTTTGGTGCCCATCATATGAGCGCGCGCATGGATCACACCATAGGGTTAGTTGTATGTTGATAGGACTATGTATTGGAGGGCAAGGGTGATAGCAGCTTCAGCCTAGCATAGAAATTGATGCATACGTGATTGAAGGGGGACCAATATATCTTAATGCTATGGTTGGGTTTTACCTTAATGAACGTTAGTAGTTGCGGATGCTTGCTAATAGTTACAATCATAAGTGCATAGAATTCCATGTAAGGGATGACATGCTAGCAGTGGCCTCTCCCACATAAAACTTGCTATCGGTCTAGTAACATAGTCAATTGCTTAGGGACAATTCCGCAACTCCTACCACCACTTTTCCACACTCGTTAAACTAACTTAATTGTTACTTTATCTAAACAGCCCCTAGATTTTATTTACTTGTTCTTTATTATCTTGTAAACCTATCCCGTTACACCTACAAAGTACTTCTAGTTTCATACTTGTTCTAGGTAAAGCGAACGTTAAGCGTGCGTAGAGTTGTATCGGTAGTCGATAGAACTTGAGGGAATATTTGTTCTACCTTTAGCTCCTCGTTGGGTTCGACACTCTTACTTATCGAGAAAGGCTACAACTGATCCTCTATACTTGTGGGTTATCAAGACCCTTTTTCTGGCGCCGTTGCCGGGGAGCAATAGCGTGGGGTGAATATTCTCGTGTGTGCTTGTTTGCTTTATCACTAAGTAGATTTTATTTGCTGTTCTAAGTTGTTCTCTATCTTTAGTTATGGATATGGACCACGAAATACCAAAAAAATTAGGTGTACTTGCTACTCATGGAGATGGGGAACCTCCTAAAACCCTCGATGCTCATTATGTGAAAGATATTATGCACTACTTTAATAATCCTGAGAAAACCCCATTCAACTTGATAATGGGATACACGTTGGATCAACATGAATACTTTAGGGATTATCGCTTGACTCAAAAAGGGAAACTGTTATGGGATCAAATTCATATGTTGAAATGGTATACTTGGAATCTATGCTTGAGATATGATATTACTTGTTGCTCTAGGATGAAGGCAAAACACCTTCCCTTTTCATGTAAATTTAATGATAATGAAACCTTGGCTTCTTATGCTAATGGTATATATGATTACTATGATGTGGAACAAATAGAAGAGTTTGTTGCTTTTAAGGGTGCTTATGAAATTGAAGCTTTGTTTGAAAAGTATGAAGATTATGATGATGCTGTTTACCGATCTCAAAATTTGGCTATGCTTCGTTATTGTTATGCCAATTATGAATATAATTCCCATATTGATCAATTTATTGAGAAAGTCTCCGCTATCCAAGAAGAGACTAATATTTTGCAGGAATCTATGGAAGAAGAAATTGATGACACTGTGAGCTCATTGGATGAAAAAGATGAGGAGGAGAGCGAAGAACAAAAGGAGGAAGAGCGGATTAGCTACCCGTGCCCACCTTCTAATGAGAGTAACTCTTCAACTCATACATTGTTTAATTTCCTTTCGTTCTTACCGAAGGATGAATGCTATGATAATTGCTATGATCCCTTGGATTCGTTTGAAATATCCCTTTTTGATGAACTTGATGCTTGCTATGCTTGTGGCCATGATGCCAATATGAATTATGCTTATGGAGATGAACTTGCTAGAGTTTCTTATGTTAAGAATGAAATTGTTGCTATTGCACCCACGCATGATAGTCCTATTATCTTTTTGAATTCTCCCAACTACACTATATCGGAGAAGTTTGCGCTTATTAAGGATTATATTGATGGGTTGCGTTCTACTATTGCACATGATAATTTTTATAAATATAATATGCATGTGCTTGCTGCTCCTACTTGCAATTATTATGAGAGAGGAACTACATCTCCGTCTCTCTATGTTTCCAATACGATAAAATTACAAGAAACTGTTTATACTATGCATTGGCCTTTACTTTGTGTGCATGAATTGTTCTTTTATGACATGCCGATGCATAGGAAGAGAGTTAGACTTCGTTGTTGCATGAAATATATTACTTTGTGCTCACTACTAAATTACACATCATTGTTAATTAAAATTGGCTTTGATATACCTTGGGATCCGGGTGGATCCATTACTTGAGCACTTTATGCCTAGCTTAATGGCTTTAAAGAAAGCGCTGCCAGGGAGACAACCCGGAAGTTTTAGAGAGTCATTTTAATTCTGTTGTGTGCTTTTATATAGTTCAAAAACAAAACAAAAATAAAGAGGGGAACCTAAAACTTTTTCAAAAAGAGAAGTGAAAGTAAGAAGGACGAGCACCGTTGAAGTGGGGGAGCTCCTTGAACTTTGTTCATGCCCATGGAAACTTTGCGAATCTTAATTACAGAAACTTTTCAACAAAAATAATTATCCCCTTGTATAAATCCCTTGTATTATAAAAATAATGTGCCAAGATTTGCCTTTAGGATGATTAGATTGCTTGTTTGGTGTGTGCAGTGCAAAAACAGAAACTTTGGCTGTAGTGCGTGAATTTACATTTTTTACTGGAATGTCAAAAGTTTCTAAAATGTTTACACAGTACTGCTATGCAATTTTTTTATTTTGTCCTAATTTTTCAGAATTTTTAGAGTTACAGAAGTATAGTGAATGTTCAGATTGCTACAGACTGTCCTGTTTAAGACAGATTCGGTTTTTGATGCATTGTTTTGCTAGTTTTGATGAAACTATCTATTTTATCGGTGGTATAAGCCATAAAGAAGTTATAATACAGTATCTACAATGCAAAAATAAAATGTGAATGGGTTTGAAACAGTACTTAAAGTGGTAATTTGCTTTATTATACTAACGGATCTCACGAGGGTTTTGTTAAGTTTTGTGTGATTGAAGTTTTGAAGTTTTGGGTGAGATCACGATGGATGAAGGAATAAGGAGTGGAAAGAGACTAAGCTTGGGGATGCCCGAGGCACCCCAAGGTAATATTCAAGGACTCCCAAGAAACTAAGCTTGGGGATGCCCCGGAAGGCATCCCCTCTTTCTTCTAACAACCATCGGTAATTTTACTTGGAGCTATATTTTTATTCGTCACATGATATGCGTAAATCTTGGAGCGTCGTGTGCTTTTTATTTTTATTTTAATAATGCACCATGCTGGTATGAGAAAGTCCTTGGTTGATTTATAGAAGGCTCTTTGCACATCACTTATATCTTTTGAGTATGGCTTTATAGAATGCTTCATGTGCTTCACTTATATCATTTGAAGTTTGGATTGCCTGTTTCTCTACACATAGAAAACCGCCATTTGTAGAATGCTCTTTTGCTTCACTTATATTTTGTAGAGCGTGGGCATATCTTTTGTAGAAATAATTAAACTCTCATGCTTCACTTATATCTGTTTAGAGAGTTAACAGGAGTTGGTCATTCACATGGTTAGTCATAAAATCCTACATAAAACTTGTAGATCACTGAATATGATATGGTTGATTCCTTGCAATAGTTTTGCGATATAAAGATGGTGATATTAGAGTCAGGCTAGTGAGTAATTGTGGATTGGTAGAAATATTTGTGTTAAAGTTTGTGATTCACGTAGCATGCACGTATGGTGAACCGTTATGTGAAGAAGTCGGAGCATGATTTATTTATTGATTGTCATCCTTTGTGTGGAGGTCGGGATCGCGCGATGGTTAACTCCTACCAACCCTTCCCCTAGGAGCATGCGTGTAGTACCTTGTTTCGATGACTAATAAATTTTTGCAATAAGTATGTGAGTTCTTTATGACTAATGTTGAGTCCATGGATTATACGCACTCTCACCCTTCCACCTTTGCTAGCCTCTCTAGTACCACGCAACTTTCGCCGGTGCATTAAACCCACCTTCCTCAAAACAGCCACCATATACCTTCCTCGAAACAGCCACCATACCTACCTATTATGGCATTTCCATAGCCATTCCGAGATATATTACCATGCAACTTCCACCGTTCCGTTTATTATGACACGCACCATCATTGTCATATTGCTTTGCATGATCGTAAGGTAGCTAGCATGATGTTTTCATGGCTTGTCCATTTTTTTTATGTCATTGCTACGCTAGATCATTGCACATCCCGGTACACTGCCGGAGGCATTCATATAGAGTCATATTTTGTTCTAGTATCGAGTTATAATTCTTGAGTTGTAAGTAAATAAAAGTGTGATGATCATCATTATTAGAGCATTGTCCCATGTGAGGAAAGGATGATGGAAGCTATGATTCCCTCACAAGTTGGGATGAGTCTCCGTACTTTACAAATAAATAAAACAGGCCAAAGAAGCCCAAATAAAAAAAAGGCCAAAGAAGCCCACCAAAAAAAACACAAAAAGTGAGAGAAAAGAGAGAAGGGGCAATGCTACTATTCCTTTTTCCACACTTGTGCTTCAAAGTAGCACCATGATCTTCATGATAGAGAGTCTCCTATATTGTCACTTTCATATACTAGTGGGAATTTTTCATTATAGATCTTGGCTTGTATATTCCAATGATGGGCTTCCTCAAATTGCCCTAGGTCTTCGTGAGCAAGCGAGTTGGATGCACACCCACTTAGTTTCTTTTTGAGCTTTCATACACTTATAGTTCTAGTGCATCCGTTGCATGGCAATCCCTACTCACTTGCATCGATATCGATTGATGGGCATCTCCATAGCCCATTAATTTGCCTAGTTGATGTGAGACTATCTCCTTCTTTTTGTCTTCTCCGCCACCTCCACCATATTCTATTCCACCTATAGTGCTATATCCATGGCTCACGCTCATGTACTGCGTGAAAGTTGAAAAGGTTTGAGAATACTAAAGTATGAAACAATTGCTTGGCTAAAACCGGGGTTGTGCATGATTTAATACTTTGTGTGATGAAGATGGAGCATAGCCAGACTATATGATTTTGTAGGGATAACTTTCTTTTAGCCATGATATTTTGAGAAGACATGATTGCTTTATTAGTATGCTTGAAGTATTATTGTCTTAATGTCAAATGATAGACTATTGCTTTGAATCACTCGTGTCTTAATATTCATGCCATGATTATATTATATGATCAAGATTATGCTAGGTAGCATTCCACATGAAAAATTATCTTTTTTATCATTTACCTGCTCGAGGACGACCAGGAATTAAGCTTGGGGATGCTGATACGTCTCCATCGTATCTATAATTTTTGATTGTTTCATGCCAATATTCTACAACTTTCATATACTTTTGGCAACTTTTTATACTATTTTTGGGACTAACATATTGATCCAGTGCCCAGTGCCAGTTCCTGTTTGTTGCATGTTTTTTGTTTCGCAGAATATCCATACCAAACAAAGTCCAAACGCGATAAAAACTTACGGAGATTTTTTTTGGAATATATGTGATTTTTGGGAAAAAGAATCAACGCGAGACGATGCCCGAGGGGCCCACAAGCCATAGGGGCGCGCCCCAGGGGGTAGGGCGCGCCCTGGACCCTTGTGGTCACCCCGTAAGGCAGTTGGTGCCCTTCTTTAGCCGCAAGAAAGCTAATATCCGGATAAAAATCGTGTTAAAATTTCAGCCCAATCGGAGTTACGGATCTCCGGAAATTTAAGAAACGGTGAAAGGCCAGAATCTGGGAAGGCAGAAACAGAAAGAAACAGAGAGAGAGATCCAATCTCGGAGGGGCTCCCGCCCCTCCGCTGCCATGGAGGCCAAGGACCAGAGGGGAAACCCTCCTCCCATCTAGGGGGGGGGGGAGGTCAAGGAAGAAGAAGAAGGAGGAGGGGGGCTCTCTCCCCCTCTCTCCCGGTGGCGCCGGAACGCCGCCGGGGCAATCATCGTGTGACGGCGATCTACTCCAACAACTCCATCATCTTCACCAACACCTCCATCACCTTCCCCCATCTATCTACAGCTGTCCACTCTCCCGCAACCCGCTGTACCCTCTACTTGAACATGGTGCTTTATGCTTCATATTATTATCCAATGATGTGTTGCCATCCTATGATGTCTGAGTAGATTTTTGTTGTCCTATCGGTGATTGGTGAATTGCTATGATTGGTTTAATTTGCTTGTGGTTATATTGTTGTCCTTTGGTGCCCATCATATGAGCGCGCGCGTGGATCACACCATAGGGTTAGTTGTATGTTGATAGGACTATGTATTGGAGGGCAAGGGTGATAGCAGCTTCAGTCTAGCATAGAAATTGATGCATACGGGATTGAAGGGGGACCAATATATCTTAATGCTATGGTTGGGTTTTACCTTAATGAACGTTAGTAGTTGCGGATGCTTGCTAATAGTTCCAATCATAAGTGCATAGAATTCCAAGTAAGGGATGACATGCTAGCAGTGGCCTCTCCCACATAAAACTTGCTATCGGTCTAGTAACGTAGTCAATTGCTTAGGGACAATTCCGCAACTCCTACCACCACTTTTCCACACTCGTTAAACTAACTTAATTGTTACTTTATGTAAACAGCCCCTAGATTTTATTTACTTGTTCTTTATTATCTTGCAAACCTATCCCGTTACACCTACAAAGTACTTCTAGTTTCATACTTGTTCTAGGTAAAGCGAACGTTAAGCGTGCGTAGAGTTGTATCGGTGGTCGATAGAACTTGAGGGAATATTTGTTCTACCTTTAGCTCCTCGTTGGGTTTGACACTCTTACTTATCGAGAAAGGCTACAACTGATCCCCTATACTTGTGGGTTATCAGTGGGCCACAAGCCACCAGGGCGCGCCCCCTAGCTTGTGCCCCCCTCCGTAGCTCCTCCAACCCTAACTCTTCGCCTATAAATTCAGGAATATTCCCCCAATACCAAAGGGAGCCACGAAAATACTTTTCCGCCGCCGCAAGCCTCTGTTCCCGTGAGATCCCATCTTGGGGCCTTTTCCGGTAATCTGCCGGAGGGGGATTCAATCACGGATGGCATCTACATCAACACCATTGCCCTTCCGATGATGCGTGAGTAGTTCACCTCAGACCTTCGGGTCCATAACTAGTAGCTAGATGGCTTCTTCTCTCTCTATGATGTTCAATACCATGTTCTCCATGATCTTCATGGAGATCTATCCGATGTAATACTCTTTTGCGGTGTGTTTGTCGAGATCCGATGAATTGTGGATTTATGACCAGATTATCTATGAATATTATTTGAATCTTCTCTGAATTCTTATATGCATGATTTCCTATCTTTGCAAGTCTCTTCGAGTTATTGGTTTGGTTTGGCCAACTAGATTGGTAATTCTTGCAATGGGAGAAGTGTTCAATCTTGCGGTGTCCTCACCCAGTGACAAAGTAGGGGTAGCGAGGCACGTATTTGTATTGTTTCCATCAAGGATAAAAAGATGGGGTTTTCATCATATTGCTTTAGTTTATCCCTCTACATCATGTCATCTTACTTAATGCGTTACTATGTTCTTCATGAACTTAATACTCTAGATGCAGGCAGGAGTCGGTCGATGTGTGGAGTAATAGTAGTAGATGCAGAATCATTTCGGTCTACTTGATACAGACGTGATGCCTATATGCATAATCATTGCCTTGGATATCATCATAACTATGCGCTTTTCTATCAATTGCTCGACAGTAATTTGTTCACCCACCGTATTATTTTACTTCAAGAGAGAAGCCTCTAGTGAAACCTATGGCCCCGAGTCTATTTTCCATATTATATTTTCAGATCTATAAACCAAAAATACCAAAAATACTTTGCTGCAATTTATTTACTTTTATTTTAGTTTTCGTTTTAGTAATCTTTTATATCTATCTCTATCAGATCTCATCCTTGCAAGTAACCGTGAAGGGATTGACAACCCCTTTATAGCGTTGGGTGCAAGTGTTTGATTGTTTGTGCAGGTGCATAGATTGGGGCCTTGCTTGTACCTCCTACTGGATTGATACCTTGGTTCTCAACAACTGAGGAAAATACTTATCTACTTTGCTGCATCACCCTTTCCTCTTCAAGGGAAAACCAACGCAAGCTCAAGAAGTAGCAAGAAGGATTTCTGGCGCCGTTGCCGAGGAGGATACATAGCAAGTCAAGACAAGAACTCTCCCGTCAACTTGCCAATTTTTGGCGTGGTTGTCGGAGAGATCTACATCAAGCCTACCAAGTACCCATCACAAACTCATCTCTTGCATTTACATTATTTGCCATTTGCCTCTCGTTTTCCTCTCCCCCACTTCTAAAATGATTTTCAGAAAAAACCAAAAAGATTTGCCTTTTTATTCGCCCTTCTTCCGTTCGTCTTTTCGTTTGCTTGTGTGCTAAATTGCTTGCTTTGTCACGATGTCTGAGAATACCAAATTGTGTGACTTCTCCAATACTAATAATAATGATTTTATTAGTACTCCGATTGCTCCCGCCACTAGTGCGGAATCTTATGAAATCAATGCCGCTTTGCTTAATCTTGTTATGAAAGAACAATTTTGCGGCCTTCCTAGTGAAGATGCCGCATCCCATCTAAATACTTTCGTTGAGTTGTGTGATATGCAAAAAAAGAAAGATGTGGATAATGATATTGTTAAATTGAAGCTATTCCCGTTCTCACTACGAGATCGTGCTAAAACTTGGTTTTCATCTTTGCCTAAAAATAGTATTGATTCATGGAATAAGTGTAAAGATGCTTTTATTTCCAAGTACTTTCCGCCCGCTAAGATCATCTCCCTTAGGAACGATATAATGAATTTTAAGCAACTTGATCATGAGCATGTTGCACAATCTTGGGAGAGGATGAAATTAATGATTAGAAATTGCCCCGCACATGGTTTGAGTTTATGGATGATTATACAATTTTTTTATGCGGGATTGAATTTTGCATCTAGAAATCTTTTAGATTCCGCCGCGGGTGGTACTTTTATGGAAATCACATTAGGAGAAGCTACTAAACTCCTAGATAATATTATGGCAAATTACTCTTAATGGCATACCGAAAGATCTCCTACTAGTAAAAAAGTGCATGCTATTAAAGAAATAAATACTTTGAGTGAAAAGATGGATGAATTAATGAAATTATTTTCTAGTAAGAGTGATCCTATTGATCCTAATGATATGCCTTTGTCTTCTTTGATTGGAAATAATAATGAATCTATGGATGTGAATTTTGTTGGTAGGAACAATTTTGGTAATAACGCGTATAGAGGTAATTTCAACCCTAGGCCGTTTCCTAGTAATTCCTCTAATAATTTTGGTAATTCCTACAATAATCCTTATGGAAATTATAATAAGATGCCCTCTGATCTTGAGAATAATATTAAAGAATTTATTAGTTCGCAAAAGGTTTTCAATGCTACAATTGAAGAAAAATTGCTCAAGATTGATGATTTGGCTAGGAACGTTGATAGAATTTCGCTTAGATTGATTCTTTGAAATTTAGATCTACTCCACCCAAGCGTGATATTAATGAGTCTTTAAAAGCTATGAGAACTTCCATTGATGAGTGTAAGGAAAGAACCGCTAGAATGCGTGCTAAGCGTGAATGGCTTGAAAAAGTGTGTTCTCGTGATAATAATGATGAAGATCTTAAAGTGAATGATGTGACTCCTATTGAATCTTTGTTTTCTAAATATAAATCTTGATAAAGATGGGACTGGAGATAAGTCAACTTTAGTTAAAAGTCGTCCCAATGATTCGGAGTTTATAGATCTTAATGCTAAAATTGATAAAAGTGGGATCGAAGAGGTCAAAACTTTAAATAGCAATGAACCCATTTTTTTGGATTTCAAGGACTTTAATTATGATAGTTGTTCTTTGATTGATTGTATTTCCTTGTTGCAATCCATGTTGAATTCTCCGCATGCTTATAATCAAAATAAAGCTTTTACTAAACATATCGTTGATGCTATGATGAAATCTTTTGAAGAAAAACTTGAGTTGGAAGTTTCTATACCTAGAAAGCTTTATGATGAGTGGGAACCTACTATTAAGATTAAAATTAAAGATTATTAGTGCCATGCTTTGTGTGATTTGGGTGCTAGCGTTTCCACGATTCCGAAAACTTTATGTGATGTGCTAGGTTTCCATGAACTTGATGATTGCTCTTTAAATTTGCATCTAGCGGATTCCACTATTAAGAAACCTATGGGAAGGATTAATGATGTTCTTATTGTTGCAAATAGGAATTATGTGCCCGTATATTTCATTGTTCTTGATATAGATTGCAATCCTACATGTCCTATTATTCTTGGTAGACCTTTCCTTAGAACTATTGGTGCAATTATTGATATGAAAGAAGGAAACATTAGATTCCAATTTCCATTAAGGAAAGGCATGGAACACTTTCCTAGAAATAAAATTAAATCACCTTATGAATCTATTATGAGAGCTACTTATGGATTGCATACCAAAGATGACAATACCTAGATCTATTGTGTTATGCCTAGCTAGGGGCGTTAAACAATAGCGCTTGTTGGGAGGCAACCCAATTTTATTTTATGTTTTTTATTTTTGTTTCTGTTATTGAGTGATTTACACATTATTACCTCTGTAGTAATTTTTTTAGTGTTTTAATTAGTGTTTGAGCCAAGTAAGACCTTTGGGATGGTCTACGGTGATTGTTGATTTGATCTTGCTGAAAAACAGAAACTTTTGCGCTCAGTCCAGGAATTTTATAAATTCACCAGAGCATAGAATGAGTCTGAAACTTTTACAAAAGATTGATATACAAATTTCCCAGATTGTCCTAATTTTTCAGAATTGTTTGAGTTACATAAGTATTCGAAGTTTACATATTGCTACAGACTGTTCTGTTTTTGACAGATTCTGTTTTCTTTGTGTTGTTTGCTTATTTTGATGTATCTATGGGTTGTATCGGGGGGTATGAACCATGGAGAAGTTGGAATACAGTAGATATTACACCAATATAAATAAATAATGAGTTCACAACAGTACCTAAAGTGGTGATTTATTTTTCTTATACTAACGGATCTCACGAGTTTTCTGTTGAGTTTTGTGTTGTGAAGTTTTCAAGTTTTGGGTAAAGATTTGATGGACTATGGAATAAGGAGTGGCAAGAGCCTAAGCTTGGGGATGCCCAAGGAACCCCAAGGAATATTCAAGGATACCAAAGAGCCTAAGCTTGGGGATGCCCCGGAAGGCATCCCCTCTTTTGTCTTCAATCCATCAGTAAATTTACTTGAGGCTATATTTTTATTCACCACATGATATGTGTTTTGCTTGGAGCGTCTTGTATGATATGAGTCTTTGCTTTTTAGTTTGCCACAATCATCCTTGCTTCACACATCTTTTCAGAGGGACACGCATAAATCGTGAATTTATTAGAATACTCTATGTGCTTCACTTATATCTTTTGAGCTAGGCAATTTTGCTCTACTGCTTCACTTATATCTTTTTAGAGCACGGTGGTGTTTTATTTTATAGAAATAATTGAAATCTCGTACCTCACTTATATTATTTTGAGAGTCTTTAAACAGCATGGTAATTGGTTTAGGTTATGAATTTAGTCCTAATATAATGGGCATCCAAGAGGGATATAGTAAAAACTTTCATATAAAGTGCATTGAATACTATGAGAAGTTTGATTCCTCGCATATAGTTTCGAGATATAAAGATGGTGATATTAGAGTCATGCTAGTGAGTAATTGTGGATTGGTAGAAATACTTGTGTTAAAAGTTTGTGATTCCCGTAGCATGCACGTATGGTGAACCGTTATGTAACGAAGTCAGAGCATGATTTGTTTATTGATTGTCATCCTTTGTATGAGGGTCGGGAGCGCACGATGGTTAACTCCTACCAACCTCTCCCCTAGGAGAATGTGTCTAATACTTTGCTTCGATAACTAATAGACTTTTGCAATAAGTATGTGAGTTCTTTATGACTAATGTGAGTTCATGGAATATACGCACTCTCACCCTTCCACCATTGCTAGCCTCTCTAGTACCGCGCAACTTTCGCCGGTGCATTAAACCCACCATATTCCCTTCCTCAAAACAGCCACCATACCTACCTATTATGGCATTTCCATAGCCATTCCGAGATATATTGCCATGCAACTTCCACCGTTCCGTTTATCATGACACGCACCATCATTGTCATATTGCTTTGCATGATCGTAAGATAGCTAGCATGATGTTTTCATGGCTTGTCTGTTTTGATGTCATTTGCTATGCTAGATCGTTGCACATCCCGGTACACCGCCGGAGGCATTCATATATAGTCATATTTTTTTCTAAGTATCGAGTTGTAATTCTTGAGTTGTAAGTAAATAAAAGTGTGATGATCATCATTATTAGAGCATTGTCCCATGTGAGGAAAGGATGATGGAAGCTATGATTCCCTCATAAGTTGGGATGAGTCTCCGGACTTTACAAATAATAAAAGAGGCCAATGAAGCCCAAATAAAAAAAAGGCCAAAGATGCCCACCAAAAAAAAAGGAGAGAGAAAAGAGAGAAGGAACAATGCTACTATCTTTTTTTCCACACTTGTGCTTCAAAGTAGCACCATGATCTTCATGATAGAGAGTCTCCTATTTTGTCACTTTCATATACTAGTGGGAATTTTTCATTATATAACTTGGCTTGTATATTCCAATGATGGGCTTCCTCAAATTGCCCTAGGTCTTCCTGAGCAAGCGAGTTGGATGCACACCCACTTAGTTTCTTTTTGATCTTTCATACACTTATAGCTCTAGTGCATCCGTTGCATGGCAATCCCTACTCACTCACATTGATATCTATTGATGGGCATATCCATAGCCCGTTGATACGCCTAGTTGATGTGAGACTATCTTCTCCTTTTCCTCACAACCTCCACCATATTCTATTCCACCTATAGTGCTATATCCATGGCTCACGCTCATGTATTGCGTGAAAGTTGAAAAGGTTTGAGAACATAAAAAGTGTGAGACAATTGCTTGACTTGTCATCGGGGTTGTGCATGATTTAAATACTTTGTGTGGGGAAGATGGAGCATAGCCAGACCATATGATTTTGTAGGGATAACTTTCTTTGGCCATGTTATTTTGAAAAGACACGATTGCTTTGTTAGTATGCTTGAAGTATTATTGTTTTTATGTCAGCATTAAAATTTTGTTTTGAATCTTATGGATCTGAACATTCATGCCACAATAAAGAATATTACATGGATAAATATGTTAGGTAGCATTCCACATCAAAAATTCTGTTTTTATCATTTACCTACTCGAGGACGAGCATGAATTAAGCTTGGGGATGCTGATACATCTCCAACGTATCTATAATTTTTGATTGTTACATGCTATTATATTATCTATTTTGGATGTTTTATATGCATTAATATGCTATTTTATATTATTTTTGGGACTAACCTATTAACCTAGTGCCCAGTGCCAGTTTCAGTTTTTTCCTTGTTTTTGAGTATTGCAGAAAAGGAATATCCAACGGAGTCCAAACGGAATAAAATTCTATGCTGATTTTTCTTGGACCAGAAGGAACCCAGGAGGCTTCGAGAAGAGGCCAGAAGACCTACGGGTGGGCCACAAGCCACCAGGGCGCGCCCCTGGGGGGGGGGGGCGCCCCCCTGGCTTGTGGCCCCCCCCCCGTAGCTCCTCCAACCCTAACTCTTCGCCTAAAATTCAGGAATATTCCCCTAATACCAAAGGGAGCCACAAAAATACTTTTCCGCCGTCGCAAGCCTCTGTTCCTGTGAGATCCCATCTTGGGGCCTTTTTCGGTAATCTGCCGGAGGGGGATTCGATCACGGAGGGCATCTACATCAACACCATTGCCCTTCCGATGATGCGTGAGTAGTTCACCTCAGACCTTTGGGTCCATAGCTAGTAGCTAGATGGCTTCTTCTCTCTCTATGATCTTCAATACCATGTTCTCCATGATCTTCATGGAGATCTATCCGATGTAATACTCTTTTGCGGTGTGTTTGTCGAGATCCGATGAATTGTGGATTTATGATCAGATTATCTATGAATATTATTTGAATCTTCTCTGAATTCTTATATGCATGATTTCCTATCTTTGCAAGTCTCTTCGAGTTATTGGTTTGGTTTGGCCAACTAGATTGGCAATTCTTGCAATGGGAGAAGTGCTTAGTTTTGGGTTCAATCTTGCGGTGTCCTCACCCAGTGACAAAGTAGGGGTAGCGAGGCACGTATTTATATTGTTGCCATCAAGGATAAAAAGATGGGGTTTTCATCATATTGCTTGAGTTTATCCCTCTACATCATGTCATCTTACTTAATGCGTTACTCTGTTCTTCATGAACTTAATACTCTAGATGCAGGCAGGAGTCGGTCGATGTGTGGAGTAATAGTAGTAGATGCAGAATCGTTTCGGTCTACTTGATATGGACGTGATGCCTATATGCATAATCATTGCCTTGGATATCGTCATAACTATGCGCTTTTCTATCAATTGCTCGACAGTAATTTGTTCACCCACCGTATTATTTTCCTTCAAGAGAGAAGCCTCTAGTGAAACCTATGGCCGCTCTCGTGAAGAAGAATCATGTGCACGATAAACCGCGCCTGGAGCGTCGTACCCTTGCCAGCTTACACTTGGGTGTCGCGCGAGGAGACTAGACACCAAGGACCTCAGGAGGTGACGTGCATGGGGGAAGACCCATGAGACAGAGCTCGATCGCTTGGGTTTATCAGCGCTACGGGGACGAACCCGAGCACAGACACCGTGTACAGCTCCCGCTCACGTGAGGTACAAGTGGAAACTGGTGAACACAGAGCTCTGTCGATCATCCACCAGCGCGGAGCATGGGGCTTCCACTAGGCGTGGTGTCGGGGTACACAAACAGGGATGTTTATTTCCCCCTGACTTGTGCACGGACAATAAGCCTCCGACTCGATGGCCTAAGCCTGCCGAGGAAAGCTGCTACCCAGTCAGAACCAGTCCAAACCAGAGAAGCCGCTCTACGTGAGATCAAGGAGCCCATCAAGAAGACGAAACCAGTATTCAATACCAAGACTCCGATAGAAGCAACCTACGCTGGCTAAGCAACGCCGACAAGGTCGATGCAACAGCCCAGAACGGGCCCGAACCGTGCCAGTCACGTCCCCGATGCCTGCCGGGGACCGAGGCGCACACATCTTCAGGAAGACCCGGCAAGCCATCCCCCGGCAGGCGCGAGCCGATCGGCCACCGCTCCACCGCATCGCAACGCCAGTCATTTGTCGATGCGGTGTCGAGCCCTCAGGTGGCTAAGTGGCTCTCGCTAAGCACGTGGCGACTGGCTGGGAGACAGATTATGCCCGTTTGACACCCGTCCAGAGGCATGTCAAGATATTGAGCAATAGTTAGCTAAAGCGGTGGTAAAGCCTGCCGGGGATGCATCCCCGCACGCCACCTAGGCTAGCATTTATGGCATTTTGTCCTAAGTGCCAGAGTTAGGTATGATAGCACTGTTAGCTATCTAATCACTAGATAATGTCTGTTTTGCCACCGTGGTTGCCCCTTGAGCTATAAAAGGAGGCCCAAGGCAACCTAGCTAGAGATTCGGACCTTTGGACACTTGTACTCGCGTAGCAGCTCTCCCGAAGGCAACCTTGTTGGGTTTGAGCACTGCGGATGCTTCGTGTTCCTCCGATCAATCCACCAAAGCAGGGGTAGGGTTTTACGCTTCCCAGCGGCCCGAACCTGGGTAAAACACCAACATCTCGTCGTCGTGCTGCCTCACCACCTCTGCTCTTTGTGCAACGTGATCTCACCCCTGCCGAGCCACAAAAGGGGACCGTGGCCCATAGGTGATCATGTGTATCGTGACCCGACATCTTTGGCACGCCAGGTAGGGGGAGCGTCATTTGCGCGAACCTGAGATTGTGAGCAGCGTGTCGATCTTCATCGTCGTCTTCTTCAGCTGTGGCTCCCAAGAAGAAGACCGTCGCGACCACGCATCCCTCTACTTAGAAGGCCCCCTCGCACGCAGCTGTGGACGCCGTTGGCACAGCGGCGGTGATGATTGAGCTGGGCGTTGTGGGCGACGCGACTGACGCAGGCGGTGCCACCGTCGTGTCCCCCGTGGTCGAAGCTGGAGCGGGGAACGCCGAAGAAGAGCAACAACAGCAACATTTTGGCGAGCTCGTCCCTAGTGCCGCGGGAGGAGGAAACGTTCAGTCTCCACCTCCCCGCCACACTGGTGACCGCGGCCGCAACAGCGGCGCCCAATCTGGGGCAAGCCGTGATCTCCCAGCTGCGCCTGTCACGGGCGCGGCTGCTGGGCGCGCGCCTCGCCCAGAGCAAGACGGAGCGCCGAACGGGTCCGTAGACCCACAAGTTCAACCTCCTCCATGTCAGACCGCCCCGGCGATCGGTGCACGGTGACAAGAATGTGGCGACGCCCCTCTTGGTTCCACCAAGAGTCGAGCGACGTCACGATCTGCCTCTCTAGCTATGCCGGCCACGGCAGCGGAAGTGATGGCACGGGCCCAGCTGCTATTAAATTTCCCGCCAGCGGCTGACAAGGTGGACGAGTAGAGAGCCACCATCCAGAGTTTGATCGGCTTCGTTGAAGCCAACAAATCGCAGCATGCAGAGCCGTCGCGATGCCCGCGGACGGCGGCGGCGGCCCAGGCTGACGGTCGTGTCGAGGGGGCCGCGCCAACGGTGCAATCCCCTCCGCGACAACAGACCCAGAGGCAGCCGCAACGAGCTCTACATGCCGACGAGCCCGACGAAGCATCTATGGCCTCGTCCAGCCTGCACGATCGCTGGGACCAGTGACCTGTCCTGGAAGACCAGCGGAGGGAAGACGCGCGCATCACCATAGAGCAATGCCGGGAAGCACACCGCCAATCCGACAGGCGCAACGGCCCAGATGCTAGCGACCCTGCGCCCAGTGCTGGCGGGTACCTGCCTTATGAGGTTGGGTGCCCTGCCTTCACTCGCGAGCTGCGACAGGTCCGCTGGCCATCGGCCCGGGATTTCAAGCCCGAACTGACGGAGAAATATGACGGGAAGCTAAACCCGGCAGAGTTCCTGCGTATCTATACAATAGCCGTCCAAGCCGCCGAGGAAAGAGATGAGAAGGTGCTCGCTAACTATTTCCCTTTGGCACTCAAGCCAAATGTGAGATCGTGGCTGATGCACCCGCCGGAGAACTCTATTTCATCATGGGCTGACTTGTGCAACGAGTTTGTCGGCGCCTTCACAGGTGGCCACCAGGAGCCAGGGCAGCCCAGTGACCTGCAAATCCTTCCGTAGAAGGAGGGAGAAACCTTGCAGAAGTACATCCAGAGATTCAGTCGAGTACACCGCAATATTCCAGAAATACACCCCGCAGCCGTGATTGCCGCGGTCCATTCGAACGTGCACAACAGAAGGATGTGGGCCAAGATGAATGTTAGACTCCCCAAGACCGCCAATGAGTTGTACACATTGGCGGACAAGTGTGCTCGTGCCGAGGAAGGAAGGCGACTCAGATGACGACGATGATGCCCCTGGTCCGAAGGGGAAAAGCCGAAGGCGCAATAAGAAGCGTAAGGGAAAGGCAGTGTTGGCCGTTGAGAGCTCTGGTGATCTCAGTGCCGGCAAGAAGGCCAAGGCCGAGGCCCCCGGCAAGGGAGCTGTCGCGTGTGCTGATTTCCGGGAGGCCGCAGCGACAGAGAAAACCGGAAAGTCCGAAGGGCCATACTGCAAAATCCACCGCACCAAAGGTCATGATCTCCTAGAATGCCGCCAAGTTGAGCAGCTTGCTGAGAAACAGAAGGCTGAATACGAAAATCGTGACAAGGAGAGAGGCCAAGATGGTGCTGCCGGGAAAGGCCGTGGTGGTAGAGGGGGCCACCGCGGCAAGGCCCCGCAGCAGAAGGAAAAACCTGCTAGAGGCCGTGAGAAGAAAGAAAGAGATGATATGAGTGATGATGAGGATGATGGAGAAGAGTCCAGTGATCGAGAATTCCAGAAGGCAACTGAAGCCATGTGTGTTGACGGGGGTGCGTCCTTGCATTCCTCTCATCGCCAGCTCAAGCAGTGGGCACGTGAGATCAACGCCATGGAGCCAGCTGCAGAGTCCAGAAGGCCACTCAAATGGTCCCGCACGCCTATCATGTTTGACGAAGAGGATCATCCTGACCGCACCACTGCGGTCGGATGTTTGCCATTGTTGGTCTCCCCAACAATCCGCAACCTCAAAGTAACCAAGATGTTAGTTGACGGCGGGGCGGGGTTGAACTTAATCTCCCCTAAAGTGGTTGAAAAGCTGCAGATCCCTGATGGAGAGCTCAAAGCTACGGGTACGTTCCAAGGAATCAACCCCGGCAGGAGCCGACCCAAGGGAAAGATCACTTTGCCTGTGATGTTTGGTGGGGAGTTGAACTACCGGACTAAGAAGGTGGTGTTTGATGTGGTCGAACTCCCTCCGCCTTACATTGGAATTCTTGGTCGCCCAGCTCTGGCAAAATTCATGGTAGCATCCCACTATGCTTACAACACTTTGAAGATGCCAGGGCCCATGGGAATAATCTCCATTCCAGCTAACAAGAAGGATGCAGTTATATGTGTGGACAAGATGTATCGAGACGCGGTAGCGGCTGAGTTCGCGGAAACCCCAGCTCCCGCCAAGGAATCGAAGAAGGGGAAGAAGTCTAGCAGGGACGCCGGCAAGGACTCTGGGAAGCGCGCCTCTTCGGAGTGTGATGCACCCATCGATGACCTGCCGGAGAGTTCCACTAGCAAAAGATCCAAGGTCACCAATCCTGCAACGAAGAAGGTCCCGGCAGGGCAGGATGGTGCTGATGGTATGTTTACCATCAGTGCCATCCTTAATGACAAATAGGAAAGCGCGCTCGTTGCCTTCCTGCGGGCGAATGTCGATGTGTTTGCTTGGCAACCATCTGACATCCCCAGTGTTCCCAGGGAGGTAATTGAGCACCACCTTGCTGTCTGCCCTCATGCCAGGTCCGTCAAGCAAAAAGCTAGAAAGCAAGCCTTGGAGCGGCAGCAGTTCATCGCCGAGGAAATCAAGAAGCTTGAAGCAGCCAGTTTGGTCAGAGGAGTGTTGCATCCAACTTGGTTAGCCAACCCGGTAGTGGTGTGCAAGGCGAATGTGAAATGGAGGCTTTGCATTGATTTCACTGACTTGAACAAAGCATGCCCGAAGGACCCTTTTCCCTTGCCGCGCATCGATCAGATTGTTGATTCCACTTCCGGGTGTGACTTGCTTTCCTTCTTGGATGCATACGCCGGATACCACCAGATATTCATGGCAAAGGAAGATGAGGAAAAGACCGTGTTCATAACTCCGTGTGGCACACACTGCTTTGTACGTATGCCCTTCGGGTTAAAGAGCGCTGGTTCTACCTTTGCAAGGGCCATGCAGATTGGATTTGAACCTCAATTGCACAGGAACGTGGAAGCTTACATGGATGACATAGTAGTCAAAACCAGAGATGAAGCAACCCTCATACAAGACTTGGAAGAAACTTTTATGAACTTGCGCAAGATCAATTTGAAGCTCAACCCTGAGAAGTGTGTGTTTGGTGTCCCATCCGGCAAGTTGCTTGGGTTCTTTGTATCTCAGCGGGGAATAGAAGCCAATCCCAACAAGATCAAAACAATCGAGCAGATAGAAGCACCCAAGTCTGTCAAGGACGTAAGACGCTTGGCAGGATGCATTGCCGCATTGAGTAGGTTCATCTCCAAATCCGCTGAACGCGCCCTGTCGTTTTTCAAGATTCTGAAAAAGGCCGGCCCGATGAAGTGGACCCCGGAAGTAGAAGCAGCGCTGCAAGATCTGAAAGCTTACCTTTCCTCCGATCCCACCTTGGTCGCGCCTAAACCGAAAGAACCATTGCTATTATACTTGGCGGCAATGAATCAAGTGGTTAGCGCAGCACTGGTGGTGCAGCGAAAGTGGATGAAGATGTAGCCGCTTCGACTGATTTCACCGGGGGTGGAACCGAAGCATTCACGGCAGGACATGATACAAACCAAGGGGAACGTGAGCAAGCAAACGGAGGCAGTTTCAAGGATGTGGCAAAGAAGAAAGTGGTGCAGCGACCAGTATACTTTGTCAGCTCCTTGTTACAAGGGGCTAGGTCAAGGTACTCTGCAGTGCAAAATCTGATCTTCGGCCTTACCATGGCCTCGAGGAAACTGCGCCACTACTTCCAAGGCCACGAGATCACAGTTGTCACCCGCTTTCCGCTGCAGCGTATATTGAGGAACCCCGAAGCCACTGGCAGGATAGTTGAGTGGGCGCTAGAACTGTCAATTTTTGGTTTGAAGTATGAGAGCACTTCCACAATTCAGAGTAGGGTGTTGGCGGAATTCATTGCAGAATGGACGCCCACGCCAGACGAAGAGGTTCCAGAGACAATTCTCCCCAGCAAAGAAGCGCCTATGGAATGGATCATGTATTTTGACCGTGGTTTCTCGCTTCAGGGCGCCGGAGCAGGCGTGGTCCTCATCGCCCCTACCAGAGAGCATCTCAAATATGTGGTTCAAATGCACTTCCCCCGGGAGGAGGCCACCAACAACACCGCTGAGTATGAGGGGCTCCTTGCCGGACTCAGAATCGCGGTGGAATTGGGAATCAAGAAACTGATCATCCGAGGAGATTCTCAACTCGTGGTGAAACAAGTGAACAAAGATTATCAGAGTCCGTTGATGGAAGCGTACGTGGAAGAGGTGAGTAAGCTGGAGGAGCACTTTGATGGATTGCAAGCAGAGCATGTACCACGCGCAGAAAACAGCGTCGCTGATTATCTATCAAAGTGCGCTGCGCAAAAGCTTCCTGTGGAACCAGGAACTTTTGTCCTCCACCTCACTCAGCCATCAATATCCCCGTCAACAATGACCAGGAAAAGGAGAAAGCTGAACTCCGACAAGCATTTCCCGGCAGAGCTTCTTGAAGCCGCTGGTAGAGAGGCTACCGGGGACAGTCTCGTTTCGGTTGGTGAGCAGCTCCCTCCTGCAGAACCCCGGGTTCTTGCAGTCGAGGTAAGTGCTCCCACGAACGAGGAGACACCTTTAGTCCTCGTTGTCGAGCCACAGGCTCCAGCTTGGGCACAACATATAGTCCACTTCCTTGAAACAGGAGAACTTCCCGAAGAGAAGGAAGAAGCCGAAAAAGTAGCCCGTCAGTCAAGTATGTACCAGTTTGTCGATGACACTCTATACAGAAAAAGACCAAACAGTGTGAAATTAAGGTGCATTCGTCAGGAAGATGGACTGAAGCTGTTGGCAGAGATTCACGGAGGCATGTGTGGGTCTCACATTGGATCAAGGGCCCTTGCCGGGAAAGCCTTCTGGCAGGGTTTCTATTGGCCCACTGCCCTCCAGGATGCAACTGAGCTAGTCACCAAGTGTGAAGCCTGCCAGTTCCATTCCAAGAACATTCATCAACCAGCGCAAGCTCTCCAGACGATCCCTTTATCCTAACCATTCTCGGTCTGGGGGCTCGATATTTTGGGCCCCTTTCCCCACGCCGTTGGGGGCTTTGAATTCTTGTTCGTAGCAATCGACAAGTTTACAAAGTGGCCTGAGGTGGAACCAGTGAGAAAGGTGACCGCGCAGTCATCTGTCAAGTTCCTGAAAGGACTAGTGTGCCGTTTTGGAGTGCCCAACAGGGTGATCACCGATAATGGCACCCAGTTCACGAGCCGCACCTTTATGCAATACATCCAAAGCCTTGGAAGCATGGTCTCCTTCGCCTCTGTTGCTCACCCGAGAAGCAACGGGCAAGTCAAGAGGATGAATGCTGAAGTGTTGCGTGGGCTCAAGACAAGAACTTTCGATAGACTGTGAAGAGGCGGCAAGCGCTGGATAGATGAGTTGCCAGTGGTTCTTTGGTCCCTCAGAACGACACCAAATCGAGCTACCAGCCAGATGCCCTTCTCCCTAGTATATGGGGCGGAAGCATTTCTCCCCACGGAACTCATATACGGGTCACCTCGAGTACTTGCCTACGATGAAGTAGAGCAAGAGTAGCTATGGCATGACGATGCCATGCTCCTCGAGGAAGATCGTCTCCAGGCCGCTGTGCGTGCTGCACGCTACCAGCAAGCCCTGCGCCGCTATCATAGCCGCAGGGTCCACGCCCGGAGCCTTGAGGAAGGCGACCTTGTCCTTAGGCGCGTTCAGTCCGCCATGGGTACCTACAAGTTGGTGCCGAAGTGGGAAGGCCCTTACCGGGTAGCACGAGTCACCAGACCTGGCGCAGTCCGTCTGGAGACCGAAGATGGCATCAAAATGCTTAACTCATGGAATATTGAGCATCTTCCTAAGTTCTACCCGTAAGGCGCGGTCGCCGGGCTCAGTCCCCGGCAACCACCTTTTGTACAAGCCTTGCCGCAGTGCATGTAACCCTTTGTACAAAGCCAGGCGCAGACCTTGTGCATGCAATAATAAAGCTAGGCATTGCATCATACCATCGAACTGCATGTTTACTATGCATTTTTATGATGCAATGTTATCGCTTTTAAGTTTTAGAAATTTGCTAGAGTACTTGATGAGCCTATGATCCTTGTTACAGCATTCTCTCTCTCCAGAGGACAGAGGCCTCTTGCCCTACATGTTTTACCGTCAGGAAAACAAGGAAGAAGGGCAAAGAAACAAGGACGGTGGCCCGTCGTACTCCAAAAAGGGATACTGCCTGAAAAGATAAGTCTAATCACATCTTCCAAAGCTCGGAGCCATTTGCTCCCTTAAGGAAACCCTTGCTATCGTTTTTGACTGTGTACAATGGAGTCCTACACGCAATGGAAACCCTTGTCGGGACGAGCCGTCCCCCATCTCCTGTCGCTTATCAGCTCTGGGGGGCTCTGCCGATACCGACAAGGAGCCTTGCCAGGGAATGATACCAGCTTGCTGCCAGGGGCTCGTCCCCCCCCTTTGGCTCTCGCGGTTAGTACTGACCTGGCAAATAGTTCCGTCCGGCAAGGACAAACTTGTTAACACAGTATAAACTAGGGGAGAAAGGGATAGTACTTAAGGAACAGAAATATCATTCTTTCATTCATTTTCGGTACAAAATGGATAGAGATACATTAGAGGATGCCCCTTAAATAACTCTTTATTTGACTTTCTCCCCTAGGGACAAGCTACAAAAAGGAGAAAGGACGTGAGGGCAACATTTCTTTGACGCGTGTCCGTGCACTGTTTGGGGCCTAACCCAATGATGCCAAGCGACACGTATGGCTCAGGCCCGGGGGCTTCTGTCGAGGTACACAAACAGGGGTGTTTATTTTCCCCTGACTTGTGCATGGACAATAAGCCTCCGACCCGATGGCCTAAGCCTGCCGAGGAAAGCTCTACCCAGTCAGAACCAGTCCAAACCAGAGAAGCCGCTCTACGTGAGATCAAGGAGCGCATCAAGAAGACGAAACCAGCATTCAAGACCAAGACTCTGACAGAAGCAGCCTACGTTGGCTAAGCAACGACGGCAAGGTCGATGCAACAGCCAAGAACGGGCCCGAACCGTGCCAGTCACGTCCCCGATGCCTGCCGGGGACCGAGGCGCATACATCTTCAGGAAGACCCGACAAGCCATCCCCCGGCAGGCGCGAGCCGATCGGCCACCGCTCCACCGCATCGCAACGCCAGTCATTTGTCGATGCGGCGTCGAGCCCTCAGGTGGTTAAGTGGCACTCGCTAAGCACGTGGCGACTGGCTGGGAGTAAGATTATGCCCGTTTGACACCGGTCCAGAGGCGTCTCAAGATATTGAGCAATAGTTAGCTAAAGCAGTGGTAAAGCCTGCGGGGGATGCATCCACGCACGCCACCTAGGCTAGCATTTATGGCATTTTGTCCTAAGTGCCAGAGTAAGGTATGATAGCACTGTTAGCTATCTAATCACTAGATAATGTCTATTTTGCCACTGTGGTTGCCCCTTGAGATATAAAAGGAGGCCCAAGGCAACCTAGCTAGAGATTCGGACCTTTGGACACTTGTACTTGCATAGCAGCTCTCCCGAAAGCAACCTTGCCGGGTTTGAGCACTGCGTGTGCTTCGTGTTCCTCCGATTAATCTACCAAAGCAGGAGTAGGGTTTTACGCTTCCCAGCGGCCCGAACCTGGGTAAAACACCAGCGTCTCGTCGTCGTGCTGCCTTAGCACCTCTACTCTTTGTGCAACGTGATCTCACCCCTGCCGAACCACAAAAGGGGCCCGTGGCCCCATACGTGATCGTGTGTATCGTGACCCGACACGTGTGCAGGAGTCATTCCGGGGCCGAAGGGCAGCCCTTCTGGAGGCTCCGGGGCATGTACAACCCCAACCTCATTATTACGTGAGAGGGTCACATGCGGCGATTTCGGAGAGAGGTGTCAGACGCCCCAGGCACGCGGCTCAGGAGATCCTTCCTCAATCCTTTACCCACCGGCGCAGAGCATGGAGCTTCCACTAGGCGTGGGCGGGAGCCCTCCTGGGGCCGGGGGGCGGCCCTTCGGAAATCTCCGGGGCGTGTACAACCCTAACCTCATTATTACGTGAGAGGGTCATGGGCGGTGATTTAAAAGAGGTGTCGGATACCCCAGGCACATGGCTCAGGAGCTCCTTCCTTAGTTCTTCAGGCGGGTTGCGCCTCACTTTTCATGAGGCTGCATGCATACAAGCCCTGTGACGGGGGGGGGGCGACGCGAGCCAGGTGGTCGTCCCGAGGCCACCTCACAAAGAGATTCGACACCGAGGACCCCAGGAGGTGACGTGTTCAGGGGCAGCCCGTCAGACAGAGCTCAGTCTCGCAGATTTAGCGACACTGCAGGGACGAACCTGAGCACAGACGCCATGTCGGGTTCCTTCATCAGATGATCGAGGGAAATCCACCCGATGCGCGACGCCCGAGGTGGCAAAGCACCTCAACTGGCAATGGAGTATAACAAGCCACGCCCTGACTCGCCTACCTTCGGCAATCCCCTGAGGGCAAGGCACCGTTGGCCTTAGGAGGTGTCGTGCACGGGAGCGAGCCCGCGAGACAGAGCTTGGCCGCTTGGGTTATCGACGCTGCAGGGACGAGCCCGAGCACAGACGTCGTGCCTAACCCGAACGGGGAATTTTCGAAAGGATGGTCGCTGGAGCGCGGCAATTTCAAGTGGCGGCAAGGCACCAAGCGCTAGGATTAAGCCGAAATCACAAATTTCGAAGGAAATAATAATGGTTCACTACTCTTCCAAAAAGCGAGAATGTTGCAGGGGCGGACCCAACCAGCCTGGGGGTGTTGCAGCCCGCAGGGTGTCCCCAATTCAAATTGAATCAACAAAAAATCACCTGGCGGTTACACTACTGCGGAGGTGTCCGGCCATCTTGCTGGGCGCCTCGGAGGCCAGCCCTTCAGGGGCCTGTCTGCTCTCGACGTCCTGGGGTCCTGAGGGCTCGCGGAGCCTCGGCGTCATGTGAGGCGCCATCGCGAACTGCGCCAGCCTCTGGAAGGCGGCGCCGGCGTTTGCCAAGCCAAAGGGCACGCGAGCACGATGGGTAGCAACATGCGGTCGGAAGAGGCCTTGGGACGTGGCCCAGTTAAGGACCGCGACGTCAATGCACATGCGTGCCCCGCCGCGCTCTGGGGGATACTTCTCCTGCATCCTGCCGTCTTCTCGGTTGATGAACTTCTGTGACGCTGGCGCCTAGCGCCGCGGCCCTTCCCTCCGGGGACACGCCACGAGGCACGCCTCCAAGTGGTGCCCGAGCACCTCCCTCGTCATACCGGCCAAGCCAGACGCTTCCCACATGGAAGCCCCCGAGCCCAGCCTGAGGGGGGCGCCGGACGTGCCTTCCTATGCGGGGAGGCGGTCGGCGCCGGCGGCGGGCGCCGGACCCGCGTCGGCAGGGGCCGCCTTCTTGGTCTTGATGTGGCTCGGAACAGGCAGCAACTGCTTCTTCCTCGGGGGAGGGGCCTTGCGAGGCTCGACATCCCCCGAATCCCCGGAGTGCTCCGCCGCGGCAAGCTTGTAAGCCCGCTCGAGGGAGCAGATCGTGTTCTTCTCATCGCAGGTGACGGTGATTACACCGCTGCATCCTGGCATCTTGAAGACGTTGTAACCGTGGTGCGTTGCTGCCATGAACTTGGCTAGCGCCGGGTACCCCAATATGGCGTTGTATGGGAGGCCGATGTGCGCCACGTCGAAGTCGATGAGCTGGGTATGGTAGTTGTCACGCGTGCCGAACGTGATGGGGAGGCGGATCTGCCCCAGCGGGGTGGTGGAGCCGCTGGTCACTCCGGAGAAGGGCCTGGTTGGGATCAGCTGGTCGTAGGGCACTTGGAGCATGTCGAAGGTTTCCACCGAGAGCACGTTGAGGCCCACGCTTTCGCCGATGAGGGTCTTGGTGACGACGACATTGTTGATCGTGGGGGTGCACATCATGGGGAGCGCACCTGCGGTAGCCGAGGAACTTGAGGCTGTCGCTGGCGTCGAAAGAGATAGCATACTGGGACCACTTGAGGGGCCTCACGGCTTCCAGCCTCGGGAGGGCAGCATTCACCTCTCGAGAAAACATCTTGAACCGACGGTTGGACAGAGGGGTATGGGCCCCGCCAAGGATGCAAGCCACGGCGCAAGGCTCCTGGTAGCCCCCAACGTTCTCATCGCGCTGGCCATCGTCGCTCCTTCTTGGGGGTGGCGGTAGCGGGGGAAGCACTGCGTTGTTCCGAGGGCGCACCTCACGAGGTTGGTCGCGTCGGCCGTTGTCGCGAGGCTGTTCCTGCCAGCCCTGGCGGGGGTTGCCGCCGCGACCGTCCCATCGACCGCAGCCGCGGCCGCCACCGCCTCCGCGGCCTACGCCACGGTCGCTTCTTTCCAGGCGCCGGACAACGCACTTGTCTCGGAGGATCCTGAGCTCCTGACAGTCTTCGGTGTTCCAGTGTGCAGGTCGTGGTAGATGTAGAACGGGCGCCAATCTTTCTCGTGCACGGTTTGGTCGCGGTCGCGCTTCTACTCAGGCTCCGCCGCGAGTACGGTAGGACCCTTGCACTTGACCTCCTTGGTCTTGGCCTTGCTGTCATCTTGCGCGGCGTCCGGGTCGTCGTGGGCGAACAGGCGTCCTTCCTCTGCCTTGGCCCACTTGTCGGCGATGTTGAACAACTCCAGGGCCGAGCTTAAGTTGTTGTTGATGGCGAGCTTCTCGCACATCTTGAGGTCCTTGACACCGTTGGTGAACGCCATGATGACGGCTTCGTCCGTAGCGCGTGGGATCTTGTTGCGCACCTGACTGAACTGCTAGATGTACTTGCGCAAGATTTCTCCAGGGCGCTGCTTCACACGCCGCAGGTCATTGACGGAGAGGGGACGGTCGTGCGTGCCCTTGAAGTTGGCAATGAACAGCTCGCAAAGCTCGCTCCTTGACAAGACCGAGTTCTCGGTCAGGTTCAGGAGCCAGGACCGCGCACCATCCTTGAGAGCCATCGAGAGCCAGTTCGTCATGGCCTTGTCATTGTCGCTTGCTACCTCCACGCTCAGTGCATAGATCTGGAGGAATTCCGTGGGGTCGATAGTGCCATCATAACGTGGGGGCAGCTCGGGCCTGAACTTGGCGGGCCAGACCACCCTGCGGAGCTCACGAGTGAAGGCTCGATAGCCCACGGTGCCTAGAGGACCACCGCGTGCGAGGGCGGCCCGGTTCTGGCGCCCGGCCGCGGCCACATCCTGCGCGACCCGGTCCTGACGCTGGCGCTGCTGGTCATGAGCCGCGTGCGCGTCAAGCGCCGCGTGGTTGACGATCTGGCAACTGGCCTCATCCTGGTTCCAAGGGGGTACTTCGTGGCGCCGGTCGCGGGGGCGCGCGTCGTGCTCGGGTTCGTCCCGCTCTTCGTGCATGGGAGGAGGCAGAGGCGCTCCATGAGCCACTTAGCCCTCACCGGATGGCGGCGGGGGGGGGGGGGTGAAACGACCGAGAGGGTGCCGGGGCCTCCCCGGCGGCGGTGACGAGTTCCGTGATGCGGCCCAGCCACGCATCGTAGCCGGGCCCGTCCGCAGGGTGGTAGCGGAGCAGCTCATGTGCCATGAGCAGCGCCGCTTGTGCGTTCACCTGCTCGAGGCGGGCGTGGGAGGAGGAAGCCATGGCGGTGCGGCAATCCCGCTGCACAGAGGGGTGTGCAGAGGAATCCTGCTGCTCACGAGCAGTGGGGTCAGTGGCTGCCGCTCCATCGGCGCCGGCGGAGTGGCGATGACCACCGCGGCCAACCGGGGCGGTCTGAACGACCTGGGCCGCCCCACGCTCAGCATGCACACGGCGAGCGTCGGCCATGGGGTTGGTGAAGCCGGAGTTATCGGAGCTGAAGAGTGTCGACGCACCCCTACCTGGCACGCCAAATGTCGGATTCGGGGCTCCGCAGACCCAAGAAGGTTCGAACATTGGGGTGAGCTCGCTCTCCGGCCCTACTCTACCTCGCAACCTCACGATGACTCTCTGGTGGCTTGAGCTAGGAAGACAAACAAGAACACACAGAGTTTACCCAGGTTCGGGCCACCTCGCGGTGTAAGACCCTATTCCTGCTTGGTGGATTGCTTGGGGAGGAAGAGGAGTACAAGGCTTGTTCTCGCCCAATTGTTGTATATCTCCCCTTTGCGGGGGTTGGTTCCCTCCTTATATCGGCCCCGGTCCTCTTCCCCTGAAAATATCAGGTGGGAAGGGTCGCCACAACGGCCATTTTGAAAGGGGACAAGGTTGCAGCTTATCCTGACAAAAGGTGGTCTTCGCCTGCTAAAGTTCCCGCCGTGACGCGTTCGTGAGCTCGGGGGTGACATCCGTCCCGCCGAACCCTCGGTCCTGGTCTTCTTGCACGGAGGAGGAAACCTTTAGGGGATGCTTTGGGAACCCACGGGCTGGCGCTGTCCTTCTATCACCAAAGAGGAAACTCTCTCTCCTCCATGCCAGCTGGTGCGATCCTGGAGGCCGCTCGGTGCGAGCCACGTCGACCACATGGGGGAGCAGTGCCACCCGCCCCCGCGAGGGTTCCAGAGGCGGCTTCGCGAGAAGGGGTGTCCTCAGGAGGCTTGCGATGCCGCGGCTGTCATGCGCCTCGCGAGGGATCAGCCCTCGTGAAGGCTCCCCTCGGGAGGATGATTGGTGGGCCACCTGGTCGCTTAGAGCCAGCACCTCGCCCCGGCCGCGGGCAGACGGGCCTGGGTACCCCCAGTCCCAGGGGGCCGACAGTGGTGACAATGGGGTGTTATATTGATTCACTTGATATATGTTTGGTTAATCAACTTGCGGATTCCCACGGTGACATTGGGGTAATCTATGCATATGGGTTGATACACGTTCTTGTCTTACTTTCTCCGATAGAAATCTTGGGGTACTCTTTGAAGTTCTTTGTGTTGGATTGAATATGATGAATCTGAAATTGTTTGATGCATGTCGAATAATTAACCCACGGATACTTGAGGTGACATTGGAGTGTCTAGGTGACATTAGGGTTGATTGATGTGTATCGTAGGTGTTATTCTTGTATGAACTCTAGGGCTGTTTGTGACACTAATACTTGTGATATGCGTTGGGTTTTCCGCAAAGAGGAGCAGGTGATGCAGCACAATATAGATAAGTATTTCGCTCATTGAGAATGAAGATTATCAAACCAATAGGAGTAGCACGCAACACCCCTCTTCAGCGACTGCTCGCAAAGAAGCAAACACTTGCACCCAACGCGAGCAAGAGGGTTGTCAATCCCCTTGGACTCGTTATTTGCAAGCAAATGAAGTGTGTAGATGATAGTTGAATAATACAAATTGCCAAATAAATAAAAGACAAATAAATTGCACCAAGGTAATGAAAGCTTTTTTAAATATATAAGTGGATAGACCCGGGGGCCATAGTTTTCCCTAGTGGCTTCTCTCATGTAGTAGGAATACGGTAGGTAAACAAATTACTGTTGGGCAATTGATAGCAAAGCGCATAGTTATGCAATATTTATTCATGGAAATGATCTTGTGTATATAGGCATCATGTCCATAAGCAAATAGGCCGACTCCTACCTGCACCTATTACTACTACTCCACGTCGAGAGCGCTTCTATGCTTGCCTTTCTAAGTATTAAGTTCATGACAAACAGAGTAATGCTTGGAGAATGCTGACATGATGTTGACAAAGAAAACTCAATCAATATGAATCAATGCCATCGTTTTATCCTTAGTGGCAACAATACAAAGATGTGTCTTGTCCCTTTCTGTCACTGGGATATAGAGCACCGCCAGATTGAACCCACTACAACGCACCCCTCTCACTGAAGAAATATCAATCTAGTTGGGAAAACTATTTCAATAGATCGGAGAGATTTATGAAGCTATAATAATCATGCAAATAAGATTCATAATAGAATTCAGAGAGGACTCAAATCTTTTTCATGAATAATCTGAACATAAACCCACAATTCATCGGATCCCAACAAATGCACCGCACAAAGTGATTACATCGAATAGATCACCGCGAAGTTGCGGTGAACTTTTTATTGAAGATCAAGAGAGAGAGACAGAGAGTGATAGACATCTAGGTACTAACTACAGACCCGTAGGTCTGTAGGGAACTACTCACATATCGCCATGGGAGCAGCAAGGTTGATGTAGAGGCCTTCCATGAGCGACCCCCCTCCGGCAGGGCACTGGAACAGGGCTCCAGATGGTCACACGGTGGAACAGAGATTTGCGGCGGCAGAAAAAGTGTTTCGGGAGGCTCTCTAGGGTTTTTGGAAAATAATAGAATTTATAGGCCAGAGAGGGGCGTCGGGAGACGCCAGGGGGAGACGCCAGGGGGAGCCACCACATAACAGGGCGCGACCACCCCCCTAGGTGTCCCCTGTTGTGTGGTCCCTCCCTCGTGCAGCCTCCGGTCTCCTCCCGAAGCTTCCAGGTCTTTTTTTGGTCCAGAAAAAATCATCAAAAAGTTTTGAGGCAATTGGACTTTGTTTGGTATTGTAAACCTGAAAAGCCAAAAACATGCAGAAAACAACAATTGGCACTGGGCACTAGGTTAATAGGTTAGTGCTAAAAAATAATATGAATTGGTAAATAAATACCCAAAAAGCATCCTAGAATGATATTATTATAGCATGGAACAATCAAAAATTATAGATACGTTGGAGACGTATCAGACACTTATATGGATGGCTCAATAGATTGATTGGAAAAGATAACTTTGAGGTGGTTTTACTACCTACAACAATTTCATCTTATGTTCTGCTCTAGATAGGAACTTTGGGGTGATTCTTTGTCGCACGTTGAGGGATGGTTATATGATTCAACTATGTTAGCATTGTTGAGAGATTGCACTTGTGAAAGTACGAACCCTAGGCCTTATTTCCAATCATTAATATATGATTTTGCTTGCTGTTTACTACTTGCTACCTTGCTGTTTTATTTATTCAGTTTACAAAAACCTATTTCTACTATCCATACTACACTTTTATCACCATCTCTTCGCCGAACTAGTGCGCCTATACAATTTGCCATTGTATCGGGTGTTTGGGGACACAAGAGATTTCTTGTATTTGATTGCAGGGTTGTTTGAGAGAGACCATCTTCATCCTACACCTCCCACAGATCGATAAACCTTAGGTCATCCACTTGAGGGAAATTTGCTACTGTCCTACAAAATTATGCGCTTGGAGGCCCAACACGAGTCTACAAGAATAAAGTTCTGTAGTAGACATCAAGCTCTTTTCTGGCGCCATTACCGGGTAGGTGAGTGCTGATACGTCTCCACGTATCTACTTTTACAAACACTTTTGCTCTCGTTTTGGACTCCAATTTCCATGATTTGAATGGAACTAACCCGGACTGACGCTATTTTCAGCAGAACTACCTTGGTGTTATTTTTGTGCAGAAATAAAAGTTCCTAAAATTGGACGAAACTTTTTGTGAATTATTTTTGGAATAAATAATGAATTATGGAGTGAAGATCCACCGGAGGGGGGCTGCCTGTGGGCCACAAGCCAACATGGCGCCGCCCCCTGGCCGTGCCCTGATGGCTTGTGGGGCCCACGTGGCTCCCCTGACCCTAATTCCAGTCCTATAAATTCAGATCTTCGGAGAAAAATGGGAGAGAAGCTTTCATCGTGTTTTACGAGACGGAGCCACCGCTACCTTCTGTTCTTTCTCGAGAGGGTTGATCTGGAGTCCGTTTGGGACTCCGGAGAGGGGAAATCGTTGTTGTCGTCATCACCAACCCTTCTCCATCAACTATTCCATGATGCTCACCACCGGGAGTGAGTAATTCCTTTGTAGGCTTGCTGGTCTGTGAGGGGTGTGGATGGAATTGATCATGTAATCGAGTTAAGTTTGATAGGGCTTGATCCCTAGTATACACTATGTTCTGAGATTGATGTTGCTATGACTTTGCTATGCTTAATGCTTGTCACTAGGGCCCGAGTGCCATGATTTCAGATCTGAACCTATTATGTTTTCATGAATATAAGAGTGATTTGGATCCTATCTTGGAAGTTGTACGCACCTATTACGTGTCTTGATCCGCATACCCTAAGGTGACAATAATTGGGATTCTTTCTGGTGATTGCCGTAGTTTGAGGAGCTCATGTATTCACCATGTGTTAATGCTTTGTTCCGGTTCTCTATTAAAAGGAGGCTTTAATATCCCTTAGTTTCCAATAGGACCCCCTGCCACGGGATGGTAGGACAAAAGAGGTCATGAATGTTCTTATTGCAAGCACGCATGACTATATACGGAATACATGCCTACATTATATTGATGAATTGGAGCTAGTTCTGTGTCGCCCTAGTGTGTAACTGTTACATGATTGATGCCATCCATATATTTCCATCACTGCACCATGACCTACGCTTTACATATACTGAATCCTGCTAAGTTACTACTGCTGTAGTTACTACCACACTTGCTACTCAATTGCTACTGTTACTACTGTTACCAAAATTGCTGCTATCACTATTATTGCTACTCCTATTATTTTCCGTGCTACTAAACCTTTGCCGTAGAGAGAGATAACCCAAGTGCGGCTGAATTGGCAACTCAACTGTCAAGGACAATAAATATTCTTTGGCTCCCCTTGTGTCTAATCAATAAATTAGGGTGAAATACTACCCGTGAAGACTGTCGCGATCCCCTATACTTGTGGGTTATCAAGACCTTCTTCTGGCGCCGTTGCCGGGGAGCATAACTTAATTTATTGTGTTAACTTGAGGATATCCAATTGCCACTATGAAGAATCTGAAATATAATCGAACTAAGATCGTCCCCTCTTGTACGAGAGCAGGTAAGGAACTGCCATCTAGCTCTGCTTTTGATTCACCTACTGTTTTGAATCAGCTTGTTACACCACCACCTGTTGATCATCCTGATATGTCACATGAACTTGATGCTACTTCTGAAATTAATGATGATACTATTGCTACACATGATGAAACTGAATCTGTGCCACTAAGTGAATTACTTGATGCTCATATTACTAAAGCTAGGGAACTTGAAAATGCTAAAACTGATGAAGACTTTGAATCGCCTGTTACACCTTGCTCTCCTAATAGATATGAATTTCCTTATGTACCTGAAGGTTATGTAATGAATGGTAAGGTAGCTAGGGACTTTCTTGCTTGTGAGAATAGAGATGATTTGAAGAAACTACTATGCAAACTAAAAGAAAAATCTATGATGGAGAAAATGAAACATGATCCTAAATTTGCTATTTCTCCAATATTTTTCACTGATAAGGATTATGAATTCTCTATAGACCCTGAATTGATTCCTATAGTAGAGTCTGATTCTTTCCATGGTTATGAAAATGAAACTATTGTCGAACATCTCATGAAATTGAATGATATTGCTGCTTTGTTTACAAATGATGATAAGTACATTACTATTATATCCTTAAACTTTTGCCTTACTCACTCAAAGGCGAGGCCAAGGAATGGTTCCTTTCTTTGGCTCCTGGTTGTATGCGTAGTTGATACTTGTGATCTGCGTTGGGTTTTTCGTGAAGAGGAACGGGTAATTGTAGCACAAAGCGGATAAGTATTTCCCTCAGTTATGAAAGCAAGGTTTATCGAACCAATAGGAATATCAATCCTCAACCGTCTTCAGCGTCTGCACACAAATGAACAAACAACTTGCACCCAACGCGGGCAAGAGGGTTGTCAATCCCCTTGATCTCGTTATTTGCAAGCAAATGAGTTGTGTAGATAATTGTTGATAAAAGAAAAATAAATAAAAAGAAAATAAAGGCAGCGAGGTAATAGTACCATTTGCGAATATATATGTGAATAGACCTGGGGGCCATAGTGTTCCCTAGCGGCATCTCTCATGTAGGCAGCATACGGAGGGTAAACAAATTACTGTTGGGCAATTGATAGAAAAGCGGATAGTTATGCGATGTTCACGGCAATAATCATGTATATATAGGCATCACATCCATAAGCAAATGGGCCGACTCCTGCCTACACCTATTACTACTACTCCACTCATCGACCGCTGTCCAACATGCATCTAGAGTATTAAGTAAAACAGAGTAATGCTTGGGAGAACGATGACATGATGTAGACAAAGTAAACTCAAACAATATGAATGAACTCCGTTGTTTTATCCTTAGTAGCAACAACACAAAGACACATCTTGTCCCCTACTTTGTCACTGGGATATAGAATCTCGTTAGGTTGAACCAACCACAACGCACCACTCCCACCGATGAAATATCAATCTACTTGGCCAAAGCATATCAATAGATCAGAGAGCATTACAAAGCTATAATGATCATGCACTTAAGAGATAATATAATTCAGAGGCATCTCAAATACTTTTCATGAATAATCTGAACATAAACCCAAAATTCATCGGATCCCAACAAACACACCGCACAATAGGATTACATCGGATAGATCAAAGCGAAGATGCGATGATCATTGTATTGAAGATCATAAGAGAGAGAGATTGCCATCTAGGTACTAGCTATGGACCCGTAGGTCTGTGGTGAACTACTCACACATCATCATGAGGGGCAAGGTTAATGAAGAGGCCCTCCATGATTGATCCCCCCTTCGGCAGGGTGCCGGAACGGAGCTCCAGATGGCCTCGCGACAGAACAGAAACTTGCGGCGGCGGAAAAGGGTTTCGGGACTTCCTCTCGGGTTTTTAGGATTTTAGAGAGTTTATAGGCCGAAGAGGGACGTCGGGAGGCGCCCGAGGGGGGCACCACATATCAGGGCGCGCCCCCCAGGGCGCGCCCTGATGTGTGGTGGGGCCCACATGTGCCTCCTGGCTTCCTTCCGAAGCTTCAAGGTCTTCATATAGTCCAGAAAAAATCATCAAAAAGTTTCGTGGCAATTGGACTTCGTTTGGAACAGTAAACCTGAAAAGCAAAAAACACGCAGGAAACAACAACTGGCACTGGGCACTGGGTCAATAGGTTAGTGCTAAAAAATATTATAATTTGGTAAATAATGACCCAAAAAGTATCCTAGAATGATAATATATCAGCATGGAACAATAAAAAATTATAGATACGTTGGGGACGTATCGGTAGTCCCCAGGATATGCTTTTTTACTTTTCTGAAAAATATTTTCCTGCTCATAAGAAACAAGCTGCCTTACAGGAAATATTTAACTTTGTGCAAATTGAAGCAGAGAATCTCCCTCAAGCTTGGAGGAGGCCTCTCCAGTTGCTTAGAGCTTTGCCTGGTCATCCTCTTAGGAAGAATGAAATTCTTGATATCTTTTATAATGGGCTAACCGATGCTTCTAGGGATTTCTTAGATAGTTCTGCTGGCTGTGTTTTCAGGGAAAGAATTGTTTGACAAGCTGAAGAACTAATGAATAATATATTGCAAAATGCCGATGATTGGACACTTCCTGGACCACCTCCGGAACCTATTCAAAAGAAGAGAGGTATTCTATTTCTCAATCCCGAAGATATGCAAGAAGCAAAAAGATCTGTGAAATAGAAAGGTATTAAAACTGAAGATGTCAAGAAATTACCGCCTATCGAAGAAATACATGGACTTGACACCCCGACACAGGTAGTAGAGGTAAATTCTCTGTGTACCTTTAATGAAAGTGATATACCTTATACTAAGACTCCTAGTCAATGCATGGATGAATTTGATGATTACATTGTTAAGCAAGAGAACTTTAATAATTATGTTAACACTACTGTAGGAAGGTCCAAAGATGACACAGCAATGAGAGACCCTTCGATGAAACTATGTGCGATGCATGAATCGCAAACGGTATAGTACAAGCTCCGTCGGTAATGACACGAACTGTGTGCGATGGTGGATCCATCAAATACGATTCAGAAAATAGTTACATGTGCAATCTACGACAGACAGTTTGTTCTTATGAACAGTTTGTGATTAGCAAAGATAACATAAACGGTTATCAAAACTACATACGTGTGCAAAGTACGGCATACAGTTCACTCAGATAAACAGTTTGCGCTGATCCAGCACAACACAAACGGGTTAGCATAAGAAGGCGTGTGTGTTGTTGGTAGATGGTTAGTGTATTTTAATTGTCAGCGATTGATGAAATCTTTACCGACGCTACATAGGGAAGTGCCGTTTGTGCGTATTAATATCGCAGACGTCTACCAGCACATCACCCCATCTTCCTCTCTCACGTCTTGTCACCGTGTTTTCGCTCGAGGATTCCAGTACTGCACGCTTTAGCACCGCACGTGGGTTAATCACAAGTGGGAGGTTTGTTCAAGTAAGAACAACACCCAAGCACCGGTCCACCCACAGATCAAATTATCAAAGTAGCGAACGCAAATCAAACCAACATGATAAAAGTGACTAGATGAAATTCCCGTGTACCCACAAGAACACTTTGCCTATTATAAGAGTTTGTTCTGGCTTGTCCTTTGCCACAAAAGGATTGGGCTACCTTGCTGCGCTTTATTTACCGTTACCGTTACTTGCTTGTTACTGACGACCCACAAGTATAGGGGATCAATCGTAGTCCTTTCGATAAGTAAGAGTGTCGAACACAACGAGGAGTGACGTGGCTTGAGACTGCGTCGGTATTTCCCCAAAGAGGAAGGGATGATGCAGCACAGCGATGGTATGTATTTCCCTGGGTTATGAAACCAAGGTTATCCAACCAGTAGGAGGATCACCACCACCCAATAAGCAGCACCTGCACACAAACAACAAATACTTGCAACCCGACACGAAAGAGAGGTTGTCATTCTCTCTACGGTAAAAAGATAGATTAGGTAGTGATAGATAGGAGAGATAGATCTCTCAAGAACACAAAATAGAAAAGGCAAATAAAATATGCAGCAATATGTTTTTGGGTTTTTGGTTTTGTAGATCTGAAAACAAAGATGCAAAAAGATAGATCTGAAAGCAATATGTTGGAAAAGTAGACCCAGGGGGCCGTAGGATTCAATAGTGGCTTCTCTCATGAGTATAGCGCAAGGTGGGTGAACAAATTACTGTTGGGCAATTGATAGAAAATCGAATAGTCATGACGATATACGAGGCGATGATCATTATATAGGCATCACGTCCAAGATAAGTTGACCGACTCCTGCCTGCATCTACCACTATTACTCCACACAACGACCGCTATCCAGCATGCATCTAGTGTATTAAGTTCATGGAAAAACGGAGTAATGCAATAAGAACGATGACATGATGTAGACAAGATCTATTCATGTAGGAATAGACCCTACCTTGTTATCCTTAATAGCAACGATACATGTGTGCCTTGCTGCCCCTTCTGTCACTGGGAAAGAACACCGCAAGATCGAACCCATCACAACGCACCTCTTCCCATGGCAAGAAAAATTGATCTAGTTGGCATAACGAAACCAAAGATTCAAAGAAGAAATACGAGGCTAGAAGTAATCATGCATATAAGAGATCAAAGAAGACTCAAATAATATTCATGGATAGAAACTGATCATGAACTCAAAATTCATCGGATCCCAACAAATACACCGCAAAAGTTTACATCAAATAGATCTCCAAGAGACCATTGTATTGATAATCATAAGAGAGAGAGAGGAAGCCATCTAGCTACTACCGACGGACCCGTAGGTCTATGGTGGACTACTCATGCATCATCGGAAAGGCACCTATGAGGAAGATGAACCCCTCCGTGATGGTGTTTAGATTGGATCTCGCGGTTCTGGAACTTACAGCGGCTGGAATTGTGTTTCGTCGACTCCCCTAGGGTTTTTGAAATATTTGGGAATTTATAGGCATCAGAGGCGGTGGAGAGGGGTCCCGAGGAGGGCACAACCCATCAGGGCGCGCTGGGGCACCCCTGGCGCGCCCTGGTGGGTTGTGGTCTCCTCGGCCCACTTCTCTGGTACTTCTTTGGCCCACTGAGTGTCTTCTGGTCCAGAAAAAATCTCCAAAAAGTTTCAGCGCGATTGGACTCCGTTTGGTATTGACTTTCTGCCAAGTAAAAAACAAGCAAAAATAGCAACTGGCACTTTGGCACTATGTCAATAGGTTAGTCCCAAAACAATGATATAAAGTAGTTATAAAATGATTGTAAAACATCCAAGAATGATAATATAACAGCATGGAACAAGCAAAAATTATAGATACGTTGGAGACGTATCAGCATCCCCAAGCTTAATTCCTACTCGTCCTCGAGTAGGTAAATGATAAAAACAGAATTTTTGATGTGGAATGCTGCCTAAAATGTTCATCATATTCTTTTCTTGTGTATAGCATGGACATTTGGACTTATAGATGATTCAAAGCAATAGTCTAGTTTTAACATAATGACTTCAATACTCAAGCATGTCAACAAGCAACCATGTCTTTCAAAATATCAAAACTAAAGATAGTTATCCCTAGCCCATCATGCTCAATCATCGATCCATTCATGAAACACACTCAAATATTAGCTATACCCAATGCTCAAGTACGATCATAGTGCCCCCTAGTTGGTGCTTATAAGGGAAGATAAAAATAAAAATTACATAAAGTAACTAGAAAGGCCCTTCGCAGAGGGAAGTAGGGATTTGTAGAGGTGCCAGAGCTCAAAGTTTTAAATTGAGAGAGAGAAATATTTTGGGTGGCATGCTTTTCCTGTCAACGAAAACAACAAAGTAGCTCACAATAGTTTCCATTCTAGATATATCATAGGCGGTTCCCAAACAGAAAATAAAGTTTATTCCTTTTTCCACCAAACTTTCACTTTCCATGGCGGGCCGTATCCACGGTTGCCTTCCATACCAACACTTTCCAAGGAATTTATTATTTGACAACATAAAGTAAATATTTTTTATTTTTTCATTTCGAGAATGGGCATCCCTATTACCGCCGCACTCTCGTGCAATGACAAGTGAATAAACACTCATCTTGAGAATAACACATCTAGCATGGAAAAATATTTGACACTCCCCACTGTTTCATGAGCGGTACGAGCACACAAAAGAGAAAAATTATTTTGAAAATTTAGAGATGGCACATACAAATTTGCTTGGAACGGCATGGAAATACCGCATATAGGTAGGTATGGTGGACTCATAAGGCAAAACTTGGTTTGAGGATTTTGGATGCACAAGTAGTATTTCTACTTAGTACAAATGGAGGCTAGCAAATAGATTGGGAAGCAACCAAACCAAAAAACAAAAATTCACATAAGTGAGCATTGAGCATAACTAACACCGAATAATGAACCACAAGTAGGATGTATTGCATAACTATTGACTTTCGTGCATGCATAGGGAATCACAAACCTTAACGCCAATATTCCTACTAAAGCATAATTACTCACTAACATGACTCACATATTACTATCATCATGTTTCAAAACTATTACAAGGAATCAAGTTTAATTTGCCCAATGATCTTCATGAAAGTTTTTATTATATCCTCCTTGGCTATCTATCACTTTGTGACTAGTTTCATATGTTGCCATTGCTTTTTGACAAGCTCAAACAAATCTAAGTGAAGCACATGAGCATAAAGATTTCATCTGTCAAAAAGATATAAGTGAAGCATGAGAGGATTTCTTCAAAATTTACTAACTCTCAAACTAATCTAAGTGAAGCATGAGAGTATTTCTACAAAAGTTTCCAAGCACACCGTGCTCAAAAATATATAAGTGAAGCACTAGAGCAATTCTATAGCTCAAAAAGTTTAAGTGAAGCATAGAGACCACCTGATTGGAACTTGACTTTTGAAATTATGTGTGATGCTAGTAATTATGCCGTTGGTGCTATTCTAGGACAAAGGGTTGATAAGAAATTGAATGTTATCCATTATGCTAGCAAAACTCTAGACGGTGCCCAACGAAATTATGCTACTACTGAAAAATAATTTTTAGCAGTTGTGTTTGCTTGTGATAAATTTAGATCCTACATTGTTGATTCCAAAGTTATTGTTCACACCGATCATGCTGCTATAAAATATCTTATGGAAAAGAAAGATGCTAAACCTAGACTCATTAGGTGGGTTCTCTTGCTTCAAGAATTTGACTTACATATCGTTGATAGGAAGGGAGCTGAGAACCCCATAGCTGATAACTTGTCTAGGTTGGAAAATGTTCTTGATGACCCACTACCTATTGATGATAGCTTCCCTGATGAACAGTTAGCTGCAATAAATGTTTCTCAAAACACTCCTTGGTATGCTGATTATGCTAATTACATTGTCACTAAATATATACCACCTAGCTTCACATACCAACAAAAGAAAAAAATCTTCTATGATTTAAGACATTACTTTTGGGATGACCCACATATTTATAAAGAAGGAGTAGATGGTATTATTAGATGTTGTGTACCTGAGCATGAACAGGAACAAATCCTACGGAAATGTCATTCCGAAGCTTATGGAGGACATCATGCGGGAGACAGAACTGCTCACAAGGTATTGCAATCTGGTTTTTATTGGCCTACTCTCTTCAAGGATGCTCATAAGTTTGTCTTGTCTTGTGATGAATGTCAAAGAATTGTTAATATCAGTAAGCGTCATGAAATGCCTATGAATTATTCACTTGTTGTTGAACCATTTGATGTTTGGGGTTTTGATTATATGGGACCTTTTCCTTCCTCTAACGGGTACACTCATATTTTGGTTGCTGTTGATTATGTCACTAAGTGGGTAGAAGCTATTCCAACTAGTAGTGCTGGTCGCAACACCTCCATTAAAATGCTTAAATAAGTTATCTTTCCGAGGTTTGGAGTCCCTAGATATTTAATGAGTGGTGGTGGTTCACACTTTATCCATGGTGGTTTCCATAAGATGCTTGCTAAATATGATGTTAACCATAGAATTGCATCACCCTATCATCCTCAATCTAGTGGTCAAGTTGAACTTAGCAATAGAGAAATAAAATTGATATTACAAAAAAATTGTCAATAGGTCTCGAAAGAATTGGTCTAAGAAACTAGATGATGCACTTTGGGCCTACAGAACAACTTATAAAAATCCTATCGGTATGTCTCCATACAAAATGGTATATTGTCGGAGAAACGACACCTATGGGATCAGAGGATCCCTTTACGATTCGGCAGGGAAGAGGGTTTGTACAGAGAGCAGATCTAATGATCAACACGCGGAATTTTATCCAGGTTCGGGCCGCAAAGATGCGTAAAACCCTACTCCTGCTTGGTTGTATTAAGTGTGTTCTAGCTCAAGTTCTGGGAGCGCTACAGTACTCAGCAGCTACACATGCAGAAAGGGCTGGAAAGATCCCCCTGTAGCTACGCTTTGGGCCTCCTTTTATACGTTCAAAGGGGTCACCAACAGTGGCGTACAGTGCATACATGAGGTGTAAAAGTAACTACAGTGTTATCATAGCTAACAATGACGGCTTAGGACAAATGCATTTAATGCTCCGTTGAGGTGTCCCTCAGCGTCTTGGGGCTGGAAAAAGGGGCCGTCCCATCGCACCGCTTAAGCCCATCCACCGCTAGCACCTGACACGTTACCAGGAGGACAACAGCTAAAAGACAAGCTGGTGACCGCACTGGAGCGGTGACAGGGCAGCGAGGGCTTGCCGGGTGCGAGCCTTGCCGGGGCTGCGAGCCACCCCGGCAAGGTCTTGCTGGGGCTCTTGCTTTCGGTCTTCTGACTATTGCCTTGTCTTGGATGCCTCCTCGACTTTATGAACTTGCATTCGGTTGTCTCCCGGCAGGCCTTGCCGCAGGTGTGGCTACAACTGTCCGTGCACAAGTACGGGGTACTAAGGGACCCAATCTTAGTACACCGACATATATGGAAAAGCTTGTCATTTGCCTCTAGAGTTAGAACATAAAGCATTTTGGGCAATTAAAGAACTCAATTATGATTTCAAACTTTTCGGTGATATTCGATATAAGCTCACTAGATGAATGGAGAACCCAAGCTTATGAAAATGCCCAACTATTCAAAGAAAAAGTAAAAAGATGGCATGACAAAAGAATCCAAAAGCGGGAATTCGAAATAGGAGACTATGTTCTTTTGTACAACTCTCATTTAATATTTTTTGCAGGTAAGCTTCTCTCAAAATGGGAAGGTCCATATATTATCGATGAGGTTTATCGTTCTTGAGCTATCAAGATTAATAATGCCGAAGGTACTAACCCGAAGGTGGTCAATGGACAAAGAATTAAACACTATATCTCAGGTACGCCTATTAATGTTGAAAGCAATGTTATCCAAACCATGACACCGAAGGAACACATAAAAGAAACCTTCCGGAACACACCAGAATTCTGAAAAATAGGAGGTACGTGATACGGTAAGTAAACGGACTCCGAAAAACCCGCAAAAATATTTTCTGTCAGTTTTGGAATATTACAAAAATTAGGAAAATAAGAAATAAACAGGAAAGCAACCGAGGTGAGCGCGATACACCAGGGCGCGCCAGCCCTGCCAGGCACGCCCTGGTGGGTTGTGCCCACCTCGGACACCTTCCTGACTCCGTTTTCCTTCCATATGCTTGCTTCCCAAGAATAAAAATTCTCTATATACACCCCTGACTGTTTTGACCACCGCATCACAGAAAAATCCCCTGTTCTTGTTTCGTGCTATTTTCCTATCGGATCTACCAAGCCAGGCATCATGTCTTCTCCCTCCTCCAATAACGTAGAAGAAGATGCCTGGATAATGAAGATGGAGCTGGAGAGAGAGGACCCAAAAGAAGCCAATAATGAAGACAAGGGCAAGGATGCTATGAAGGATCAAGCTCCAGAAGGAGGGCAATCCATGCTAACAGAAGAGGGGGAAGAAGAAGATATCCTTCAACCTTATTACAACCATCTCACCCCCACTGAAATTGAAGCTTTTAGGGCTTTCGAAGCGATTCGTGTTCAGAATAAATTTCTTAATCGTGAAAATATTTTGCTAGAGGAGCACATCATCACCCTTCGGAGAGTCATCCGCAAATTGAAGTAGCTATTGAGTCTGAAGTACGATACTTCATCACCACCACCTACTTCATCACCACCACCAAAGGAGACTTGAGCACACTGGTATGGGCACTCCCCTTGGCTTGAGCCAAGCTTGGGGGAGGTGCCCCAGTATCGTATCACCATCACTTTTATTCACCTTTACCTAGTTTAGTTCGATCTTTAGCTTTTTCTTGATTTAGTTGAATAAAAGTTTAGTATGATCTATTTTTGAGTGTTAGTTTCGTGATCTATCTATCTATGTAATCAAGTGAGAGTTATACAATAAAGTTTAGTTCGAGCTTTTGCTTCTTTATTTTCTTGTTGCAATCAAAATAAAAAAGGGGGAAAGAGAAATAAATGAAAAGAATCATATGCTAATCTTATGGTAAGTAATGACATCACATAAGGAAAAGTATAAGTGGTAAAACTTATCGGAGATTGACAAACATAGCATTGGTCAATGATGCAATTCATGAAAGAATTAATAAAGGAAGAGAAGATTCACATGCAAATACACTATCTTGGACATCTTTTATGATTGTGAGCCCCCATTAAATATTATATGTGAAAATTGTTGACGTTGGACAAGGAAGACAATGTAATGATTTATGTTTGTTCATATTCACATAGAAGTTATATTGTCGTAGATCCTTCAACATGTGGTGCTTGCTCAATATCTTTGCTAGCCAAAAATTCCGCACTAAGTAGAGATACTACTTGTGCAAACAAAAACCCAAAACCCAAATTCATGTTTTGAGAGTCCACCATACCTACCTACGAATCGAGTAAGATCCTTCAAGTAAGTTGTCATCTGTGCAATAAGGCAATAAAAACTGCTTCTAAATGTGTTTAGATCAATTAGTGTAAGAGAAAATTGAGCGCTATACGAACTTATGATGGCAAAGTAATAAAAGCGACGGACTGCATAATAAAGGTTGCTATCATAGGGGGCAATATAGCGTGACATTCTTTTACATTAAGGGATTGAGCATACAAACCAAAAAGCGCATGACAACCTCTGCTTCCCTCTGCGAAGGGCCTATCCTTTACTTTTGTGTATCTTTGCTTGCTTTGCTTGTTTGTTTTTCCTTTGTATCCTTGCTGTACACACCTACTTGGGAGAGCCAAAATTATGCTATGATTTTTCAGAATGGCTCTCTATGCTTCACTTAAACTTTTTGAGCTATAGAATTGCTCTAGTGCTTCACTTATATATTTTTGAGCACGGTGTGCTTAGAAACTTTTGTAGAAATACTCTCATGCTTCACTTAGATTAATTTGAGAGTTAGTAAATTTTGAAGAAATCCTCTCATGCTTCACTTATATATTTTTGAGAGATGAAATCTTTATGCTCATGTGCTTCACTTAGATTTGTTTGAGCTTATCAAAAAGCAATGGCAATATATGAAACTAGTCCCAAAGTGATAGATATCCAAGGAGGATATAATAGAAACTTTCATGAAGATCATTGGGCAAATTAAACTTAATTCCTTGTAATAGTTTTGAAACATGATGATAGTAATATGTGAGTCATGTTAGTGAGTAATTATGCTTTAGTAGGAATATTGGCGTTAAGGTTTGTGATTCCCTATGCATGCATGAAAGTTAATAGTTATGCAATGAAATTACATCCTACTTGTGGTGCGTTATTCGGTGTTAGTTATGCTCAATGCTCACTTATGTGAATATTCGTTTTTTTGGTTTGGTTGCTTCCCAATCTATTTGCTAGCCTCCATTTGTACTAAGTAGAAATACTACTTGTGCATCCAAAATCCTCAAACCAAGTTTTGCCTTATGAGTCCACCATACCTACCTATATGCGGTATTTCCATGCCGTTCCAAGCAAATTTGTATGTGCCATCTCTAAATTTTCAAAATAATTTTTCTCTTTTGTGTGCTTGTACCGCTCATGAAACAGTGGGGAGTGTCCAATATTTTTCCATGCTAGATGTGTTATTCTCAAGATGAGTGTTTATTCACTTGTCATTGCACGAGAGTGCGGCGGTAATAGGGATGCCCATTCTAGAAATGAAAAAAGAAAAAATATTTACTTTATGTTGTCAAATAATAAATTCCTTGGAAAGTGTTGGTATGGAAGGCAACCGTGGATACGGCCCGCCATGGAAAGTGAAAGTTTGGTGGAAAAAGGAATAAACTTTATTTTCTGTTTGGGAACCGCCTATGATATATCTAGAATGGAAAGTATTGTGAGCTACTTTGTCGTTTTCGTTGACAGGAAAAGCATGCCACCCAAAATATTTTTCTCTCTCAATTTAAAACTTTGAGCTCTGGCACCTCTACAAATCCCTACTTCCCTCTGCGAAGGGCCTTTCTATTTACTTTATGTAATTTTTATTTTTACTTTGAGTCTCCATCTTCTCTTATAAGCACCAACTAGGGGGCACTATGATCGTACTTGAGCATTGGGTATAGCTAATATTTGAGTGTGTTTCATGAATGGATCGATGATTGAGCATGATAGGCTAGGTATAACTATCTTTAGTTTTGATATTTTGAAAGACATGGTTGCTTGTTGACATGCTTGAGTATTGAAGTCATTATGTTAAAACTAGACTATTGCTTTGAATCATCTATAAGTCCAAATGTCCATGCTATACACAAGAAAAGAATATGATGAACATTTTAGGTAGCATTCCACATCAAAAATTCTGTTTTTATCATTTACCTACTCGAGGACGAGTAGGAATTAAGCTTGGGGATGCTGATACGTCTCCAACGTATCTATAATTTTTGCTTGTTCCATGCTGTTATATTATCATTCTTGGATGTTTTACAATCATTTTATAACTACTTTATATCATTTTTTTGGGACTAACCTATTGACATAGTGCCAAAGTGCCAGTTGCTGTTTCTGCTTTTTTTTTGTTGGCAGAAAGTCAATACCAAATGGAGTCCAATCGCGATGAAACTTTTTGGAGATTTTTTCTGAACCAGAAGACACCCAGTGGGCCAAAGAAGTACCAGAGAAGTGGGCCGAGGAGACCACAACCCACCAGGGCATGCCAGGGGTGCCCCAGCGCGCCCTGATGGGTTGTGCCCTCCTCGGGACCCCTCTCCACCGCCTATGATGCCTATAAATTCCCAAATATTCCAAAAACCCTAGGGGAGTCGACGAAACACAATTCCAGCCGCCGCAAGTTCCAGAACTGCGAGATCCAATCTAAACACCATCACGGAGGGGTTCATCTTCCTCATAGGTGCCTCTCCGATGACGCGTGAGTAGTCCACCATAGACCTATGGGTCTGTAGGCAGTAGCTAGATGGCTTCCTCTCTCTCTCTTTTGATTCTCAATACAATGGTCTCTTGGAGATCTATTTGATGTAAACTTTTGCGGTGTGTTTGTTGGGATCCGATGAATTTTGAGTTCATGATCAGTTTCTATCCATGAATATTATTTGAGTCTTCTTTGATCTCTTATATGCATGATTACTTATAGACTCGTATTTATTCTTTGAATCTTTGGTTTAGTTATGCCAACTAGATCGATTTTTCTTGCCATGGGAAGAGGTGCTTTGTGATGGGTTCGATCTTGCGGTGTTCTTTCCCAGTGACAGAAGGGGCAGCAAGACACACATGTATCGTTGCTATTAAGGATAACAAGGCGGGGTCTATTCCTACATGAATAGATCTTGTCTACATCATGTCATCGTTCTTATTGCATTACTCCGTCTCTCCATGAACTTAATACACTAGATGCATGCTGGATAGCGGTCGATGTGTGGAGTAATAGTGGTAGATGCAGGCAGGAGTCGGTCTACTTATCTTGGACGTGATGCCTATATAATGATCATCGCCTTGGATATCGTCATGACTATTCGATTTTCTATCAATTGCCCAATAGTAATTTGTTCACCCACCGTGCGCTATACTCATGAGAAAAGCCACTATTGAATCCTACGGCCCCCGGGTCTACTTTTCCAACATATTGCTTTCAGATCTATCTTTTTGCATCTTTGTTTTCAGATCTACAAAACCAAAAACCCAAAAACATATTGCTGCATATTTTATTTGCCTTTTCTATTTTGTGTTCTTGAGAGATCTATCTCTCCTATCTATCACTACCTAATCTATCTTTTTACCGTAGAGAGATTGACAACCTCTCTTTCGCGTCGGGTTGCAAGTATTTGTTGTTTGTGTGCAGGTGCTGCTTATTGGATGGTGGTGATCCTCCTATTGGTTTGATAACCTTGGTTTCATAACTGAGGGAAATACTTACCATCGCTGTGCTGCATCATACCTTCCTCTTTGGGGAAATACCGACGCAGTCTCAGGCCACGTCACTCCTCGTTGGGTACGACACTCTTACTTATCGAAAGGACTACGATTGATCCCCTATACTTGTGGGTCATCAGTAACAAGCAAGTAACGGTAACGGTAAATAAAGAGCAGCAAGGTAGCCCAATCCTTTTGTGGCACAGGACAAGCTAGAACAAACTTTTATAATAGGCAAAGTGTTCTTGTGGGTACACGGGAATTTCATCTAGTCACTTTTATCATGTTGGTTTGATTTGCGTTCGCTACTTTGATAATTTGATATGTGGGTGGACCGGTGCTTGGGTGTTGTTCTTACTTGAACAAACCTCCCACTTGTGATTAACCCCCTCGCAAGCATCCGCAACTACGAGAAAAGTATTAAGATAAAATCTAACCATAGCATTAAACGTTTGGATCCAAATCAGTCCCTTAAGAAGTAGCGCATAAACTAGGGTTTAAGCTTCTGTCACTCTAGCAACGCATCATCTAATAACTACTACACAATGGATTACCCTTGGCCCAAGGATGGTGAAGTGTCATGTAGTCGACATTCACATGACACCACTAAGGGAATCACAACATACATATCATCAAAATATCGAACACATATCAAATTCACATGATTACTTGCAACATGACTTCTCCCGTGACCACAAGAACAAAGGTAACTACTCACAAATAATATTCATGCTCAAGATCATAGGGTTATTGAATAACATAATGGATCTAAACATATAATCTTCTACCAAATAAACCATATAGTAACCAACTACAAGATGTAATCAACACTGCTAGTCACCCACAGGTACCAATCTGAGGTTCCGATACAAAGATTGAACACAAGAGATGAACTAGGGTTTGATAGGAGATGGTGATATTGAAGATGTTGATGAAGATTGGCCTCCCAAAGATGAGAGGGTTGTTGGTGATGACGATGGCTTCGATTTCCCCCTCCGAGAGGGAAGTTCCCTCGGCGGAATCGCTCCGCCAGAGGGCAAAAGTGTTCCTGCCCAAGTTCCGCCTCGAGACGATGGCATTCCGTCCCGAAAGTCCTCTCCTTATTTTTTTAGGTCAAAAGACCTTAAGTACCAGAAGATGGGCACCAGAGGTGGGCCGGAGCGCCGCCGGAGATGTCCGGAGCCATGGGGGCAGGCATAGGCATGCGGCTCCCCTGCCTCACCCCTATTCTGGCGGGAGGTGGGAGGAGAACCCGACAGGTGGGCCCCGCATGTCAGCCACCGCCCGGTCAGGCCAACGTTTAAAGGGAAGCGCCCCCACTGCTTCCCGCCTCCCTACAGAGGAGGCGTACTCCGCGGAGTACGCCTTCGACGTTGCCCTCTGACGGTGTCCTGGACTATGGGGGTACTCACCACGTCGTCTCCCGACCAGTGGGTCGGGCCAAGGACCCCCAGGATGATTCACTAATGGGCCACTTCGGGCAGCCCATGATGCATACAAGGGAGATTCCACAAGACTTGCCGCACAAGACAAGGACTCCTCTAAACCCTAGGCCTACAGTGCATTATATAAACCGAGGCCAGGCTAGTCAATAGACAATCTCATATTGATTACAACAATCTCGTGGTAGATACTTGTACTATGTACTATCCCCCATATGAATACAATCAAAAGCAGGACGTAGGGTATTATCTCCTCAAGAGAGCCCGAACCTGGGTAAAATCCTGTGTCCATGTTACCATCGATCCAAAACGCCTAGCTTAGGACCCCTACTACGAGATATGCCGGATTCAGAACCGACATTGGTGCTTTCATTGAGAGTCTGCTGGGCGATCGACACGGGTCGATGGGATGATCAGGTGATATTGTTTCAGTTAGATCTATTCTATGTAAATTATTTCTCTTAAAAACCATTACTGCCGCATTGTGCAAGTTTGTTTGCAGTCAAATCGGAGTCGAGAAAATTTTAACATCAGCGATCTGGACTTCGTTGCGGCGACAAGCAGCGCGTGGAGGAAATAGCTGAAGAAAAGCGCACGTGCTCACAGCAACCTAGGGCTCTGAATTCCCTGCATAGCCGGCGGATGATCCAGCCGAAAAGACTGTACGGAGCAAGGCGCCGATAAGAGCTCGGCTCGATGGTAGCACACAAAAGGGAGATTCGTTTCTTCTCTTTTTCTCAATTCAGCGCCTAGTCGGTCGCTAGCTTTCTACTACTTTTTTTGACACGTGCACAGATCAAATCAAAAGTACTAATATCCCTGTTGAGTACTGTTGCTTCACGTATCGGTGGATCATCATGAAAGATCAAAGTGATCTAATTTTTGCTATCCAGTACGATCAGCATGATCAAGTATTTTTCTGTTGGTTTGTACTGCCTTATTTTTGCAGAGATATTCTACCAGCATTTGTACGTGGCACTATTCGTCCGTCTGGCCGGCGTCTCGCTGGACGACCGCTTTTCATAAGCCTAGCAGACATCTAAAATTGATTGTGACTGCATCATCACCTCGGCCAGCCGACGTCTTTGCGCCGCCACTCCACCGTGCCCAGGCCATTTTTATTTAATTACTTCACTTAAATTAAATAATTGGAAGAGTTTTTTTAATATTATTATTATTACCTTTATTTGTTATTACTTTTGGATTGCACTATATTATGTGCGCAAGTAATTGACATCGACCGTGTAACGCGGTCACCTCGGCGCACTGACGTCGTCGTCTCGCCTCCGTCGACTGAATTATGTCATCACCTTGCCGCGTTGCCCAGTGTCGGCATACCCGTGCCGTCACTTCATTAAGTAGGCGTCAAACTACCGACCTCACCTCGGCTAGATCGAGGGCTTCGGCATCACTTCACCAACCAACTCTTGGGGCTCCGACGTCACCTTACCGAGCTGTTGCGTCCCTTCGGCTAGACCGGGGGATGCGCCCGTTGCGTTGGTAATGTTGTGTCATCACTTCGTCAAGCCAAGCTCTTCGCCCGGCCACCTAGGAACCGGCTTGGGGGCTGGGACCTCGGCCAGGCCAAGGATTATGTCTTCATCGCGCCACAACCCCGGACCGCACCGAGCACATTAACCAGCTAAGAGGCGGGACATCCTCATGACCGAGGTGCCCTAATAATAATTTAGCTCGAGAGATCTTTTCTGACCCACAACTCGGTATCTTTCTTGCCGACTTACACCTCGGCATTGGTGAAACGCACATGACATCTGGACTAGTTCCCGAGGAGATTCGATCCTCAAGTTGGTCGGCCGCACCCAACCTGAGTCTCGGGGATACTGTGTGTCTCCAGCATAGCTCTCGTAGTACAACGTCGGATGCCTTTAAAGTATCGGCAATATCAACGGGGGACTCCAACTAGAGCTGAACCCACCAAAAGCCAATGTACTCCGAGCAGTCCTCGGCAAAACGTTCTCGGATATTGCTTTATATGCATCAGTTTTAAATTGTGCCTTCGGTCAATAGTTGGGTTGCCCTGCTCCTGTGATTGCCTCCTACATTCCGCCTTGTTCGGCTAGGTGTGCAAAGGGAGAACCACTGTGATTGTACTTCCAATTTAACTGGTTAAGTACCTCAGTGGAGAAAGACGAAAACTGACTGTCACAATGAGCGCATACTGGTCAGCAATCTGATGACTCTGTCAAACTATAGACCGATAGAGGTTACCCCGTGGGCCTTTCATAAATTTGGCCGGAGTGTTGGTGGCTTGACCTCGGCTGACGCCGAACACTAACCGGGGGCTAGTGACTGGCCTCCCAAACTTTAAGCTCCTATGACTAAGTGAAAGTTCTAAAGCCTAGATATCTGATTGCCTCGTTTCCGCTAACACAACCGCCTCCGGGCACCGAGATGCCGGCTAAGGGTTGTCTTGTTACTGCGGAAACACCCTCCGTAGCATCTACGAAAGGGTAGAAGACGACGATGGGCCACTCTCAAATGATAAACGGTCACAAAGGAGTCTAAATAGCATATAGCATAAACGAATTTGTATTAAATACGCGAGTGTTGCCTTCTATAATCATCGTTATAAAGCCATAAATATGCATCAATTTGACTTAAGATTTTGGCCAAGCTGGGTTGCATGGCTCCTGTGCTTACCCCCTACGTTTTCGATTGTTCGGCTGGGGTTAAAGGGAGCACCTCTGTGATTGTTACTTCCGGGTCATCCGGGTTAGTACCTCAAACTGGGTGAAGCCAAAAGCTAGCCATCTTAAGAATATAATTGGTCGGCAACGACGGAAGTGAAAATTTTGGTTCATTAAAGACCACAAAGTTCGGGAACATTCGCCGAACTAAATTCTCAATATTTTCCTCCCACATTGATCGGAGTTGAGGTTTCACGATCATGGTCAACATGATATCCTGGGAAAAGGAACTTATAAATGAACTATTTTTCCCAGAAGATGTTTCTTACGTTAAGTAGTAATATAACATATCTCCCCGCGTACATTTGTTTATAAAACCGTATGGCCGGATTGCCTTGTTTGCCGCAAATCTTTGCTCTTATAAAGGCTTCATAAAGTAGGACAAACACTGCTCGGCTACTGGCGAAGGAGGTTGAAGCCGCTGGTCGGTCAACAAAGTCTTGTACAATGCGGATCCAAGCTTTAGTGATGTAAAGTACTTGGATACATAGAATCATTATACATAAATTGTGTCGAACGTAACAAAGTTTGTGTCAAACAAATTTCGATCCTTAATTCGACCACCCGTGCCCAAATTAAGGCTTGGGGGCTACTGCATTACCTATTCAATGCAACAAATTCAAAGTGCAATACGCTTTCCAAGGAGTCCTCAGGTTGGTCGGCCGCACCCAACCAGAGTCTCAGAAACTATGGCGCACAACGTTTATGTTCCTAAGTATGTTGCCGAGCAAGGACTTGATCCTCAGTCCGATTTCACAAATCGACCTAAGTCTCAGGGGCTACTGGGATCTGTGGTTTTATTATTTCCTTCAGGTGCATCTCGGGTTTTAGACTGACACACACCTTGAGGGCTACTGGATATACATCTCGGTAGTAAATCTTGCAAAAAACAGCCCGAGACCGAGGTGGTGCACCACCTTGGAAGCAGTCCGGCATATAGCTTGGATGCAAGTGGTCGGCTCCCTAAAGGGCATTTCCGGCATTAAGCACGATGAACTCCTTCAACTTTTTCAAGACCGAGGTAATCTATGACACCTCGGATGTATACCGGCGTTGGAGCTCGGCTGCAAAAAGATACCTCGGATACAGTCCGGCGTTGGAGCTCGGACACAGTCTGGCGTTGGAGCTCGAATGCAAAAAAGACACCTCGAATGTAGTCCAGCGTTGGAGCTCGGACGCAAGAGGACACCGCCACACGGGAAACACTTCAGACTCGAAGTGTGGCATAAAAATTAACAAGGCATCGATAAAGGCCAAAAACTTAAAGGGCTCCTCGGATGCCCGACGTGTGAACTCTTCGGATTCAGCTCGGCGATCCTCAAGATCGGACATGGGAAGATTTGTTGAACTAGTTTTCAAGACCGACGACCAAAGACAAAGAACTATTTTGAAGAACCGAGGAGCGTCCCCAGCTTGAAGACCGGTTCAGGGGGCTACTAACGGTGTCCTGGACTATGGGGTACTCACCACGTCGTCTCCCGACCAGTGGGTCGGGCCAAGGACTCCCAGGATGATTCACTAATGGGCCTCTTCGGGCAGCCCATGATGCATACAAGGGAGACTCCACAAGACTTGCCGCACAAGACAAGGACTCCTCTAAACCCTAGGCCTACAGTGCATTATATAAACCGAGGCCAGGCTAGTCAATAGACAATCTCATATTGATTACAACAATCTCGTGGTAGATACTTGTACTATGTACTATCCCCCATATGAATACAATCAAAAGCAGGATGTAGGGTATTATTTCCTCGAGAGAGCCCGAACATGGGTAAAATCATGTGTCCATGTTACCATCGCTCCAAAACGCCTAGCTTAGGACCCCTACTACGACATATGCCGGATTCAGAACCGACACCCTCCCCCTGCGTGGATGAGCTGCTGGGCTGGCCCAGTGGCTATCCTCCGCCCTGGGCGCTTTATAGCCCATCTGGTATAATCTTTTTCTTTTTTTATTTCTTAGAGACTAAATAATTCATAGAATATTCTTTTGACCTCCAAATTTAATGATTCAAATTCCTATAATCCTATAAAAATCCCAGCTATCATTGGGCCTACCTTCATAATTTTCACCACAATATTTTTCCATGTTCAAATTGAAACTCAAATTTGAACCCCTTAAAGACCCTTTTTCAAAATTCCTAGAACACTCAAATCAACTCCAAATGGAGTGATTCCAATTTCTAGGTGCTCTAAATATCATGCCCTAATTATCCAGACATGGTTAACATTTTTTTCCAGGCCATGTCTCTGTTGTATCTAATAAATAGCTCCATTTTCATTATTTCCATCTTAGAAAAAACCTAGGAAATCCATCCCAACTCCAAATCAAATGAAACCACTTTCTAAATTCTTCTAAAATCATGCCTTATTAAATGGGTGCATTCACTCCTTTTTATAAAAAACATTTTCTGTAGGCTCCTAATAGGATCATCATTTCATTCATTTCCACCATTCAAAACTCCCCCTTGACCCAGATCCAATAAAACCTCCTTGGTTATTTTTTTTCTTATTACCAGAGGTGCCCAAGAAAAATAAAACTCCTTTTTATAGAGCATTTTCATATCTCTGCTTGTTGTGATGGCTTATTGCGGTTGTTTCCGATGATAGTTGACGAAGTAGACGAAGTGCTCGGAGATGGACCAGAAGTTTGTGAAGGCCTCAAAGACCTTGCTGAGCCAGGCAAGCAGCCCTTTGACCATGTTAAGAAACCATTTTTATTGCATGGCATAAAGAACTTTATTTTCGATATATTGATCATGATGATGTGGTGACCACTTCGGTGGGATGCCTCCGATACTTTTACCCTTGATACTTGCATCGTGCATGACCCTACCTCCTTATGAGGGTTGTGCGGGTGGGTAGTAATTAGGTTGCTCAGTAGTTGCTACGCAAAGTGGGACGGGCTTATGCATGGTGATGGAAACAAAAGTGTTTTCAAAGACTTTTCGAAAACCCCGTCGGGTGCCACTAATGCCCGAGGGATATGTTGTTGAGCTAGGTAACCACTTGATAAAGAAGTGGTGTACCGGAGCAAGTGAGTGTGTGTGGTTTTCAAAAACGGATTGGTGTAAGTTGCGACCGTTATTCCAACCCTACATGTACAACCACGCTACCCCTATATGGGAAGGGGCTTTGTTGATTACTTTGGTCGATGCTATCAGAGATCCCGCATTACTAGTGGCGGGAGTGACGTAGTCACTCTCGATACGAGGTCGTGCCAGGTAGGGTGACAATGGGCTGTTTTTACAGACACGGGGCACACCATTGCGTCCCTTCATGGATGGTACTATGTTGAGCAAGGCTCGTGTTTGTACATCATGAAGACGTGGGCCAATGAGTGGACTCTTTGTTTAGTGTCGTCAAGGGAAAGGCATTGTTCGGGTGCTTACCTCGGGTATGTAATATATCGTGAGTCGTGGATGACACGGAAGTTCCCCGAGTCTTGTGGGTAAAGTGCGCAACCTCTGCAGAGTGTAAAACTATTCGAATAGCCGTATCCACGGTCAAGGACAGTTGGATGACCGCTCTTGTGCTACATCCATGGTTTCCAAACTTTGTGTGTGTGTGTGTGGAACAAAATATGGTACTTGAGCTAAGTCAGATGACTTGACATGATGACAGAACATGAGATGTTCAACCCCCTTATTATGATGATATCTGTAACTTGTTCATATGGATATCTGCCAACTGTTGATGCATGCTTACAAAAGTTATTTGATCATGTCATTGCACTCAAAATTAGCTTTCCACAAACTTACCTACTTAGTGCTATATCATGTATAGTTATTGCCTTGTTCCAAACATGGGTTGCTTGCGAGTACATTCAAAGTACTCATTGGCTTGACACTGGTTATTTTACTGGCCAGGCATGAAAGACCAGGTTATGATGAAGATTACCTTGGTGACGAACATGCGAGCTAGGATGCTTCCCAGTCAGAATGCCTGTAGGGTTAAGGCAGATGGCATGGGTTCACGCTATTGTTGAAGATTTCCGCTGCAAACATATGAAGACTTGGCCATAAAGGCCACATTCGAGTAAATCAGTACGTAATGGATGTAAGACTCTTGTTATTAAGTTTATGTGTGTTCAGTGAGCATTGATCTCTTGGATCACTGTGCACGTACAATCGGTGATCACGACTTATGAGTCTGGGTCCCCACACTTTTTCACCAGGTTTGGCAATTCTAGCACCTTCATCGCAGAAGTAAATAACATGCCCATCAATATTTTCTACCAAGAGATCTTTAACCATAGCAACACTAGGTTCTACATTAATTTGCTCAGAGGGCTTAGGTGCTCTAATATTACTCTTGCGAACCACAATTGATACCTTAGCATGTTCCTTTATCCTAACAGGGAAAGGTGGTTTTTCAATATAAGCAGTACGCACAACTGGATCAACATTGTAAATGATGGTTTCATCCTTAGCTTTTACCGGTTCTTTAATTCATCTTTAATAGGGGGATGATATTTGAACCACTTCTCCTTTGGGAGATCAACATGAGTAGCAAATGCTTCAGAGAATGAGGCTACTATCTCAGAGTCAAGTCCATATTTAGTGCTAAACTTGTGAAAGGCATCGGTATTCATAAAAGATTTAACACAATCAAACTTAAGCTTAATACCTGACTCATTACCTTCGTCGAGTTCCCAATCTTCAGAGTTGCGTTTAATTCTTTTTAAGAGATCCCACTTGAATTCAATAGTCTTCTTCACAAAAGAACCAGTACAAGAAGTATCGAGCATGGATTGATCATTATGAGAAAGCCGAGCATAAAAATTATGAATAATAACTTCTCTCGGGATATCATGATTGGGGCATGAATATATCATTGACTTAAGACTCCCCCAAGCTAGAGTGATGCTTTCTCCTTCACGAGGCCAAAAATTATATATATAATTCCGATCACGATGAACTAGATGCATGGGATAAAACTTTTGATGGAATTCCAATTGCAATCGATTCCAGTTCCATGATCCAATATCATCACATAGCCTATACCATGTCAATGCTTTTCCCTTAAAAGATAAAGGGAAAACCTTCTTCTTAGCTTCATCTCCGGATAAACCTGCAAGCTTAAATAATCCACAAATTTCATTCACATATAACAGGTGCATATCAGGATGATCAGTTCCATCTCCTGCATAAGGTTTAGCAAGCAGTTGTTCTACCATACTTGAAGGAACTTCATAACTAATATTTTCAGTAGGTGCAGTAGGTTGAGGGGCAACTAATTGTGGTTCTGGTCGAGGTGAAGATACCCCGAACAAACCCCTCAAAGGATTGTTTTCCATAGGAGCAAGTGACAATAAATTTCAGCACGTAGTATAAGTTTTTCCTTACCGATTTCCACTTACCAAGAGCGCTTCACTCCCCGGCAACGGCGCCAGAAAAGAGTCGTGATGACCCACAAGTATAGGGGATTAATCGTAGTCCTTTCGAAAAGTAATAGTGTCGAACCCAACGAGGAGCAGAAGGAAATGACAAGCGGTTTTCAGCAAGGTAATTTCTGCAAGCACTGAAATTGTAGGTAATAGATAGTTTGATAGCAAGATAATTGGTAACAAGCAAGTAACGGTAATGGTAAATAAAGTGCAGCAAGGTATCCCAATCCTTTTGTGGCAAAGGACATGCCACAACAATCTCTTATAACAGGCAAAGTGTTCTTGAGGGTACATGGGAATTTCATCTAGTCACTTTTATCATGTTCGTTTGATTTGTGTCCGCTACTTTGATAATTTGATATGTGGGTGGACCGGTGCTTGGGTGCTTTTCTTACGTGAACAACCTCCCACTTATGATTAACCCCCTCGCAAGCATCCACAACTACGAGAAAAGTATTAAGATAAAATCTAACCATAGCATTAAACGTTTGTTTCCACATCAGCCCCTTATGAAGTAGCGCATAAACTAGGGTTTAAGCTTCTGTCACTCTAGCAACAAATCATCTAATAACTAATCCACAATGAAATCCCTTAGGCCCAAGGATGGTGAAGTGTCATGTAGTCGATGTTCACATGACACCACTAAGGGAATCACAACATACATATCATCAAAATATCGAACACATATCAAATTCACATGATTACTTGCAATATGACTTCTCCCGCGACCTCAAGAACAAAGGTAACTACTCACAAATAATATTCATGCTCAAGATCATAGGGGTATTGAATAGGATAATGGATCTGAACATATAATCTTCCACCAAATAAACCATATAGTAATCTACTACGCAAGGTAATCAACACTACTAGTCACCCACAGGTACCAATCTGAGGTTTCGGTACAAAGATTGAACAGAAGAGATGAACTAGGGTTTGAGAGGGGATGGTGATGTTGAAGATGTTGATGAAGATTGGCCTCCCAAAGATGAGAGGGGTGTTGGTGATGACGATGGCTTCGATTTCCCCCTCCGGGAGGGAAGTTCCCCTTGCGGAATAGCTCCGCCGGAGGGCAAAAGTGCTCCTGCCCAAGTTCCGCCTCGAGACGGTGGCGTTCCGTCCCGAAAGTCCTCTCCTAATTTTTTTCTAGGTCAAAAGACCTTATATACCAGAAGATAGGCACCAGAGGTGGGCCGTGCTGGGCACAACCCACGAGGGCGCGCCTGGGGGGCCTGGCGCGCCCTGGTGTCTTGTGCTCACCAGGGTAGCCCCCTTCGGTAGTTATTTGCTCCAGTATTTTTTTTATATTCCAAAAAAATTCTCCGTAAAGTTTCAGCTTATTTGGAGATGTGCAGAATAGGTATCTCTGATGTGCTTTTTCAGGTCCAGAATTCCAGCTGCCGGTATTCTCCCTCTTTGTGTAAACCTTGCATATTATGAGAGAAAAAGCATTAGAATCACTCCCTAAAGCATTATTATTCTTTAAAACATTATAAATAAGAGTAGGAAATAATGGTGCAAAATGGATGTATCAGTTACCAATTATCTTGCTATCAAACTATCTGTTACCTACAATTTCAGTGCTTGCAGAAATTACCTTGCTGAAAACCGCTTGTCATTTCCTTCTGCTCCTCGTTGGGTTCGACACTCTTACTTATTGAAAGGATTATGATTGACCCCTTATACTTGTGGGTCATCACACAAGAAGATCATCGGTGGTGCTCAGTAGAGCAAAACATGCACGTCCGCGCTGAGAGGGCAAGGCGCGCAGCACAGCAAGACCGATGGAGGGGCGCAGAGCGAGAGGCGTGGCGCGCGGCAGAGCAAGAGCGGTTCCATCCTCACTTGCCTGATGTCCCACCCGACATGAGGACGTTGCAGCTGTGTCCACGACACGTCAGTAGCCCGATTTCTCGCCAAGAATGGGCAGCGGCCATCTGCTCGGTACTTGCACAAGAGCCCGGCCGCACCGTACTTGCACAGGACGCCTGCCATGCCGTTCGCATGGGTCGCGCCTTTCGCCTTGTCCACGGCCCCCTCGATGCCGACGGGCTGCTCGGTAGGCTCCAGTGACTCCTTGGCCCTTGTGTCTAGCGGCAAGCAGTAGAAGAAAATGGCCGTCGCATCCTCGAGATGGTTATCTCCGACAAAATAGCCAGCTTGGTGCTCGAGATTGCTCTCCAGCTGTACCGCGAGCGTGTAAACCGCATGGACGAACGCCTGACCGAGTTCAGGCAGAGCCAAGAGCTTCCATAGGTTAGTGTGGTAGTCATGGACGCGTTTTATTTTGTTGAATCATTTCGATGTTGATCCCAATGTCTGGACAACAATCATAATATTGATATTTTTCGATGTGTGAATGATTTATGTTCTATTGTTATGTTTCAATATGTGTAACAACTAGAGTGTAGAGACAGAAAATCAGTACGAAAACAGATAGAAATGTGAAACTAATAATATATATTAATTGTTCAATAGCTCATTGTAGACATGATACATACATATACATGATGATAGTACTTAAATAATACGTATAATGAATAAAAACTAAACTAATAATAACCCCTGCTTGAGCGGGGAGCAGTAAAGCGGCAGCCTCTCGCCAGCAGATCCCTGGTGCATGGTGGCTTCCCAACGCAGAGAGAGTTCGCCGCCTCCTCCACCTCGCAGCGCTCGACGTGTCGAATAGCCTCTTGCTGGCAGAGGCGCGCGACCATGAAGGACTTTTCACTTGGCGCCCACCGGAGCTCTTTGACGGTGGCACACTCGAGCTTATTGGCCCACGTTCATGCAGCGGTGAGGCGCCTAGCGCCTCTCGCTTTCATTGCGTGGTACCGGCCGTCTTCATACACCTCCACTGCTCGTCGACGCGCCCGCCGCCAAAGCTTTAGCTCCTCCTTTTCCAATGCGGCACTATGGGCATTCCAGGCCGCGAGGTCCCTGACGCCCTCCTGAGCACGCTCCATCTTGAACGCCACCTGCCTGGCTCTCTCAGCCGGCGGCAACACCATCCACAAAGCCAGATTGTACCGGCCCAAAAACCAATCTTCAGTTGGGGGGTCTGGCGCGACCTCGTCTGTGGGCGCGAAGGGGTCCTCCTCGTCGTTGCATTTCGCCCTGTCCTCGCGGGGTGGCGCCTCCTCCTCTACTTGTCCACAGACTGGCCGCGCCATGGTAGAGTTTTGTGTGAGGGGTGGGATAGAGAGACGAGAGAATGCAGGCGGGATGATGTCGCGAGGGGTAGCATTTATTGGCGGCTGGAATCTTGATCGACACCAACAGAAAAACGAGGGGGGAGACTGTAACGGACGCGCCGGTCATCGGAATTCAATTGCACACAATTTCCTAGTCAACAACCGTGTGTGACTTAACATCATCGATGGTTCCCAATTCATGACCGCGTGTTATTAATTGCCCGCGAAAATTGGCTTCCAAAACTCGAAACTCGAAACATAGTGTCGATCATGTGGGACCCGTTTGTCTTGCCAAATATTTACATTTTTATTCAAATGTAACGCATGCATGCTATTTTTGTTACGGAAGCAAGTCCGAGAGTAGTAAGCACGACATCTTGGCCCCATGGCGGGAAATCATGCAGATTTTCATGTACTTCAGAGCATTTTTTTCATTTTTTCGAATTTAGAAACCTAGATTCTCAATGCTTTTGTGTCCAAACCGTCACTCAAGATGTTTGGAACTCCTTCAAATTTATTGCACGTGGCATATATACGTAAGCAAGTAGTACATAAATATGATTTTCCAGCGGTTTTTGCTTTATCTGGCTTGTTCATGTGTTTCAGTTTTGAACTATGGCCATTAAATTTCTAGACACTAACTTAACATATAAAAATGCCAGTAGAACGCCAACTTTTTAAAAAAAATAGGATGTCGGTCGTATTCGTGCATTGTAACGATGAAAAAAAACTAGGTCGAATGAGATAGCGATTGGCGGTTCGTCATCACACATGGCCCCATGTTCCCTCTCGGAACCACGCGCCTTCGTGTGATGCTCCGGTTTGTGAGAGGCATGTGTCTCAAGCTGGTGATTACTCAGGCGGGTATTGGAGTCCCATCTCCGTCCCCATCACCGCCCTCCCATCCCCGTCCCCGTCTACGTACCCGTGTGTGGGGATAAAAAGTTTCCCATCCACGTCCCCACCGGGTTCTTTATCACCGTGGGGAAACCCACACATGCATTTAAGAACAAACCTTCACGTATTTCAGTAGAAAAAAATAGTATTTCAACACAGTAAACAATATGTTGTGGCTAGGTTTGGGATTTCTTAGGGAATTTTGGGCCAAAGGGATGGGATGTGTGTAAATTTGGGTGACCGAGGCCACAAATTACGTGGGGTCTACTAATTTCAGAGCCCACATATAAGTACTTTATTTCATGGGTAAGGCGGGTAATGCTATCACATCCCCATCCCCGTCCTGCATGCTCGGTAAGGTATTTGACCCACCAACTTCCCGATGGGCATTCAAGCTGGCCCCGTGCCCTAATAGAGTAATTAACCATGGGGACGCAGGTAACAGTTAACCATTGCCATCTTGACATGTGTCAAAGCTTATCTCGAACAAGCCGTTACTTTGATCACAACATGTTGGCCCCATGTCGGGAAATCATGCATATTTTCATGTACTTCGGCGCATTTTTTCATTTTTGATTTTCAAAACCTAGATTCCCAATGCTTTTTTGTCCGAACCGTCACTCAAGATGTTTGGAACTCCTTCAAATTTATTACACGTGGCATATATACGGAAGCAAGTAGTACATAAATATGATTTTCTAGCGGTTTTTGCTTCATCTTGCTTGTTCATGTGTTTCAGTTTTGAACTATATGGCCATTAAATTTCTGGAAACTAACTTAATGTACAAAAATGCCAATTGAACGCCGAAATTTTTCAAATTTTAGGATGACGGTCGCATTCGTACATTATAACAATGAAAAAAACTAGGCCCAATGAGGTAGCGTTTGGCGGTTCGTCATCACACAATGCCCCACGTTCCCTCTCGGAACTATACGAGCCTGCGTGTGATGCTTCGGTTTGTGAGAGGCATGTGTCAAAGCTTATCTCGAACAAGTCGTTACTTTGACCACGACATCTTGGCCCCATGGCAGGAAATCATGCAGATTTTCATGTACTTCAGAGCATTTTTTTATTTTTTTTAATTTAAAAACCTAGTTTCTTAATGCTTGTGTCCAAATCGTTACTCAAGATGTTTGGAACTCCTTCAAATTTATTGCACGTGGCATATAAACGGAAGCACTAGTACATAAAAATGATTTTTCCTGCAGTTTTTGTTTCATCTTGCACATGTCCATTTCTTTTAGTTTTGAATTATGGCCATTAGATATCTAAAAACTTACTTCATGTATAAAAATGCACATTGAACCCCAAAAATGTCCAAATTTCAGGATGCCGGACGTATTTGTGCATTGTAACGATGAAAAAAAAGCTAGGCCAAATGAGACGACGACTAGCCGTTCGTCATCAAACAAGGCTCATGTTCCCTCTTGGAACCACGACCCTTCGTGTGATGCTCCGTTTTGTGAGAGGCTTGTGTCAAAGCTTATCTCAAACAAGCCGTTACTTTGACCACGACATCTTGGCCCCATGTTGGGAAATCATGCAGATTATTTTCATGTACTTCAGAGCATTTTTTTATTTTTTGAATTTTAAAACCTAGATTCCCAATGCGTGCACGTGTGTCCAAACCGTTACCCAAGATGTTTGGAACTCCTTAAAATTTATTGCAAGCGACATATATAGGGAAGCAAGTAGTACATAAATATGATTTTTCCACCAGTTTTTGCTTCATCTTGCATGTTCGTGTGTTACAGTTTTGAATTATGGCTGTAAAATTTCTAGAAACTAACATAATGTATAAAAATGCCAATTGAACTCCAAATATTTTCTAATTTTAGGATGACGTTAGTGGATTTTGATGGTAGGGATCTTTTTCTTACAATTAAAAAAATATCCGTCACCGTTGTACCCCAAAATAGTTTTAAAATTCAATACAAAAAGTGAACTGCGTACACACGGTTCCATATAGGAACCGTTGCATTGAAAATTCATGGATCTATTTATGTCTTACGAGGGAAGCTTCGTCGGCTTCGTCTAGCTCAGATTCCGTTCACCCTCGATCCCCATTCCCCAACAAACCCTTTCTGCAAGGAATGACGCCATGGGAACGCTTCGTAAGGATGCGTACGACCGCCCCCTCGGCCCCGAGCGCTCCCGCCTCTGCCAAGAACGCGGCCACCTCGGCCGAGAGCGCAGCCGCATTTGCCTTAAGCGCGGCCACCTCCACCAAAAGGGCCTCTGCGGCGGCCGAAAGGGCGTCTGTAGCCACGGAGACGTCAGTTGTAGCTGATGCGACGGGGGCTGCAAACGCCAAGAGCGCTCAAGCAGCGTGTCATGCCGCGGAGGCCGCCCTGGCCCGGGTCGAGGCCATCCAGGCCTATATCATCGAGAACGCCCACGCCAAGATACTCCAGGCTTCGCCGGAATCCAGCATGCACCACACGCACGAAAAGGCGGCTGCTGCGGATGCTGAGATGCATGCCGACGATGCGACGAAGGAGGCCATGGAGCCCCTTCCGCATGAGATCTCTGAGCGAGAGCTGGAGATGTGGGAGACGTCCAAGAGCGCCGAGTGTTGGGAGGAGTTGCGCGTGGCTCAGGAGGAGGTCGAGAAGCGCCTGTTCATCGAGGAATCGGCGGCGGAGTACCAACGCGAGCTATGGCGGCGCCACTGTGACGAGTACTACAAAGATGAGGGCGACGCCGATGACGAGGGCAATGCCTAGGATGAGCACGTTGTCGCGGTCGAAGTCAGCATGGGGGACGCAGAGTCCAGCACCAACGGAATGTCTCCCGGACAAGTCGTCGACATCTCATCAAACAACGGCGAGGCATAGGGCGGCGACTCGGCGGCGTCTTTGTTAAAATTATGTGTATTACTAATAGCCTTTGTTCAGAGAGCCGGTCTTTTGTAAGAGCTATGTCTAGTTCAAGCAGCTTGATTATTTAGTGAACTTGCTCGGTTTAGTAACTGTGAGCTATGTGTGTCCGCTAATTTGTATACCCAAGTTAGCAGTTGATGTTAAATTATGCAATGACGTGGATGTGCACTATAACTAGGGAATACGTGGGGAGGGGCAAAATTTTATATGTTCTGTATCATCGCACACGATAAAAGAAGAAACACCGTGTCTCATGAATCTTTGCGCGCCAAGTTTCCCTGCAACGAGCGAAAAGTTCGTCGACCACCGAAATATCTGCCTCCCCCCAAGGGCCATATTTCCCCTACAACCCTCGCCCCCACGGCCGTCGCCCACATCTCTCCCTCTAGCATCCGACCGCCGTGAACACACCATGGTCTCTCGAGTGACCCCTCAAGCGGTATCTCCGACGATGACGAATCTCTCACCAGCCAGGTATTCGTCTCTCTTCTCTCTGGCTAAACTAGGCTTAGGGTTTTGTTTTGGAATTGGGGATTTTAAAGCGGCAAGCCGATTTGCGCCATTTCTTTCTCTTGTAGCTCCCTAGGACAATCACTTCCAAGGAATGGAGAGGGGTAGCTGAAGACCTGCCTGTTCATGGTCAACATCAATTTCCATCTGTGAAGTTACGAGCTTTTGAATCTGGGTACAGTGGGAGGAAGTTTATGGGACGCGCAAAGAAGGTAAGCCTAACTCTCGTTGTTAGAAATCATTTGTTATATTAGGTGTGATTCAGACAATTCCCGTGTGCTATTTGGTTCTGGATGTGATTAAGACACTGTCATAGTTTTAACCAGAAGGCATATTGACAGCAATAAAACTATATGCTACATGAGTTATCATTGCATGAAAATTTACAACAAGGTAGTACACATGATGCACTTCATTTCATTCAGCACGAGCAAGGTCTAGTTATGCACAGAAACATGGCTAGCATGAACACAACATGGCAATCTGAAATAAACAGATTCTCAGACTTAGTGAAAACCACAGGGTGCAAGACAGTAGTTTTTAACAGATTGGAATGTTTGATAGGAGAATGTACATACCTGTCACTATTAATTTGATTTCATTCAAACACTGTTGATGTGCATCCTATACTCCAAATACTGTTGCATTTATATTTAGCTTCCTGGTAAAATTGGCAATTTGTTATTACACATGATAGAAACAGAGGAGGGATGAGTACCAGAGCATCCTACTACAAAGGCTCTTCAAGCAGAACCATGGCATGGCCGATGAAGACCCATGTGAAGCACGCAAGTACAAGCATGGCCAGACATTTCTTGTTGGCGAATACCTTGAGGAGTGCAGTTCCAGTTGTCGCAAGTTACATAAATATTGCATGTACATGATGTCAAAAGGAGAAGATCATAACATTGTGGAATTGCACGACCGTAGGCATTTCTTTCACGATGCAGGTACCATTAGTGTGGAATTCGAGGACTTTCATCTCTTCTTCAACTTCGATAAGCTTGCTACCACTCTTGTCAAATGCTTGATGTTGTAAGTACTTCACAAACTCTGATCAACTTCTCCATACAAGGTTGTAAATGAAAAAAAGCTAACTGTATTGTATTCCTCTCAGGGGATTGACGGCGCAGAGATCGATAAGGGTGCATGCGCATTTCATAGATCCCGATTTAGCAAACGGCATTTTGTTAAGTAGAAATGACACACGCGAGGCTTCCATCTCGCATGTCGCCACGATCTTGTGGGGGTTACAGATAGGATAATTCTTCAGGTGGCCGTATCATGAAGGGTAAGTTAAATATACAACCACGCATACATTGATCGTCTTTCAGTTTTTGACATAGTTCGTAAGTTCAAGGATTTCGTAAACTGTAGAGATCACTGGATCTTGGTGTTCATTGTTCCAAAACGCAACACAGTTTACTACCTGGATTCTCTCAGGGAGTCAAATGCGCCTCAGGATCTAAGTCATCTTCAGGATTTCATGAATAGGTATTGAATTCTTTCATGTTAATATGTTGTGTTCATATTTGGTTCAAGAATTGAGTATGTGAAAATTTATCTTCATTCGTAGTGTATTGTGTAAGACCATAACTTTAGGAGGGAGACAGTTCGACGCCCAACTACCTCTGCAGCACGTGATCGTTTCTGCTGTAAGACAACGAAATATGTTATTTTCAGAAAATGCTAGTCATTGTTCAAGTTTCTAAATAAACCTCTTTCTATTTCCCTCAAAAGAAAAAAAAAGAAACAACTTACACCGGTTAGGTTGTTCCTAAGAGGGCAAGTACATGACTAATACTGTACAAAAAATTGCAGTGTCCTCAACAACAACAAGGGACCAACCTATGTGGATACTACGTTTGCGCACACATGATGAACCTATGCAGACATGTTGAATGTGGTGTCGATGCTGACAAAATAGAACCAGTAAGTCTGTTTCTTAATTACTATCTTCTACTCCACACGTATGTCACATTCTGATCTAAAGGTCCTGCAGTTGATCTTCGGACCGATGACCTCTGAACCGCTCGCCGCAGATGAATTGTTGTCTGTTAGGAAATTTATCAGCACCTTCTTTGTGAAACACTGTATCAAGCCCTCTAAAGACGTTGAAAATTTCAGGATTAGTATCCCTCAATATTAAGTATGCATTCATATAGTGTTATCAGCTAAACATATATGCATGGATGCATTGTTTTCCATGTGATCATGTCTTCGTATTTCGTACACTATGATTATGTACTGTATATGTCTATCTTACATATGTGGAATTTAGCTAGCATTTGCTCAATTGCATATTGTCACGAATTATGATGAATGTTCTTCCTGTGGACACTATTCATTCAATTGCATATTGTGCCGAATTATGATGAATGTTCTTCATGTGGACACTATTTGTCGATTGCATATTGTGGTGAATTTTTTATTTGCAGGGTGATTGAAATGCGATATTTTACAATAAGCTGGCTTTTCAACGCACACGGTTCAAGCAACTAAGCGTCTGCGATTCAAAACGGAAAGCACACGGAACTCATAGCGCAACTGCCTGTGATCCACAGGAAAAGCACACATAACTCATAGCGCAACCGCCTGTGATCAACAATAAAAGCACACGCAACTCATACCACAACCGCCTATGATCTACAGGAAAAGCACACGAGATATAAACTGAAACGTTGGTGATACATAAGAAATCGCAAACGATTTGCATCACTTGTACGTGTGCGTAGGAGCTCCTCAAATGTTTGTGATAGCACCTTATCTCACACGTGAACCAACAGGAAACCGTGCCCGATCCAAAGACGATCACACGCGTAAATTTCTTGGGAAACGTGTGCGATGATATCATGCATGGCACACAATTACGTTTGGTAGATCGTTTCCGTTCATTGGTCACCATCGCCGACGGGTTTTCCGTGTTGTGTGGGATGGACCTCCCCCCTATCGCCCACACATGCAAGGTGACGGTTTACAACTACGTCGCAGAAAGGGGTTAAAAATCATTTGTATAGCATGTCGCTGCACCAGTGTAAGGATCATTTAAGACGTAATGCCATGATGATAGACCACTTAAGTGACTTGATGTTTAGAATTGCTAATGATGTAAAGGGTCTAGGTAAACATGCTTCTATGGTTCACACCCAACTAGACCAAGTTGTTAAGTCACAAAATGATTTGCTTGCTGAAATTAATAATAATATGAATGACCATGTTGTTAGAGTAATGACTAGAGGAGGTAGAATGACTCGGGAACCTCTTTATCCCGAGGGACACCCTAAAAGAATTGTACAAGATTCTCAGAGAATTAATAAAGATGCACCTAGTTCATCTAAGAAGAAGAAGAAAAAGAAAGATGATAGGAACTTGCATGCTTCTAGTGAACCTGTTATAGAAAAACCTGCTGAGAAACATAATGATGTTTCTATTTCTGATGCTGAGACACAATCTGGTAGTGAACATACACCTAGTGATAATTAAAATGATAATAATGATGTTGTTCATGTAGATGCTCAACCGGATGATAACAAAGAACATGATAATGATGTGGAAATAGAACCTGCAAAAGATCTTGATAACCCACATCCTAAAAATAAACACTATGATAAAAGAGACTTTGTTAGTAGAAAACATGGAAGGGAAAGAGAGCCATTGGTTAAAAAACCCATGCCATTCCCTCGTAAGACTTCTAAAAGTAAGGATGTTGAAGATTTTGAATGCTTTGCAGAAATGATTAGACCTGTCTTTTTGCGCACTCGCTTGACTGATATATTGAAAATACCTCCATATGTTAAATATATGAAGGATATTATTACCAACAAAAGAAAATACCTGAAACTGAAATTGCTACCATGCTTGCTAATTATTCTTTTGATGGTGGAGTACCTAAGAAGTTGGGAGATCCGGGTATACCCATGATACCGTGCTCTATTAAAAGAAGTTATGTTAAAACTGCTTTATGTGATTTAGGAGCCGGTGTTAGTGTTATGCCTTTCTTTCTATATAAAAGACTTGATTTGAATAAGCTCACACCTACTGAGATATCTTTGCAAATGGCTGATAAATCCACTGCTTTACCTATTGGAATTTGTTAGGACGTTCCTGTTGTGGTTGCAAATGTTACTATCTTAATAGACTTTGTTATTCTTGATATGCCCGAGGACGACAATATGTCGATCATCGTTGGTAGACCCTTTTTAAATATTGCAGGGGCTATTATTGATTGCAACAAAAGCAAGGTTAATTTTCATGTCAATGGCAAGCAACATACCGTGCATTTTCCAAAGAAGCAAACTTTGGTTAATAATATTAATGTCATTGAGCCTAGTGCCATGGTTGTCATTAGAGATTTTAAAATCCCTCTACCTAATGTCAAGAAGAAATATTATAATCTTATTGTTGGGGAGATGCAAATCCCCATTGAGGTAACTTAGTGCTATACGAAAATTCTTTGGTTTCATGTCAATCGGAAACGGTTGTTAATAAGACTTGATCAACCTTATTAATGAATCCTTTTTGAAAGACATTTGATTGATGAATTTAGTATTCACAACTCTCTGTATCACAAGTTTATTCTCTGTTATTTTTGGTTAAGAAAAATAAATTAGTTTGATTTTCCTGTTTTCTTATTTTCCCATTTAATAAAAAATTGACCCAGAAATAAAAAGTCTCAGATTGCCACAAAATTTTAGCATGAATTTTTCTGGATTATTAAAGAATTTTTGGCATAATCATTACAACAGGGAGGTGCACCTGTGGGTCACAAGCCAACAGGGCACGCCCACGCCCCTGGGAGTGCCCAGATGGCTTGTGGGGCCCACAGCCCCCCCCCTGACTTATCCCTTCGGCTCACTTCATCGCTTACCTCCGGAAAAAATTTCCTATCTCTCTCTCTCTCCCGTGTTCTTCCTCTAGAAACTAAATTTTTTTTATCTCTATGCTCGGAATTCCATTTCTGAAACTGTTTTGAGGAATTGCTCATTGGTATGTGACTCCTCTATTCCTCCAATTAGTTTTTGCTTTAGTGGTTTATATTTTGCATATTTTGCTTCACTTGGTGCTACAGAAAATGAGCTTGCATGTTGGATTCTTTGAATTCTAAGTAGTATGAATGCTTATATGGCCTTTGGGTACCTGTATGAGTAGTTGCTATCAAGCTTGCAAAGTTTTATTGACATAAATTTGTGGCTCAAAAGTTTCAGAAATTTGTGCTTGGGAAGATGAGTTTTTTTAGGAGGAGCTCCTCAAGAAGGCGTACCTCGGGTGAGTTGTCGAGCGAGGGCTCAGTACGACAAGCCTATATTGAACCCCGGGCCAACCAGATAGTCATGGCTGATGCTAAATCATGTCGTTCGTCGTGCGATGAGTTCATGAGAGGTGCAGGAATCAAGGAAGAATTTGACCATTACATTTACAATATCGGCCTCACCGACTTCCTTGCAGATAAGTGTGTCCAACACTATAATCTTACCTGTTCATTCATGCATGGATTTCGATATCATCCCCATACTTCTAGGGTGCTATTTTATCTTTATGACAAATCTTTTAGTATGACTCTAGAAGAATTCTCCGATGCATGCAAACTTCCAATTTGGGGCTCTCTAGAAAAACCGTCAAAAACTAATTATAATATGTTCCTCGAGAATCTTTGTGTTGGAGAAGATAGAGGAGTGACACAAGCTAGAATAAAAGGCATTCATTTTCCCTCTATTCGTTATTTTGCACTGTTTAATGGGAAATGCATAGTGGGAAAACAAGATTGCAGTGCATTATGCGCCCCTGACTTGAGCCTTATTCATACCGCTGTGACCGGTGAACAACATTATAACCTTGGTGCAATTTTTGCCCACAGACTGCAGTCGAACGCAGGTAATGGTGATTTGTTTGGAGGAATATATGCCTCCTGCGTAGCTGCACAATTGAGAGTGTCACCTCAACCTAATGATCCTAATTTACCTGAGAGATATTTAGACTATGAGGCTATGCACCGTCATGAATTTATCATGAACAATGCTAGGGGTTATGAGTACAACCTAATATTTAATAAATATACGCTTGTTTTTGCCACTTTGCCTGCACCTGCCCTCTTTGATTTTTAGGCTCGACAGAGATATTATGTTCTTGAGGACGAGAAGTGGCAGTACAAAGATGCAGTGGAGGATGCTCTCTTAGTGGAGGAGGCAGCAAGGAACGCCCCCACGAGCTATCACTTCAACTATTACCCAGGCCAGCAGTGGTGATCACCAAGCTAGGAAAACGCCTAAGCTTGGGGGAGTATGTATTTCTCACCGACGTTACATTCATGTTCACACACTTCATATAAAATGTCTGTGTTCATCCTCTTTCATTGTATATCCATGTTAGCATTATTTTTCCGCCTTCTTCTTGTGTGTTTGAAACACTTTGAAAATCCAAAATTATTTCTCGCTTCTTTTCAGCGTTTCTTTCTCGTTTAATTAGTTGTAGATTAAAAAAGAAAACCCAAAAAGATTTCCTTTGCATGATTGGAGCTTTCCCTTGTAAATAATTTTTCTCGTTCTTGTTTTCCCTTTGTTTATTTGCTTTCTTGAGAAAAACAAAAACTCCAAAAATATTTCAGTGTGTTTCTCTGAATTTCTTTTCTTTTTATTTGAGTCGTCGAAAGGAGAAGACCATGATGAAAATGTTGACCGGCTCCTCTATGCTTTATTGTTGATCTAAAAAAGAGCCAATATTACATTGTCTTCTCCTTGGCATAAAACTTGTCGGATACATGGGACTGGGGGTACCCAGGCCCGTCTGCCTACGGCCCAAGGCACGGCGCTCGCCTGAGCCCTGCACGGCCCACCATGGGGCCTCATGAACAAGACCCTCGCAAGGGCTCCCGCCCTGCGAGGCGCACGTCAGCAAGCGTCGCCAAGAGCCCCGCAAAGCCCCCCCTCACGAGGTCACCTCTCGAGGCTGCCCCTGGGGCCTTCGCGGGGTGGACTAACCTAGGACAGGTCAGCGGGGTCACGCGGTACTGCACCTTCACGTGGGCGACGCGCGCCGTGCCAAGCGATGCCAGGAGCCGTGCCAGCAGGCACGGATGAGGAGGATTTCCTCATCTGTGCTAAGGGAGCGGGGCCAGCTCGCCCGCTCCCAAAGCAACCCCAAAGGTTTCCTGTTTGGTGCAAGAAGACCAGGGCGGGGGGCTCTCCAGGATGGAGGTCATCCCCGAGCCCACCAGCGTGTCACGGCAGGAGGCTTTTGCAGGCGTAGACTACTTTTGTCAGGATAAGCTGCTGTCCTGCCCCCCTCCAAACTGACTGTTTTGGCAACCCTTCCCACCTTGTGTTTTCTGGGGAAGAGGACCGGGGCCAGTATAAGAGAGGATAGGCTGCTAGCGTAGAGGGGGGTCAACCCCAGCTAGCCAGAACCCACCTTTGTACTCGCTTTCACCTCAAGCAATCCAGACAAGCAAGAGTAGGGTTTTAAACTGTTCTTCTTCCTTAGCTCGAGCACGCCGGAGAGTCGCCGTGAGGTTGCGAGACAGAATAGGGCAGGAAAACCAGCGCACCCCAGAGTTCGAACCTCTTTGGGTCCCCGGAGCCCCGATTTCAACAAAACTGCCCTGCAGATTCCACCTTAGTTCACGACATTCTTGCACTATTATTATTATCACATCATTCGGCTGTGCAAGTGAAAGGCAATAATGACAATATTTGATGAAGTGATCATGGCAAAGGAAGTTGGTATGAACTCTTCTTGTTTTCCGTTTTTGTAAATATGTTTAGCTCATTCGATATTGATTCAATATATCATAAGTGAACATGTTTATGATGACAATTAGAAATTATAGTTTCTCATGCCATGCTTAAATATCTAGGAGTGTATAATGATTTATCTTGTGTGTCAACATGCATTAAAATTGTTATGATGTGGTACGGTAGTATGGTATTTCCCTCTGAGTAATTTGAGCAGCTTGACTTGGCCCATGTACAAACATGTAGTTGATTCAAAAGCAATGCAGCCTTTATGATGTTTAAATTCAGAGTGTTCATATCCTACTCATGCTATGTCCAATGTTAATTATTCACAATGCATACTTATGACCGTTTTTGCTCTCTAGCTGGTCACTTCTCAATATATTTGATAGCCTCCACCTGTACTAAGCGGGAATGCTGCTTGTGCATCCAAAATCATTAAACCAAGTTATTCCACATGAGTCCACCATACCTACCTATATACGGTATTACCCTGCCATTCCAAGTAAATTTGCATGTGCCACCTCTAATATTCAAATAAACATCTATTTTGTGCACTCGTCCCGCTCATGGAGCGATGAGGCGGTCGGTATCGTCCATGCTAAGTGAGTTATTCTCAAGACGGTCGTTTATTCTCCGTCATTGCACGAGAGAGGCTGGTAAAAAGGATGCCCGGTCCTGCAAAATCAAAATTAAATAAACAAAACTCCTTGGGACAGTTGATATGTTGGCAGGCACCCGTGGATTCGGTCAGCCAGGGTATGTGTATGGATGGTGGATAGGAGTAAACTTTACAATTCTGTTTGGGAACCGCCAATAATGAGTTTAGCATGGAAGATATTGAAAACCTTTGTCGTAACATTGACAAGAAAAGTGCACCACCCAAAAACTATATTTTCAATCATGTTTCAAACCTTGAGCTCTGGCACCTCTGCAAATCAATGCAAACCTCTATGAAGGGCCTATCAATTTACTTTTATGTTGAGTCATCACCCTCTTACTAAAAGCACCAGACCGGAGAGCACTATTGTCATCTTTATGCATTGAGTCTAGTTAATGTTGGATGTGAGCATGACTAGATCTTTTCTACCCAGAATTATAATGTTTAGTCGTTGCTTGAATCTCAGAGGTGTTGTGCATTTATGTTTTGCGGTCTCAAAAAGGGCTAGCGAAATACCATGTCACCATATTATATCATGTTTTTTTTGACAAACTGTTAGCATGTGAGATATCTTAATATTGCTTGCTAGTTGGTTATGTATTGCCATGAGTGAGTGTGATATTTAAATGTTATCATGAATGTGGTTATTTATGATTTATGATGAAAACTTGAACACTAGCTAAGCATGTGTATAAAGACGACAACAAAAGAGTTTGTAAAAGTTTTCTTTACCACTTTCAGTTTATCAACTGAATTGCTTGAGGACAAGCAATGAGTTAAGATTGGGGGAGTTGATATGTCTCCAATGTATCTACTTTTCCAAACACTTTTGCTCTGGTTTTGGACTCTGATTTCCATGATTTGAATGGAACTAACTCGGACTGACGCTGTTTTCAGCAGAACTACCTTGGTGTTATTTTTGTGGAAAAATAAAAGTTCCTGGAATTGGACGAAACTTTTTGTGAATTATTTTTGGAATAAATAATGAATTATGGAGCGAAGATCCACTGGAGGGGGGCTACCTGTGGGCCACAAGCCAACAGGGTGCGGCCACCCCCCTGGTTGCGCCCTGATGGCTTGTGGGGCCCACGTCGTTCCCCCGACCCTAATTCCAGTCCTATAAATTAACATCTTCGGAGAAAAAAATGGGAGAGAATATTTCATCGTGTTTTACGAGACGGAGCCGCCGCCACCTCCTGTTCTTCCTCGGGGGGGGGGGTGATCTCGAGTCCGTTAGGGGCTCCGAAGAGGGGGAATCGCCGTCGTCGTCATCACCAACCCTTCTTCATCAACTATTCCATGATGCTCACAATTGGGAGTGAGTAATTCCTTTGTAGGCTTGCTGGTTGGTGAGGGGTGTGGATGGAATTGATCATGTAATCGAGTTAAGTTTGGTAGGGCTTGATCCCTAGTATCCACTATGTTCTGAGATTGATGTTACTATGACTTTGCTATGCTTAATGCTTGTCACTAGGGCCCGAGTGCCATGATTTCAGATCTAGACCTATCATGTTTTCATGAATATAAGAGTGATTTGGATCCTATCTTGCAAGTTGTACGCACCTATTACGTGTCTTGATCCGCATACCCCAAGGTGACAACAATTGGGATTCTTTCCGGTGATTGCCTTAGTTTGAGGAGTTCATGTATTCACCATGTGTTAATGCTTTGTTTCGGTTCTCTATTAAAAGGAGGCCTTAATATTCCTTAGTTTCCAATAGAACACCGCTGCCACGGGAGGGTAGGACAAAAGATGTCATGCAAGTTCTTATCGCAAACACGCATGACTATATACGGAATACATGCCTACATTATATTGATGAATTGGACCTAGTTCTGTGTCACCCTAGTGTGTAACTGTTACATGATTTATGCCATCCATATATTTCCATCACTACACCATGGCTTACGCTTTACATATATTGAATCCTGCTAAGTTACTATTACTGTTGTTACTGTCACACTTGCTACTCAATTGCTACAATTACTACTGTTACCAAAATTGTTCTTATCACTATTATTGCTACTCCTATTATTTGTCGTGCTACTAAACCTTTGCTCCAGAGAGAGATATCCCAGGTGTGGTTGAATTGACAACTCAACTGTCAAGGCCAATAAATATTCTTTGGCTCCCCTTGTGTCGAATCAGTAAATTAGGGTGAAATACTACCCGTGAAGACTGCCGTGATCCCCTATACTTGTAGGTTATCAAGTGCTTAAAGGTATATCTTTAGATCTTGCGATTGAATATTTTAGTTTCTTGTTTATTAACTAGTTTGGTTTTATAAAATAAAACTATAAAAAATGGAATTTAGGTTGTCTCATATGCTTTTTATTTATAATGTCTTTCGTGAAAATGATGGATCGGAAAATTGTGCTCAATTGCTCGAGGAAGAATTTAACAAAATGTTTAATGTGAGTTCCTTGAATGATGAGCATGATTGCAATGTTGCTAGTATGAATTCTCTGCATATCCATGATGCTAATAATATGCAAAGTCATAAGCTTGGGGATGCTATGTTTGATGAAGATGATATTTGTCCCCCAAGTTTTGATGAGCAAATTTATTATGATTATTGCATGCCTCCTATTTATGATGATCATGGTGATGATATGTATGCTATAATGAGTAAAGATAACCATGAAACTTGTCGTCGTGATTTTAATTTTCAATTTGGTTATGAAAATCAAGTGTCACAAGATAGTTATTTTGTTGAGTTTGCTCCCACTACCATGAATGAAAAGGAAATTGCGTATGTGGAGAGTAATAAATTTTCTATGCTTGTGGGTCATGAAAAGAATGCTTTAGGTGATAGTTATATTGTTGAATTCCTTCATGATTCTACTGAAAATTATTATTAGGAAGGAACACACGCTTCTACATATCTCCATAATATCAAGTTTCCTCTCTATGTGTTGAAAGTTTAGAAGTTATAGTTGTTTTGCCACCCTATGCTAGTTGATTCTTGCTCCCATAAATTGCTAAGCACACAATCCCTATGCATAGGAAGTAGGTTAGACTTAAATGTGCTTGTCATATGCTTCATGATGCTTCCATTTGCAGTTCTAGGTTAGCTTTCGGAGGTTTATGAAGATATTGGAATTTTTGGCGTTGGAATCACGCGAAGAGGTGCCACAGGGGGGCCACAAGGTAGGTCGGCATGGCCACCCCTCGGGCATGCCCACTCGCCCCTTGTGGGCCCCCTGTTGGTCGTCTCATACTCCCTTGAAGCTTCCCGGGTCCCTTTCCTTCGAGAAAAATCGTTAAAAAGTTTCGTTCAATTCCGAGAACTTACATTTTCTGCACAAAAACAACACCACGGTAATTCTGCTGCAAACAATGTCAGTCCGGGTTAGTTCCAATTAAATCATATAAAGTGCATCAAAACCATATAAAAATATTGTAAACATGGGTAAATATGGCACGAATACTTCATAAGTTATCGATGCATTGGAGATGTATCAGTCGGCGCCTCGACGGGGCTGCTCCAGGGCGATTGGACCCCGTCGCGGGACACGCGAACGTGGCTGCAGGAGCTAGAGAACCAGGGCCTTGTGGCCGCTGGAAGTTGGAGGTTGCCAGAGGCAGGCGAGCAGGAGCCGTTGCCGCAGGAGGACGAGCGCGTGCTCCTTGTGGCGCATGATACGTCTCCAACGTATCTATAATTTTTGCTTGTTCCATGCTGTTATATTATCATTCTTGGATGTTTTACAATCAGTTTATTGCAATTTTATATCATTTTTTGGGACTAACCTATTGACATAGTGCCAAAGTGCCAGTTGTTGTTTTTGCTTGTTTTTTACTTTGCAGAATATCAGTACCAAACGGAGTCCAATTGCGACGAAACTTTTTGGAGAATTTTTTGGACCAGAAGACACCCAGTGGGCCAAAGAAGTGCCAGAGAGGTGGGCTATGGAGGCCACAACCCACCAGGGTGCGCCAGGGGGCCCCTGGCACGCCCTGATGGGTTGTGCCCTCCACGGAGCCCCCCTCCACCGCCTCTGATGCCTATAAATAACCAAATATTTAGAAAACCCTAGGGGAGTCGACGAAAAACACATCCAGTCGCCGCAAGTTCCTGATCCTCAAGATCCAATCTAACACCATCACGGAGGGGTTCATCTTCTTCATAGGTGCCTCTCTGATGATGCGTGAGTAGTCCACCATAGACCTATGGGTCCGTAGGCAGTAGCTAGATGGCTTCCTCTGTCTCTTTTGATTCTCAATACAATGGCCTCTTGGAGATCTATTTGATGTAAACTATTGCGGTGTGTTTGTTGGGATCCGGTGAATTTTGAGTTCATGATCAGTTTCTATCCATGAATATTATTTGAGTCTTCTTTGATCTCTTATATGCATGATTACTTATAGCCTCGTATTTCTTCTTCGAATCTTTGGTTTAGTTAGGCCGACTAGATCGATTTTTCTTGCCATGGGAAGAGGTGCTTTGTGATGGGTTCGATCTTGCGGTGTCCTTTCCCAGTGACAGAAGGGGCAGCAAGGCACGCATGTATCGTTGCCATTAAGGATAACAAGATGGGGTCTATTCTTATATGAATAGATCTTGTCTACATCATGTCATCATTCTTATTGCATTGCTCCGTTTCTCCATGAACTTAATACACTAGATGCATGCTGGATAGCGGTCGATGTGTGGAGTAATAGTGGTAGATGCAGGCAGGAGTCGGTCTACTTATCTTGGACGTGATGCCTATATAATGATCATCGCCTTGGATACCGTCATGATTATTTAATATTCTATCAATTGCCCAACAGTAATTTGTTCACCCACCGTGTGCTATACTCATGACAGAAGCCACTAGTGAATCCTATGGCCCCCGGGTCTACTTTTCCAACATATTTCTTTCCGATCTATCTTTTTGCCTCTTTGTTTTCAGATCTACTAAACCAAAAACCCAAAAATATATTGCTGCATTTTTTATTTGCCCTTTTTATTTTGTGTTCTTGAGAGATCTATCTCTCCTATCTATCATTACCTAATCTATCTTTTTACCATAGAGAGATTGACAACCTCTCTTACGCGTCGGATTGCAAGTATTTGTTATTTGTGTGCAGGTGCTGCTTATTAGGTGGTGGTGATCCTCCGACTGGTTCGATACCTTCGTTTCATAACTGAGGGAAATACTTACCGTCGCTGTGCTGCATCATCCCTTCCTCTTTGAGGAAATACCGACGCAGTCTCAAGCCACGTCAAAGGAATTTCTGGCGCCGTTGTCGGGGAGGAAGTAATCTCTTCTACGTGCCAATCTCTGGCGCCGAGGAGACACCACCATCATCTACCAGGTTCCTAATCGCAAATCTCATCTCCTTGCAATTACATTATTTGCCATTTGCCTCTCGTTTTCCTCTCCCCCACTTCACCAATTTGCCCTTTTATTCGCCCTCTTTTTCGTTTGCCTTTTTCTCGTCAGATCTCTTGCTTGCTTGCAATCTTGTTTGCGTAGTCACGATGACTCAAGCAAACACCAAGTTGTGTGATTTTTCCAATACTAATAACAATGATTTTATTAGTACTCCAATTGCTCCTCCCGCCACTAGTGCGAAGTCTTGTGATATTAATGCTGCTTCGTTGTATCTTGTCATGAAAGATCAATTTGCCGGTACTCCTAATGAGGATGTCACGTCCCATCTAAACACGTTCGTAGAATTGTGTGATATGCAAAAGAAAAAATATGTGGACAATGATATTGTGAAGTTGAAATTATTTCCTTTTTCCTTGCGGGATCGTGCAAAAATTTGGTTTTCCTCTTTGCCTTGCAATAGTATCGATTCTTGGAATAAGTGCAAGGATGCTTTTATCACTAAGTATTTTCTACCCGCGAAAATTATTTCCCGTAGGACACAAATCATGAATTTTAAGCAACTTGAGCATGAACATGTTGCACAATCTTGGGAAAGAATGAAATTGATGCTAAGAATTGTCCTACTCATGGTTTAAATCTTTGGATGATCATACAAAAAATTTATGCAGGATTGAATTTTTTCTCTAGAAATCTTTTAGATTCCGTCACGGGTGGTACTTTTATGGAAATTACTTTGGGTGAAGCTACTAAATTGCTAGACAATATTATGGCAAATTATTCGCAATGGCATACCGAAAGAGCTCCTACTAGTAAAAAAGTTAATTCGGTTGAAGAAATTAGTACTTTGAGTGATAAGGTTGATGCTTTGATGAAATTGGCTGCTAGTAAAAATGCTCCTATTGATCTTAATGATGTGCCTTTGTCTACCTTGATTGAGCAAAATAGTGATTCCGTAGATGTGAACTTTGTCTCACGAAACAATTTCAATAACAATGCTTATAGAGGTAATTTTAATCCTAGGACTTTACCTGGAAATACCTCTAATAATTATGGTAATTCCCGTGAAAATAATAATAGGAACACCTCTTATCTTGAGAGTAATATTAAAGAATTTATCAATGCCCAAAAGGCTTTCAATACTACGATAGAAGAAAAGTTAAATAAGATTGATGATATGTCTAGAAGCATTGATAGAATTTCTCATGATGTTGAAAATCTCAAGTTTAAAGCTTTTGTGCCTAATATTGATGAATCAATTAAAGATTTATATGTATCTATGGATGAAAGTAAGAAAAGAACCGCTATGCTTAGAGCTAAAAGAGAAATCTTAGAAAAATCGTTTTCTAGTGATTGCCTTCATAAAAATGATGAAGATCTTAAAGTGATTGGTGTTTCTTCTATTGATTCCTTGTTTAGTAATATTAAAATTGATGGTTAAGGGACTGAAGTAGAGTCAACTTTAGCTAGAAGGCGTCCCGATAAATTGGAGGGTGAAAATCTTGATGAAATTTTTGATGAAAGTGGGTTCGAAGAGGTCAAAACTTTAACTAGTGATGCGCCCACTATTTTGGATTGCAAATACTTTAATTATGATAGTTGCTCTTTGATTGAATGTATTTCTTTGCTGCAAACCATGTTGAATTCACTCCATGCTTATGAGCAAAATAAAACTTTTACTAAACATATCGTTGATGCCCTGATGAAATCTTTTGAAGAAAAGTTGGAGTTGGAGATTTCTATTCCTAGAAAATTACATGATGAATGGGAACCTACTATTAAATTCAAAATCAAAAATTATGAGTGCTTTGCTTTATGTGATTTGGGTGCTAGTGTTTCCACGATTCCGAAATCTTTATGTGATGTGCTTGGTCTCACCAATATTGAAGAATGTTCTCTTAATTTGCACTTGGTGGATTCTACTATTAAAAAACCTTTGGGAAGAATTAATGATGTTCTTATTATTTCAAATAGGAACTATGTGCCCATAGATTTTATTGTGCTTAATATTGATTGCAATCCGTCTTGTCCCATTATACTTGGTAGACCGTTCTTACGTACTATAGGTGCCGTGATTGATATGAAAGAAGGCAATATTCGTTTTCAATTTACAATAAGAAAGGGTATGGAACACTTTCCTAGAACAAGAATTAAGCCACCATATGAATCAATCATGAGAGCATCTTATGGATCCAAAACTAAAGATGACAATACTTGAAACTATGTGTTATGCCTAGCTAGGGGCGTAAAACGATAGCGCTTGTTGGGAGGCAACCCAATGAATAAATTTATTTTTGCTTTTTACTTTCTGTTTTTGAGTGTTTACACAATTATTCCTCTGTTATTATTGTGTTTTTATGGTTTATTTAGTGTTTGTGACAAGTATAGCCTTTAGGATGATTCATAAGATGAGTAGAAGCGATTCTGAATCTGAAACAGAAACTTTGCGTCCAGTGTTCGAATTTTCATTTTTTACTGGAACGTGATCTTGAGCTCAAATTTTAAAACAGTGTTTCCATACATATTATTTACGTTTCCCTAATTTGTAAGAATTTTTAGAGTTACATAAGTATGGTTAAAGTACAGATTACTACAGACTGTTTTTGTTTAAGACAGATTCTGTTTTCGTTGCATTGTGTGCTTGTTTTGATGAATCTATGGGTTATATTGAAGGGTATGAGCCATGGTAAAGTTAAAATACAGTAGGTATAATGCAATAAAAAAATATGAATGTGTTTGCAACAGCACCAAAAGTAGTGATTTGCTTTATTATACTAACGGATCTCACGAAGATTTTGTTGAGTTTTGTGTGATTGAAGTTTTCAAGTTTTGGGTGAGATCCCGATGGATGCAAGAATAAGGAGTGAAAAGAGCCTAAGCTTGGGGATGCTACAGCACCCCCAAGATATATCCAAAGAGAAACAAGCAACTAAGCTTGGGGATGCCCCCGAGTGGCATCCCCTATTTCTTCTAACGACCATCGGTATTTTACTTGGAGCTATATTTTTATTCGTCACATATCACGAGTTTTGCTTGGAGCGCCTTGTATCATTTGTGTCTTTCCTTGCTTTGCTTGTTATTTTGTCACTTGTATCCGTTCTGGACACACCTATTTGGGAGAGCCAAAATTATGCTATGATTTGTTAGAGTTGCTCTCTATGCTTCACTTAAACTTTTTGAGCTATAGAATTGCTCTAGTGCTTCACTAATATATTTTTGAGCACGGTGTGCTTGGAAATTTTTGTAGAAATATTCTCATGCTTAACTTAGATTAATTTGAGAGTTATTACATTTTGAATAAATCCTCTCATGCTTCACTTGTACCTTTTTGAGAGACGAAAACTCTATGCTCATGTGCTTCATTTAAATTTGTTTGAGCTTGTCAAAAAGCAATGGCAATATATGAAACTAGTCCCAAAGTGATAGATATCCAAGGAGGATATAAGAAAAACTTTCAGGAAGATCATTGGACAAATTAAGCTTGATTCCTTGTAATAGTTTTGAAACATGATGATAGTAATATGTGAGTCATGTTAGTGAGTAATTATGCTTTAGTAGGAATATTGATGTTAAGGTTTGTGATTCCCTATGCAAGTACGAAAGTCAATAGTTATGCAATGAAATTACATCCTACTTTTGGTACATTATTCGGTGTTAGTTATGCTCAATGCTCGCTTATGTGAATTTTCGTTTCTTGGTTTGGTTGCTTCTCAATCTTTTTTCTAGCCTCCATTTGTACTAAGTAGAAATACTACTTGTGCATCCAAAATCCTTAAACTAAGTTTTGCCTTATGAGTCCACCATACCTACCTATATGCGGTATTTTCATGCCGTTCCAAGCAAATTTGTATGTACCATCTATAATTTTCAAAATAAACCTCTCTTTTGTGTGCTCGTACCGCTCATGAAAAGGTAGGGAGTGTCCAATATTTTTCCATACTAGATGTGTTATTCGCAAGATGAGTGTTTATTCACTTGTCATTGCACGAGAGTGCGGTGGTAATAGGGATGCCCATTCCCGAAATGAAAAAGAAAAAAAATACTTTATGTTGTCAAATAATAAATTCCTTGGAAAGTGTTGGTATGGAAGGCAACCGTGGACACGGCCCGCCATGGCATGTGAAAGAATGGTGGAAAAGGGAAGAAACTTTATTTTCTGTTTGGGAACTGCCTATGATATATCTAGCATGGAAACTATTGTGAGCTACTTTGCCGTTTTCTTTCACAGGAAAGGCATGCCACCCAAAATATTTTTCATTCTCAATTTAAAACTTTGGGCTCTGGCACCTCTACAAATCCCTACTTCCCTCTACGAAGGGCCTATCTATTTACTTTATGCAATTTTTATTTTTACTTTGAGTCTCCATCTTCTCTTATAAAGTACCAACTAGGGGGCACTATGATCGTACTTGAGCATTGGGTGTAGCTAATATTTGAGTGTGTTTCATGAATGGATCAATCATTGAGCATGATGGGCTAGGGATAACTTTCTTTAGTGTTGATATTTTTAAAGACATGGTTGCTTGTTGGCATGCTTGAGTATTGAAGTCATTATGTTAAAACTAGACTATTGCTTTGAATCATCTAAAAGTCCAAATGTCCATGTTAGAAAAGAAAAGAATATGAGATGAACATGTTAGGAAGCATTCCACATCAAAAATTCTGTTTTTATCATTTACCTACTCGAGGACGAGTAGGAATTAAACTTGGGGATGCTGATACGTCTCCAATGTATCTATAATTTTTGCTTGTTCCATGTTGTTATATTATCATTCTTGGATGTTTTACAATCACTTTATAGCAATTTTATATCATTTTTTGGGACTCACCTATGACATGGTGCCAAAGTGCCAGTTGCTGTTTTTGCTTGTTTTTTACTTCGCAGAATATCAGTACCAAACGGAGTCCAATCGCGACGAAACTTTTTGGAGAGTTTTTTGGACCAGAAGACACCCAGTGGGCCAAAGAAGTGCGAGAGAGGTGGGCTGTGGAAGCCACAACCCACCAGGGCGCGCCAGGGGACCCCCGGTGTGCCCTGATGGGTTGTGCCCTCCACGGGGCCCCCCTCCACCGCCTCTAATGCCTATAAATACCCAAATATTCAGAAACCCCTAGGGGAGTCGACAAAAAACACATCCAGCCGCTGCAAGTTCCAGAGCCTCAAGATCCAATCTAACACCATCACGGAAGGGTTCTTCTTCTTGATAGGTGCCTCTCTGATGATGCGTGAGTAGTCCACTATAGACCTGTGGGTCCGTAGGCAGTAGCTAGATGGCTTCCTCTCTCTCTTCTGATTCTCAATACAATGGTCTCTTGGAGATCTATTTGATGTAAACTTTTGCGGTGTGTTTGTTGGGATCCGATGAATTTTGAGTTCATGATCAGTTTCTATCCATGAATATTATTTGAGTCTTCTTTGATCTCTTATATGCATGATTACTTATAGCCTCATATTTCTTCTTCGGATCTTTGGTTTAGTTAGGCCGACTAGATCGATTTTCTTGCCATGGGAAGAGGTGCTTTGTGATGGGTTCGATCTTGCGGTGTCCTTTCCCAGTGACAGAAGGGGCAGCAAGGCACGCATGTATCGTTGCCATTAAGGATAACAAGATGGGGTCTATTCCTACATGAATAGATCTTGTCTACATCATGTCATCGTTCTTATTGCATTACTCCGTTTCTCCATGAACTTAATACACTAGATGCATGCTGGATAGCGGTCGATGTGTGGAGTAATAGTGGTAGATGCAGGCAGGAGTCGGTCTACTTATCTTGGACGTGATGCATATATAATGATCATTGCCTTCGATATCGTCATGATTATTTGATCTTCTATCAATTGCCCAACGGTAATTTGTTCATCCACCGTGTGCTATACTCATGAGAGAAGCCACTAGTGAATCCTACGGCCCCCGGGTCTACTTTTCCAACATATTTCTTTCCGATCTATCTTTTTGCCTCTTTGTTTTCAGATCTACTAAACCAAAAACCCAAAAATATATTGCTGCACTTTTTATTTGCCCTTTTTATTTTGTGTTCTTGAGAGATCTATCTCTCCTATCTATTATTACCTAATCTATCTTTTTACCGTAGAGAGATTGACAGCTCCCTTACGTGTCGGGTTGCAAGTATTTGTTATTTGTGTGCAGGTGCTGCTTATTAGGTGGTGGTGATCCTCCTACTAGTTCGATACCTTGGTTTCATAACTGAGGGGAATACTTACCGTCGCTGTGCTGCATCATCCCTTCCTCTTTGGGGAAATACCGACGCAGTCTCAAGCCACGTCAGCGACCGTCGAGAGAGGTTTTTCCTTGCCTTCACACACTTTTTCTGTGCATTTTTGGACCTTTTCGGGGGCCAACTCCACCACCTTCCTCCGAATGCCATTTCCTATCTATTCGCTCGCGTGTCTCTGTGCGAATTAGTCATAGGGTATCATCTCCACTGGGGGCTTTTCAAACATTTGTTAACTTGTTGACCGATGACTGTGAAGAAGGCCTCCCAGAGTGGGGAGAAGACCAACGTGAACCAGTTGTGTGGCGGCTTAGAGATTCAGCTTTGGGAGAAGGGTAGTTTCCTTGTCATATCCTTTCCCGACTCGGTGAAGGGGTGGCGGGACAGTTGGTTTTACTGCAAAAATGGTCCACTCGCCGGCGGTTAGTCGGGCCTCCCGCCGTACTCGGCAGAGCGGGTGAAATCCCCTCCGTCCTTGGCCGTTTCCAAGGAGGAGGAGACAGATGTAGACATCCTTGTGATGGCGATCGTGGCCATAATTAGGAAGGGACTCAATGAGATGGACCTCTTGGAGGTCTCCATCCAGCTGAGGATCCAGCCCCTGCAGGCGAGGGCCCATCCCATGTGGGAGTACGGGGGTCCGAGTGACTCCACTCGGGTATGAAGGAGCCAACGAAGAAGACGCTCGAGGCCAATCTCATGGCCATCACTTTACAGCGTGACAACCCCCAGGGCACCAGGGTGATAGCTCCTTACGATAAGGAGCATCTCCCGATTGAGGTAACTCCGAACCTTTGCGGTGTGAATAATTTCACAGCTATTTTGTCGTTGCTGACTTTGATGTTTTATCTCCTTTAATAGAGCTTCATTGAGATGACCTGCGAGGTGCCGATGGTGGATCGCACGCCCAAGGATGTGGCGAGCAACACTGAGCACCCTGAAGACGAAGAGGAGGAGAGTGACGAGGAGGGAGACGACAACGAGGAGGACAACGAGGAGAGCGACTCCTAGGACGGAGATGAGGCGGAATCCTCTCCGTCTGAGAGCGCCCCAATCGAGAGCCAGTCCAAGACGCGCCATGACCCGAGTGCCCGAGTGGGGAGTGCCAAGGGGCCGAGTGGCCCCAAGACGACTGCAGTGGCCCCTGTAACTCGCTCGAAGCGCGGGCGATCTGAGTCTGCGGGGTCGCCGAAGAAGGCAGCCAAGCAGCCCAAGATTCCTGCTGCCAAGCCTCGGAAGGCGTCTCTACCGAGGATCAAGGTGACCGTGCCCACGGCAGCCACGTAAGTATCCCGGCTGATTCATTTTGCTTCCTGAACTTCTTTTGTGCCTGACATCCGAGTGACTTCTTAACTGCAGGGCTGACACTTCAACGACATCCCTTGATCCGAAGGTCCCGGAGAAGAGCCAAGCAGAGGCGGATGCGGCATCCTCCAAAGGTACTTGGCAATCTTGTTCTGTTTAAATCCCGAATGATTCATTCGTTAGTTTTTATCATGTCCGAATGGCTATAGGGCCGACTGAAGTGATCGAGATCGAGGAGGATGACAAGGCGGTCCCGCCGAATCCACCGATCGACACAGAGGTCGTGATGCAAGATGCTTCATCCAGCCGAATGTCCCGGGTCTCTCCCATCAAGGCCCTCACCAAGATCGTCGGTTCGAGTGCCACGCAGAGGGCTGGTGCCGCACTCGAAGTCGCGGCACCTGCACCTTCACTAGCCCCTGCCACGGCCAACCTTTTTGCGATGTACCGGATCCCTGAGAACCAAGTGGGCGCGAGAAAGAAGGCCCTGGTCCATGTGGAGCTGATGAACAACCGGTTGAAGGAGGCGTACGACGCCAACGAAACCTTGAGGACCAATGTTCGAGTAAGTACTATTGTAAGTACCAATTTCAGTTGGAGTATCTTGGTCTTTGCGCATGAATTGCTTTCTGGTTTTCGTTTCCGAGTACGTTTGTGTGGGGCACACCCACTGGGTATTGTCTGCTTCCAATGGGGCACACTGAGTGCACCCACTGGGTGTAGTCCCCGAGACTACGTTCGACTGAAGCAGTCCGCAGGAGTCTTAGACCTTTTATATCTTGTTGTAACGGATATTTCCGGAGTGACTGCAGCTCCCGGAATGCTTCTTGCTGATCTTGTGGAAGTAGCGCATACCAACCTTGCCTAAGTAGTCGGATGAGCTTGTAGAAGTAGAGCATGCTGACCTTGCCGAAGTAGTCGACTGACCTTGTAGAAGTAGCACATACCGACCTTGCCGAAGTAGTCAGATGAGCTTGTAGAAGTAGCGCATACCGACCTTGCCAGAGTAGCTAGCGTGGCGCTGATACCTGATCCTCTGTTACCCTCTAGTGGGGGCGCACTTAGCGCACCCACTGGGTGTAGTCCCCGAGATTGTCGTCGACAGAAGCAGTCGGCGGGAGTCTTAGTGTTTTTTTGCACTTATACAGTTGATTCTCACTCGGCTAACCGAGTGATTGTTTCCTTTGGGTCCGACTAACAGTACTTCACCGTTTCTGTCTCTTCTCTTTGGCAGAATGCCTGTGAGCTTGTGGCTCGGTACAACGCGCTGGAGAAGGAGGTGTTCGACCTTCGGACGAACCTGGAGGCCGAGAAGCTCAAGAGTGCGCGCCCCAAACAGGAAAAGCGCTCATTAGGAGGTAAGCATCCCGATTGACTAGTTTCAGCAGTTATATTTTTGTCAAATCCGACAGAATTTGCCTTATCAGATGTTCGTAGTGAAAACCTTCAACTTGTAAAGAGGCTCGTGACTTCTATTTTTTTAGTGACCATGAAGCAGACTCTCGAGAACAAGGACACCTAGCTGGCGTCAACGTGGAAACAGGCCAAATTCAAGACCAAGGAGGCCAAGGAGAAGCTCAAGACCGTCGGGAAGCTTGAGGAGGACAACAAGGTACTGAAGATTGATGTCGAGAAGTTGAAGGCAGAGATTTCAGAGCTGAAGAAGCATTATGCCGTATGAGAAAACAGGTACCCAGTCGGACGATCTCAAGGCGGAGGAGAAGAAGCTGGACCCGCTCTCTGCCAAGAAGACTGAGCTGGAGTAGTACATTGAGGAATTCGGCAAGGAAATGAGCCTGAGGCTCAAAGGTAAGTCATCTGTCCGAGTGACCATAGTTTTGTCTTGGTGTTTCTCCTCAGTTCTAGATCTCTGTTGTATCCATGTGGTCAAACTTCTGCAATGATATGGAGACGGACACCGAGACGATCGAACAAGAGCTGGATCTGATGTCTACTATGCAACTTTATTCTTGTAGACTTTGTTGGGCTTCAAGCGCAGAGTTTTGTAGGGCGAAGCAATTTTCCCTCAAGTGGATGACCAAAGGTTTATCAATCCGTGGGAGGTGTAGTATGAAGATGGTCTCCCTCAAACAACCTGCAATCAAATACAAGAAATCTCTTGTGTCCCCAACACACCCAATACAATGGAAAATTGTATAGGTGCACTAGTTCGGCAAATGGCACAACACCAATGATACATATCAATCAACCATAATGTCACCTAGATACTCCAATGTCACCTCAAGTATCCGTGGGTAAATTATGCGACATGCATCAAACAATTTCAGGTCTATCATATTCAATGAAACACAAAGAATTTCAAGGAGCACCCCAAGATTTCTATCGGAGAACATGGTATGAAAACGTGCAATCAACCCCTATGCATAGATCCCCAAGGTCATCGGAATCCGCAAGTTGATGCCTCAACATATATTAAGTAAATCAATAGAATACCCCAATGTCACTACGGGTATCCCACGCAAGACGTACATCAAGTGTTCTCAAACCAAAATATTCAATCCAACATACCGATCTCTCATAGGTAAAGATTCAATCCATCACAACAAGGTAGCAAGGGAATAATATCATATGATCCGACTATATTAACAAAGCCCATGATACATCAAGATCGTGGCATCTCAAGAACATGAGAGAGAGAGAGAGAGATATTGAACACATAGCTACTGGTACATACCCTCAGCCCCGAGGGTGAACTACTCCCTCCTCGACATGGCCTTCGCCAGGATGATGAAGATGGCCACAGGTGATGGTTTCCCCTCTCCGGCAGGGTACTGGAACGTCTCCAGATTGGTTTTTCGTCGATACAGAGAGTTGCGGCGGCGGAATGGAGAGTCTCTCTTTATTTCTGGGGTTTCTGAGATTTATATGATTTTTCAGCATTGGAATCACGCGCAACGGAGCCACGTGGGCCCCACCACATATCAGGGCGTGACCTAGGGGGCGCGCCCTAATGGCTTGTGCCCCATGGGTGGCTCCCCTCTGGTGGTTCTTCGCTCCAACATTGCTTATTTCCTCTAGAAAAAATCATCAAAAAGTTTCGGGTGATTCCGAGAACTTCCATTTTCTGCACAAAAACAACACCACGGTAATTCTGCAGAAAACAACGTCAGTCCGGGTTAGTTCTAAATAAATCATATAAAGTGCATCAAACCCATATAAAAGTATTGTAAACATAGGTGAATATGGCATGAATACTTCATTAATTATCGATACGTTGGAGACGTATCAGCATCCCCAAGCTTAATTCCTACTCGTCCTCGAGTAGGTAAATGATAAAGAAACAATTTTTGAAGTGTGAATGCTAGCATAATGTATAATATTGATCAAGGATAATTTCAGCCACTTTTCTAGCATCAAAACCAGCAAGTATTTCTCATAGAACTTCTCATAATCAAGTAGCAAGTTATTCACATGTTAAAGTATAGACCATAAACTTTCTTGAAAACTAGCAAACTATGTTTTTAGTCATCAAACAATTACAATTCATCTTATTTTCAGGAAGGGTCTATGTAAGAGCTTTGGTTTAGCAAATTCCACATACTCAACTATCATTTAGTCTTCCATGATTGCTGACACTCAAAGCATATTTTTAGAACAAACAGTTTCAGTCAAACACATAAGAAGATAGGGGCTTAAAATTTTGCCTCCCAACTTATTTATCTCGGGGATAATGTCAACAAATAATGAATCACGATCACATATATTCAACTGGATATATGTGTCTGGATCTTTCCCCAGCAAATGATGCTTGCCAACTAAATAATTGAGGTTGGAATAAGAAGTTGACTCAACATGAAAAGTAAAAGATAAGCCCTTCACAGAGGGAAGCAGGGATTTGCAGAGGTACCAGAGCTCATTGTTTTAAAGCAGAGATGAATATGTAATTTTGAGTGGTATACTTTTCCTGTCAATGTCGGTGTCAAAACCGGCGGATCTCGGGTAGGGGGTCTCGAACTGTGGATCTAGAATCGATGGGTAACAGGAGATGAAGGAGACGATGTTTACCCAGGTTCAGGCCCTCCTATGGAGGTAAAACCCTACGTCCTGCTTGGTTGTATTGATGTGTATGAAGATTACAGAGTCGATCTACCTCGAGATCAAGTAGCTAGACCCTAGATGAGTTCACCTGCCTCTACGAACTAAACCCTCTGGCTTATATAGATACCGGGGGTCCCTAGGGTTACACATAGTCGGTTGCTCATCGAAGGAATAAACAGGCCTATTCTATCATCTTAAGCTTGAAGGGCACGCCACGCCTCCTGAGGTTTCCCCCCTAGTCATGGGGTATTCGGTCAGTCCGATCCTCCAACGAGTGGCCCACGCATCCGGCCCATAAGGAATAAGCCGGTAGTCCGAGGACCCCTTAATCACGGACTCCCTCAGTAGCCACCGAACTAGCCTCCAATGCCGAGGTATGTAGTCCAGACGGTCCTGCGCTCCCAAAGTCTTCAGCTTGCGAGGCGAGTTCTTCTCCTTCTCTCTATTCGGTAAACAATAATCCGGTCACTAGTGAGCTCTCAATCGTCGAGACGTCGCAGGGCCCACAGCATTAACCTCGCCGTCCAGAATTAACGACGCCCGTCGATCCCTGTGCGCCAATGGGAGATGGGCGGCCCAGCAGCCTTTTACAGGACTGCCCTTCCTGCAAGCGAAGGGGAGGAACTGCCCATTTAAGCAGGTTGAATCGTGGCTCAGGCAACCCCTTCCTCTTCCTTGCCCTCGAAAGGCCCCAAGCGAGAAAACTTGAGAATATGGCGAGCATCCCTGGGTCCTCCTCGCGTCCTCACGGCCCCCTTCCCGGAGATTGGGAAAGTTGTTCAGTATCTCTCCTCCGGCTGCGCAACCTTGAGACCCAAGGTTATCTTCCCGCCTCGGATCTGGCGTTTACCCGTGCCGGATTGACTTCTTCGAACGGCGAGGCCTTCGCAGAGAATTTCCCTGTTCCACGCAAGGGAGAGCGGGTATGTTTCGTGTCCTTCCTCTTACGGGGCCTAGGATTCCCCATTCATCCCTTCTTGAGGGGACTATTGGAATTTTATGGGATCCAACTCCATCATCTCACCCCTGGATCCATCCTGCACATTTCGGGCTTTGTTGCCCTCTGCGAGATGTTCTTGGGCTGCGAGGCCCATTTTGGTTTATGGAGGAAGTACTTCTGCCTTGTCCCCCGTACTCGGGGTGGGACAATTCGGGAAGTGGGTGGAGCCGAAGTATGGCGTATAGCCGGGACAGGGTATCCCGTGGGGACTCCAAAGAAAGAGTCCGAAGAATGGAACTCGGAATGGTTCTATATCGAGGACGTTCCCCTGTTCGACCCAGCTCGGAGGGGTCTGCCCAAATACTCCGACTCTCCTTTGAAGAAAAGGTTCAACTGGCGACCGAAGAGTCCATCCCAAGAGGAAAGTGCTAAAGTAAAACGCCTAGCCACCCAAGTGAGGCTACTAGTTCACAGTAAGTTAACCATCATCGACGTGATGGCAGCCGTCATTGCTCGATGCGTTCAACTCCTTCAGCAAAGGACACACCCCCTGTGGCGTTACAACGGAACAAATGACACCACCCATTCCCAACGGCAGGGTCCTGCTAATCAGGCGGCAATGGCGGCCATACTGGCCGATCTTTTCAAAGGAGAAAAAGAAGATTTTGCTCCACTGTCAGCCAAGGATGGCTATTCGAGTCAAAACCCCATCGAATGGGTAAGCCTTTGGCTTTATTTTCTGAGTTTGGATATTTATGTATAATCCTTCTGATCAAAACTTTCAACATGTCCGAGTAGAGTTGGAGGCGCTGGGTCGAGACAGCCAGCTGTCCGGCGCCTCAACCAGAGAGTTAGTCTCACGACGACGATCCCGGATTCCATGACGATCCAGAGCTATCAATTGAATATGAGGACGGGGTCTTTTACCAGGAGAGCCTTGACGGCTCCAAGGTGGCTCTTCTAGCCAATCACCCCGGACCACTTCCTTCTTCCACCACTGGTAAAAAGAAGGTCTCTTCCAGTAAAGGGCGAGCAACCCCTGCCAACCCGAGTGTGCCGATCTCTACTCCCAAGGGTCGTCGGTCCACGCGTCGAACGTCATCTACGGTAGCTGGGCCCATACCGAGCAACAGCAGGAATCCTCCTCGTGAGCCAATCGCGGGGACCACCTCGACCGTGCACTCAACCAAGAGGTACTTTATTTAACCGTTTAGTTCGGCAATTGTCATGATCGCAATAAGTACTCACAAAATATCGTGTCGAAATACTCAGGAGACGAGTATAGCCACCTTCTTCCGGGAACGTCGCCGAGGCGCCAGGCAACCATCATGAGTCAAGGTCTTCTGCCCAGGTTGAACTTGACGCGGAGGCCCCTGTGACGGATCAGCCCCCTGAAGATTCCGGGGACGTCTCGGTAACTAGCTCCGAGGTAGAGAGTGCGATGAATCACCGGCGGCGAAAGGAAGCCCTGCGCCACCAAGCGTTTTCCAAACAAGAGTTTAATGCCCTAAGTTCGGTGGACGCATACATCGGAGCTGCCCGAGCTGGGCTTGAGGGAGCCGCCAAACTGATATCGTCCAGCCTGGAGGTGAGTAATCGGTTTTAACAACCGAACACAAATATTAATCCAGTAGCCCCCGAGCCTTGATTTGGTCGGAACGGACGAGTTAAGGAACTGAATATTGTTTTATTTATAATGTAAGTTTCAAGGCAGCAAAATGAGAAGTTGGCCGAGGAACTCGAGGTGAGCCGAACACAGGTACAAACCGTGAAGGCCGAGCTTGAGCAAGTGAAGAAGTTCACCCGAGAGGCGCACGGTGAGTATGTCAATTTGCCGAATTATTCGACATTCCCATACTGATGAGAGACTACTTTATAGCAGCTGAGTCCATAGGGCAGTTGCAGAAAGATTTGGATACAGCCCGAGAATCTCAGAGGTATGCCGAATCTCAGCATGAGGCTGGCCGCCATGTGTTGAACCGAAGTCTTGAGGAAAAGAACCAGCTTAAGGCGAAAAACCAGCGGGAAGCCGAAGAACTTGAGAGTTCGAAAACTCAATTGGCTCAAGCCCAAGAAGAGAACCAGAGATTACAGAGGGGCATGTTCTATAAGTGCACTTATATCTTCGTAATTCCGAAAAGTACCTTTTATTATATCAAGTGTAAGGGACATGCTTCGTCTCGTGTCTAGGTCTCCTGACCGGGCAGCCCGAGGAAGAAATCGGATCATTCCGAGGGAACCTACTGAAGGAACTATCCGTCGTACATGAGCGGGTTCGGAAATCCATGAGGAGCATGACCAAAGCGCTCTGGCCTGCCGAGACGCCTCCAGAAGGGATGTCCGAACTGGCTGATCGGTTTAAAGGAGCCCGATGTCGTTTTGAGTTATGGAAGACATCGGCTTGTCGAGAGGGATCGCAAGAGGTGTGGGCAATGGTCAAGACCCGCTTTACCAAACTTAACCCACAGCATATGGCTCGGCAAGCCATGCTTGGGTTGGGCCGGTAGGGCCGGATGGGCAAGAAGTGCCACTTCATTTGGTTTACGACCAAGTGATGCCCGCCGCTCGTCTTTCGCAAGAAGATTGCACCCTGGATACCTTAATAGATAATCTTGACCAGCAGCCAGGTGTTTGATTCTATGTAACTATGTACTTTAAATCAAAAACTGCTCTGTCTATGCTGTAAACGTTGTCTTAACCGTCCATCGGCTTCGACCTCCCTCGCTAAGAGCTTGGGAGTGTTCCGTATTGAATGTCCTCCGATAAAAGGAACTTATTTCAGGGAACCAGGCAATCCAGCCATTCGGTGCGAACAGACAGAACGTGCATAGGGAGATATGTTATATTACTGCTTAACGTAAGAAACATCTTCCAAAGAAAATAGTTCCTCTATCGGTACCTTCCTTCAGGTTGCTACGTAGATCGTAGATATCATGGCCGTATACTACTAGTATGCGGATAATGGCTTTCTTTGGGAAAATAATCCCAGGTAATGGTGATAACCACCACAAGTTTTTTACTTCCGTCGTAGCCGACCAATTTTCTTCTTAAGATAGCTAGCTTTCGGCTTCACCCGTCTAAGGTACGTATCCGGATGATCCGGTCGTAACAATCGCAGAGGTGCTCCCTTTACCCTCTAGCTGAACAATCGGGAACGTAGAGGGTAAGCACAGGAGTGAGGCAACCCAGCTTGGCCAAAATCTTAGGTCCAATTGATGCATATACTAGCTTAAAAACGATAAGGGAAGTGTGCATTCACAATACATGTGAATTGGTGCACAGAATATATAATAATCGGCTTCGAGAAGAAGCCCCAGGTGTTTTTTCGGATGGGACATTTGAAGATGTATGCCGAAAAACTTAACACAAGCTCGGTTTAGCCGAACACATGCTGGGAAATGATATCCAATCCTGTAAAGCTAAAATGGAAGGGAAAAATATGAAAGAAGAAAAAAGGAAAAGAAAAAGAAAGGTAAGAAATATGACGACACCGGTCTAGCCGTAAAAGCGCCGAAGACGAGCTGCGTTCCATGGGTTTGGTTCGAGGCGGTTGTCCGGCGGGTTGCGGAGGCGATCAGCACCTCCTGTAAGTACTTCGTCAATTATGAAAGGGCCCTCCCACTTGGGACTGAGTTTATGCCTCTGCTTCTCTGGGAGTCGTAAGACGAGTTCGCCCACATTATATGCCTTCACTCTAACCTCCCTACTTTGGTAGCGTCGAGCCTGCTATTGATAGAAAGTAGAGCGAGCCCGAGCTATATCGCGCTCTCCTTCCAAGGCGTCTAAGTCGTCCTGCCGATCTAACTCGGCCTCCTTTTCTTCGTACATACGCACCCTAGGTGAGTCGTGAATGATATCGCAGGGAAGGACTGCTTCTGCCCCGTAGACCATAAAAAACAGTATGTATCCCGTTGATCGATTCGGGGAGGTACGCAGACCCCACAGAACGGAGTCAAGATCCTCTACCCAATTGCAGTCGGATTCATGAAGAGATCGGACCAGACGTGGTTTGATGCCACTCATGATTAAGCCGTTGGCCCGTTTGACTTGTCCATTGGTCTGCGGGTGATACACCGAGGCGTAATCGAGCTTGATGCCCATGTTTGCGCACCAGTCCTTCACCTCCTGGGCGGTGAAATTGGATCCATTGTCCATTATTATGCTGTGCGGGACACCATAACGGTGTACCACGCCGGATATAAAGTCGACTACCGGTCCGGACTTAGCTGATCTTACTGGTTTTGCTTCGATCCATTTGGTGAACTTGTCGACCATGACCAGTAGGTATTTATTTTTCTTAGTCCCCCCTTTAAGTGGTCCGACCATATCCAGCCCCCAGACCGCGAAAGGCCAGGTGATCGGAATAGTCCGAAGAGCTGTCGGGGGCATGTGGCTTT